>JANCRA010000011.1:5387500-5987500 GCA_024362935.1 Setophaga petechia | reverse complement strand
ACTTGATAGTAGAATCCACTGAGTGATGCTTTCCATCCCAGTTTGATACATGCTGAGGGGCAAACTTTTTAGTAGAACCTGTTCACATAGGACAAGGGGTAATGGATTTAATCTAAAGGAGGGTCTATTTAAACTTGAAAAAGAATTTTTTTTACAATGAGGGTGGTAAGCCACTGAAAGAGATTGCCCAGACAGGTGGTAGATGCCCAATCACTAGAAACATTCAAGGCCAGGTTGGCCAGCCCTGTCCAGCGCAAAGTATTCTATGAATCTATGATTCAAAGACTTCTGGGCAGCATATTGAATCCTGCTTAATACTGACCTTGAGGTGTTGCAAGTAAGTGTAAGGCACTTCAGAGATTTAAGTACATTTTGCTGCTTCATAATGTAATTGATCTTGTTCAAACCTCCAGAAAGGTTTGAAAAATATGGTAGTATTTTTCACATTGCAGCAGCTGCAGTGGTGTGAAACATTAATCAGTTCTACAGGATTTTTAATTAATGGTCTTCAGCCTCTATGAGTGTACAGTGGGAGTAGTTTTCATTTGTGCTCCACTACAGTATTTGCCTTCTTTTAGGAAAACATGAAAAGTCTAAGTCCGTAACACTGCTCAACATGAAGACTGAGTTCTTAAATTTTAAAGCAAAATTACAGTTAACTCTGTGGATCTGGAATCTGGATTCCTCAGTCAGGGAAGTGACATTCAGAAGTTCATGTCTGAATGTTGACTCATTAGGAATCCCATTTCAGAAAAGTTAGTAATTTAAAGAGCACAGGATGTCTTCACATCCCTCCCAAAAAGTAGAATTAGGGTAGTAGAGATGTCATCATCAAACAGAACAAGAGCTATTAAAATAGCAGTGATCTGCTTAACAAAAAAGCAATACAGTAGAATTATGAGTGCATGTAAATTACTTCTTGCTGAGGACGCAAGTTACTGGAAACTCCTTTTTAAGAAATATTATGCTTTATCTTGGACATGTGTATTGCTTCAATTAGGTAGTTTGCTCTTTAACTTGGAAGCGTGAGGTGTCTGGACAGTGTTATTAGAGCTAGCTGTATTCTCAGGGCCCTGCTGCGCAGTCAGCAGGAATAATTTTACCATTCTCATTTATGAGCCTTTGGAGCCATAAACACCTCCCAGCTTTTCATGGGGAGCCCTGTAACTGAATAAGCAGTAAGTGCATTAGCAGTCTGGTTGCAGAGAGGGAGCAGGAGAGAGTGTACTCCTACAGAAAACCACATTCCTTCCATGCACTACCTGGTGCAGCCTTCTAATGAGGACTGACAGCAAATTCCTGCTTCAACACCACCATGTGAAAAATAAAAGGAAAGCAGGTGGAGATCAGATAAGTAGAATCAATCAAAGTTTTTATTCCCCTTTAAACATATAGATGTGTATATAACTAACCCTTTGTCCCTTAACTGGTTCACACCCAGTTCTTGTTAGCAGTACTTAAAACTGCCACAAGGTAATGCTTTAACCTCTGTAAGATGTTCCTTTCTATGTGGATGGAGAGTGACATCACAAATTCCATGACCGTAGCTGGCCCCAAATCTGACAGTCTCAGCTGGAGCTCAGAGTTGTAGCCAAACTTCTTAGCTCAGAAATGGGTCTTTCTGCATCAGGGTTGATGGGGACTGGTGGGTCTGGCTGTACAGGAGCAGACCCTGAAGTTAATATTCAAAGGTTAAGTGCAAGATGCTGGTCATCTCTACCATTTCTCTATGAGTGTTAAATTTCCTTGATATTATGAGAAGTGTCTTAGAGGATTAAGTGTCTTGCATTTTCATCTCTGCAGAATTTTCTGCTGCCTGGCTGTGGGATGATGTGAGGAACTGTCATATGTGACAGGTTAATAGAAACAGATTTTTACATGCATGAGACCTCCACAAGCATGTGGTGGGAGGGAGCAGTGCTTGAGGCTTTTTATCAAACTTCTTGCAAGGCAGAGAACACATGATCTTAAATGCACAACTTCTTCATATTCATGTGTAAATCTGACACGACCCAGTTCTGTGGGAACATTAGCAGGGAAACACAAACCTTCTCTGAGTAAATGTGCATCTGGCTTCCTTGCAAGTGCCATCTTTTTTCTTCATTCATACATTCATTAATTCCTTGTTAGACCATGGAGAAGCATTCCTCAGCAGCAGGGATGAAGGGACAAGATAATTATTCCTTTTGTTCTAATGAACATATACAGTTGAATGATTTTAAAGTCTAGTGGTTTAAATCCAGTTTGTCTCTCCATACAAAGTCCCTTGAAGGAAAGGGATAGGAAAACAGGAAGAATTTCACCATGAAAGTAAGAATTCCCAGTTTTACAGCTGGGACAGAGACATGCTGAAGCCACACATACTCTCCCTGGACCTTTAAAGAATGGTTCCTCCATGGGCCAGCAGCTAACAGAGCTCCCTGTAGTGTCTGTTCTGTCCAATGAGGTCAGGAAATGTCACTGGACAGTAAAATCTTTATATATACTGCACTAGACTGTTAAAACTGTCCCCATTGCAGCTTAGGCTAGCTACCTCTCTTCCATACAGTTTCTATGAAATCTGAGGCCCAGTGCAAGCTGGAGACTATTACCCACACACAGTTTGTCTTGGAGGCTGTTTAACACCATGGTCACAGTCTGTTTGGGGATAGAAACGGCATAACTCTAGTGTAAACAGAGCTGGCTGGAGGGCAATACATCTTTCAGTCTCTGTTAGAAGATGAGTGGTTGAACTTTAAATAAGATGTGCTCTTCTCCTGGTGTAAATTGTGTTCCTGCTTCTGAAAAAGTAGTAGTGGTTTAGTTTAGGGAAGAGTGGTTGAAGTGCTGAGCTTGTCACTGGGAACAGTTTTGTGGAGCACTTTGTGGGTGTTAAAACTCAGCTGTCCAGAGGGTACATGCAGATGAGAAATGGGCACTATGATCCCAGACATAAGAGAAAGTTGGAAGAATTCTTTCAGGAAAAAGACAAAGGCTGATACCAGAGAGGGTGAGTAGGAGGCCAGAAAGGAGTTGAAAGTACAGGGACATCTGGCTTTCCTGAAACAGCAAGCAAACTATGACTTGTGATTAGCTCATCAGCTGTGTAATCTGTGCAAGTCACAAGAACCCAGGAGTGCATGGGAGGCTGCCTTCCTCCTCAGGAGTTTTCCACACTGGTGTTAGCACAGGCAGACCTTGATCCTGGGCAGCACAATATGTGCAAGGCATCAAGGAACACAGCTAGACCCTTACTTAGAATGTTTAGAACCTTGTTTAGAATCTTATGTAGACTCTTACATAGAGTGTATATGATATGGCTCCCTAAATTCTTATTAAGAAATAAATCACAGGGTGACTGAGACCACTTTGGAATAATCAAATAGGAAATGAATCTACAGGAAATGAAATGCGTCTAGAGCAGAGAACATGAATTTATGCATCCAGCCAGTAACTGGATCTCTGTTCCTTACCCACTCATTAGCCTCTTTCAGCAGAAGTTTCACACTGAAGGGATGACTGTTTTAAGCACAGTATCAATGAGAAAAATACAAGTTAAGCTCCCCTTTTGGCTCCAGCCTTGTTCTCAAGCTGAAGCATGTGCAATCAGGATGGGATGCAGGGTAAGGCAATATGCTGGGGAATGCAATGTCTTATTAAGGGGTTTGTGAGTGAAATACTTCCACATTCACCCAGCGTAAAATAATTGTTACATCCTGAAAGTAAATCAGCACAATGAGATAGGGAAGCTGAGTACCAGGTTGTTTATGCCCCTTCTTGATGTAAGATTTTGGGAGTCCAACAGCTGTTGGAAGAGATAACTCCCTGATTGCTTTTAATCCTCACAGCTAAGGCTGATTTCCATCTCACCTTCTAACACAAAGTTTCATGCTACACTGCTAAAAAAGTTTTCAGGGTTTATGTACAGGAACCTGATGTGTTTGCATTTTTCTCTCCCCGCCCTGATGTCTCTTTTCAGGGGTAAAAACCAGCTGCAGTATTAAAAGAGTAGTTGCAGAGACTGCAGGCTTAGCATGATATCCAAAGTTTAGGTTAGCAACACCATCAGAGTCATGGGATGTGAAAAGAGATGGGGAGAATCATTACATATGCAAGGTAGTTCAATAGAAGGTGACATTTTGGTCAGTGGCCAAAACTACATTGTTTCTTTTCCCGGTAAATTAGTCCAGTTCATCTTCTTTTACTTTTTACTTCTTTTAAATTATGAAAATCTTTGATTCTGCTCTCCAAGCACTGTGTGTGATTTCTAGTATTTTTATCCCCGAAGCAGGAATGCAAAGGAGGCAATTATCTTGAGCTCCTGTTCTTTACTAAAATAATGCAAACTTCCTCAAGGAACTTTTTTGGTTACTAAATCTGCGGGTCTTACTTTTTAACCCTCTTACTTGCCAAAAAAGATGAAGAAATTTGTTCAGAGTATGATGAAAAATTTGAGTGATGATTAAAGCAAAGGATTTCCTCTGTCATTCACATTTAGATTACTTCAGATCTTCCAGCCTGAATCCTGAGATTACATGTGTAGTTTTTCAGGTCCATGTGGGATTTCACAAAACTGCTGCGCAGTTGAACTGATAAGATTTAAGGTGACCTGAAGCTTATGGGAGAACAAGGCTCTGCTCTTCAACCTGGAGGACAAAACCTGCTTGTTTTAAGTCCTAGTTTAGCAGGAGGAGAGTTTGCAAATCAAATTGGCTCCTGCCCCTGTTGACCCTGACATAATTGTTGGTATACACAGTATGAAACCTTCTTATGTATAAGAGCAGATATCATAGATTATGGCAAATAGCAGATATCATAGATTATGGCAACATTTTCCTGGAAGTTAGGAGAACAGGAGATAATCAGGATTGCCTGTCTTTCTGTTTAGGAGGAAAAGTTCTTTCTTTTCCTTTAATTTTTTCTTAAATGTCCTTTTCAGTTTTAATCAATAAATAAGGGTTATTAAATTAAAGAAAAAATAAAATTAATATAAAAACATTTTTTATATTTTGTTTATTTTATCCAATGTCCCTCTTGTATTTCTTTGTGATCTCTTCTTTTACCCTGTCCTTCAAACCTTTCACCCTCCTTTGCACTTTTGCAAGGCTACAAACAAACATACTGAAGTGAAATAGACCTGGTTGCCATGCAGTCTGAGTCTTGTAATTAGGACACCGAATGCTTTTCTTTTAAAGTAAATCAAGTCTGATGAAGATTGGCTGCAATCACGCCTTTCTATCTTCTAGAAGTTGTCCACAGAGCAGTGTTAAATGCTCCTTATTTCCTTCCTGACAGAGAATGTCTCGGCACAGAAATGTCTGACATTATAATTAGTTCTTCTGTTGACAGCTTCAATAGAAAGACCTAGGTCAGAAAGAACTGGAGACCAGACTATCTTAGCAACAGTGATCTGCTTATTTATCTGATCTGTGGCTAGCCCAGGGCTTTCCAGACGAGGAAAATTAGGATCTTCACTCAGATGTACTGAAGATTTAGGTGTTCCTGCTGTGTTTTGTATTCAAGGGCAGCACACCTGATAGTCCACACTGCCAGACCTGCTTTCTCTAAGCAGTGGAGAGAAATGGGAACTGAATTCAGGCTGCCCTCTACAGCTATGTAATATAAATGTTTAGCATGAATTGGAGAGTTCACCATGGCCATGCACCAACAGGGCTCCCTATGCAGTCGTGGGGCTTCCTAGGCAGCCAGGACAGTGAACAGGATGGTCAAAATAAAGAAACTGTGGTGTGTCTGACAGCCCAGACTGTCACCAAGCTGGATGTCACAGAGTCTGCATCACCCTGAAATGGAGTTTGACTCTTGCCAGCAATTAAGACACTGAGGTTCAGGTCCTTGCTGCTGCTGTGCTTGGCTTCTTGTGTGCCTCTTGCCAGAGGACAAGTAGTGTCCCTCATCCACCTCTGTGAAGAGGGTGTTTGCTGAAAGTCACCTTGTCCTTCAGTGTAAGTTAAGTTAATAACTTCAGCCTTTCGGCGTCTCCACAACAGTGGTCAACTGTGGGTTCTGAAAAACTCTTCCATGCCAGGAAACTACATCTAAGTGATATAACACTGAATTTTGGGCCACCTGAAATTGCATAGAGAAAAAGTCTCTTTTCCTAGGAAGTTATTAATCCAATGCACTGTTAATCCCATTTTCCCAGGGTCCAAATCTGTTGCTTTGTTTTGGCAATCTCAATATACATGACATTAATGGAAGTCAGGAATGAACGCATTTCCCTTAAAGCATCCTAACATCCTTTTTTTTCACACTATTCACAAACACTGTTATTGCCCACATTTGTGTATGATTGTGGAGTATGATGGATTAAGGGGTGTGAGTGTCATTCTTTTCCTGAAGTCACTCTCTGGAGAGCTTGATTTTTATCTCTTTTCATGCTTCCTGATTTATCAAGATAAAGATGACATCAGCTGTTTAAAATGGCTCAAAACTGCTGTTCTTTGGCAAAAAGTGAGTCATTCATAGCTAAAAGGAATAAAATTAACATTTCAAATTCTTGCTCCAAACAATAAACAGGCCCAATAGCAATACTGATTTTTCTATTCAGTGTTTTTGCTGTCTGTCTTTTGCTTTATTTCAACCTGCACAGCATGGGACTGATCAAGGAGTATATTGAGCATTCACAACACTTTGACCAAACGTGCAATTTATGGAAATCCTGTGTGTCTTCAACTTTGATCCTGTTAAAGAAATTCAACAGGATATGCAGAAAAATCTCTTTTCTTTGCATAAACTCCAGCTGAAGCTTTTCAATCCCCACTTAAGATGAGTCTTTAGCAACTGTACTTCATGTTATCGATGCTTATTTTTATGCAGTAAGTTTGGTTTGGAGTTCTGTATTTAACACAAACATGTTACAAATAACCACACCTCAGCTCTATGCTGAAATCCTTTTTCCCAGGTCCACTTAAAGCTTCAGTGAGAAAGAATGTGGGTCTGGTTACACCCCAGCCTTGCAAGATTATAAATATTTCTAAGCACATTTTGGGGCAGAGGCTCTTACAACTCAGTCTTTTCAGTGATGTTCACAACGGTCCCTGCCTAAGTCCACAACAGGACTAAATGTAATATAATATAAAATAAAGGATAAAATATACAAAAGTTTCAAAGTCTCTTTCAGGGTATTTGTGGCTGTGTGACACTGCTGTGGGGCATTGAGTGTCTGCCTTCCTGGCTGCTTCTGTGTGTGCAGGATCTCAGGCTGCTAAGGTTATATCTCCTGAGGTGAAGCTGTTTCTCACCAGGAGTTTTTATAGCTTCCCTAGACTAGGCTTAGAAAGTTGATTTCAATTTTATAAAAAGCAATAATTTCAGATGGATTTTTTATGTTTACAACAAAGAATCAAATTTCATTAGTGATACACAATAAGCCCGTTTGTTTTCATGACAAAACAGTAGAATAATTTAAATGAGATATTCAGCATCAATTTTATATTTTCTGACATATTGGGATAAAGTTAAAAATCTCTTAATTTTGAATTAGTCGCTGAGCTTTAGTTGGCTTCAGAATGATATACTGAGTCTGTGTGTTGGGAGGGTTCATTGGCAAAGAGGTTTTAAATGTCCTTCCTAAATTTAGATTTTTTAAAGTATATATGATTTGTTAAAAATTCTTTAGGAATTTAAGCCAAAAAAGCTCTGTGTATTTGAGTGAATAAATTGTTCACCTAAAAAGTTCAGCCAGCTCTGTATTATCTGGTCTAACACATTCACCACAGTGAGTTTTTCAACCATATCCAGTATTTTTTAATGAGTGATAGGCCAAGTCCTGGGTTTGAATGCAAACCCACACATCATATTTTTAAAGGTTCTTATCTGGATGAGGTTTGGTGTTACTAGCACTAAACTCCAGTGTGAAATGAAGCTGAGCACAGAACTGAACTCTCTGAACACAGAGCTCAACTAAGCATCTCAACAGATTTTCAATGTTACATCTGTATGAACAGAAATAAACCAAAATTGGCTTTGCTGGAATCTGCCGGTTCTAAATAAAACTTGTACTGGGAAAATCTCTATTGTGTACTGCATCAGTTGGCATGTCAATAAACTGAATTTGCAAGAGACTCGTTGTATAAAAAGATCAATGTCTCCTTGGGCTCTTAACAGCTTCTCTTGTCAAGAGACTTCTACTCTTAGTGTACTTAAATGCCTTTAGCCTTCACTACAGCCCTTATGATTGCTCTGCTATGATGTATATGTGATAAAGATATTTAGGATAAGGTAGGATCTCAAGATTTGCTCCTTGTGTGGTGGATGAGTAGGGAAGGAGAAGGATGAAATTTAACTACAAAGACAGATAAAATTTTTTTGGGTAAATTTGCTAGCTAGAAAACTGACAGAGCTTTATTCAGCTTACTGATTTAGAAAGCTTCAAGTTATGGAGGAAGAACAATAAATTTAATTCTCCAAGTCTTTCAAGAGAGGGTGGTGAGACACTCAGGTTAGACCACTGTGTTTTAACAACTGGATCTCTTAATGAAATATGCAGGAGGTCCAGAGATGACAACCCTGGGCAGCAGTGAGCTTGGATCAATAAGCATCAATCTTAGATTAATTCTAATTCCTTAACTCCACCTCTTCATTTTGTAGTTACCATATGCAGCTGCTCTAGGCACCACCCTCACCTTTGCTGCCCATCTGTAAAAGATGTACAGATTATATTATTACTGACTCCTCTCCAAATGCCAGTGAGGATAATGCTGCCAAAACATAGGTCTGATCACCACCAGCTCTGTGCTCCTCCACCTTGTATTTGGACAAGAAATCTGCAGACAATGCCAGAATTTGAGACACACTGCAGATCTGTGTGGCCCATCATCCTTCTTTGATGATAGACAACACTGGGAAGAGTATACAGAGGGGACATAAGCATCATGTCCTCCAAGATCTCAGCTTTCTGAAATTTGAAACTCAAGTATTTCCTGAACCAAATTGTTTAAATACTTACAGTGGGTTCCTCGTTTATTATCCATAAGCCTTTCTTGTAGGGAAATAGAATCTAAAGTCTGGAGACTGTGTCTGTCTTTTCCTGTGGTGTCAGGAGCAGCCTGCAGGTCATTCCCACAGGCAGTGAATTCAGAAGCTCCTGCCTGTACAGGTCCTACTGAAGCCAATGGCTCTGTCCACGGTACCCAGAGCAGGGATCTGCCTGCCACACACCCACACCTGGAGCTGCTTTGAAGCCTGCTTGAGTACACGGGAACATGGGACCTGTTGGGACACTGGAGCCCATTGGTTTCTTCTGGCTGCCCAGGAAGACAGATTTTAAAAATTTCAACTGGTTTTTCAGGTTGCTGTTGGCTGGGGCAGCCATTAACACACAAATTCAGAAATGTCACTAAATACTGGGTTTGTTAGAGCCTCATCCTAAATCTTCCCTCTGCAAAGAAAAGAAATTGATATTACCTTTTCTACCTACAGTGTTTTGGAGAGAAAGAATGCTGCTGGAAAGGCATGCAGCTGTTTCAGTGACAGGTGGGGAAAGAATGGAAATCATAGATCTGAAGCCAAATTAAAAAGGTACCGGATTGAATCCCAGCAGCATTACAGATGCATTTGTGTCTCTAATTGATTTACCTCCTAAAGGACTTAGACTCTTTTACTATCTCATTTAGAGATTATTTGAGATATTCTGCACAATTAGGATGCAGAGAAACTTCATGATTCTCTGCAGTTTTAAAAAAAAGCTAGGAAATCCCTCTTCCATTTTTCTTTTCTCACAAGTTGTTCTGGACATGTGCTTCATCAATGCTAGCTGTCCTGGTGTTGACACTTTGTATTGCTTTTCCCTGTTAGAAAAAGAATATATTATAAAGATGAACACAAATCACTTGAGGTTATCCCCACCATGTCTGGTTCTTTACCTCTGCATAATAAAATATTACAGTTTGGTCATTACTGCTGTCTCTTACTTGTCTATTTTTGTGCAGGTTACTTGGGGACGTCCCCAGGTCTTTGTTTCTGTTTGTTGCCCAATTTAGCCCCAACTTCACCAGTGGAAATTCTTACTATAAGGGAAGGATTTTTTTACACATACCAGCCTGTGACACAACTTACAATTTTCATCAAGCCTGATTCAGAAGGAAATGCAAAATAAGCCAATTACCAAACTTCTTCCATCTCTGAAGATTTCCCATTTCACAAGAATAGAGGGGTCTAACATACATAAAAATTGGTTAAGCGACTTTGAAAGATTATGCGGACCATCAGCAGACAGATTATCTCACTATGGGACAGTCAAAAATGCACAATTTTGTGATTTACAGATCACTCTGCCTTCTGAGGCTCTAAATTCGTTTATTCCTAACACCTTTATATATTCAACACTGAATGTATTCCATCACTTTTTTAGGAACATATTCAGAGTTGTCAAATTGTATGGGACTCTCTCAGATATATGGAAACAAAGTAGAGTGTAGGGAACAATAATTAAATACTGGCTGAAACAAGCATTTAATGTGAAAAAGCCCCAAAACACTGGCTGTTAGTGTTTAGTCCAAGGACACGTAGATTTGGCTAGTGTCAGCAAAACCATGAGAAGGCACTGAACTACTGAGGAGAAAATTCATTTAGCTAAATTTAGAACCTCCTCGAAATGACAGAAACTCCCATTAATTTCAATAGAGCCAAGATTTCGTGTAGAGCTCCTAAATTTAGTACAGAAGTTGAAACATTCATAATTAGTAAAATGGGAGTTCTGGAATGGTGGGAATGGCTTTATTTATTTGGTCACTAACTTTTATTTCACTGTAATTTGAACAATCATTCATTAGGGAAATTGTTCATGTGTTTCCCAAGTTCTTTCTCACATTTTCAGAAGATTTTTTGAGGGAAGATTCCTCAAGTTTTGTGCAACTGATAGGATTTTCGTGCACTTCTTGAATCAATAAATGGTAAGCTTCCTTCAAAAATCTGTTTTGATTTTCAAAGAGCTGATGGCAGGCTGTTCCCTGTACTAGAGTAGAGAGAGAGGCATACATCCTTTGTTAGTGTAAGAAAAATGTAGATCTACATTTTCATTCATTCATGCCTGGCTTCCACCCAAACACCAGAAAGGATTTCTTGTTTCCTCCATCAATTGTAAACCGGAACGAGCTTGTATCTTGTTCCTCTTGAGAAGGCAGCTGTCAGGCAAATGGCTGCACAAAAAATAATGCTTGTGCATACTCTGCAGTCAGCTCTAATCTGTACGTCCACAAACTGTAAATTGTGCAGAACTGGATCTCTGTCAGCTGACTTCTTGCAGGCAGAGCTGTTAGCTTCAATTAAGAAAGTACAAACACAAACACCAAACCTGCTGACTGGCCTGTATGCAATTTCACCTTCTTTGGGCTTTTTTTGGTGAGAATGAAGGCCTTGAATGGTTCAGTGAATCTTCTCATTTCTGGAGTCAAGTCATACCAAAGGATACCTAGGTAGCTGTGAAACTTTGATAAGGTTAATCCTGGAATTTTGTTAGGAAATCTCGTGACTCTGATAACAAGTGCTTAAAATGCCCTTCCTCCTATTCTAAACTTTATGCAGTCAATCTCAAAAGACTTGCTCAAATGAAGGGCAAACTTGCCTACTTTGTTGATAGAGGCCTTTAATAGTGGAAATGTGGTATTCTGGCTAGCAGCATTGCCAAAGTACTGATGTCTATGACATGTTCCTCCTTGCTCTTACTTCTGGTTGGAAGTGAGCTGAGCATTTGTGGCTGAGCACTTATGAAACAATCAAGAAAAGTGGTATCTTATATTCAAACAAGTATCTGATCATAATATTTGTTACAATAAAAATATACAAAATGAAGAATGAATGAAAAGACTGTGCAGAGAGCTGTGTCTCCAGCACCACCCAGTAATGAAAATCTTGAAGACTATGTGTAAAAATTAGACATGATTAGCTGATGCTTCTTTTTGTATGTCTTCCTGGATATTACCTCTTAATTTACTCTCTTTCCCTAACATAATTTCTCCATTGTGGGGGGGGGGGGGGGGAAGTGCCATTTAGAGGTCTCTGGAGTAGGAAGCTGCTCTATCTATAAATTCTCCAGAAATCTGTTGTGTTGCTGAATGTACTGATATTTTGGTCTCCCCAACACCCTGTGTCAGAGTTGCACCTTTGAACAATATCTTATGTGAAAGACAACATTTTTGATTCTTCAGAATGCTGCTTGATAACACCACCATTTTCTGAAAACCTGAAGCAATTTTAAGAAAAGTATATCTTATACCAATTCTCTGTAAAAAAGAAGTCACCTTTCCAGGAAGCTGCTGATTGTCTACTGGCATACAACTCGAACAAGGTGTATTGTGTAAAATTGATCCTATTTGTAATTTAGTGCCTGGCTATCTCTAGGATATATCTAATTTGGGATATCATGTGCTAGTAAAATAGACATTCATACAGAACTGCCTTATAAATATCTCACAATTCGCTCCACCTTTGGTCACTACACTCACCTTCTTTGCCAGGACACTCAGAAGCTGCTGAACAATTCTTTCCTTTGCCATGGTAAATTGAGAAGAGAAGCCTCTAGGAAGGTCTGCTACATGCTGACTGGGAAAATGAGGCTTTCAGAAGTTCCCTTTGTCCTTTGCTCACCACTCACCCATCACACTTTTCAGAGCATGGTGAATGGTTTGTTGGGGTTTTTTTCTGTAAAGTGATAAAGAGGGTTTTTGTCATCCTATCCTTCCCTGTGTGCTTCTTTTAGCAGAAAAATAATCCATTAGGAGGGGAAAAATTCTCTTTGTATGAGTTAGCTCCTTTCAGCAACCTGGCTGAAAGGACTTCTTCCCTTTTTCTATTTACCCAAATGCTTAAGAAAATTTACATTCTCAAACAGAAGTTTGTGTGTTCTTTGTTCTTTTGTTTGCCTTTATGAAGACTCTTCAGCAATTTTAAACCTTATTTTTGTAATTATAGTTTCCATATACTAAATAAAATAAACCCCCAAACTTTTGTTGTTTCTCCTCTTTTCCTAAAGAAATAAAGTTCCTTCAGTCACCCTAGGATAATTGCTCAAAAACACATGCAGAATGCTAGCACTCACTTCTAATAATCTTGGGGTTATATTTGACAGCACATCCCATAAGTGGGTGTTGAATATTTCTGAAGACAGGTGAGAAGTACTGCTACAATGCATTGTTATCCTTGGCCAGAGTCGCAGTAAGACAGAAAGCATTCCAGGCAGAGCCTCAGCCAAACTTCCCAGCCAGGATGGGTATGTGGCCCTGCCCAGGTGGTTTCTTATGCAGGTGGGTTCAACCTTCCATTTTAGGTAACTAGAAAGAGCCAGATTTGGAGGTAGTGCCTCTGTTCTCTCTATCCCCTGAAGACTCCAACTCTCCTAGGATGGCTGGAGAGAGACCATCCTGGGCATGATTTTGCGTCTAGCTTTTCCTTATCTACAAAGTTTGAGTGGATGCCAAGAGAAGCTGTATCTTGTCCTTGTGGTTTGTGGTTTCCTGCTATGTTAAGTCCTAACCAAACATTGATTTCTAAACCAATGGCAAGGTAAAGGAAGGGCAGAATCTATGTTTAGGATACAGACTGCCATCTTCTGTCTGTGTAGCTCTCTCTGCCCATGGCCACACTAAGGAGTTTAAAGATCATTACCTCAATATCCAGAAAAGGTAGAGGGAGTAGTTAGTTATCCATGGATCAATTTTCATGAGTGGAAGGTATCACCACTTGACCAGTAAAAGAAAGGATGACAGGCTTCTTAGTCAGTGTTTTTACAAGTTTTATATAACTTTTGTTAGCAGTAGGGTTTCCCTGAGGGGCTGTGATATTCACTGTGATATGGGGAGCCAGAGGAATTTGGTTGTCTGTTGCTAAAGGAGCATCTGCACCCCTAAACAAGATGAAAAGGGTGTACCATTAATTGGGATTGGTCACTAACGCATACTGACCTCTGAGTCATCCACAAGTGTCATCTCCAGAAGCGCTGTTCCTTCAAACCCAGCCTGTGTTGGGCAGTTGCATGATGGACAGGACACAGGATTGTTTCTTTTAAATTCAGATTCTCCAAAAGTGGGTGATACATTTCTGAAAGGAGCAGAGAGAGAGGCACTGCTTAGCTGCTAGACCAGCAGCAAACCTGTTTGAGTCCATACCATTCATGTCTCAATTCCAAAAGTTGGTCTGTATGGACAAGGAGCTAGCAGCATGTCTCAGACCTTGCATTTCCAACTGATGAAAAATCTGATACGTCTGCAAGTGCTGGTGTTCCTGTTCTTGCAGATAGAGGATAGAGGCATCACATGTCATGGCATCATGTTGCCTTTCCACAGTTACCATATGCTTTGTCATCACATCAGTATCCTGCTTTAGAGCAGAGTGTTTTATCTGAGGAAGAGCCTGGAATTCCCTCCCCTGTGAATGCAGAGAATGAGCCTGGTGGACTAGGATACCCCTAAAATGAGTCCTGTTTCACCATGTAAGGATTTACATATCACAAGGGATTACATTGCAGTGATGGGTGCCTCAGATATAAGCTAAAGATCCAATTGCACCTGGAGGAAGAGGTGCATCCAGCCTCTAAAGCTAGATCTGCTTGCTGCCTTGAGGCACAAAGATGCTCACTGCAGACCTGTGGACTTGGATATCTCAGAAATCACTCATTCCCTGGTGCATTTTGGAGCAACTGGAAATCTTTCAAGACAAAGCATGTGATGATGACAAATAAGCATTCAGAAATACAGATGTGTACCCTACCTACCTCCCTAAGACTCCAGCTGGCAAACTCAACAGCTGCTGTCTTCCTCCCTGTTCCTTAGGCTAACCCAGCTTGTGATTTTGGCTGGTTCCCTGGTGCCTCTGGAGGTGCAGCTTCACACCTAGCCTTCACCAAACAGACCTCTCCAACACATGAACTCACTTTCAAACCAGATTTACAGAACAATTCCTCCTTCCAATGCTGAACAGTGCCTGCAATCTGATGAAGTATTTAGTATATTTCCACTTGGGAAAAAGAGCCAAAACAAAACACCCCTCCAACTTCCTTATTTATTTTTTCTGGAATACTTATCTCAAAATGTTTTATGAAGTTCTCAGCACTATCCTGAAGAAAACACATAAATGCAATGGCCTTTTTCCTTTCCCTAGGAGTGGAAAATGTTCTACTGCTGCCCATATATCCTGCAGGAGCACATTGCCCTGTGATGTATGCTTAGACTGTGCCAAGGATGGAGAGATTACCTGATTTGATTGAGCCTTGCTCAGACTTTCGGAGAATTACCCTTCTCTCAAATACAAATTTTCATTCATAGTTTATTTTTCTTGCTCATTCTGACAGGTTATAACAGAACTGGTTTGAAGGTATTGGACAGCCATGCTCTCCATGCAGAGCTGATGGTTTTACCAAGCTTGAACAGTGGAAATAAATTTGCTTCTGCAGTCCTTAGTAAGAACTGTATTTTGGATAAAAACCTTAATTGTCTAATAACTTCCCAGTCCTTTTTCCTGAGGATTCAACAGATTTGTTTCCAGTTGTTTCTTTAAATTTCTCTTAAACTTCCCTTTCTCCACATAACTTGTAACTTTTCAATTTTGAGGTTCTGCTGCTTATGCTCTGGCTGAGCTTACACGTGAAGGTCAGTGGGAACAGTTCCTCATGTGCATTGCAAATGCATACCTATTAGGTGTTGTTACCTAGTAATCATTACATTAGCTCATTCCTAGTTGTTCTGATCTCTCAGAACCACAGAATGGTTGAGGTTGGAAAGGACCCCTGGAGGCCATCTGGTTCAATCCCCCTGCTCAAGCAAGGCCACCTAGAGCCACTTGCCTAGGACTATGTACGTACAACCTGGGAATATTCTCCAGGGTGAAGTCTCCACAATCTCTCTGGGAAGCCTGTACCAGTGCTCAGTCACCCTCACAGTGAAAAAGTGTTTTCTGTTCCTCAGAAGGAACCTCTTGTGTTTCAGTTCATGCTCATTGCCTCTTGACTTCTGCAATTCAAACTGTCAAGCTCCTTATATGATGCACAGAGTGGTTTTGTTCTCCTTTTCTGAGAAACTTCCTGTAATCTTCCACAGCTCTTCTTAATCCGCTCTTCTCCAGCTAATTCTGAGGACAAAAAGTTTGGTGGTTCTCAACTTACATCACATTTAAGGACTACCACCTTTCAACCAAGAGATCGTTCTTCTAACAATATTTACACCAAAACGGGAGCTCAAAACACATCGTAGAGCATGAGATTTCTTGAGTAATAGTCACTAGAAGTTGGAATGGAAATAACAGCTGTGACTGTTCTGATTCAATAAAAGCCTTAATGCTGCTTGCTTTTGCATTTGGTGCTCCAAGGACCAGATGTGCTTCTGTTATTTGCTAATTCCTACTCTGCTCTGTTGTACCTGCTGCAGCTATTGTGCACTGCTATGGATTTGGAGACACCATGGGAAAGAGCAGGATCAGAAGACATCTAACATAGGGTCTATCTATAGGGACAGAATTTCCCAACTATTTTCAATATTTTGAGCTGAACCACAGGTTTGTGTACTTGTTTGTAAGGCACTTGTCTATACAAATTCCAGGTCAGGGAAAGTAATCATTTGGGGGATGTAACAGGTTAATTTATTCCTGTGCATGTTTTATTTTGTCCCCATTTAAAACCTACCATGATTCTTTTGCATTAAAATCGTTATCAGATTTCTGGAGTTAATGAGCCAGAGAGACTAGAACACAGCAAATTTTCTTCCACTGACTTGGAAAAATGTAGTCATTAAAAGAAATGGTATCACTTGTTATTCCATGGGTCTAAAGGTTGTTTATTTGCTTATTTATTTATTTATTTATGACAAAAAAATGAGAATGACAGTGGCATTAGACTTGGAATGACAAATTTCTCAAGTAATTGAACAAGCATCAGTGATATCTGCTATTTGAAACTTTGGCTGATGTGTTAAAGATCTCTGCTTTTAATATTCCCTCCAGTTTTAGAAAGGGGTGAGTGCTGAGTAAAGCACCAGGCCCTAACAGCAAGTTACCAGCTGTAACACCAGATGTGGTTTGGTATCTGTGAAATCTCTTTGCAGTGCCACAGATCTAGTACTGGCTGTCTGGTGTGATTGACATCCCCAGGGATTCAGGGCAAGCTTCTCTGGGCAGCTCCATGCAGAAGTTACTGCTGGAACCAGAACACAAGTTCCTCTGCCCCCCTCCTCCGGTCTTAGCTCAGTAGTAAGGATGTAGTTAGCATGTATCTATGGACAGGTATGCAGGCATGTGGATATATCCTAAATGAACCCATTTTCCCACAGAAATGAATATTTAATATGTTAACAAATAATCAACATATCCTGATGACTAAGTAGGCAATAGCAATGGAACAGACTGGGGAAACTAACCTTTTCAACTCTCTAAAGTCACTTTACATATGTCAGTCACTATAACCAAGGTAAAGATAGCCCTTACAATTGCTGCCTTTGTTGCTTGAATTCAAGGTACTTCAAAATACTGCAGAAATTTCTGGAAGGATGCAGAGTGTTCCAACACTGTCATCTCAGTGTTGTGCTGAAACACCTGAGCTCTTCTTCTTAAACCCCCTCACTGCAGCTAAAGGACTGGGCTGAAAGCAGGTCTATTGACAGTGTTCAAATCCTTGCCATTGGGAATGGCAGTGGTGCACAACCCTGTGTCCCACGGGGAAATGCACCAGCCCCTCTGCTCTTGCTGTCCTGAAGATCCTGCAGGAAAGAGTGGGAATCTGCTGTGCAGGACATTGCCTTCACTGTGGAAGTGGCTCCAGTTTTCCATACTTGAAAACAAGTCTGAATGTGGAAGTATCTCCTTCACTTGTTAGGTTTGGAGAAAGAACTATTTAAGTTGTTTAAGTGTTGCTTGATTTCTTTCTTTTTCTAGGTTTCCAAAGGTTTAATTTCTACTTGGTAAAATTACTCCAAAACCCCAAAAGATTTGTTTAAAAAGGGTAAGGTTCACTGCGAAAATGTTGCTAATGAACTCCTCAAACCCAAAATTTTAACAAGCTCTAGAAAATGAAATTTATTATGAAGATAGCATGAATTTATCTGAGTCACTTTATCTACTTGTCAGCACCAGACTATAACATGGACCAAAATGCAAAATTACTAGAAAAATTTTAATTGTACTTGAATAGCTGTTTTAGTTTAACAGATGTTGACTAGATCTAATGCACACTTTACAAACTATGATCCTGAAATGAAGAGTCTCATTAATTTAGAGAGATGAGTTTTATTTTGTTCAAATAAGAACATCCCAGAGAGCAGATGAAAAAAAGATTTAAGTCTCATCTTCACCAAGTCTGACATCAAAACCATTTTTGTTTAACAGTTTATTAAGCAAAATGGAACTAATTTCTGCATATGTCTCCTTAGAAACTAATACTGTTAAGCTCATTATGCCTTCTCTCACATCAAAGATATTAAAAAATCAGCTCTGTTTGGGTGTTTTTCTGCTGCAGGGAATCTTAGCTGGACACCTGGGGTTCTGTAGTGTTTTATTCATTTTATTGCCTTACTCTTTAAAATTTAAAGGCATTTTAGTGAATCTGCTGTTACCAGAACATTGTGGGAAACAGGCAACAGACACTGTAACTATTTAATCAAAGGCCTCTATTTAAATAGGTCTTAGCACCAGGGGTCTTAATTTCCTTGAACTCACTCACAATTCAAATAACCTCAAAAAATTGGACCTTGCTTCCTTATTTACAGAAACAGCATCTAAGCTTGTATTCTTTGTAAGAATTTATTTACTCAGGGATTTTCTGTCAGGCATAATCTCCACCTTTCAGAGAAATTTAATCCAGCTTAATGAACACATGAACTAAATGGTTCTTTAAAACATTTAAAAAGCAAAAGCCTGTACTAAAATTTAAAGAAGATATCTCAGACCAGATTCCAAGGAAAATGAAGAATTTCTGAAGGAGACACATATTAAGTACAGGGATTCTTTTGTTTATTATCCTCATGCCTATGGGGAAATAAGACATTTTAATTGTATCTAAAATTTGTTTGCAAACTGCTGACCTGAAAGGATTGCCCTGGAAATAATTTGTTACAAGCTTCTTCGTGAACTACTGTGTGAACTGACACACAGACGTCTTCTGCTGCTGGAAGGAGAACTCAGTTAGCTGCAGATATTCTCCAAAACCTAAATTCTGATACAAAGCTGCTGCAGTTCTCAGCACTGGAATCCATGAGAAACACGATTAAGTGATATGGCACACCTTCTGAGTGAGGCTGCAACCACTGGTTCTTTTGGGATCAGTATGCTTTACTATCCAGAGCAATTATAAACCGTGGGCTCACATAAGAGAAATCCCCAAGATCACGGTAATGAAGGCAGTTTTACAGGTGCTGTGTGTTGCTGGTTCAGGGAAAAATATCCTGGCCCTGGAATCATAATTCTGGGTGTCAAACATCTTATATGACTATTTGCAAGACTTTGTAAACACAGATGGGAAATAAATAAGTGTGCTCCTGTGTCTGACAAGAACTGTATAAGGAGGAACTGGGGAAATGTAAAATCATTATTTTTTTCAGAAGATGAAATATATATTTGTTTTCTTCCATGAAACCATGGCAATATTCTGTAACAAGAGGAAAGGTGGTTGCTTGCTCTTGGTTGTTTGATAGGCAGAAATAGAACTGCTTTTTCTTGTGCTCCGCAGCAAAATATCCATGCACTCAGACCAAGATGGAAAACCTGTGTGGGTCAAAGAGGCATCTTGTTTATGTGAGACTTCTAAAAGCTTTCTGCCAGCCATGGGCAAGAATGTGTGCAGGTACTTTGACAGGATTCCTGAGAACAGGGCAATGTTCTGCCAGACCTTAGGGTTCCATGGTCTGCTCCTAGTCCATTCCCTTCATTGGTTAATGTTCATACTTTCCCAGAGCCTTTCCTAAAGGTATCCCCTGTGTGTGTAGTGCAGGAGTAGATCCCATAGTCTGTAGAGAGTCTGGAGAATGGGACACCTTGGGAGGAGCTGCAGCAGAGAATGTAAGAGTTCCTTCTGTGTGCCTGTCTTCAAGCATCTGTCCACATGCAAGCTCAGCCTGGGTAGCCTGAGGAATAATAAACTCAGTGTTAAATGTTACCAGAATGGTCTTGTGGATTTTTGGCACAGGGTTGAGATGCTCTGTGAATGGCAAACTTAAGTCTCAGTTCTGCATTTGCTACTCTCTCTGCCACCAGCAGTGATCACTCTGTGGGCCATGCACCTGCTAAGAGGGAGGATGGACTTGGCTGAGAAACCACTGAAATCCTATGGCTAAAAATTTTGTGATGGAGCTGGGTGGAGAAAGGCATTGTCCACTGAGGCACGGCAGATGGAACAGGTGATTGCAGGTGATTGTAACATGGCATCAAAAGCAGCTTCCCTGAGCTCTGGGCTTCTCATGTGTGTTCATTTCAATGTACCTGCTTGCTCTGAGATTGTAAGGAAAAGTTATAAAGCCCCCACATGACTCAAAGCTCTATCAGAAAGCCTACAAGTGTTGCATGTCTTCCTGCAGTTTGCATCTTTCAAACTTCTTTCCTTGCTGCAGAAGCAGCAGCAAAGCTACAATGAAGAGAGTTTCTATGTTACCTGCTAAACTAAAATAATATGAAAGAAATATTTATTTCAGTTTTAGAAAGAAATATCTGAACACAGAGAAATCCTCCCACTCTAAACTATCTGCATTTTTACTGGGAAGTAAATCAGTTCACTAGCAGATTTTACCGTTACAAAAAATACATTACAGCTTCAGGTAACCTGGTAACTAAGCCCAAACTATAACTCTGTGGTCAGGGGCATCTTCTCCCCTCACAGCCCAATGGGAGAGAGCCCTCAGCAGTTGTACAAGGGCACAGGGAAAAACGTCTGCAGGGCAACAGGTACCACACCTGGCCATTGGTCTGTGCAGCACTCCTGGATGGGAATCTCAGACCCAGCAGGATCCAGCAGCTTAATTAGTAAGATGGATTTTATAAGCTGATGGACAGAGTGGTACAACCTGCTAGTCTGCAGGAGCAGGTAAGTGGATCTGATGATGCAAGAGCTCTCAAGGGCCTGTGTGCCTATATCCCTGTTTCATCTCTGCACCCTGGAGATGTTCTCAATGCAGGGCTCCTGTTCTGAGAAGCCTTCAGGCCACTTCTCAAGGGATACAGCTCAAGGAGCACTCTCAAGGGCCATAGCTGTCCAAGTTTCCCTGTAATTATATTGGTTTATACAAGTAATTCTCTCCAAATCTGCTGCTTTGCATGGACTCTCTTTGTCCTCCTGCAAAATTAAACTGTTTTGATTTTTATCCTAAAACTGCATAGGTTTTTTTTTCTAAACAGATAATTTTCTAATTTCCTCTGAGTTTGGATATATTTTCTTTATTTTAATCTACATCAAGTCCCAGAACAAATACTGGTAAAACACTCCACCACACCTACCATAACTGGTTCCCCTGTAAGACACGTGGGTGTTACAGAATTAGACAAAAGAAAGTAAACCGGGGCAGTTTAGCTGATAATGCTGTTTCCCTGTAAGGTTATAGAACATAGCAATGTGTCCTAATGAGAGAAATATCTCCTTTATCAAGGGAAAGCTATTTTTAACTGATGCTTTTAATTGACTTGCAGTAACTCCTTACATGGAGCAGTGGATGTTGAAACATCTCAAAATCTTCTCTAACTTCCTGCAAAAAAAAAACTATATTGGTCAAGAATATATTTAATTTTTGTATGGTAAAATCAAAACTAAAAATTTGGATTTTGACTTTAGCTCTGAGTCACTGTAGTATTGTATGAAATTAAGAGAAAAAGAGAGGAGGAAAGAATTTGCCTTTTTTTATTTCCTGTCCATTTTGCTCTCTCTGGAAAGCTCTGTGTGTGGATGTGTTATGAAAGAAACAGAGGTCTAAGAATCACAAAAGGGTCCAAGTGAAATGTGGATTATGTTCTAATTTCTGTCACCTCCATTATTCTGATTTTGCAGTGTGATGGGCCACTTGTTTTCTCGCTCCTCTAAAAGAAGTCAGTGAATACTTGAGAATCCCTGTAAGCTGAAGTCTCCCTGACCTTTGCAGGGGGACGCAGAGGGGGAGAAGAGAAGATGGAAGGGGGGAAGATGCAAAGTGAGAGGCTATTTTCTATCTGTTTCTGAGGGGTCTTGCAAAAGTCAACCTTTGACCAAGGAAATCGAGGTTAAAGAGAGATTCTCACCACTCCTGTTCTGTCCCATAAAGCCCCATGGGTGATATTCCCCAAGATGTCAGTACTGCCAGAGGGGAGACAGGCTCTCTTTAATCTTGTTTTCCAGGTCACCAAACAAAGGTGCTGAGCACTAAGACATGGACTGTCTACCCTTGATATGCAGGTATTCTCTTCTCATATAGTGAGACTCTCAGGCATCGAAATGTTTCCAAGCATTTCCAAGAAGCAGAATGTCTCACAGTGTTTCCTCTGGCACATATTGTTCTGCATTATCCTCTCTTCAAACTGAGCCTTGAAGTTATATTTTAGCCCTATATGATCATGAATTTTCTCTGCATGAATTTAATCTTGTGTTCTACTGATTTGCAGGTAGTGAGAAAGCTTTTTTCTCCCCTATGCACAGAGAACTTACCTTGCAACTTACAACAGAGCAATTAGTGTTACAAAGAGTTAGGTGCATAAATCCAATCCCCTAGATAACAAGTACATATTAGCTGCATGGTTATGAATTAGGTGTGTTATATTTATAGAAAGCCTGGCCCCTGGACTGTCACCAGATGTAAGAGCAACCTGTTCTCTACAAATGCTAAGATGAAAGTAACAGTCAAAGGAGGATATTGCTGTTCATTTACAGTCCAGAAAGTCCTTGTATCTGATCTGGCACTGATTATTTTCAAGTGAGTTTTAACAATAGAAATAGAATCTTTAATTTTGATGTGAGGTTGGAATGTATGTTAGTAAGCAGAACCAACATCAGACGATTGTACTGAGCAATCTGTTCTCTACACAGCAGGGCAGTAGTACATAATCAATTTAATAGCTCAAGTATACTGACTTTCAGTAGCAGTCACTATCCTAAGCCACTGAACCAAGGGACAATTTTGGTGAACCTGATGTCTCACACCAGAACTCTCCTCAAAGGGTTCTCATGGTGAGGTTATCCATGCCAGGACACAGTGCCACAGCTTTTCTCATACTGCAGAACACAAAACACCTGCCCCACAGCCTGGAGAAATCCCTTCCTACGCACCTGGGAATAAAAAAAAAATCCTCTCTTTTAAGCTTCTCAGCACATCTTCATGAGGTATATTTCAAAACACTACCTGCATGTGGGCAGGCTCCCATTCCTCTTTCCTGGGATGTAGTGCACAGGACACATTTGCTCATCATCCAGCAGCAGATGTGGCAGGGTCATGGTGCTCTGGGTGTCCTGCCTATGGTCACCCGTGTATTTTTTCATAACATCAGGGCTCCAAGCAATCTGTTCAATGCAGATATTTCATGGGGCTTTAAAATAAGTAGCTGGGATTTGCACCACACCATGGCTTCCATTGTATATCTTGTATGCTCTGGAGTGAGATGGACATGTGTTGTGGAGAAAAGCACATCTACAGGGTGCACCATGCCTGAGCTGCCCCCATGCTTAACTTCTCTGAAAGAAAGCCAGAGAGGGAACTAATGCACAGTGAGTGTGAACAATCAGGGACTTTGGCAGCCTCAGCTCTGGATTGTCACCTTGTAATAGCATAACATGCATGCTGCACCACCAAATAGGTTTTTTGCCAAAAAAAAGTGCCCTCGTGAACATACCATACCTTGGAAGGTACTAAAACAAAAAAAATAAATAAATTTCCCCTCCCCTTCACATAGCCACTATCCTTTTAAAATTTTATTTCCTCAGTCAAATATTGTAAAATTACCCCAAAATCTAGGACAAGATGATGAATGCCTTCCCAGAAAGGACTGTATTCTTTTTCACTTCTCACAAAATGAGGGAATAAACTTTCTGCGGGTAAATAATGGACTTCTTTTTTGCTTCTTCTTTTTTTTTTCACTAATTTATATCTAGAATTAGTCAGGTGGTGTTTTATTGTTGATGTTTTTATTTTTTTTCCCGTGGGATTTGCTCAAGAGTACCAAGTTTTTAATTGTGCTATACCAAAGCCTCACTTATTGCTTAGTGTCAGTATCATATTACTGACAATCTCTAAGCAAAAATTATATTTAGGTTTTGCATAATTTTATTCTTTGCTTTCAAAGAGGTCACATTTATATTGAAGTGTAACACATAAGAGCAGAAAGGACTCTCTCTTTTCATATAGGCATATAGCTCTTCAATTATTTACACTTAAAGGACAATGCATTCTGAAAGTTACAATGATAACAGAAAGTTTTCAAGGAAAATAAATCCGAGCAAAGCCTTTTCTCAGTATTCTAAATAATTTAGATTACAGAAAATATGATATTTTTTTCCAAGAAAAGATTTCTCTTCAGCTAGATGGGAATGGTGATTAGCTTTGCAATGATAATGAGACCAGTAGTACAGTTCCTAAGGGTATGAAATGTTCACCTGGTTTTAGAGTACAGTGATTGCAGAAGAGTCATAAAACCTCCTAAATCTGTATATCCCAGTTAAGTTCACGTCTTCTAGTAAATGTAGAACAACCTTTTAAAATCCCATTTCTGCTATCAGAACTCCTAGCATTCTCCTGCCAATATCACACCGCATCTCCCCAAATGATTTTTGCCTGAAGGAAAATTACATACAGTTTTTTTCCATCAGTTAAGTGCATTAACTGAAGAGTGCTGGAAATTTGCTGCTATCTTTTCTGAATCTGACATCTGCTACAGAATCTCGCAGAATTCCAAAATGGATGAGATTGGCAGGGACATCAGGAGTTCTCTGGCCCAATGCTCCCGCTCAAGCAGGGCCACCCAAAGCTGTTTGTGCAGAAGCATGTCCAGACAACTTTTGAATATCTCCAAGGATGGAGACTCCACAGGCTCTCTGCAACTTGTGCCAGTGCTCAGTCACCCTGATTGTAAACAAGTGCTTCTTGATGCTCAAGGGGAAACCTCCTGTGCTTCACCTTAGATGCTGCTATGTAGTGTTTCTGTTTCAAACCCATATGAACACACTCTGATTTGAGAGATTTATGTTGTTGTTAGAGCAGGGAAATGAGAGATTTCCTGATAGTGTTGTCTCTCCTGCTGTTGAGGAGGTCAGTTGTTTTATTGTTAGCACAATGGTGGTAACTCACAGGGCCAAAAATATTGTTTGTAGCATCTATCATATGCATTCACATGGCCTATTGTAAAGGGACCAGGATATCTCAGCTTTTTACTGTTCTAAACTTCAAAACATTTCTGTAAAGTATGGAAATGTTGTTATATTTATTTTTTTAGTGGAGGAAGCCTGAGATAAGTAATTTGTCAAAGGGTACTCTTTAGTAGCTGCAGTAGAGGAAGGCACTGATCCCGCTTCCCAGAGACTTCCCTGCAGTCCTTGCTCACAGGGAGGTTATGGCTCTTCTCACCTGACAGTGATTATGTCCTTCACTGAAAAAGATTTTGCAGACAGAAGTACTTTTTAAGCAAAATAATAATTCATTCTGAATTCTAAACTCAAACCAGAATGTTGGTGTTATTGACTTTTTATATCCAGACTATCTGATGTAACATTAAAAGTTTTTCTTTTCATATTTGCATGCATTATATGTATATGATATATATATATTATATGTGCTTAAAAAAAAAAAGACTAAATAAAGTATTGATCCAGAGGTAAATCCTTCCCATTAGATAGATTTCCAACTGAAATGAAATATTCTGAGCTGTATTCAGTGAAAGAGAACAAGCACATTCTAATCCACTGAGTACTGGCTATGGGTACAGTGGAAAATTACAACTAGACTTTTATTATGTCAAACTTCTGCTGCCTTTGCTAGCTAAAACCTTACAATATCAGCTTTTCTTCTGAAAGTGGTTGCATGGCAGCAGAAATTGTGTAAAGGGATGTAACAGGCTCCCTCTGCCTTAAGAGCAGACAACCATAACCATGGCAGGCATTATATGAGCTGAGTTTTTTTGACAAGAGCATTTTTCCTTCCAGCCTCCATTATTATATTATAAAATAAAATGATGGCATTAACAGGCACCTTCCTACTTCTAATTCCTAACAATGATGTTAGACAAACTCTACTGCCTCTTTGTCACCCCTAACCAGACACCTCTCAGTGGAAATGAGTAAAGTAAGAGGGGTTTTATTGTGTTTTATTTACTCAGTGCTGATAGGCCAGATAATCCTTTTGCTGGAATATGAGACATGTCAATTTTTTCTCTAACTTCAGCTTTCATAATCCAGCAGCTAGCCATTGATTTTCAGTAGTTTGTTAGTAGTGGGTTTCTTGGTTGCTGTTTTTGGGGTTTTGCTTTTCTGGTCTTGCTTTGTCTAGATGCAGTGCTCTTCCTTCTTTTGTCCCTTTCTGTCTTTTGTCCCTTTCACTGGCACACAGGTTCTCCTGGAAGATGCACCCTGTCACAGTGGTGGAATTCTGGAGAGGTCAGTGCACTCCAGTAAATGCTGTGACGTTAAAAATTTCTTAAGTTCTGGCATAAAATCTGTAGGAGATCAACAGTTTTGGTATATTAGAAAGTATATATGAGCTAAACCTATAGGTTTCATCATCTTTTCAAGCCTTTAGAAACAGCATGTTAAGATTTTTAAGCAGATGTTTACAAAACAAGAATTTTCTGCCTTGAAAACTAACTTTTTTTTTTTTAGATAAACATATACCTAAAAATAAGAATGAATTCCTTAGGACGCTTCCAAGCATTACCTTTGTTTTAGCCAATCAAAAGTAGAGTGTCAGTAATATGCCATAAGACACTGGCATATCTTTAGGTTTTTGTTTCCTGTACAAAATTCACAGAACTAGTATTATGTACATTAAACAAAATCACAGGCTGGAATATAACTACCAATGAGGAAAAAAATGCCTTGTGAGATACATAACAGAGATTTATATATCTCTTAAACAATAGCATCCATTGTGGAGTGCAATGCTCTAGTTTGGGACCATTTTCTTTGTTTTGAATCCTTTAGAGGATAAACTAGTGTATTTATATTCCTTTATATATTTATATATATTTATTTATATTTTCGTATATTTATCTACCTATATAATACCATTGTATTTCCCTTGGCAGATCTCTCATCTCCACTCATCAGGATGTAAGCTGGTTCCTTTCTCAGCTGTTTGTAGCAGAGGCAGAGTCTGACACCCCCACTTGCTCAACCTCTGCAGGGGCCAGTGAGGGGGGAAGCACTGCTGGCCCCCAGCAAGTCCCTGAGTTCATGCCAGCCCAACAGCTGATCAGGAGATCCCTGGAAAACTGTGGTAGTGAATGAAATGGTGTGAAAGCCTCCATTTGAGGCACTTTGCTGAGCATGCTAAAAGGTAACCATGAGAAGAGCTCCCCCTCCACCAGCACCAAGCCTCTTGCTGGTGACCTGGAGCTCCAGGCTTCTATCAGACTTGCAACACAGAAGCAGGTAGCAATATGTAAATATGTGTAAAGGGATATATAGATATGTACTGCATCCCATCAGCAAACACAGGTGTTTCTTTTCCTCCTACATCTTCAGTATGCCCATACCCGTGGTTGCAGCCACTTCCCAAAGTGGCTGTGCATCATCATGAACAGAGCTCCATTTTCTAGCAAACAGCTGAGAATAGCTTCCTTCCAAACACAACAAAACACCACCTTGTATCCACTCAGAATAATCCAGTTTCCTTCCGACATATCTCTGCTAAAGTCTTCTCATTCCACATCAGATTCAAATCTGACTTGTCATACTTTAAAGTCCACCCTTTAATTTCACTTCTGCATACAACTCTTCTCATATTTCCTTCCTATCTTCAAGAGAGCAGAGACTGCACCTTCCATGTCTTTCCATGATCCTTCTCTTTTTCCTGTCCTACTGGAAGCTCTTCCCTCCATCAAACAGCCAGCGTCTTTCACATGATCTCAGTGAAACAATCTTTCCCACGTGCTTTGGTCATTCCTGTTTTTATGGGGTAACTGAGTGCCTTCTAATGTGAAAGTTGTGTTTCTCCCGCTATGCTTTCTAGTGGATGAAACTAATATAAATATAGAAGACAGAAGCAAATATTTTAGTGTCTTCCTTGTTATCTACCTCTTCCTTTCTGAAAAGAAAGCTTTTGAAGTCGTTTGTTCTTTTAGTAGCCCTGGTGTTCCTCATGCTGCTTCTCAAACCTTCTGCAGTTCCCCATCCTTCAGCATGTTGGGGTGACATTTCTACACTTCAAATAGCGACAGCTGTATATTAGCTCTCACTTTCTTCCCCCACCTTTTCTTGTCCTTCCGTGTCACACCTGTCAAGACAATATTAATATCTCTTATGCCAATGATTCTGTATCTAACCCATTGAGAAAACTCCTTCCCTTGAATTCAAAAGCCCACTTCCTGCTGCTTTTGCCATGTTTTGTGTTTGGTTGCTTGTTTTTGTTGGGACATAGTATTTCCCTGTTCTCCTCTTAACGTTTTGACTAAATTGGATTTTCTTGAACTACAGCTTTTTTACAGCACAGTGGTGCAGATGTGAAGAATGATACAGATTAGAGGTTGAAAGAGTAGACTGTCCTTTGTCTCACAGGACAGTAAGCATTTGGAACTGGGTATATGCTGAGTACACAAGAGCGTGTTTTTCTTTTCATTAAAAGGAAAGCTATTATCTGTATACTTGAGCAGGCATTTCTGCATATGTAGTGGGAAATGTCACTGACACAACTATCTCCAGGGAGAAACTATTAAAGACCTGCTGCTGGTGTGTCCCAGCTCCAACCAGCACTGTGCTCCACTGAGCAGACCCATGCTTGTTAAAGTGCATAAACAAGTCTATGTACATACACCAGCTCTAAGAGCTATCGACAATATATGACTGTTATTACATAGGCACTGTAGAAACCCAATAGAAGAAAGATAATCTTGGAAAATGGAAATAACAGTACATAAATAAGAGAGAATAGGTATTTAAAAATTGATTGTTCAAGCAGGGATGGGATGTTATACAATGAGGAAATTATGGAAGGAAATTAGTGACTTTGATCAATATACAACATTATCAGTATATTCCTGGCAATTAAAAAGGATCCCCAGCAGCTTCAACTTCAGACTGACAGTACAAAAATGCCCTATAATCACCCAGGGCAGAGACCATATGGATTGTAGCTGCTAAGGGAGTTAAGAGAGAATCAAAAAAAGGCAGAAAACATGCTAATGAAGACAGGTGTCATTCCTTCCCACTTCCTTCTGCACCATTATTCCTTATGGGACATTATACTGGAGCTACATTTTTGGGCATAGTAGGTGTTTTAAAGTTACTATCTCTTGCAGTTGCTGGTTTGGAGAAAACTCATAAACAGAGAAGCATGATTTGATGTAGCCCTCATGGGATCATCTCACAAGCCCTATTCTGAAGCATTATTAAACAACTATCTTGTAATGCTGACTTCAATATACTTATACCCAGAAGCCATGTAGAACTGAGGAAAGCTCCCAAAAGACAGGAAAAAACTCCTAGCCCCACACTCCAGTGGAACTGCATGAAGATGATATAGTTTATCAAAGGAAATGGAAAAGTCCTAGTAAGAGAATGAAATGGTTATAGGTGGGAGGGAGATTACATAAAAGCATCAGATTAGAAGCTCACATATATACTTTTATCCAAACAAAGTCTAAAAGGTCATGAGAGACTCTGATCGTATTGCAGAGAAAAGACATGTCTGGGTGTAAGGTACGTGGAAACAATCTCCAAATCACATACTCTGGCATGCTGAAAGTAAAAATACTTTGAGACAGGACAGAAGAAATTCAGCAAACAGTCAATTGTTCGATCTGCTTATATGAATGTTAGTAACAAAACTTTTCATATCAGAAATGGCATATCTTTTAAAAAACTTGTGGGTACTGAAAGGTAGCTGACTTGTAAAAGGGTTGCTCAACAAAGATGAAACAGCAGAAAAGCCAAGTGAAATATTTCCATCAGCAGTCAATTTCTCAAAGCCTGAGTCTGATGTTGCTCCCACAGCTTTTCTTTACAGGAGAAAGAGTAGGGGAACCACCTCAGTCAAAACAGTCACCAAAACATGTTTCAGGACAATTTAAAAAAATCGATAGAGCACTGCCAGAGCTGATAGAATTTGCCTGGTGGGTCTTAGATAATTCAGATTTGAAATGTTCGTGTTTTCAGTTGTGGTGGATAACCTATCACTTAAATAGGCCTCAGTACAAAAGGAAAGGAAGATAGTGCATACAAGGCTAGTTTTTAATAAGATTAAATTAATTATAATTTGTCACCCCTAACCAGACACTTCTCAGTGGAAATGAGTAAAGTAAGAGGTCCATAATTTCTAAGGTCCCTGGGGGACCTTAGAAATTATGGACCAGGAAGTTGTACTTTTGAACTGGGGAGATTAGTAGAAACTGTAAAAATAACAATATTTACAGTATACATTCATTAATATGATTTAATAGGGCAGAATTAACATAATTTTTGCAGGAAGATGTATTGAGTTTCAAGCCTGTTTCAGTACTTGGAGAACTCATTAAACTATTGCTTATCAATATTAAGGTGATTTATTTACCAGGCCTGGATTTCAGAGAGGCTTTTTCATATATATATATATCTCCAAAAAGGTATAGTTAGAGAAAGTAGGTTGACATTGAGTAAAAGGGAAGGACCTCTGCAAAAGTAATAGCTACATAGAAGATATGAAGGAGGATAGGAAGAAATGATGTGTTTCAAAAGTACCGTGTGGGGATTCTATTAAGTATTCTTTCATACATGAACCAGAAAAGGGGTTACATAAATTGATCTCAAGACATAAGTATATATAAGTTTTCTGACTTTACAAAATTGTGCCATGCCTTGCTCAGGAAGTCTCTCATCTGCTGCTTTCTATTAACAGAGAAGTAACTAAAGAAATATTTCTCATCTTCTTCTTATATTCAGTAAATAGCCAGTACTTAGAACCCAGGTAGACACTCATTGTCTGAACACAGAGCATTTATTCTTATGTTTTAAGATGTGTGCAGAGAATCAAACTGTAGAGGACATACTTAGAAAAGGATGTGGCAAAGTTTCTGTAATGAAAAATCATAAAAATCCACGCAACATTTCTGGGAGCAGGACAATCAGTGAGTCTAGCACTGACTGGACATCAGGTGATTTCACATGCTGCTCTTCCAAGTGTCCAGTGAATATTTATTTAAGAATGTTTATACACACAAGTGGTAACACATACTTGTGCACTTCTGTACTTCTTGTGCAGAATATTCCTTCTAGAAACAGCAGCTTTTGGTTAATAGTGCATCACTATTTTGACTATATTCAGTCCATTGTATTTAAACTGCTGCTGCCCTAATCTCTTCATGCTAGTATTTGCTGCTTGACATTCCTGCTCTTCATTAAATAGGAAGTCTGAGAAACACCTGCCACTAAGCCTTCCCCTCTTTTTAAAAAAAATGTTTCTCTAGAAGTCTTATCAAGACTTATATCTGTTAGTTTTCTAAAACTCCTTCTGCTAAAATCACTGATTTTCAAAAGACAAAGGATTTTATCAGGCCTTCTGAATACCCACTTTATATATTCATAAACATCCCCAGCCCAAAATCAGTTCTGGACCATGATCAGTTTACTTCTTTTCTCAGCCATGGACAATTTTTTCAGATTCATAAATGTCAACATTCTGTATGATGATTAAAACTCCTGATGGATCTGAAAGTCTCAGCCACAGACTGCAACATGGAAGTTATTGCCAAGATTTATTTTTATTCACCTCATTACACTGGCCTCAGTTTTTATCCTGTGATTGAGTAAACTTCTGCAAAGCCACCGGTCATTCATTCCTTTATCCTCATTTGCAGGCATTTGCTGTCTGCAGGAAGAGGGGCCATTATCATTAACTGTGGCTCCCACTCGAGGGAGGCCTCATACAGTGCACAGAGCACCCCTGAGACAGGTGCTCTACCCTGGTGATCTCCTAAGTGCTGGTAGCTTCCTACAGAGAGGGAGTAGCTTATCACATTTTCAATTAAAAGTTTGCTGATGAGAGAGCTCAGCAGTCCGTGAGATCTTGAGGACTGAGAACAACTCACCTCTGAAGAAGGGAGCAGTGTGAGTGCTGCTGTTTGTCACCTGCTCAGACACCCCCCATGACTGACACTGCAATTTTCTGACCTCAGTTTCAAAGTTCAGATCAAGGAATCTGTCCTGGACTTAACTTTCTATTTCGTCTTAGGCTTCTATAAATACACTGGCTTTGCAAATGTAAGCAGTACAGTCATGCCAAATGCTTTCACAAAGAACATTATCTTCTGCTCTTTTTCAACTATTAATAATTATTTTCTTTTGTTTTATTTCATAAAATAGCATGTTTATTTTTAACATGACTACAATAAGAAAACATCTGGATATGTCTATAGAGCTGATCTTTCCGAAACATTCAGGAATAGAGCCATACTGAGCTCTAGCCTGGTTTCAGTGACTGCCCAGAGTTTGTGCTTCCCTCCTGCTGAAGCAATGCCTTAAAGCCATCTACTTCCCTGCTAGGTGCAACACCTCCCTTGATACAGGTTACTGACTTGGTAGCCCTTACTCTTCAGATTGTGGAGCTATCTGCCCTGTGTAGAGCAGCAGCAAAAGGGACAAATAAGAACAGTACTCTCTGGCTTCCACCCAGTGTACCTGTAGTGAGGTGACAAATGATGGGAGGGAATCAAACCTTGTACCCTCCTGCTGCGCTGTGAGCAGTGCTGGGACATCTGAGACACTGGCAGGTGTGGTGAGGATCTGTTTCCCCAGCCACTCTTTGGAGAACTCTGTCTCCTCTGCCTTTTTTCACAAACATGAGATTTTACTTAAATCCATATTAATCTATAATTACTTGGGACACAAAAATGAGTTGAAAAAGAAGATTCTGGGGAAATATTTTGGTGACCACCAACTTTCTGCAATTGCTGCAGCTGCTGCCACTCATCTTCCTTTGGGACCAGTCATGAGAAGAGCAGGAGGAGTTGCTCATTAGGCTGATGACTTTCCAAGGCAGGAAAAGCAAGAGATCCCTCAGTCACCTGGCACTGCAAATCCCCCACCTACTGTGTGTTTCCGGATTAGGTCTGGAGCAGGTAAAGCTCCCCTGCACAGGTGCCAGCACAGGCTGGCATTGTGGCTGCAGATTACAAGGTTATGCAATCCTTGCTGGCACTATTTTTATGATGTGAACTAGAATTTGACTCTGGCAGTCTGAAAGACCGCAGTGTAACACAGTGGTGTAACTTTTGGTTGCTTAGCTCCCTATAGCTCTGTTTAGCACAAGTGTATAAATAGCCATGAACAAATAGATTTATAAATCTGTCACTAGCAAATTACTGATTCTCTGCCTCTTGCCATGAGAGAATTAAAAAGTATTTTAAATATTTAGAAAAAAAAAAGTCCCTCTTTGATGAGAGATGAATGGAATTTTCTAAAGCATTAGTCTGCACTCTTGCATGTTTGTTGAATACATCTGGCATGTGAGTATTTATAGGCATTCTGTACGCGTACAAAACATGTTGCACAAAAGATATTTCAAATCTGACATGCATGATACATACAACATTTATGTTAAGCTTATAGGCAGATAATATTTTATTGAAGGCAAAAAATTCTGCATCGAGCTGTACCTCTCTCAAAAGGTAATGCCTCTTTCCAAGCAAAATAGTTTCAAATGAAACCCTGGATATTGCTAACACCATCCCCTTATGTATCCCTTAGAGAAAATGTGAAAACTATCCTTCTAATCCCACAGGTCTTAAGAATTAATACCTGAAAATACTCACTGACAAGCACCTTGGAGGCCGGGGTCAGCCGCTGTTCTGCCTGTACCAGGCATCTCACAGACTCCAGGGCTTGAGGGCAGGCTCACAGCAGTTCCTTGAGGGATAATGGTTTGAGCTGTGACCCTTCCACCTGTACCCAAGCCCTGAATATTCCCCTGACCACTCAAAAGAGACGTGAAAGAGGTGGCGCCCAGATGCTCACACAGCTTCTACTGTGAGTTACAAAGTTTTGCCACAAAACTGTTCTGAGAAATGCTGATAAACTTCCTTTACTTATGACTGTTTGTTAGAGGTCGATTTATCAGAGACCTTGCAAGTCTTAAATAAGAATTTCAAGGATTTTAAAGCTACAACAGTCAAGGTTCAAACAATTTATAAAAGAAAATGCATTAATTGGTTTAGTGTTCTTGATCTCACATGGTGTTAGTTTTAAAAACATGACAAATATTTTTGTAGAATTCTAATTTCTGGGACCAAAAGTTTTGAATTTGAAAACCTGGATGATTCTGGATGACCTGAAAGTTTCTAGATTAATTTATTGAGAAGTTTAAAAATAATAAAAATTCATTGTGACAGCTTCTTGAGTGTCCCAATGTGATTGGATCCTGGACTTTTCTGTGATGGAGGATAGTATTTTTCCATTATATGTCCAATGCTGGTGTTCATTTGTGCAACCTCTGTGCCTGTAAGTAAATTAGCCAGCTTTTCCTGTGATACATAGGGATGCAAATGTGGGCAGGAGAAGGTGGTGGAGGTATGGAAGGAGTCTTTGGAGACCAAGAAGTCTAAAGAGAAGGTAAGGACATTTCTCCCATCTTGGGCCCTATAGAAAGTGTATGCAATTGGTACCCCTCACAGAGGAGCAAAATGAAGCCCTAAGAGAAGATGAAGCAGAGCTGCCTCTCTGACTGTGTTCCTGGCAGAAATTGGTGCCTCATGACACCTAAAAACTTTCTAATATTAGAAGAGAGCTGCAAATCAAGGTAGTAATTTCAGGCAAGTAGAAGCTCATACAGAAGCTTTTTCTGTCGCACTGTCTCTGAGAGGAGCTTTCTTTAATCGTATTATGGTAAACCCTTCCCTTATGCTGTTTTGATGAGAGAAGGGAGCTGGCACAAAGACTGTGTCTATATTAATGAATTAATCAGCAGTGGAAGTATGCTGAGGCTGCTGTTATGTGCCCTGGTCATCAGCATGCCTTTGGTCTGGGCCAACCAGCCCTTTCTAAAACATCTCCTCAGCCTGGGTTTGGCATTAGCCCAGGAGCAGTCCTAAGAAAGCATGAAGATATTTTTGCAATTTTGAGTTCTTTAAAACACAACCCAAAAATACAGAAATCTTTTCTCTGCCTCTGGTTCTCTGCCTGTGTTTATGTTATTTTTGACTACTGTCAAAAGTTATATTAAATAGCTATTATCCCCATAAGCATTCTGCAGATGCCAAATAGAAATGAGCTGTGTAAATGTCAGACATTAAAGTATAGTTCTGTCAGATTCTTTATTATGGGCCTTCTGCAAGTCTGATGGATAACTAGACACAGAGTTATCCATGAGTGCCATCTTACCAATGTCTCTTAATAGCATTTTACTTTGGAAGTTACTTTTTACTGCATTTTCATAATTTCTTAAAAACTCCATTGAATTCTATTTTCTTCTCTGTTCCCTTTCTCCTCTTAAAAGAGAGTATTACAGCTTTATTTAAGACTTCAGACCAGAGGTCAAGCTGCTTCCAGAGGCCTCAGACAGACATGGATTAGATTTTGCAGCACCTGTGGGGAAGAAAGTGCCACAGTTGTGGCAAGCTGTGCAGGTGGGCTCCCAGCAGGAGAAACTTGGCACAGAGCAGCTGGGGGGATGGCACCTCCTCAGCCCTGTAAGCTGAAGCACATCTGAGTGCTCACTTATTGACCTGCTGTATTTTACTTTTTGGATTACATTAGGCAGTCTGGAGATGACTGTGGAACAGGGAAAGGACTTAAAAAATAATTATTTTTTTTCTCTCAAACAGTAGGCCAGTGGCTAGCAAGGTGTTATTAAACATAAACTCTAAAAATATTCAAATTAGTGAAATATACATTGCCAGAAATTTATATATCATATCCTTGAACCAGCAAAATATTTAGTACATAACTTACAAAATTATGTTGTGAAAGTCCACCAAATTCACACGCACACAAAACAAAAGCTCTCTGATTTTAAACAGCACTAAACTTTACATTCTGTCTTATTCAGCAAGTAGATTTAATTTTGAAGGTAAAATGGGAGAGGCTGACCAAAATAATATTCAGGTTAATTCTCCTTCAGGGATGCTATGGCAGTGGTTGAAATTGGTGTGCTGAGGACAAAATGAGCCAGTTATTTCTGAGTGTGAGGTCCATCTCCAGGAGCACCAGGCAGGGTGGGTCCCACTGCCACGGCTGGGAGGCTTCACTGTCTCGCACAAGCAATGCTGACAACAATTTCTCACATGAGCAGGTTGGTCCATTGGTGTTTAGCACAAGGACAGCGGCTCTGCCCTTGTCACAGAGAAGGAGCTCCTTGCCCCACAATCTCAGTACTGTTGCTGTTCTCATGCGCTGCTGTGGGGGGATTTATCAGCCAAGTCAAAAGACGCTACCTGAAGAGTTACAGTAACACACTACACTCATTGCTAGAGGTGAGAATTACAATTACTAGCACATTTTTATATCTTTAATTAGAAATCTGAAAATTAGCCCACTCTTTTTAACCCCTTTTAATGCATGCTGAATGAAATCAAGCAAACAATAAAAAGGTGAGTACACTCTGGTACAATGCTGGTTGTGTGATGCTCATTCCTCAGGTTGGAAACCCACCTGGTAGCAGTCATCAACCTCCTCTCTTCCAGGTCACAGAGCCAAGAGAAATTCAGTGTATGAATAGTCCTGTGGGCAAACATCATGACCTCAAAGTTGTGTCATTCAATGCAGATGCAGTAAAAGACAGTAAGACACACAAACAAATCCACAGGTGCTTACAGCTCTGTAATTGAGAGGTTATGTGACCCTAAGACTGGGATGGCAGCACCTGAGGTACTGAGAAGGGGATGCCATCCCTGATGTGTGACAGGGAGGTACTTGAGTATCTCAGTGCAACGTTGAACAAGGAATTTCTGACAAAGTTGTGCTCAGAGTTAAAAACATTTCCTGATTACTTAAAATTTATCTTTGATGTGCACAATTAGCATAGCTTCTTTGAAGGTGTATCTGAAGCACGCCTCAATGGCTGTGTGAACCTTGTTCTACATGTGTAGATCTATTCTTTAGTAGTGGTATGTTAATTTAAATCTTGGCCTGGATTTTCAGGCTCCAGAACCAAGCTTCTCCCTTTATCCAGGATGTAGTACAACAGTTTCAGGTTACACAAATTCATATCTGCTTAAAAGTGCACTAAAACCAAAGTCATCACATAAATCAAGGTTAAACTAAGACAGAAATCTGTCTGGCAGGTGAAAGATTGCTGCTTTATTTACTAAGCCTTATAGTCTTTTAACTTGCACTTCACTGCCAAAGAAGATTATGGAAGCCATATCTAAGTGTTACAAGTCTATATTTGTCTTCTATAATGAAGGTTGAAAACAATTGCCAAGTGTGAAAGATTACCAAGTAGGTTGACGGACAAGGAATAGAGCTGCATTTTGGAAGATGTGTGAATCTGTGCATTTATCAGTATCAACACAAACCTTTTCCTAGCTCTCTCCTATCAGGTTATGTCTGAGCTGTTTGAACTCAATTAAGTCAGAGTGCTGCCCAAATGGTTTAAGTGCAGATTTGGATTTTCAGAGTTTGATGATAGGACACTTTGAACAATCTATTTTTATTCATTCATTAATAATTACATTGGTTGGTATAGACACATGGGCCTCTGTGGTTTCTTCAGTAGTTCATTGACTGGGCTCAGGAGGCTGCCTGGGCACCCTTTTGCCTGTGTTCAGTGATCAAAACTTGTGAGAGAAGAGCTGGAAAAGGGTGGAAGTCTAGCCCACAATCTACTGTGCTTTTGGTTGGAACAAAATGACAGAGGAAGTCCTTGAAAACCCCCAAAGTCCATTCCTGTGACTGGATTATTGGCATGGGCTCAGTATTTTAGAGTGGACTGTGGCAGGCTGAGGTAACAGAGAAGGATAAATTGCTGGCAGAGCGAGTTGACTCAGCATTACCTCTAAATCAGCCAGCCAGCCCAGACTGATGCACTTTCTGAGAAAACTCACAGTGGTTTTCTTGTTATTATTTTTAAGAGTGTAAGCGTGGTGGACTTCCTGCTACTATTTGTAATCATGAGGAAAAATAATTGACTATCTTCTGCAAGGTGAGAAGGATGCAATGGCATGTGCCTACACATGTGGTCTCACAAAATTATTCTGTGGGCTAGAAAGGAAACTTAAGGTTAGATTGGGAAAGGATTATAGCAAATAGTACTGGTAGCAAATATTACTGGGTAATATCTGATGTTAGCCCTTAAAAAAGATATTTTCCTCTTTTGCTGTATTTTAATTGTAAATGCACAAGTAAAAAAAATAAACCTGAAATAATTACAGAAATTTAAAAATGGAAAATTGCTTAGGATTTTTGTTAGACTTCAAAACTTGGTCCGCCTATTCATGTGGGCCTGAAGAACTGTGATCATCTCACAAGAAATCCATCCTGTTAAATCAAATCCAAACATTCTAAATATTCAGATATCACTTTGCTCTCAAGTTTCACAAGGAATTTCTAATCCTGTGTAAAATGCTCTAAAATATTGATAAATTTAAAGCACACAAAAGCAAACTGCAGACTGTACCATGTTATAAGGGAAAGCTGGATAACTTGGAAAAACGTGTCACATCAATCCTTGTTCCCTACCATTGCAGTAGAATCAAATACATCAGAAGTTTATAACAATGCACCTTCCCATTTTGATGCCTCTAGAATATTAGTTTGAACAGCAGGAAGCCCTGAACAAACATCTGCCTCATGCACAAAAAAAGACACTGTCCAAAAGCCTTTTAACACATTGATTGAAAATTTATTTCCTCTTTTAATTGCAAGTATCAGACAAGTCAATATTTCCCACTTCAGCCAAGAGTGGCAGAAATTTAATTCCTTCATCTCACTGTGCTGTTCTCCACCCAGCCTTGAGGGAAGTCGAGACCTTGGCTGTGAAGCCAAGGAAAAGGATGGGAGCTGGAGCCAGGCTGCCAAGCAGTGCCATCTAGGGGTAAGCCACCGGGACGGTGTCTTCTGCCTTAATCCGCCTGAAGTGACCAGACCTCCAGCTGCTGTAGGATAAAATACACCATGCCTCGTGTCCCCGATCTGGTTTTCCAGCTTTGTAGGATGGCCTAAAAAGACATTAAAATACCACTGAGTCCTTACAGCCTCAGAGCCTCACCTCCATGAAGATCTCTGTAATACTTTAGTGGCATAATTAATGATGCTGTTGTTTGTTACTTGTAATTGCTTTTATTCTTTTTAATCCTGTGTCTGTAATAAAATTGTGCTTTGAGTAAGCCATCTGAGAGATCAACAATGCCCAAGGGGATTTTGGTTGAAGTTTCTGTTATTGGCCATACAGGTTGCACACCAATAAAATAAGAGATGTAGCAGGAGCATTCAGGATGGCAAATGTAACAGGTAGTCAACAGATACACATACAGTCTATGTATCTGACTTCCTCAAAAATTAGGTCAGTATTTGGGATAGGGTCCTGGAACTCAACACCCAGATGAGATCAATTGGGAGATTGCAGCCCTTTAAGTTGTTCCTTTGCCTCTCCTGGAAAGAATGGTTTTCTGCAAGACCCAGATCCAAGCACCTACACAGACATGATGTGGAGTAAGACAGTAAAATATTAATTTTTCATGGCATGAAGTTTCTTCAGGAAGATGGGTGAATGCTGTGGTGTGTGCTGGGACAAGGAGAGTTATTGCAATAATCAGGACTTTATGCAGCTACCTACTCTGTTTCTTAATTTGTAACATAAATAACACAAAGCTGCAAAGATGCTGACATGTTTAATGCAAAAAGCAACTTTTGTTAGGGTCTAGTATTGCACAACTATACAAGCCACAGCTGAAATAACAGTTCTTTCACTTGAGAAAATGTGTCAAGATGCAGAAAAGATCAGTGCCCTAGGGAGTCTTTGATCTTGACATGAAAGAGAGGTTAGAGAAGAGAAATGTTGTTAACTCCCCCTTGCAACAATGAATTAATGTAAGAAGAGATTAAGTGAATAACCCAAGATTATTTAGGAAAGCCTATGTCAGAGTAAGGAAACAAACTGAAATAAGAAAGAAGAACAAAATACAGAGTTGGAGGATTGAAGAGTTCAGACCAGAAACTAGGGGATGTGTTTTTAAGGCAGGCAATTTAAGCACTGCAACAGCTGGTTGAGGTAGGTGGGTCTTCAATTCACAATCATGTTCAGAGGCATCACACTTGGATAGGAAGCCTTTCACAGATGCTGTGACTCCCCAGGAAGCTACTCCAGGGGCAAACATCACTCAGTGGTTTGCAGAGGCACGTGGGTGTCCACCCTATGTTGCTCTGCACTTCAACGAGGTCTCTGCCCTGTGCTGGGCAGGAGTTTGTGCCAGTTTATCATGATTGACACATATGACCTTAGTCTTGAGGAATCAGAAATCCATTCTCTGTCATAACAATTCCAGATGACTCTTCTCAAAATATTAAACATGCTAAAAATCAGCCACTTACCGAGCAGCCTAATGATGGATTGGGTACTTACTGCTAAAAATCTTCACCAGTTCTTGCAGCAGACAGAAGCAACCAGAGGTACCCTTTCACTTCACTACTTGGAGCTGATGATACATCACACCCCAGAACTATTTCCAGCCTCTTGTGGATGTGAGGATTACCTAGGATTCCACAGGTTAAAAGCAGATTGTCAACTTTTGCAAATTCCTGCTTTGTACTGCTATGAAGAGCTACAGATGATGCAGAGGAGTTTGGAATAGAAAAGCTGATATTCTGAAATAAAGCAGTGAGCTGTACTAGGGCTAGCCTGTGCAGGCTTGGCACAGGTCATGGTGTCCAGTCTGCTGCTCCTGCTGTGGGAAGCACAGCTGCTCCTACTGCACCTCACTGTCACAGACATGTTTTATGAAAAATCCTTTCTTTAGGATTTTTTTTCTCCTGAGAAGCTGAAAGACCTCAGAAACAAAATGTAAATAATATTGTCTGCTGCTGTGGAATGTAACAGGTGGATCTGTGATTGGTCTCATGTGGTTGTTTCTAATTAATGGCCAGTCACTGTCCAGCTCTCCAGACTGTCTGGGTCAGTCACAAGCCTTTGTTATCATCCTTTTTCTATTCTTAGCTAGCCTTCTGATGAAATACTTTCTTCTATTCTTTTAGTATAGTTTTAATACAATATATAACATAAAATAATAAATCAAGCCTTCTGAAACATGAAGTCAACATTCTCGTCTCTTCCCTCTTGCTGGGACCCCTGTGAACACCATCACATCTCACCACCTTTTCTCCCTCCAAATCCTTGCTGGCTGGGAGGAAGTACTGCCTTGGCATCAGTGTGTGGAAATCTGGTCCTGTGATACCGAAGCTCACTGATATTATCACAGCTGTCCCTGCCTGCATTAAAGTACATTATTCTAAGCCACTATGCCCTCTCCTGTTCCCCAGCCCAAACTCCTGCATCACTTACCAGAAGAGGAAATCCCACCACGTGTAAGTAATATTTGTAACTCCTGCTTACATGTTTTGAAGATTCTTCACAATATGAAAGTGTATTGAATGATTCACTATAGATGTTAACTGTAATTCTATACTTTTCAAATTACAGTAGATGCTGACCAGTGTATTATACATTTATAGGTAGTGTGCTGTTTCTTGCTGCTTCAACTTAACTGCTGACTTAGGTAATAAAAAGTGTGGGGAAAAATCATTGAAAAAGATAAGGTGGCTGTTTGAATTCAGAGCAGACAGTTTGTGGATTTAGGCTACTGAAAGAAGTTGATTTTGGAATTATTTTTCTGTTCTGTTTCAGACTAAAAATCTTTCCCCAAAGCAAGCAAAAGAAGGAATTAGAATTTGCAGCCCCTCATCTGGGTCAAAGGAGATCATGCTGGGTTACATGAATGTTGTGTATTTTGAAGCTTCTGTTGAATTGCAGCAACCAGAATATCTTTAACCTTAGGTTAACACAATCCTCACTTCCAGGAGAATACCTACACTTCTGAAGTGCATGTGAAGAGACCCTCCCTCCTCTGCTAGGAGCAACAAAGATTAAACAAGAAATGATAGCAAAAAAGAAACAGAAAGGAAGAAAAACTTCTGTTTCAGTCAAGGATTCTGGTGGCATTTCTCCTGGCTACATTGCAAGTCCACTTGATGGGCTTACTGAAGGAGCCAGGCTCCTTTAGGGGGGAAAAGAAATAAAACAAGGAAGAGGAAAAATGAAAAAGAGAACATTTTCAAGTATGCTGCTACAAGAGACCTATCTTCAGGGATATATGGATATGTGGTCTCAGAAATGAGGCAGTGCCAAGCCTGCTGCAGCTCATCATTTGAACTAAGAAAATTTGTCAGGACTTTAATGAGAATAATGACCTCAATGTACAGAGCAGGCTGTGATTATAGTCTGTTGGGACCTGTTTCTTTTGGAAGAAATAAAGAGGAAGAGCAGTAAGTGTTTCACCCAATGATGTATGGTTACCAATGGGTGTTGATTAATAGTTGTTTGTGAGTTTACACAAATCTTAGATCAGTATCTTTCAAGAATATACTTCAAATAGTTATTTGTGATTGAATTTAAATCAGATGTTTTGTTAGCTTATTTTTTAATTTTTAGCATTTTGACTTACAGCATGCAGAAAAGTTAACATTATCAGCAGCTAGGTGTGTAGGAGCAATGTGCATTTCAGATTGGAGAATCTGTTGTGCTATAAAGGAAAAATGAAATTGAATAGTTCTTAATGGGCTTGACAGCTCACTTGGTAAGAGATTTGGTTTTAATACAGACTTAAATGCTCTGAAGATTTGACATGGCTTAGAAAGCTCATCCCTCTCACCATAGTGTTAGTCTTCTCAGTTTAGGTCAGTCTCTCACAGGGATTGTGAAGGAGGAAATCACAGCTGGATAATTGAAGTACTAAAGGCCTTAGCTCAATTGCAAAAATGGGATTTGACCAAACATTGACAACTCAGACAAAAAGTTCTAGAAGCCACCTGAGACTAGTGAAAAGACCTAAATTTTTATATCCTGCATTTAGAGCTATGCCTAACCTAGATGACTCAGGAAGGTCTCATCCTGCCTTATTTTCCCCCAGCCACATCTTGGCACCATGTAGAAGCAAGCCTGGACATGCACTGAAGTCTCCAAATCACCCTTCCCAATCCCCATGGGCTGGAAATTCAGGGTAAACAGAGAAGGGAGGGAAATGTGTGGCCCCAGAGGCAGGATGAGCAGGAAATTCACTGCACTGAGGCACCACTGCCCCTCACATCCTCCTGCCAGCACAGCTGGCTCCTGCATCTTCACATATTCCTCTACAATATCTTCATTCCCAGCCTGGTCAATGAGAGTCTGGTGTCATTATAAGATACACAATGCCATTCTGGCACATCAGGGCCTGGGGACAGCCTCCCTGCCCCAGCAATTGAGACAGGTTTGTCAGGGTTACCGGGTCTGAGGAGCACAGAACTGCATCTGCTGCTGCAGACCTGATCCCTAAAAGGACCCAGGTATTTCTGTCAGGCACTTCACTGAGCAATCTGCATTCATATTTGCAAACACCTCTGAGAAAAACATTTCTTATGTTACAAAGGTATGCTTGGAAATAACACAAACACATGTGCAAAGTGTACAGGTACATTCTGTACAAACTGAAGTCCTGTCACCACATGGGAAAACTAGAACTTGTTTCAAGAAAGACAGATGACCCTGACATTCAGAATCCACCATTAAAGGAACAAAAAATCTCACCAAACAGTAGGCCAGCACCATGCCCACTACCCTGACTTCTTGTTTCAGGACTGTGCAGTTGTTGGGAGTGCCTCTACTGCAAGCCAGTACAGAATAAAGAATTTCCAGAGTTCATTACATAAATAAAGACATGTCAGCTGAAATATGTATTGATTGTCTCTTTTTGAACGGATGTGACATTTGTTGAAAGAATTTGATCGTGGTGGAATTGAATAGAGCTTTTTCCTATTTCAAACTTTGTGCCTCAATGTTACAACCTTGTGTGTATAACGAATACCTTGTGAAGAAGAGTAGAACATTAATTCATTCCTGCCTCATAGCAAGAATATCTCAAAGACGCTTCATTAAGTTGCAGGAAGGACACATTTAAAATATATAGGGAATATATTGAGATAAAAATTATCAGTAATAATCATATTATGTATAAACTTCATAGAATTATATGTATCTACTATAGAATGTATAACATATGCTGCAAAACATAGATGCACATATGCTTATCTATAAATTACACCAAAGCTTGCCGTAAGTTAGACAAGATGTGACCTATGGATTCAGATTTCCTCACATATACCTACTTAGATGTTTCAAATACAGAAAAATAAACTCCACTGTAGCGGCTGCTGTCAGATGCAAAAAGCTTGTCTCTTTGGATCTCTTTGGCTGAGGATTACTCGATCTTACATATTCTGCTGATGTGCGAAAGTACTGCTAAAATGTTAAATTCAACAAAAAGGTCATGCCTTGGATATTGCAAAAAGAGGTGTAAAAAAGAAGAACTCACTCAAAGTATTCTCAAGATTCTTTATAGATTTGTATCTCTGGTAATAAAGTTCTCTGAACTGCTTTCTGCCATGGTATCATCATGGTTCTTGTGAACAACGAGCAGAGAAAAGATTCTTGTGCAGCCTACATTGCTTTAGTGCTTTGGAAGCAATGAAACACTGTCCTGACAGAATTCTGCTTTAAGCTGTGTAACATCCACAGAGCAAGAGACAAATATGATTCTATTAGTCATCAAAACATACAGTATTTATATACTGTGCACAGGTCATGGGCTCAAAAGTCTCAATGCAAGCATGGATACATTATGGTAGAACATGTCCAGCAGCCATATATCCTCTAGATCTTACATTTGGATAACAGGTTTAAAAAGCAAGGACACATTTTTGCTGTGAAACAATCTGATATTATGCTTAATACTTGCTAAAGATCCATATCCCATAATAGCGCACACATCTCAGCATCAAATTGATGAGTTATTGAATGAATGATGGGATAACTTTTAGAAATATACTTAACCCGAAATTTAGCCTTTCAGTGATGGAGAACACACCAGTTGTCATCACAGATACAAAAGTAAAGACTTTGTTCCTAGACTACATTTATATTTTACTTTTCATCACTGAATCTCACTGTGTGTTATTCTTCTGAACCGAAGACCTGTTTACAATCAAAGACCTATTCCCCAGATAAATATCTGCAGACAGAAAGCAAGTAATTAATTTATCCTGAAAAAAACATTTTAAGTCTCTCCATCTCTCTCTCAGGCATGGGTGCCACATAAGAAATAATTTTCCAACCCTTTTTTAAACACTTTCAATTTTCACTATGGTCTGAACAATGTAGGGTTGACACAAGTGGCCATCACATCAGTATTGGTCCTGTCACTAGCATTGCACAAAGGTGAAACCATCCCCAGAGTTTTCTAAGAGATCGGCCTGCTGGTAAAGTCAAGTGTTTCTTAGCTCAAGACCCAGGTGAGGAGCTCATGTTTAAGTGGTGTCCACCAACACTGTAATCAGGCAGAGCTAAAGCTGGACAGGTGGGAATGGAAACAGGACAAAGGGCAAGTCAACATTATTGCTGCTAAAAGATCATCAAGATTAGATTGTGCCATTTGGGTTCAAGTTTTCCATCTTCTACCACTGCTCAGATGAACACCTGCACCCCCAAGCTACTATGTAGTCTGGCATGACGAGCTGATCTTTTATCCCCACTCTCTGTAGAACAGTACTGGGGGTTTTTTTCTCTAAAATAAAGATTCTAAATTTATGCAAATAAGATCTTCTCTAACTAGGCTATGAGGGACTCTACAAGACCACCCCAACTTTTTATTGCTCTATCCTGTAATCTAACTTTTCACCTACTAATATCAGAGGTACTTTTTGACTCCTAGATTGTGTGTGATAGGAAAAGAGAAGAAAATAGGGTTTGGATTGTGGTTTTTGTGTTGTCAGGGTCTGAACAAATAAAGTGCAAAGGCTTCTTTCCCATCTCAGTTCCTTGAGCAGAGCTGAGGGAACAGTCTTTCATGTATGTCTGGGATTTGGAGAAGACAAAAACAGGCATACCTTGAACTTCTTTTCCTTCTGTAATTGTATTCATCTCTGCTCAGCAGACCTTAGAGATGTTCGGTGAATACTGACACTGACTTCGTAACATCTAAATTAACATTTGTCTGATATCCTGTTAATCTGCAACAATAACCAGCTGGAGTCTTTTGAGCTAGTAAGAGTTGAAAGGAGATTAGCACAGGACAGACAACCCTTTTAATTGATTAAAATGATAAGCAGAGAAAGAGTGAGCTGCTTCCAAAATCCTACATCTCAGTGGCCAGAGGAGTGTGCGCAGTGTATTTTCTAAATCCCTCAGTTGCTAAGCAGCTTTAAGATCCCCTGTGCACTTTGGGAGTATAAAAGGACACAGGTCCTGAATTTGCAGATCAAGAAGTGTAATGATGTCTACAGCAGTTTTGTGTTCTCCTACAGGGAGAGCACCAGATGAAGCATATGTAACAGATTAAAAGATCAGACAGCTGCTGTAGGTTTGCATGTCAGAAAATCAGCTTTTTTTGTTCAGGTATTAGGGGGGAAAAAAGGGATGATTTATGTGCACATCCGTGTTTAAAATAGACATGCACTAGGGCAACCTGTTAAAATTATGTGCCTGGGAAAATACATTCTCAGTAGCATCAGTGAGACTTATCCCTTTAGATTTACAATTATCCCTTTCAAAACTAGACTGTAAACCTTAGATACACAAAAACAGTTCCATCCTGGTTTTGAAGCACTTTTATTTATTTTCTGCTGAGCAAGTAAAAGCAGAGCAAATGTAAACCTGGTACAGTGCAGACACTCCCAAGAAAGTGGTTAATGTATACCTTTCACGTAAAGATGTAGGAAGGGGAAATTTAATTAGAGAGCACCCTGGTGGTCAATTATTGAAAGGAAAAACTTAAGTCTGATGATATGTGTACAACTTTGACAGCAGCCATCAAAGTTAATTCTCACACAGTAAAAAGGAACATATTATTTTGGACTGTTATTGTCCGCATCTCACTAATGGCTGCCATACACTGTGTGTCTCCAGGGGATGTTGGCAATGTGCAACAGGTGCACACTTTTTATTTTTATGGTGAAGAGGGGAGAACAAAACCCTAGACTGACTGACAAATTTCATGCTATTTTTTATTGTGCTGTGTGTGGTTGTTCCAGAAATACAGACTGCTATCTGCTGTCCTGCTGGTTCAGTTCCCACTGGGTGGGTTTTCCCCATGGAATTTAGAAACAAGTTCAGTGGGGACAACTCCTTGTGAGAAGTGCTAACAAATACACATCTTCAAAAGAAAGAAAAGATTGCAATTCAAAAATTATACAATGGGTAATTTTTACACAAAAGGTACACACAGGGAAGTATTTGGGAATAGCGAGAGTATTTGACAGAAAAAAGGGGCAAAAATTTTGGCTCTTGTCAAGAGTTATGTTCTCTTTGAAATAATCTACTCCAAGAAGAGCTTACAGAAGAGATGAGAAGGAGGAAAATAAAGTTGATCTGACCTGTTAATGCGTATCTTGAGAGAAGGACCTAACAAAACCACACTCTCCCCTTTTTGTAAGATTATTGCTGATGTGAGAGGATCAGTAAATGGAGCTACAGAGCCACAACAGTGTTCTTCTGCAGAAGAAAGTTTTGGTCAAATCATCAGGCTAGGACTGTGGTCATGGGGTGCAGCTGTGAGCAGATTGGGATTGCTCTCTGCCAGTGTAGCTAGAGAGAAAAAGATACTGAACTAAGAGACTGAGAGCTATGGAGAAAGAACTTTGGGTACAGGCTAAACCGGAGAGTGAAGCCAGGGCCATGAGAATTTCTTACTGGTAGAAGTGAGAAACACATAAGGTGTGTGGTGATGTGTGTAAGGATCCTACAAGAAAATAAGATAAAGGTGTGGGGGGGGGGGGGGGAATCAAAGGTCTCTTTCAGCATTGTTAGCTAGGACAAGACATCATGATATCATGAAAGATGTGCCAGAGATATATGTGATCAACGGACATACATCAAAACACTGGATCTATAAATTATGTCAGTGGACAGAGCAGATAAATTTGCATAAGATCATAAAAATATGAACTGGTAAACCAGGAAAAACCAAAGCATGGAACCCTGTGGGGGTATTTCTGTAAAGCCATAGTGAAGGAACCCCAACCAGGCAGTGAAATTTTAAGGACACCTTCAGACTTGTTCCCCTAGGAACTTTGTTGTAGACTATAGATACCTTTAAGCAGAAGTGTTCACACTGTGCAGCACACCTAAATCCTGTGCACAGCAGCTTTTTTATGGGTCTCTGAGTCAGTTCTTAACCCATTTCATGCACCTTTGACTTGCTTTCAGTGTAATAAGTTTGCCAGTCACCGGGACTGCTCTTCTCATTATTCTCTGCCTCTGCTGATCTTCTTAACCATTATGCATAATCTGGATCTTAGTCTGTGCAGACTGCTGTGTCAGTGAATGATGTGCTGTCTACTGACACAGTGAATGAACACCTTTGCTCTTCATGAATGAGCACAGACTTGCTTTCATCAATCTGCTCTGAGCACAAATCCATTCATATTGCAATTTACACGTGGCACAGAATTACCTTTAGTCTATGCCATCAGATTTCAGACTCATGCTGAAAATAGAGGCTTTTCCTCACAAGTTCTTCTCAAAAGAAGTGGTCAAGTTGTTGATAGTAGTCTTAACCAAACATGTATTTCCCCTGCTAGTCAGCTGGCATTTATCAAAGCATTATTCATCCTTCAGATTATTTAGCAATTGTTTTATCCAGTTGTTTTTTAATATATTTTCAGGTATTCATTGGCTTCTATATCAAATGGGTAATTAAAATCTACCTACTTCTCCTATCTTTGCATAGCCTACTAATTTTGTAACAGCCTTAGATCACCAGCTGTTTAATATCTGATTATCATATTTACTGTTTCTATTATCATCCACTACACATTCTGATAGTTTTCCCTTAATATTTATTCCCCTAATAACATCTAGACTTCCTTTTATCAATATGTTTTGACCAAGCCTTTAATGCTTGACAATTTATCAAACTGTTGTCTTTAAATATCAGCATCCAGGTTGCCATCAATTTTACCTTCTTATTTACCCTGTAAGCCTCTATGATGCTTACAATGTCTCAGTGTATTATTTGCAAAAGCCTTTCTGACTTCTCCCAACCTATTGGCTAGAATTACGTCAATATATCTTTAACTTTTAATGTTCCTATGAATTTTTTCTCAGTGTATATACAGTTAGAAAATTGTCCCTTACCTTTCGTTGATACACTTCATAGTCAGGTTTCTTAATATTGGACATTGGCCCAACTCTTTAATGATCCCCAGGAGATCCCCTATTCTTATTTATGATATGTTGGAGTCTGAGTCATCCTCATGTTTGAACAGAAAATGCAAAAAGTTCTTGGCACATCTTGAGACAATGCTGCTCAAACTAGGTAAACACAGTGAGTGGGCATTGCTCCATTATTTACTTTCAGTCTTAAGATGACAACATGATTAATAATAACATTTCAGTTCTCATCCTGCTAATTGAGCTGGGATGCTCATGGCTGACCTTCTTGTCAGTCTTCTACCTCCTATGGCGCGTCTGTTTAAAGACCACATCTGACCACTGGTGTAATTCAGCATTTCTTATTACTGCAGCTGCTTAATTAGGGGTCATGTCTTCACAATATACTACACAGATAGAATTAGCTTCTCAGAACTTCATTTAGTAAGGGAAACCAGGATGTGGATTTCACTAGGATCACAATTTAATCTCCTTGACAGTTGTCCATAAGTGTCTACACCTGGACTGGAAATACTGTTATATTTTTATTGTCTACTTCCAGTATGGTTTTTAATCTTCGCTGAGACCAGTGGTTCTTATTTTGAAATCTTCCCTTTTTAAATGAATTTCTAAATATAAAAGTGATTGTTTGTTCTGTCTTCCCCCAATCCAGAAGTTTTGGGTATTCTTTTGAATTAAGCATTACTCCATTTAGCATAAGATTTAGCTGTACATGAAAAATTCATTAAGTTCCTTCATTTTGCATCAGACTGCAAAGTTTTCTTGTATATCCTGACCAGGGCTATCAAGCATCATGCATATCTCTATGGGCCCCCTTTGAGAGGCTGGGACAGAGACTGAGCAATCAAATACATTGGAAGAAGAGCATAAAAAACAATGCAACATGATGGAAGCAAATATTAACACCTCTTAAAATATGTCATTTCATTTCATATGGCTCACCCTGTGGTGGAAACTACTGATAAAGACAATTAGATTTCAGAAAAAACAGCGTCAGGTAATGATGCAAAATGTTTCATATGTTCACTACTGCCATTGTATCCAGTGATTATCTAGTACAATATATGCAGGGAAAATCCAGGAGGAAGAGATCTTTGGACTGTATCATCTTGAATAAATATTTCCTCATTAGGTAATACAGCCACACTTTGTTTCTCAGACTTTCCTAGCTGTGCAGTGGTTCAGCTTTGAGGGATGTTACAGAAGGTGCCTCTTCTTGCGGTGACTGTGGTCATGTACACACTTGGGGTTCAAATGCCTCAAGCAGGGAAAGCATAAACTTGGTTTCTTCTGGTTAAGTATCCTAGCCATTTGGAAGCCTGGTAAAAGATATATTAGGCTTTCTCTGGTTAATTTTTAAATAACCATACCAGAAATGTTTAAGTATGCTTAAATATTTTTTACTGGACTGAATATAATCATCTTTCTGAATAACCTTTGACTTTCACTGAGGAAGAAAATTTCATAGATCTTCAAGCTTCCAAGGGGTTTCTAAAACATGTGGGAAGTACTTTAGGCACCATGGACTGAGATGAGTCCATGGTGCCTAAAGTACTAGAGGTGCCTAGAGACTTCCAGGACTCTTGTGAGTCGCGTTGTGCTGTGAAAGAGAAAGCTTTCTTTCTCCCTAGCCTTTCAGAGTTTCTTACATTGCGCCAAATTTAGGCAAGGTGTAGGTGTAATGTAAGTCCTTGTCCAAAGGAGTTAATATAACAAAAATCTCATCTCCTCACTCACTCAGTGGACCTGACACAATTAAGGAATTTATAGTGACAGTCCCCTAAACTGAGGATGTCAGTGACCTGGAAAGGTGGAGGTTCTTGCATTGTTAGTCAACACCACACTCAGAAAGCACATGCATTCTGTAATTTCCAGCTCAGCTTTCTGTGTAAGTGTGAGTAAGCAGTGCATCAGGGCAAAGAATACTTTGTTAGACTCTAGAGTCATATTTTTAAGAACTACCATTTAAGAACTACCATTGCTTTCATTTAAATTATTCTGATTACAAGCAATACATAATATTATGATCAAAAAAACAGAGAATATATTAAAGAAAAGCTCTGTAGGCATTTATAGATACTCAGTGAAGGTTTTCCTGTTATGTGCACTCCTCTTATTCTGAGAAACACTAGAACTGTTCCACAAAGGAAAGGTCCAAGGAGGAAATCTTTTTTCATCCCACAAATACTTTGAGCATTATCTGGGAGAAGGAAAGCTTGGTGGGCATCCACTCCTGCTGCAGGGGAGCATGGCCAGTTCTCCTGGCAATGACATCAGGATTAGCCCCGAGCATCCCCTTGTTCCTACTGTTAGAAAGATGCTGTCTCTCCCTTCAAATAAGCACAAAAGCTCAGAGCTCCCTTGTAGCTTCAGGGATGTGGCAGTAGAGTGGATTAGGGGCAATCACCTCAGCAGCCCTTGCTCAGCCTTCCTGCACATGTATTTCACACCTCCCAAAAGAAAGAATGGATCTTCATCTTATGATAAGGTAGTACTTTTAGGGCAAAATATCTGTTACTTAATGGTCATTACTTACCCGACACCATATTCTTGTTGAAGAGCTTTAAATAGTTCCCAACTGTAAAGTAAGGGAGCATGTGCTTTGCGGTTATCAAACTTGTTTTTGAATGAGAGACTCCCTTTTAATTTATCTTTTTTAAGAAGCTTGTTACCTCCGTTTAAGTGCTCTGACCCATTGACACATTGTTTGCCATGTAACTCTCAACAATGGGATGTTCTAACCTATCAGTTGAGAGTTTAGATTATTATTATTAGATTATTTAGATGTTGCAAAACAATTAATTTTCTGAAAAAATCTCTCAATCTTAAAATTTTTATTCAATTTTTTCTTTTCAAATCCAAATTAGGTCTCACTTTTTGGCTCAAACGTTTTATAAATGCTTTTAAAATGTATTTCTCATTGATGCTGTCCCACAACACTAATTTCCAATTTTCCAAAATCTATTTTCAAACTTTACTGAAAGAAAAGAAAAAAATATCTCTCTTATTCCTCCACATGAGATGTGCTGACATTTTAACTAAAGGACTTTTTCAGTATGTTACATATGAGACTGTATCAGGAGGTATGTGCACATGCTGGCATCTGACATTTCTGCACAGTTTAACAGACTATATATAGTAATCTAAAATAGAAACATTTTACCTGGCAGAGCCCTACAGAGAGTCTGCAAATAGCCCAGTGAGCCAGGGGCTCCCAGCCCAGTGGGTGCCTCTGTGGGTTCTTAAACAACAGTGGGACATCAGTCAGAGGGAGGGAAGTGTCAGGATGACAATAGCTTTAAACTCATCTGATCAAGTTGGAAGGTGAATTATTATATTGGCTATTTACTAAATACTGCACCTACAGCTGGACAACAAAAAGACCTGTTCATCTACAGAAAAAATAATTTCCTAAATCAGGTATTTCTTGCAACAAGGTGAAGAGGAGGCCCAGGTCACTTCTCTCATGTCAGTCAGTCAAGCTCCTTGGCACTCTCATGCTCAAGCTTTTGGAATTCTTAGGGAGAACCTTCATGGGTGCGAAATGCATCATGGGGACACACAAAAAACATTTGACAATCAAGTAATAGCATGATGGGGGTTGGCATTACAGACCTGAGACTTTTCATAGTAAATGGCTGTAGTAAACGCTACAAGCCTGGCCAAGGCACCATGGAGGGTTTAACAATGGGAATGCTGACACAGCAGCAGAGAGGTGTTCTGACCCCAGACTCACAATTTATCTTTGTACCCTTATAAGGAGAAAAATCTTGTTAACCTTACTATTGGTCACTTATGGTCCCTCTAACCTTAGTCCATTGGTCAGGTCTGGAGCCTGGCCAAGGGTATAAAAGCAACATACTGTAGCCTACTAACTTTGGAAGAAGAAGAGCTGAGACCCTTCATGATCCCCCGAATAAACCATCCTCGTGGAACAGCCGGCGCCTTCTCCTCTCTCTCCGTCTGCCTGAAGCCTTGTGCCCGGGGAAATCTAGCCTAGCAGCAGCTGAAATCCTAAAGAGCTGACAATCACTATAAGAGCTGTTATCACCCTGCTAGCTAGGAGTTTCCCCCGTGGCAGGGTCTGGGAGAGCTGGCCCCCAGTACTCTATCCTCCTGGGGATAGAGGTCCCGGCCAATGCTCTGCCGATAAGACCCCTCCTGGCTTCATAAAATGGCTTCCTGTTGATACCCAGAAAGCTGGGGACACTGGGGGTCACCCAGTCCAGAAAAGAATAGCTCCTCCTTCATTTTCCAAGAGAAATCAAATGGTAATATTTTCCATTCAGTGCCATTTTGCCTTTTATTTATCTTCAGATAAATGTTTGCTTCTAACAATTTATGCCCTCTCTCCTAGTGTGGTTTTACAGTGTATCTGAATTGGCCTCTCATATGGTATTGCAGAGGGTTTCGATAGACACAGATGGTGCATCTGCAAACATTTGAAATCAGCTTCACTATCCAAACCTCCAACACTTGTCTGTGTCCCAAATGGAGTTGGTAAATGCCTGATGTAGTTATTCATTCATAATAAACTCTAAAGGGTGGTGAGTTGTTTGCAATTAAAAAAATTAAAAAAAATCTTAATTCCTGATTCTGTAGCTCCAGCAATAATATCAGGAAGAGAATCTTTTCACAGCAGGTAAATTGAAGTTTCAATTTGCCTTTCTGTGCTTCATGATAATTTCCTTTGCTTTATTTTTGTCAGATCTCTGTAGCATTATTTCTAGTTTCTAAAGTAGAAAAAATGTCATTGTATTTTGCTGTCACTAGAAGAACACAGGATAAGAATTTGTGTATATATTGGCTAAAAATTCCTAAATCCATTCAAAAGGAAAATGAAAAGCAGGATTATTAGACAAACAAAACTGACTCACTTAGTGCACTTAATATAGAAATTTCAAATTACTTGTCCCATTAGAAAAACACATATAACTTTCATTTTCTGTGACAGAGGAGTACCAGCACCCAGCATTCAACCTGGCAGGGCTGAGGGGGAGAGGAGGGAAACACAGAGAGACAGCCAGCCCCTGCTCTAATGCAGGGTCAGCCCAAGGGGGTGCTCCTGCTCATGTCCATGGCCCAGATCCCATCTACATGGGGATACAGGCTGGCCTTTGCTTCAAATGCAATTCTGCACCTGCCTCTAAGTAAAGCTCTAAGTAAAGGTAGGAATAGGGAGAAACACTACCCTCAGCATTCCTTTTTGAAATAAAATCTGCCATTAGCTCCATAAGCTCATCAGAAGTCCTTGACCCATCTCTGAAGTTGTTGGGCTGACTCCATTATGGAAAATGGATGGCAAAGGAAAGGAAAGCAAAAAAAAAATTATCCTCATTTTTCAAATGATGAATGAAAGTCCTGCAAATACATGACTTATTCAAAGTGATATAGAAAAATCTGTGCCAGAACTATGCAGCACTTCAGGTGAAGCGTGCCAAGGCCAGACTGGGTCCTCACACTAATTTATCCACAATCTAAAGGCACTGAGGATCCAGTGAAGTGTGGGACGCTCTGGAGGATGAACACATGGAAGAATAAAACCAGGTGGAAACAGTAAATGGAAAGATGTTCTCACAATTAGGGTTGTCTGAAATAAGCCCAGAGCTCGGAAAGGAGAACAAGACAGAAAATAAAGCTGAGCCTAGGAAAAATGGAACAAAAGAGTCTTAGAAATCAAGAACATGCTCTGCTAAAAGAGGAAATTGAAGCAGGATATAAAGATTACATGGTTAGAGGAGTTGGTGAGGAAACTGTAATTTTGGCAGCTGCAACTTTACTGAAAAGGAAAGGTAGAAAACAGAAGAAAGACAAGTCTATTTCCCAAGGATGAATGAAGAGGGTGCAATGGTATTTTGACAGATGTGTGTGCATTCTGTGGGGAAAGAATGAGTCAGATTTTTTAAGGGCCTGGGTGTGAGGGTAGGAAATATGTCCTAGAACCAAAACTTTGTCAAAACAGGGAGCCAGGAGTGGTCTGTTCCTAAGCAAGTCACTACAGCCCATACTGCCCTGCTTTTGGGGAGCCTGCTTAACCTGTGGGGTGCTGCAACAACCTCATATCCCTTTTGCTTGGGGTCACCTGCTTCCTTCAAGAGTGTGTGCTGGGAGCTGCAGTGGAGAGCCATGGCCAGAGAGCTGGAGAGGTGAGCAGCAAGCTTTGGGCAGGTGGGAGTGCAGAATAAACCCACAGCAACTCGTGTCTCTCACAGGCACAGTCTTCCTTCCCAGCCATCCATTACAAGCAGTTTTAATCCCCAAACTTGACAGCTTTCCTGCAATTTCCTTAGGAGTGACTGGGGCTACTGAGGGCTGACACCTCCATGTGCAGACCACTCTTGCCAGACTTTAAATGGCTGTGAAAGGTACACGACTCTGAGTATGGCTTTCCATGCAATCAAAACCAGCTTATTTTTCCAAGCAGGAGAATGAGCATAGAGAATTAGTTTCTTTCTCATTGTACAGACTTTCAGTCTTACATAGTGCAGCTTGAAACCATTACTGTTTCAGTGAGGAAAATATGCAGTCAGTTGAACATTAACTGTTTTGGACACCATTACTACAAAAATAAATAATCAACCAACTTCATCTCTGAATAGAAAACTCTGCAGTGGGAAGACTGAGTGAATAACAGCCATGATTGCTGAGGAAGAGATGGAAATAACAGTTTACAGTTCACAAGATCTTAATGGATAATCAATGTGGTAAATTAGGATGTGGCTGAAATTACAGATACAGTAATTAAAATTAGCCATGAATAATAGAACACAGCTCCTTTAGAATAGAATAGAAAGTGCTGCTAGACAGAAACAGAATAATACTCTGCAAATGTACAGAAAATTAATTTTTAAGAGAAGGCAAGAGATATGTTCAGTGTCTCCACTGACACTTTTCACAAGCTTATAATAGGTAGCTGTAAACTATTGTTGGAAAGGAATTTAATTTAATTGCATCTCCTCCTTATGAAAAGTACATTCTGAAGCACATTTGAAGTCAGTGCTAAGGTGTCTCTAAATTACCATTCAGACAGAGTCTATTCACTTCAGCTGGCCACAGTTCGACTGTACTCTCTTCTTTGGTCTATTGCTCTATTTTAAATTGCAGAAACTATGCTAGGAAGAGAATGGCCATAAGCTCTGTTGTTCAGCACAGAGGCTTTTACCAACCAATGCTGGAGCTGCTATTTACCTAACAGGAGGAAATTACAAACTCAGAGAAAGGAGAGGGGTTATCTGCTCCTTCTGTTTCCCTGCAAAACTCCTGCTGCAAGTCACTTCTGACAATGCAATGGAGAATGTAAGACATCAGTTTGTTCTGCCAGAATGACTCCCATATTTACAAAATATTCAATTGTAATGTGATGATGCTGAGTGACTACACAGGTGTAAAACTGGCCAAGAAGTCCATGTGTCATTAGATTTCTACTAAATATACAGGTTCAGCTTCATCAGGCTCTATGAACTGTGTGATGTCAAGGTATGTGGACAGTATGACTGAAAGAGTTTTTTGCCACATCTGAAGTAGTTTCTCTGTGTCACCAGTACCGATCATACAAGCTTCAAAAGGTAACATTTTTCTGCTAGAATTCCAAGCACATACTTTGACATTTTCCTCTTTTGATTTTGTAATTTCCAGGTTTTTGTGGTTTTTAATTTTTTTTAGCAAATGGCAATCTCAACAGATTTTTCCTAGATGTAAGTATGTGCTTTAGGAGAAGATCATACAAAAAAACAGTGTCAGTTATTTGTTATGAAGATAATACCAAGAAGATAGGAGCATACAGTTGTAATGCATTAGAAAACAGAAAAATAATGGCCATTACTTTGCAGAAGGCCTTTTAACATTCTGCAGTGTGCCCCATTCCAGCTGACACATGGCTCTCCTGTGGGCCTGGGACAGACATCGAGCCCTCTCTGAGGGTACCTGTGCAGGCTCACAAGTGCATGAGCACGATGTGGCGCTTGCTAAACCTTCTCATCAATCCTAAGACACACAGAAACCCTCATATTTGATCTTACAAACTACTTGATGACAAAAAAGAGGCTTAAACACATAGATGCATCTATAGTTTGTACATCCTGATCACTCTGCCTCCCAAACTGAATCCTCATAAATCCTCCTCACAAATCAAATCAGAGGGCAGCTGTCACAGACATCTTTTCATTAAAAATCTTTTCTTAGGATTTTTCCTTCAAAGAAGCTGAGACGTCTCAGAACCAAAATGTAAACAATGGTTATCTGCTGCTGTGGAATGCAACAGGTGGATCCGTGATTGGTCTCATGTAGATATTTAGAATTAGTGACCAGTCATGGCAGAGCTGGCTCTCTCTCTGTCTGAGCCACAGACCTTTGTTTTCAGTCCATTCTATTCTTAGCTTCTGAGATTAAACTCTTCCTTCTATTCTTTTTAGTATAATTTTAATGTAACGTATATCATAAAATAATAAATCAAGCCTTCTGAACATAAAGTGAACATTCTCATCTCTTCCCTCATCCTAAGACCCCTGTGACCACCGTCACAGGCAGCCAGGCTGTTTTATCTCTCCAAATTTTCTTCAGCCCAAGCTTAGGTAACACTCACAAAGATTTACCTGGGGGTTGTATAAACCAGTGGGGATGGGGTCCACTAGACCCCAGGGAAGATTCAGAGCTGAAAGATATGATGGAAAATTTAAGGTTTGATATATAAGCATGATTATGTCTGTAATATGCCTTTTTCTCTTTTTTCTCTCTTGTACTACATGTACTCTGGCAAATCTTTGGATTCTGCAGCAGTTTGCTAATTATCTGTTGTGTTATAAACAATCTTGTTTTGTTTTGTTGTGCTTTTTTTAATATAATTGAGCTGTTTCTAATGATTCACAATTAATTACAACAGTTCTAAATTTTCAATTTTAAGCCATTTAAATTATTGCCTAGGCTTTTCCCATAGGCAGAGGCATACTAGTAGTCCAGTCCTGGTGAATCAGATTTAATAGGCATTTTGAAACGAGCACAGATGCAATTATGCCCAGAGAATTCCTGCCAACTTTTTAATAGTTTATTTTTATTGTAAATGCATCTTTTAAATACCTCTGTTCCTCCTGGGATGAAAATTACTGTTTTAAAGTATTTCATGCCAAGTTCTTACTTAGTATGCTACCTAGTAATTTATTTCTTATTACAAAAAAATCATGTTATATTTCAAGAAAATATAGAACTAATACAAGGTAGCATGCTAGAAATAGAGGTATTTGTGTTTGCTGTAATGCATAAGGAAGTAATTTTTTTTATGTTACTCCTGGTATTTTAAAGTGCTATGCAAACATTAAGTGAATCATAAAACCTAAGAACTCATTATTGCTCTGTCCTTATTTTATAAACAGGGAAAAGAGAGCACAGAAGTGCCCTGCCCATTGCAATAGGGAAACAAAATTAGAACTTTGTTCCTATCTCTCAGATGAATCCTGAAAATGCTTTTTGAGTAATAACCTATTTGTGTGAAAATTGCCTTTGATTTTACTTCTGTAATAAGATTTTGACTTTTTCTTCCTTCATGATGCACAGAAACAAGAGAAGATGCTTACTATTTATTAATCATGTTGATAAATGTTGTGTGTCTAAGCTTGGCACCATTTCTCCATTGCAGTTTGGAATCCAAATGAATGCTAAGCAGTGCCAGTCACCACATGGTAGCTATACCTGTATTTTCCGTCAGACCACATTATGCATATTAGACTGGCTCTGAAATCTTCAATTTGCCCATCTGAAGTCCAGCTTCCAACACAAGCAACTGTCTGGAGTGCTTCTGTCCCTGTATAGATGGCACCAAGAAGAAATCAATAGACACTGTAAGAAATAAATTAAAAAGGTAATTTTGTTCTCCTTCCTTAACAAGAACCAAGGAAAATATTTAAAAATTGATAGAAAAAAAGTGAACATATACATCTGAGTCATAGAATATTATCTTTCAGTAAAAATGCTACTTAGATGCTTTGAATGAGGTGCAAAGTAAATACCTTTGAATTTGGTTGAATTTAATTTCATTTGGGTCTCTTTTTCATACATAAACATGATCCACTGACGCTTCATTGTGAGAATCACTCATTTTGTAAAATTTAGCTTTAGCAGTGTGCTAGGCTGAGGCTCCAGTCATACCTTTCTCTTATTTGGTATGAGCCTACCGTGGCATCACTGATTATTCCTATTGCTATTTTCATTTTAGATATTTCTCTATTTACCTATATCTTGCTTTTTCAGACTGTGCTGATTACAATTCCCCCAATCTCTGAAACAGTATTACAGGAATATTGGGGAAAAAACTATTTCCCCATTAAAGCTGTTCCACAGCTCAATTTGTGTCATTAGCAACTATTATTACCAACATTCATATCTTAAATACTAGCATACTTACTTATATTGCACTTAAACATGTGTGGAGCCAGATCAGGTTTTAAGACCTCCTTATCTTTGTGTTTAATTTGACCTAGGTATGATTCCCAGACCCTACTTTAGGCAAGCAGATACCTGGAGCATGACAGAGGACACAAAGACGATAAATGTCAAGTAAAAAGCCTAAAGTAGATGTGAATGATTTTCCATGCAGGCCAAGTAGGATGGGATTCTGTGTGCTAAATTTTAGAAGCATGCCTCTACTGTAAAAAAATAAAATTGAAGTAATTATAGAATAATCTATATTGTGTGACATGTTCATACTGTTAATGGCTGGGTTTTTTTTAATTCTTGGTGCTGTGTATTCCCATTGGATTTCTTCAGAAGTGTAAAATATATTTATTTGGTCAGAAGGACTCCTGCTAATTTTTCAATGGCTCTTGCTGTACTGGAGAGATTTTGTATTTATACTGTTTCTCTAAATGCAAGGCACTTCTGATTCATTTAACATTGTTTGGACAGCTGTGAAGAGAAATAAAATGGCACAATATTGTTTTCCTGTGCTGCTTTTGAAGTGACATAATTACTCCAAATATTGCCTGAGATACCCACTGAGACAATAAGGGACTTAATTTTAAATGAAGCAATACGTATCTCAACACTGAAAGCAAAATTGTGCAATGCAAAGGGATGGAGGAAGTATTGGAATAGAGATCCCTGCTAAGCACTATGTTATTTACCTACTTGCCAGCCAGAGGTTACATATTTTTAGATAACTGCCAATTTTTATGTCAGATATACTATACACTGCCTTTATTCTGTAATTCCCCTTTACAAATAACAGCTGAGATATTTGTGTGCCAATTGATTACTGTTTCAATCTTTCACAGAAGATGCACTTGTTATCATGAAAAACATGCAGTTATTCCTTCAGAGACATCATTTGTAGGTTGATTGCCTCCTTAATGTCATGAAGCAGTCTTTTGATTAAAGAGAGAAATGAAAAATTTTATGCTACTTCCTAATTTTAGACCTCTCAGTATAAATGTGTGCCTTAGCACAGCTCTTCATTCAGAATAACTGCTAAGTGCCCCAAACTCCAGCTTCACCCCTGAGGCTGATCCCCCAACCCATTTGTCCAGAGGCAGGAGGCAGACCTTGTTCTTTCCTTTATCCATGCTGGGCTGATAATACCAGGCCCATCCTTCACAGCTTCTTTCTCCCTCATGCAAATGCTCTGGTCCCATCTGCCTTACAAAAACAAGAGCAAAAGCTGTGTTCCTGTACCAGTCTGTAAAAGGGTAGTTTGCCTCCTAACATCATTTGTTCAGTTCACAAAATCATTAGGTCCAAGGCTGAGGTTGGATTCCCAGCCCAAGGCAGGAGGAGGGGAAAGATGCTCATGCTGTATTAATTATTTTTTGAACCCACAGCATGGCTTAAGGTGAGCTCTTGTAAGCTTTGTATTGGAACTAGCAGTGCCCTTGTAAAGGAGGAACAGAATAGACAGCTCTCTAACGCTCAGAACAAATGCACCAGCCTAGATGCAAAGTCTTGGTGATGAAATACTGTAAAGCAGATTTACATCTTGCATGTCTTTACACCTGAGCTTGCCTTGTCACTTAAGGGTCCCCTAGCAACATTCAGAGCTTTCTGGGGAGAAAAAGGCTCAGGGCCCAGGAGGCAACATTGTGGTTTTCATAGAAATAATGGAAGGAAATAAACCAGAATCTACGTCATACCTTCTGGAATTGTTATGCAAAGGAAAAAAATCTTGAGGAGCATTTTGATTATTTCTAATTTGGCAGTTATAAAACAAATGAAAGATTTTGTATTCACAGCATGAAATGGATGCATCCATTTTCCTTAATATCCTGTCACCAAGCAGGCAAAAGCAGATACTTAGAAGAAGAGAAAAAGAAAAGGTCAAAAATATAATGATGTTTCCTTAGAATATTTTTCTGGCTCTGGAGACTCCTTGAATCTGAGATGTTGTCTTTGTAATTAACAGCCCTGATTTTTTTTCTTTTTTTTTTTTTTTTTTTCATCTTTTGAACCCATGTAGCTACTTTGCATTTGAAAAGAACTGTATTTACCTGCACAATGTGAAAAATCAATTTCCTTCATTTTCTCTGAGTCTGCCATCTGCTTACTTCTGTTAGCCAGTAGTTCTTGCTTTGCCAGAGATTGTGAGCAGCCATTCCCCATGTTCCTCTCTGTGCATTTTTTTTAATATGGCACTTTTCCCTACTCCTCACTCCCAGTTAATGTTTATTTATTAAAGATCCCATATTACAAAAAAATAGTTGCAGCTTTTGAATATTTTTAATATACTATTTTCAACAGTATAGTTTTGAGTATTCTTGTCACACTGCTCATGATCTTTCCCCATTGTATTCTGTATTTTCTGAGATTGAGGGAGGAGACCTGCCCACAAAAGTTCAAGTGACTGAACCATGGATCCATGCAGCTGGGTGATGAGATTCTGTGCTTGTTTCAAAGGCTGTTCTGTCTTAAAACTGTATATCCAGTTTAGTCTTGCCAGCTCCTGTATGCAGATTGTTTGGAGACCTGTAATTATGTAAGAGTTTCAGCTTGCATTTATGAGTTGCATAAACAAGTTTCTGTCTTCTGACAGGAAGACAGTTTCTGTCTTCAGCAGGAAGTCAAACCTTTGAAATCGGGAGCTAAGAGAAAATAAAGGTGCATTATTTGGGGACAGGGACTATTTAAAAATCTGACTTCATAATTTGAAGATATATGTAATATTTGTCTTCACTTTATTAGTATTGAAACATTTTGGGACACCTGGCATGCAGATTTGATGAGCTATTCATCTCCTCACCCTAGCTCCATACCTGGCATGGCCTCCACATTCTCCACACAGTCCATCTGCAGCCAGGCAGCTACTGGGGGATGTTCTCACACATGTGATCTCCCCAGTCTGCCCAGAAACAGAGTGGGAGACCAGTGGTTGTCCTGGGGTGGCTCAGGAAGGTTCTAGGGCCTGCAGTCTATAGGATTTGGTGTCACAGCAGTATTTTGAAAAAAGAGCAAGCACAATGATCTCTCCATGTGACTCCCCATTTTACTTCTGACAGTGACATGTGAGCAGCCAGAGTCCTTTCTGAGAGCAAAAACCTAGTCCTGCTGATTTTTAAAATAAATTTCTCTCTCCTGCCTGTATTCTGAGGATCATGTCTGTTTGTTCTAATTCATCAAAGTTAAGGTCACATAACAATGCTAAATAATACCAGATGAAAGTGCTTTTATGACATATTGTAAACCTATAGAGGGAAATAAAATGAAGGTAGGGAAAACAGATAAGCAAGGCTTAGAAATAACTCTAGGGAGGGAGCTGGTATTAAAGCAGGGTCCTTGCCAACAAATCCCAGACAATTTAGTCTGAAGTACTCTTGCTCAGCTGCCTAAGGACCCTGCATGATACATGTAAAATGAGAGTGCTAATGTAGCAGGTACTTATTCTGCAGTCTTGTTCTTCATAGAACTGTAATGAACAGTCTTTTTCAAGGAGTGCAATTACTGTTTTTATTTTTACTGACCCTTGAATCCTATTCAAGCAGATGTAATGTATTTTTGGACTGCTGGTATCACTTACTAGATGCTTAGAAAAATATGAAATAAAAGTAGATATGCTGTTCTATAACTAACTGAATAATATAGCATGAGCAAATAAAATGTCAAGATTTTGATTGGCCTTATACAAACTGCAGTTTCCATTAAATCTTCTTGGCAATGAACAAGGTGAAATGCATATACCTATGTGCACACATGAACCTTCTTATTTACACATAGATGGCTTAAAACCGTGAAAACCTACTTAAATTCAGTTCTTATCATTCCCATTGGAAAATATAGACCTCTATTATCTCCTACACACTCATATCTTCTTGTGATGTTGCATTTTGAAATAATAACCTTGAAAGGCAATGGCTATTTGTAAAAATGTTGGATCATTATTACCTGTAAGGGTAGAGATTCTGAATTTACAAAGTAGTGATTGTACGTTCAGGAGGCTGAACTCCTGGAAAATTACAAGTCGCACTTCCAGTAGTTTAGTTTAAAAAGTTGCACCAAAAGCACAATGATGATTTTTTATAACTCCACTTTGCACTTCCATCTTCTACTGACCTCATGGACTCTGGGACACTTTCTTATTTAGATATTTTTAACGTTTTTTACTTTTTAAAGACATTTAGCAAATTCTTTCTGGAAATATTTTCTGGCATGAAATTATTGTATTCAATTTTATACAGAATTCATTACTTTTAATAATTATTTGTGCTTTTTTGAAGGTGTTTTTCTTGCAGGCATCTTTTATAGCATTTGAGTTGGTTTTCTGCATGAGTTTGGTCTTTATGAAATCCTAATTTTAAGAGTGTATATAGGCTCTGAATCACCATTTGGGTCTCATTAACCATTCTTCATGGTTCTTTCAACTAGTTTTCTTCTCTTAACTATTGTTAATAATCCTTTAAGATGTGCTCATGTCTTTGTTTAGATCCTGTTTTTTAAAAGATGACCATTCAGACTATTTTGGTTTCTGTCTTTCCTACAGAGGTGGTCACTGTGATAAAATGGGTCCTGTCTTCTGTTGCCGCATTTTGAACCAGACCCTGTGCAATGCTTGAAAGTGTACCAAAGATGTACATCTCCTCTTATGGACTTTCTGATCATCTTCTTTAGAGCTCCATCATTGATGATGTCTAAAAAAACCCACAAAACATGTGGATTGTTTGTTGTTTTGGATTTGGTTTGGGTTGTTTTTTTTTTTTCTGGTTTAATACTGCTCTCAGAATCTCTCTTATTTCCCTTACCATTATCTAGCACAATTTTCACCATATTGATTGTGTGATCAGTACTGTAGAAAGTATTCCTACTTAGAAAAAATACTTTAGAGTAAAGCTTAATATTTCTGCAGAATTTACCTTGCTTCACTTGAATTTTTCTTCAATATCAGCCTCCTTCATTAGTACAGCCTGCTCTGGCAGCCTGATAGAGTTAGGCAGAATAATTCTGTTAGGTATTCCCTTGATTATCTTCCCTCCAACAAGATTTTGAGGTACCTGTACCTCTGTCTTTGAAACACTGTTTGTGAAGTTTCTTCGGAGCAAAAACCTAACCAGCACACACTGTGAAAAACAATGGAAATGATAACTGGTTTACATCAGGTTTCTTCTCATGAGCCCTCTTCAGTGACCAATAAAAAATTCGGCTGGTGGTATTAAAGTAGAGTTTAATTATAAGCAGTTTTGCTGCCTAGAAAGCTGGACAGCATATAGAAAATACCTAATCACTAGGGGCTTAGAAGAAGGCTGGAGAGGGACTTTTCACAAGGACATGGGGTGACAGGACAAGGGGGAGTGGCCTTAAGCTGAAGGAGGGCAGGGTTAGATTAGAATTTCCTCACTGTTAGGATGATGAGACACTGCAATAGGTTATCCAGAGACGCTGTAGAGTCCCCATCCCTGGAGCTGTGCAAGAACAGGCTGGATGGGTCTCTGAGTAAACTGGTCTAGTGGAAGGTTACCTGCCCATGGCAAAGGGCTTGGAATGAGATTATTTGCCTTCCAACTCCAGCCATTTTATGATTCTATGACTCTATAAGTGCACTGAAATTCAGGTAGACAGTAACTACTGAGGGTGCTGAGTCTTCTCCACAGAGGACATTACTGACAGATAATATTGTGCACAAAGGGTCTGGTTCTACCTCAGGCTAGTAAGCTAAACCACATCATCTCTTCCAGCTTCCCTTTCCTAACTAATTTGATTTAGTTAAGCTTCCTAACTAGGCTTCAAACTTACACAGTCCAGATAACCTTTGTGTGTCCCACAAATACAGCTTGACCTTGATGATGCTTTAGTTTAAAATGAAATCTTCAGGCCATAGTGACTAACCATTAAAAAGAAAAATATTTAAAACAAACATTCTTTGTAGTAGAATTTTCAACTATCACATTTCAGATATGAAAAAGATAATTTCAAAATGCTTAGTGTAAATATTTTTCAAATATTACAATTTTATATCCCACAATTTGTTGTGTATTAATTAAAATGATGAGAGGAAATGTAAGACACAGACTACTGAATTTAAAACATTAATTCATGAATTCCTTTCATTTTAATAGAAGAAGTTCATGAATTAAAAGTGGATCATTAACACAAAGAAAATGGGGAATTTTAAGCAGTCTTTTATTTGTGTTCAAGTGGTGTTCTCACCGAAGTCTTGTGATGACCTCTGGAAATAACAGGAATTGTTAAGAAATTTATCCCCCGATTTGGTATGTAAATAGAGTATTTCTTGGTGAGGCCCATATTAACTAGGAAAGGAAGACTGAGCATAACCCACTCCAAGGAACCGGGGCTGCAGAGAACGTGCACTCAGGTAAATCCAGCAGAGCCGTGGGCAGCAAGAGACCAACACGGTGCTCTGCTTTGCCTGAGACACAGGATGGCCCACAGAGAGGATGTAACCATGGGTGACAAGGCACGTCGGCTGCTCTGGCTCTTCACAGCGCCTCTGTCTCCCTCCCTCCCGGTTTCCCTTCCTCTCGTGCTGTGATACAGACAGTCTCCATGGGAACCAGCACCTTCCCCTGCCAGGGCAGAGAACCAGGGTCACTGGTGCTGCTGCTGTGTAGGGACCACTGCAAGGGACAGGAATAAGAAAGGCTCCTTTCCAATACCCACTGGGGTTTTTTCCAGCCCAATCTTGGTAAAACAAGTTCTTCAAATAGGAATACTAAAAATACTGGGAACTGTTAGTTTTTCAGCTGGACTAAGACTAACCAGCTACCTCATCTAGCTTTAGGAAGTAAAGGTCAGTGTTTGACTTAGCAATGGCCTTCCTTCCCCTCTTCAATCTACTGTGGAAGATTGCATGGCTGGACACACATGTATTTCTTTCTGAGCAAACCACTTCATCCAGTTGAGTCATTAAGAATATAACCATAGGAACTGAAGTTCTTGCCCAGAAAAATGCTAGACATAAATATAGAGAGGGAGGGGAATGATCTGGCGGTTTTCCCATTGATTTCAAATGAGAAGAAAACATTTAGTGTGATGATATCAATTAAAGGAAAACAGATGGAAAAGTTGTCCTTGTCAGAATCTGTTTCCTTGGGTTGAATACCGAATTATTTTGCATACAGCTACTGTTTACTTCTTATCACTTCTTCACAGATCTACCTACAAAACTGCATCCTCTTATAGTAGGCATCCAGTGCTCCTGGAGGCTATCCTCCAGGTAAATTCTGTAATCCTGGAGAATTGCAGGATGGTTTCCCTGTAGAACACCCTGAACAGCAGTGTGTGAATGCACTGATTTAGAATCACAAGGCTTTGCACGAGGTAAAAATGCAATCTTCCAGTATAAGGTATTGCTTTTGTAGCATATCAGTCCTGAGATCACACCACAAAAAGCTTTAATATCAACAAAACTCTTTAAAAACAAACTTACTGTGTATTCATCTGCTTTGCAGTGATACTGATTTTCAATAGGTCTCATGATTAGAAGCAAAGTATTTTTAGCATGGCCACACCACACACCAAAGGTTTTTTACAAATCTCAACTATTTCTATTCAGATTGGGGTCCCCTTTTCTCTTGCCATGGCAGATATTTATTTAATTAATCTAAGCTTCCAGTCAAACTGTGCTTAATTAATACTGTAACTGACATTTCTGACTTTAAATACCTCAGAGTAAAGCACAAAAGGTCACAATATTCCAGTTCTGTATTCTACCTTTTTTTTTATAATAATAGCCTTTATGATATATTAGGTAAGAGATTTTTCTCTCCAATATCCATAAACAAGAATTGCAAAAACCTCTATATTGTGCTGAAGCTTTTGTGCTGTTGAAGTTCTACATGGGGAGAAGGAAGAAAAGAAATGAAAATAACAGAAATGAAACAACAACTAACAACAATTTCTATCTCTGGCATAAAATATTAAATTTGCTAGCAAAATAACACATATTTGACATAACATAGAAAATTTGAACAATGTATTTCAGTTTTTTGCATTATTTCTTGGAAATGCCTTCTTAGCAATGTGATTCTTCATTAATAACACAAAATCAGAGTTAGTCATGAGTTACAAAGTCTTAAACTTTTAAATATTGTGGTGAAGTCAATTTATTTCAACAAAGATACAAAATAAAAATCACTAAGAACTTCATTGACTGGTAACACTTTGCCTGAACTTATAGGCAGAAGAGTGCAGAGTTACAAACATGGTTCAGTCCTGAGAGGTGTTCAATAGCCAGAGCAGTTTGTGACTGTCCAAAACAGTCTATGTCTTTTCGGGACCATCCTGTTAAGCACTTGGCCCTGGTTCCAGGCCGGTCCTTGGCAGGATGCTCAGAAGAACTGACTGGCCCTAGGCACACAAGGGTGTGCCCGCAAACTTGTGTGTCCCCTCCTTCTCAGCAGGTGAGGCAGTCCTGTAGTCTCCGTTAACATCCCCAAAAGCACCCAAAGCTCCTTTTCAGTGGATTCATAAAACTGCAAGGCAAATGACAAAGAAGCAGGAGCACAGGTTGCAGAAGGATTGAGCTTAGAAAAAGGAATATCAATTGAGCATAGCCAAATGTCTTCTCATCCTGTATCTCCATGTCAAGTTTGAGGGTAAAGGCACTAATCTCTTTAATTACCAACCATGCCATCAATGAAGCACTTGAAAAGATTACTATGTCCTGGTTACTGAGCTGCACTACAGCAAAAATTTACTCCTTTCCCTTGGATAAAAAGTATTGTGGCAGATTGAAGGAGGTCCTGACTAAGGTTCTTTTCTGAAAGCACTAGCTTTTGTCTGGAGACTAAAACCTTGATCCTGTAGAGAGTGAAATGAAACCTCCTGAAGGCTGGTGGTTCTTCTGCACAGTCCTTGCAGGATGGCAGTAACACCTTGTTTTTCTTCTGTCAAAACAACCTGCTGTGACCCATATTCAATGCACATCTCACAGGACCACCTCAGATGCCGCATTTCCTCCACCAATGGTTACCACCTCTGACTCAGTCGATGATACAGAAAGCCTTAAATGCTTGCAAGCAAATTACTTTAAGTACTTTCTGCTGCTAGCAGTGGCAGCATGAGGTATCTGAGAGCAGATTTATCTGAGCCATGCCTAGTCAGACTTTTGTCTCCAAGTGCAACACAAGCTCTAGTGGGGCGAATTAAATGCTGGGACTGCAAGCACAAAAGCATTAGCTTCAGTCTGCAATGGCTCACTTCCCCTGTTCCTTTCTTCTTCAAATGGCTTAGTGGAGATAATTGCTACTTGCAGTCACTCTCCCTTGTAAACTCATTTTCCTACAATCTGTAGCATCCTGTTTCTTTCAGTGTTTGCAAAGATGCCTGTCAGTGGAAAAAAAACCCCAACCCTGGTATATTACTTGCCACACACCCAAATGGCACAGAAGACACACACACACTCAAAAAATAGCTGTGTCAGTGAACAGTTCCCAATCAATCAAACACAAGTGGTAGTCTTTGCCTGGCAATACTGACTACATGTATTTGCTCTCATTAGTCCATGATATTTTGCTGTTGTTTTCACACTGTGAAAATTGCTGTAAAAATCCACAGTAGGTCTTCCATCTGGAAGTAACATATATTGCTATGAGTTTCTTGGGAGGAGCAATCATTTCTAGTTTAGTCACACTGTGTCATTCTAAGGCAAACAACATGATCTGAGATGTTTACACTATAATGACATAATAGAAATAAACCTGGAGTAGTATAGTTTTATACTGATCTGGAAACAAATTATACCAAATACTACATGATAGCCACCAACTATGGAGCAAAGGGTGGACAAATGGGTAAAAGACAGATATTTGTACAAAACTTACATTTGAAAACTTTTCTCTGTTTTTGCAATTGATTTTACAGTAGCTTACCATCATAGACAGAGATTTTTTTCCACTGCAGATGATTTTGTTGAAGACTTTTAAAGGTACTATCAATTTCAGCTTAGCTGTGTTTTCTCTGGCTGGCCTTTCACCTGAGCTCATCAAATAAGACATAGGAATCCCCAGCATGAACGAGAAAGAAGGAAAGTAGACAAAATGGTTTGGCAGATTATGGCAATGATGTTTGGGAAAATGGCTTTTTTTCTAGAACTTCTGTGGAAATTATTCTATACACTGATATAGAATATATAACTGATGCCAGGGAAAGGGTAGTGTGACCCTTTTTTTTTATTCCATCTTCCAGATGAGACATCACTTAGCACTGCTAAAACCTGATTCTTGGCAGTTCTTTCCTGAATAATACTATTTTTTTTAGCAGAGTTCAAGGTTAGGTGGGAAGCAAAATATATAATTAATGGACTCTTTGACTTCTACTAGGTTCAGTTTTATATCTGATCCTATTTTATTTCCTGCTCCTTGGTAGTGCTGTTGCAGATGTGTGGGGTGAGATCAAACCCACAGAGAGTTTCAGTGTCTGTGTGTGCACGGGGGGTTTGAGCTCTTGCTACAAGGAAAGAAGATCTTGTCAGCAGCTGATGGGAGGTAGCAAATGGTGCAGGTGGGGTCTGTGGAAAAGGACTTGCATCACCTCCTGGGCTCTGCTTCTTAGATCCTTAGATAACGCACTGAGCATGCAGGCAAACACCAATGTAGGCATCATGTTTTGGTATCATTGGTCCTCCTCATGTCTGGATGTTCAGGAGGGAGTGAACTAGTCCGAAATTCCCAGAGGTACTGTTTTCTGTCTATTTCTGACCTTGCTGCAGTCAGCAGGAAAACTGAGTGTCCACTAATTGCCCAGACTCTTCTACAGCCATGGGGAAAGAGTTAACTGCAGGTAGGGAAGCAGTTTGGCATTATAACACTTCTGCTTTGGGGTAGTCAATCACATCTTGGAGGGATTCATCCCTTTTCATCATCTCTAGAAGCATTTCTGGCCAAGCAGCTTTTGCTCTATGCTGGAACTCCAAGGTACCACAGTGAAACTCACCCTGTGCCAGCATCTCTGAGGCAATAAACTGACCACAGCCTCAAGAACCTCAGTGTAGCTGGTGGCAGAAGCATCAGTTTAGTGTAAGGAGACCTTTTAAATTTCAAAGCCAACTGAGATGTGTCCGTGGGCTGTTGGAAACATGTCATTGTACTCATTTGCTGCTGATGGCTGTGTCAGAGGCCCATGATTAGAGGCATCACCCGAGGGAACCAGCTTCACGCAGGGTGGCTGAGGCTGCAAGCAGCACCAAGGCCTGTGCTTTGATTTTGGCAGATAAAGCTCCAGATTGCGGAGGGTAACCGATGCACAGTGGACATGGCAGCACCTGAATGAAGGATCCAACACACATAAAAGAACTTCTAATACAAAAACATTATAGGGGTTACAGCTAATATCTAATTAGTTGCTGACACCAGTTCACTCTGAAGTCACATCAGTGGCCATGCTTCTGTCTGAAGCATGATCTGAATGTGGCCACTGCTCCTCTGTGACCTGAGCAGAGCTCAGGGATCACAGCCAGCAAGCGTGGCAGGGTTTGTTCTCCACAAGATGCTTCTACCTGCAACTCAGAAGACCCATTTTGCTATATTCACAAAATGATAGATGTATGCAGGGGCTACTGAGACAAGGGGAATGAGGAAGGTTTCTTCTGTCAGTTCCCTTTATACAGATATTGACACAATGTAAATTGATAATAGTCCTTCGTACAGAACACACTGATCAGTATATGAAACATAATTTGATGCTTCTCTAATAGTGCATGCACATATGTCTAAAAAGAGAAAGTGTACAGACAGATATGCCTGCTAGATGCATAATATTGCAGCTTTGAGACCTGTGGTTGTGTTAGCTGTATTTACTGCCCGCCAGCAGTCCTTCCCATTAAGTATAGTCATTGCATGTTACTCGAGCCAACATTGCTCAATATTCATTAGCCTACAAATTAAATGTGAAGAATTAAAATTGGATAATCTCACTATTTTGCCATCTGTTCCTCAACTTGAAAGTAGCAGAATATCAAGCTGTTTTGTGGGGTTTTTCCTCAAATATTCATTACAGACAACAAACCACAATAGAACCTCAGGCACAAAATTTTCAGGACTGTGTCCAAAATCAGACAGGTTTATTGAAAAAGCTTTGGAACCGTTGTAAATTCAGCAAGAAAACAAAGTATTTTCTTCTAAACACAACTGGAGCTACAGCTAAGAGTCTGCATGGTACTGCCAAAACCAGCCACCAGAGACGAGGCTTTGCTCCTGCCAAACCCTTGGGGATTTGTGGCACAGAGAGCCATGGCAGGATCTCTTTTTTTCCCCCAGACACAATGAGTGCTAGCAAATTGGAAAAGGTGGTAATATAACACTAAGGTTCTTCATCAATCTGCATGGAGGAAAATCAGCAGTCTAGCATTAGAATTCTTGAGTGGTTCCTTTGTTAACACAGTGAAACTAAAGAGATTCTTTCTAAACATTTTGATAGATTACAGTTTTCCTGAAGTTCCTTGTAAAAATTTGCTTTAAAACCAAAGATACCCAAGAGTAATCCTGGTTACCTCAATTAAAAAAAATAAATTATTTTTTAATAACTTTAAGAACTATCTCCAAACTTCTGAACTTCAGTAAAAGCAGATGATGCTAATATTTGGTATCACCTCATATTCCCAAAGATTGGAAAAATGGCTAAGGAAAAGGCATGCTGCCTTTCTGTAGCAATTATCCAAAGGGATAATTACAATGCAGGTAAAGTTAAAATACAGATAAAAAAATTTCCTATTTAAAAAAGGTAAACCAGGACATCAGTGTCATATGACACTATCCCTAGAGGTCCGTTGCCCAATGGGAAATTCAGCTCTGAACAGAGGGCCAATAAAAGTCTAATTTTAGTGTAGAAGTCTTTTTTTTTTCCAGACACAGAGTGAATCAAGGCTAAAGGGGCATAGAGGTCATCTCTGTATTCTCCTTTTTGAGCTACCATAGCTGTAGATCTGATTACTGCTGTAAAGGATCAACTTTGATAATTATAGTAAAGGATCAACTTTGCTGAGGGGCAAATTTCATCCTAATGTAGAGGCTAAAGGCCTTGTTCCTGTGATACAAAAAGGTACAAGAAGACTGCAAGGAAAGGTTAGTGACCCCTATTAAAACAAATAGACTATGCTGGGTACTTGGAATTCCCTGTAACTTTTGTGGGGTTTTTTGTGACTTGTGTTACAGCAGGATTCACTTTTTGATCTCTGCAAAATCCTCTTCTGAAGCCTATAAATCTTTAGTATCATGATGACCACATAAGATTAACTGCAGTGAAGCTGTGATGGAGAAACCTCAATTACTGGTGCTCTGGTAATACTATTTACAATTGCACGAATGGAACGGGGCACTCCTTGTCAGCGTCTGAGAGGTTTAATAAAGCATCAGTCTTATTACATTGTTACAACAATGGAGACAAACAGATGCAACCTTCTCGCTGGATCAAGCAGAATGCCAGAGATACGTAATGTTACAGTATATCATAAAGCTATTTCTATCTGCGTTTCAGCCAATCACACATAGAGAACAAGAACATTGACAATACTTCTATCTAATAATATAAAGCACACGTAGCTTTGGTAAGCGGCTTACTTTCAAAGACAATAGCTTGTTTATAAGAAGCAAAGCACAAAAGTCTATTCAAACTTTAACCTTCTAAAGATATACATTAAGTAAATTTGTTACTATTTAAGGTAGCACTTAACATAGGCTTACTGTTCTTTTCTCACGTTTGCATTACTAATTTTTTTGCTGCTTTAGCATTTCACTGTCTTACTCTCTTAGGCCTGCTTTTTTCTACCTTTCTTAAAACCCTCTGATTTTTAAAATTCCCACAACTGGGAAGCACCTGGATAGGAAAGGTTATCAGGAACATCCAAGGGAAAGCATATATGACACTGAGCAGTTATGAAATATCATTCCAGTGGTTTTTGTCACAACCACATGCTGGGGTTGTGAATCTCTGCCTGGGTTCCCTATTGGCATCTGCCTTTGCCTACACACCCCTTCAAAGCCAATCAATCCTTGTATGGCTGCTAATTGCTGATTACATTGATGTACAGATTCATCATCTCCTCTTCTCCAAAGAAACGTACCCATGATGTGTTCTTATATTATCTTCTGATGGTTACAAGAAATTTTGCGCCATACTGCAGATTTCCTTTAAAGACCCTGTCTGTATTAGTTTAAAGTAATTTTAAATCATGTCTGATTGATACTTAAATGATAGTGCAAAGATTAAGAACGGACATTGGTGTCTTAAAGAAGTTCAGCAGAAGCTCCATTAAATGATTTACAAGAAGAAAAAAAGGTCAAGAAGCTTGTTCTTAATGTATCCCTGTAGTCTGAAGGTCTATTACACTCTGAAATCTCAGGCAACTTAGAACAAAACCAAACCAAACTGCACAGCACCTAATTGCACCTCAAGGCATTTTTTAAAAGGTTACAGCTGGAGCAGGACAGGAACTGAAAGATCTGATGAGATTCCTACTCTTCCCCATGCTCCATGGGGATCACAGGTGCTGGAGATGAACTTTGAAAGTGGAGCTGTAAAGAGTTGTGCTTCTTATGCATTACACAACAACAACAGCATGATAAAATACCCAGGGCGGGAAAGGGGTACAAATAAACTTTTTCACTGGTATTCTTCAAATTCTGGGCAAAGACACATCAGTACATTGCTGTATTCTGATTGTTTCTAAAACAAGACAGGGAATCTTATGTGAGGGATTACAAATTATTTGAAGTACACACTGTGTTCTGACATGTTTTTTAACCTTGTGGGGTGATCAGAGACCACGAGGCACTTCCTGGGGCAGGATCACGAGTAATGCTATAAGGTAGGTGGCTTCTGTGAGGAAAGGGTCATTTAAAATTTTAGTTTGTGGTGTGCAGGGGACTGTATATATGTATGCATGCCTGTGAGTCCATGACTGCCTACATGGGGAATTTGACCCCTTGGGAGCTTTACTTGCTCCAAGCATCGTCATCCTATGCAGCAGCAGATGCCAGAAGCAGTTATCCCTTCCTCAGCATAGCTAAGATATCACAGAGTGTTCAGCTGTAAATATGGCAGCACAGGAGCAGCCACATGGTCTGTGCAGGTGTTCCTTCAAGGGAAAGTGAAAACTGCAGAGGAGAGACAGCAGCAATGCCCCAGGGAAAAGCACATGTGAGTTGTATTACTGGTCTGGCAAAGATTTGTTCACCTGACAACCTGAATCCTTTGCTGTGTGAGGGTTTGATGAAGCCAATACAAACATGCTGGAGGGATTTTATCCAGATGTTTTTGCTACACTATCAAAAACAGAGTAATGTACAGCACCTCAGAGTTCTTAACGAGGTCCAAGGACTCTCTGAGCTCTTAACTGAGGAGGTGCAGGAAACAGTTACAGCATCTCAGAAATTACAATTTCCCCACACCACTTGGCATTTAAGATCAATAAACACAAATGTCCAGTTCAACGTTTCTTGTTGGTACCTTTCAGCTCTGCTCAGGTTTGATATTGCCAGGCTGGCCCCAAAGGTTCCCTCTACAGCCCTCTCAAATTCTTTGCCAGACAAGATGAATAGCTGTGTGGACAACCTGCAGAGCTGTGGAAAGGTAATCAATGCCTGCCTCATTCTCCAAATGCTTTATGTGCTTTCACAGGTAGTGTGAAAGTCAATACACAAACAGGGGACCATTGAAACGCATTGTCGTGCCCTTCTGAGCAATTGTTTTGGTTTGCAGATGGCTTTTTCTTGCCCTGATCTTTATAGCAAAGCAAGCTGTGTACGGCTAGTCTCTGTCCAGATGACATGATGCATCACATTTCTTATATGCCCCTGTGGCTACATGTAGAGAAAACAGCCATTAAAAAGTAACCAAATCAAGGGGAAGATGTTGGTAAATGAAGAGACACAAGCCTCAGTAGTTTAGGTGAGATGCCTGGATTTTAGTGGTGGGGAAATAGAAGAAATTACTGACAATTAAATTCCTATTACTTAAATTTAGTCCTCCAAAAACATCTGGTCTAAACTATTTATTTGGAATGCAGCCTCAGTTAACGGGAAAGACACACCTCCTCAAAATGTGATCTGTGCCTTCATCAGAACATGTCTCAGTCCAGAGAGAATGTACCCATCCTTCCATGTAGGTGCAGGCATCTTTAAACAGCTGTCAAACTTCTACCAGGACCCCAGTCACTATGGGAAGAGCATGGACACACAGATTTAGTGCCATAATTTCTAAAGATGGGCCAGTTTAGCTTAATTTCCAAGGATGGCTCAGGTGGCAAGCAGAATCATGGCATTGTAAATCAAGGAACTAAGCCTACAATATGCCTGTTGCCTCTGAAAGTGGGATGCAGGCTCCTAAATTGCTTGATCCTTTGGGAAATCACATTGCTTCTGAAAGACTTTGAAACTAATGATCCTTACACTATATTGCAGCAGCTTCAAACGCTATGTTAAATAATCTGATAATTTGAGAAGTTAACTGAAGGGTGAGGTTTTGTTTTAACATCAACGAGGAATATATATCCTCATCAAAACAATTTCATACTTTTCAGGTAAATCTCTCAGTAGAGAATCAAGTTATTCATTATAATTTAATTTTGATGGAATAAAATGCCATTTTAAAAGGTGATGCTGTATGTTATGAAGCACTTTCTTCCCCTTGTGATCTGTGGAATAGGATGGTACTCTGATCTCCTCCACCCCCCCACATCAGGAGCTCTGTGCTCTACAGCACTGATTTTGAACTGTGCAAATTTGCATACAGGTCTATGGAGTCACACCCAGACAGAGGTTTGTGCAGCCCATTTCAGGATCTTTCTGTTTCTAAATGGCAGGAATGTTTTAGAGAGAAACATAAGCTCACATCCTTTATGAACAAACCTAAAGAATCATAGAGTTACATAAACCCTAGCAAGAAATATTCAAGAGCATTTGATTGTTACAAGATGTTTTCAGGTTCAAATCTCAAGGTTTGCTAAGGTGTTTGTGGCTTGTGTTTTAATTTAGTAGCACTGAACAGTAAGTGCTTTCAGCAGCTGCTTACCGTGAAAGAACATCTAGAGTGTAGTACAAGGTCTAGATGTTGATATTTTTCTGCACTTGCAGAATTAAAATCCTGAAATTATTTCAGAAACTAAGATAAGATCTATAATCAGAGACGAAAAAGAATGGGAGAATGGAGGAGTGGGGAGTGTATAAGATACAAAAACAAAGGGGGAAATATTGTGATTAGATGGACTTGAATAGGGATTTAGTTGGAAATCATACATAATATTGAATACAACTGGAAATGGAAAAAGGCCAGGAGAAAAGAAGGAAACAGTAAGAACAACAATTGCACTATCACATTCTCTACCCACAATGTATTATATGGACAACAGAGAAAGGACCCAGGAAAACAGTAGAAGTGCTTGATTGTGTCAAAGTAGGTAATGAAAGATCATGGAAATACTATATCCCAACATTAAGTCTGCTCCTAGTTCTTGGGAGATTGAATTCTTCTTAAGGGATTAGGAATAAGGCAAAAAGAGTTTGTATATGGAAGTGTGGAGGACATGCACAGACTCTCCAAGGATACAGATGTGAGCAAACCTAGTGAGTAGACTTTCTTACAGATGTAGAGAAAAATAATCCTCCAAGTAGCAAAGATCAAAAATTTACAAGGAAAGACAGCACCCAGTATGTGCAAAATGCACAAACTAGGAAATTTTAACTAAAGAAAGATTTTGGGGGAAGAAAAAAACCACTTCTAATCATTAATTCTCAATATATTGAGTCATTTACAATAGCTATGGCTAGGGAAGTCATTATGTCAAAGTATACAGACAAGAAAAGCCAAGTGAAAATGTACCAAGAGAACAAGCAGTGACTCACAGGAAGAACTTCAAAATAATTTTATGATAACTAAAAGTAAATGGTTGGTAAGGCCAAGTTGGCATTAGGTACAAGCACAAAGCAACAGCAGCCACACAAAAACAAATGTACAATGTAGGCTACAGTATATGAGTGAGCACACAGAGCTTCACCAAATCAGCATCAAATTCAGTGATAGCACTGTCACTGCAGTGTTAACCACAGCACAACAATGGAAAGGATGCAGACTGGATTATTAGACATCAAAACCACTCAGAAATTTTGTCTTTCACCTAAAACAAATACCATGTACCCATAGGTCCTGAACCTGGATGAACTTCTCCCACCACTGACAGATTTATCCATCCATCCAGAAGGGCAGGCTAAGAGGTACCATGTAGCACCATGGCACTGTTGTTGTCACATGAATTCATTTGGAAATTCAGGCAAGCTGAGGGAAGAAAACTGTTTATGAAGATACTATTTCACTATATGTGAGAACCCAGCTTTTAGGATAAAATAGTATCACTTGGAAGAAGAAATTATACACTCCCTGCCTTACACGTCCCATTACTCTCCCCATACTTGAACCTAATCAGCGCCTAAAATGTATTTAGAAAGATTAAACTTATTTTTCCTTTTCTTTTAACCTTTTAATTCATGCGGATCAGGATCACTTATGTGGGAAAGCACTTGACTGTTCCTGTTATCCCAAAACCATTACATTTGAGAGATGATAAAATAGTAAGAAGAGGCAAGCAGAGATAAAATCTGTGTGTTTTGTGGGCCTAAGTGAAAATTCATCTCTAAAAATGTCACATTAACAATTTCTTTTTCTCTATTTGATCCCCTTTGTGGCAGTGTTGAAACATTGACAGCTGACATGAATTTGGAGGCAGCTGAAGTGACCACTGCAGTGGGTCAGCTGAGCTGGCCCCAACAGTGGATCAGTACTAGTGATAAGTTGTTTGGTTTAAATGGCTGTAATTTTAAAGTCATTGAGATTTGAGCTATATCTGACTTAAGGCCCCATTCTGGAATGTTCTTTTCAATGTCCCCCTCCCCACAAAAATCAACCAAAAAACCCGACATTCTCATTATCTAAAATATTGTGTAAGAGAAGAGGAAGACAGAAGATGACTGATACACCAAAAAACTCAAGCACAAAACTCAAAAAAGAATAAAAAAAAGGCTATTACAGACACAGAGAAGTAGTAAGTTTTCTGAAGGAAGCTCATTAAGACACTTTCCATATGCTATATTTCCATCTTCTTCTCCTTAAAATGTTGCATCGTTTTTATTTCACTTATAAGATGGATTGAGCAGTTCTGGTTTGAGTCACACTCCTTTCTCTCTTCCCTTTTCACAAAACAATTTATTCACGGTTACCATGGAAATGATTTCATCTTTCCAATAGAAGGATTCCAGTCCTGCAGTCTTGGTTTTGTCAATATAGTATCCAACCCCTAACATCCCTACTTTTTTAATGCCACTGTTAGATGAGACTATTTACGTATATCAAGAAAAACAAATCTTTCAAAGCATTTAACCAATTAAGGATGCTGGTACTCCATCACTTCATAACTTTATGCTGCAAATAAAAGACCCACAGTTGCGACCTCCACTATTTATTCAGGCTTCTCACGAGGCTCTGTCTTATAAGTCAGTTCTGGAAGAGGTAATGGACAGACACTGATGTAACAGAGAGCTTCCTTTCCCCCCCCCCCCCCTTTTTTTAAATTTTTCCTTTTCTCCCCAACTTTATGGGGGTGTTTCTTCATACTTTCCGGATGGGCTTTTAGAAGAAAACAGAACTGTCATTCATCAGTTTGTATCCCTACCTTTATGCTGCTCTTACTGGCAGACTTGCCAGGGGGAAGACATGCTCTAATCCTTCTTTGAGCTTAAATGGGGTTTTCTGTTTCATAAGGCAGATGAAGGGGCACACAGAAAACTCTGAAACCAGTTGCCAGAGAGCAGGAGCAGCACAGACATCCATAACATGTACACACAGACACGAATAATCGGTGCTGCGTAAAAGAGGCATCATTTCCTCACAATTTGCTATGCTTCAGTTGTGACTCCTTTGCAAAACACAAGTTCCAGATACCATTCTTGTGGGGAGAAAAAGAAAAAATAAATCAGTTTCTCCTTTCATATTTATCAGCAGATTTTAAGAGTCTATTTGGGAGTAAGTAAAGAGCAAGTAAGTAAAAAGTTCAAACTGATATTGTTGATTTCTTTGCAAGAATTGTCTACCTGACAGCAAAATAGGAGATTTCTCTTTAAAACACAATGAACTTTGAGCACCTTTATGAAAATGTTCTGCACTGTCTTCATGCTTTAGGCAGAAGTCTCCCTGTCCTCTCCAGCATGAGGCAGTAGCACACAGCAGTCAGATCAGCTGGGGTGCTATTCTCCATTTAAAACCACATTTCAAAGTCAACTCAGCACTTCCTTTAGTTTCCAGCCAACCTTGTTCAACTTTCTGATGTGTTTTGTTGAAAGTTTGACTTCTGGATGAAGTATATCCATCTTTCATTAAAAATACCCTCATTGCTCTTCCTTCTGAACACAGGTATTGTATGAGATGAAATGGATTCAAGTTGCATTGAGGAACATTTATATTTGATATTTGGAAAATTTTCTTCAGGGAAAGGGTTGTCAAGTACTGGAACAGGCTTCCCAGGGAAGTGGAGGAGTTCCCATCCCTGGAGGTGTTTGGAAGCCATGTAAGTGTGATGCTTGGGTACAGGGTTTGGTGGTGGACTTGGCAGCGTGGGGTTAATGGCTGGACTTGATGATCTTAAAGGTCTTTTCCAACATCAATGATCCTATGTTTCTAAAAATTTCTTTTAAGAGTAACCTCTTCAGAAAGGGATAAATTACCTCATTGATTGAATACTTAAAATTAGCAAGGCAGAGCTGAAGAGTGTGAATGAATGTTTCGTTTTAATACTTTGGGGCTCTTTGTGCATGGTATGTCATAATATTACATTAAATTTTAAGAAGTCTTGTTGCCTTCCATGGCAAAAAATAGATAGTGAGAGAAGCGGGGAAGCCATCAAAGATAAGAAATGTCTGGACAAAAAGACTATCTGTTCCGTGATACTGTACATTTCAATTATGTCATTCCCATTTTTCCAGGCTCAGTGTGAGACGGCTGGTGGAACACAATGTGGGGGTGCGCTGAGTTCTGGCTTGGCTGCCTCTGCCAGTGGCAGTGATGTGGGTATAATAAATGGTGCTGGTAGCTCCAGTGATAATAATTGTGACCTTGATGCTTCCTGTTGTATTTTCAGCTGCTTAAAATTTTGCAGACTGTTAATAGCTTGGACGGAAGTTTTCCATGCTGTCTTTTTTCTCCAAAATGACCTCCTTCTTTAAAATTTCACCTGACATAGTCTGGCTATTTCTGATGGAGAAGCTTCCTGTTTGGTGCCTAATGCACAACAAAATACTAACCTGGGAAGAGAGGATAATGGACCAGGGGAGCGTGCTGCCATGCAGTGAGACCTGGGCAAGTGGAGAAATGGACTGAGAGAAATCTTGTGAAGTTCAGCAAAAAGAAATGCTAAGACCTGCATCAGGGGAAAAGTAATCCCAGGCACCTGGACAGGCTGAGCAATGATTGGCAGGGAAGCAGCTCTGAAAGAAGGACCTGGGGTTGGGGTGGACAAGGAACTTGAGCTGGTGAGTCCCTGTGCAAAGACAGCCAACACCAGCCTACACTGGTGTTTAATGCAGCCGACACTGCATTAAAAAGTGCATTGCCAGCAGGTGGGAAGAGCTGGTTCTTCTCTCAGTGTTCAACACTGAGGAGAGACATCTGGAGTGCCAAGTCTGGTCCTGGCACTGCAGAAAGACTGGACATGGACTTGAGAAAAGACATGGTCTTACTGAAGTGAGGCCAAAGAAGGGCCACTGAGATGGTTAAGGGAGTATCTTGCATACAAAAATAGGCTGAGAAAGCTGAGACTGTTCAGGTGGAAAAAGAGGAGGGTCATGGACCTTATCCATGAGAATACACACCTGATTGGAGGTAATGGAGAAGAGGGAGTCAAGCTGTTCTAACTAGTGTCCACCGATAGGAGAAGAAACTGATGGGCACAAAACTGAAACAGGAAGCTCTCTCTGAACACATGAAAATATTTATTTAGTGTGAAAGGTGTTGTGGAGGCTCAATTAATGATGATATTCTGAATGCAAATGGATATGGCTTTGGACAAATTTCTCTAGCTGATTCTGCTTGAGTATGGGGTTTGAACAAGATATTGTGAATGAAGAAACCTTACCAATGCTTAACAGATCTTTTCTAGCTTTGGAACAGGAATTTAAAAGTCTTTATAGGAAGACCCTTCTGCTGTCATTTATTTTCCTGTTTCCACCACAACATTTCTAAATTCACATTTTCATGTTATTAAATTTATGAGGCATCAATAGAGCATGACTGAAATTTGATCAGGGTGCAGGCACCTCCTGTAAGGAGCACAGGCCATCTCTGAGCCTTGGTTACTGTATAAAATTCACCCAGTCCTTCCCTTTGTTGCCTGGAGCATTGTGGTGCAAAACTCAAACAGAGAGAACCACTCTTCTCTCAAGCTTGCAAGGCTCTAAATGCTGGTGACACAGATGGGAAGAAGACTAAGAAACCTAACTTGACCACAGCAAAATGCTGCATCCCTCACAGGGAAAAGATTGCCAAAGAAAGAGAATGAAACGGAAAAAAATCCAGTGCAGAGGAATTAGAGTAACAAGGCTGTTACAAGCCTAGGAGTGTTTGAAGAGCATGGAACAGACTGTAACCAATTGCAGGTGTAGAGCAAAACCAAAGGACAAGGTCACACAAAACCTGAGTTGCTACATTTCTTGTGCATAATATAACTTAGCAACTAATTTCTGTATTTTGAAGTTAATGAATATGAATTTTATCATTTAGTTTTGAAGTTAGTACATATCTTCTCTCATCCCCATGTTTACATGTGAATTCTCCTCACCAGATGAGCCCTCTTAAGATGCTTTGAAAAAAACCAATCTTTATATGAAAAAGTGCTATAGGACCTTTTGAGATAAAATTCCCTAGTGTGTCCCATTCACATCCTCTTCCTTACTTTGTGGAAGTAACTAGTCTTTATATAACATTCATCCCTGATTACAGAGTGTAAGACTTTTTTCTGACTAAAGAAATAGTGATGAAAGAAGGCTAGGTTTGGGTTTTCTGCTTTGATGCACAACAAACATGCAATTTTGCTACCGGTAGCAACAATCATCATGGAAAATGATTAGGCTTTTAAATGACTGGGCTTTTTGTAAAAAAGCATAAACAGGAAGATGTGGGCTGTTTCTGGAATTATAGTGACTGCATTAGAAGGGAAGAGGCAGCATGAGTGATATTCCTATACCAATTTCCATGTGGACTCTACCAAATCAGAGGAATTCCTCCAAATTTATGAAGATTGCAAAATTTCAATTGAGTGTAAAATTTCGCTCTTACTAATTTTGAGGGCTAGAGTTGGATTTTATCAAACTAACTGATAACTCATGAAATTCTGAAAGGTTGTTTGCAATGTTGAGCAATATTTTCATTTACTTTAATTCATCTCATCTCGGTTTGTTTGTCTAATAATTTTGCATGTCTTTACATTCATTACAGTCCATTAAGGTAAACCTTTTAACAAATACTCAGTTTCGGCCACTTTCACCACTTTCCACTTGAACCTTATTCTTTTTCAAATGTCAAACTCTTCAAAGGTCTTGTCATGAAAGGTCACATTTCTATGATAATCATATCCAACAGTTCAGCTCTGGTCTGGAATGATAGCTTATACAGAAGTCTTATTCCTTTCAAGAGGAATCTCAGAGAGAACTTTAAGTGGTTTTTTGGTTGTTTTTGCTTTTGTTTTTAAATTAAAATTACAGTTTTCCCATCAGTTTTCAGTACTATGCCTCTCAAAAAAGCTAGTGTGTCTACTGGCCAATTTCTGCCTATGATTGTTTCCTGTGAAAAAATAATGGCCCAGAAGATGCAAAGGCATTTCCTTGTGCTTTGGTGGGGCACACTGCTCTCACACTGTGTGGAGCAGATCATCACACCAGTGTTCACCTGTGACCCATGTTAATGAAAGGAGTTCATCATGGCTGAAAAGACTGGCTGAGGTGCTTAAGAAGGGTCATACCCAACCACGTAATCTTGGACTGCATTGCCTTAACTTTCATAAATGCTGTGACAACATGTCACGTATTTTTTTTTTTTATTTGTTATTTTTGCTGCTGTACTGCCTGGTTCCTTGGGTGTGATTATCCTCTGCAAATACACAGTGAAAAAAATCCTTGCCTAAAGGGCCTTCTAAGTTAAGACAAAAAAAAAAAACTCTGATCAGCAACAGGTTGCAGAAAACAGACACAGGGACAGTAGAAAACAATTGGTTAAAACAGCTCAGAAAAAAATGTTGTGGAAGTAATATGTTTGCAATTTTTTTATAGCCATGTAGCAAATATGAGGTTGTGCATTCACCTGGGGCTGAGATGGCCATTTAGGGAAGCTGCTAATGATAGCTGTCAAGTAATAAAGACAGTTTTTAAAGTCCAGGTGAAACTGGAATAAATATGTTTATTGACTTAGCTGATATTTCACAAATAAACCTGTGAGGAAATACATGAAACAAAATAGCACTTGACATCACATACTGCCTTATGTTATTCTCAGCTTTACTTTTTCACATGTATTTTTAAGCCTCAGGAGTCGTCCTTTTATTGCTTCATTCTTGCACTCTCTTCATACCCCTGCACCTTGAAACTTCAATAGTGTTTTCAGGGTGAGTTCTCATGGGTCTCATGGGAAACAACTACCATTTTGCCCCTCTTTACCCTCACTCCTTACCTCTTGTTTTTTAGGCCTTGAATCATATTGGAGAAAATGAAACAATTGAATAAGAAAATAAAGATTTAAACAATTAAACAATTAAACAATATTATCCAATAGTTTATGCGCACAGTAGCTAATATGCAGAATTTGCACCGTCTTAGTATACACCCCTCAGACCTAATAGCACCAGAAGTGGAAACAATGGGGCAAACTAGGAGTGGCTCAGAATGAAAAGTGTGTAATGTTGGGAAAAAAACATGACAAAAATCACCAGGTATCTTGTCATCCTCATCCTTATCACCTGCTGCACCGGACAGCCCCTGCCCCCCAAGAGGCAGTGACCTGGGACTCTGCTCTTCCTGGGTGGTCACAGGGAAGAAGCTCCCCTCTTCCCTTCTCTCTTTTGCTCCCTCTGTTTTACTGGAGTTTGAAATATCCTCTGCACTTTGATGTATAGGCTGATTATCTGACTGAAGTACCTTTAACACACACTCTGTTATCATAGCCTCTATATTTGAATCAACAAAACCAATTTCCGTCTTTTCTATCTGATTTGTGGTGATCCTTTAAAATCCTCCCCTTTCAATGACTTGTTGAGAATAGCCTTATTTTTGCTTTTGGAAAATGCTGCCAATATCTGCATGGCATCAAAGTATGACAGTTGCAATTTATTTATCAGCACATTAGGTTTTAACCACAGCATGCCCTCTCATCATTCAAGAAAAAATTACAGGCTAGAGTCTTATAGCTCTATCATTTCTACGAATAATATGTATAACTGAATTTAGTCCATCACTTGCTATTATTCTGTCACAGGAATGTCAAAACAGAGGAGCTGTAAAGCAAACAAAAGAAGAAAAATGGTAGTCATAAGGTGAACTGTTCCAAGAGAGAAAGACAATCACAGGTGGAACATTCATTGGAAACTGGTTTTTAACCAGGTACTAGGAAAGTAATATCCTTGTCAAGACCTGATTCAGAAAGAATATTGAAAAGCTAATGGACTTCTCCTGGAAGGCAGGTGAGTGAATAAGGCTATAGGCCTGTTTGGGAAGAATAGACTGATGGAGAACAGCCTGCAAAGGATGATCCAGGCAGTTGGATTGGTCCCCACCTTCAGTTTAAGAAGTTTTCAGCATAAAACACAGGCACATAGACCTTACTTAAAACTCTTGCGCACCTTTGACTGAGCAAAGGAGAATTGTTTGAAGAAACTGTCATGAATCATTCCGCATGACTGAAAACCAAAACAACCCCATTCATCTTTCTTAGTAGTCCAGTTAAAGGATTCTGTCTTCAGACAAGTAAAGGAAGCGAAGCCCACCATGGGGAGGATGCTCATGAAATGTGAGATGTAGTTCACACTCAGAAATGTCTGAGCAACAAGGTAGGCATGTTTTTATTGCATCGACTCAGGATATTTCATGGAAGTACTACAGTTATTGAGCTAACTTTATTGTCATGCTACTTCATAACCTGCAGTCCCTTCATTCTCATCAGACCCATGTGAGGTAGGGCTATAGGTTCATTTATCCTGTCTTACAGGCTAAATAAGACTTAAGGCTCCCAGGGAAATAATCAGGGAGAGCTGCACAACTCTAGGACAAGCTGATAGGTAAAAATGGAAAAAACTTGTTTGTCTTTTAATGAGATTTCCATGGTCCCCAGAGCTTGCTTCAGTCTGAGAAGGAAAAGTATATTTTCAGTATTTTTTTCCTTGTGGAAAAAAAAACAATAACTGAGGCTTGAACAGAGATCATTTCAACCAAGAAATTTTCAAAAACCTCAAGGATGGAAAATCCATCTTTAGACTCTAAAGGCCTTCATCAGTGTATCTCTCTCTGCTTCATTATTTCATAACAAAGGTAGAAAGAATCTCTTTCTTCAAGTTCTTAATAAATCAGTATTAGCCAATGAGTGTTGTACACTATCAAAACCCCTTTTTGTTTTGAAAACACTGAATTTAAGGAAAAAGAAATAATGATGTTAGACAAATAAAAACACATGTACATTCATAAGAACATGGGTCAATATTTCTATTTGTCAAAGTATTCCTGGAGCTTTTATAGGCAGAAAGAGGTTTCAGTTCACAAAAGCAGCAGACAAAGAACAAGCTGAACTGTTAGAAAAAACTTGGTGACTATAGAGTTCAACACAAAATTTTCTGCATAAAGTTTTTTGAAATGTAAAATTCTAAACAAGTAGTGATGGTAAAATAAATTGAACTGTGAAACTGAGACATTGCTTTGCATCTCAAGACAATCAATCTCTCTGACTGTCTTAATTTCTTTATTTTTATTTTTATTGTTAATGTTACAGCTATTAATAATAATAAAAACTTAAGAAAATGCTTTTTCCACTTGAAAAATTGTGAACTGTCAGAAGGATTTTAAAATTTTGGGATTCATCCTTTTGAATCTAAATTCGGAGAATAGCATCAATCCGGAATTTTCCTGCATATAATCTTCATTTTCAGATGTTTGGGGTCAGTCTTTGAAGCAAGAGATAAAATAAAAAAAAAAAAGATCTCAAACTTTTAAGGCAAGTAGATTTTATCAGGGAAAAAAAAAGGAATGGTAAATAATATTTGGCTTTCCTCAAACAACACTTTATGTTTTTAGTTTGAATTTTTGAGAACTATGCAATTATTTTGAGTCTGCTGTATTTTATGATGTGCTGTCACATTGAAATTATATGAAGGTCATTTCTTGTGATTGATGTTATCATTGTCCTTCTTTGGCTTATTACATTTCTTGTGAGCAGAAAATCCTGATGCTGTCAAGTGAAGTGACTGCAGAATTTCTAGAGACTTATACTGTCATCCTCCTTAGGCAGAAAGTAAATAATTCTTTCACTGTTTCACAATCTGATCAACATCCCTACATTGAATAGGCTCCTTTTTTACCGAGACAGTGCCTTCTCTCTTGCCATAGTTTATAAATTCTGCAAATTTGTGTTAAAGCCACCTATAAGCATTGTGAAATTATTAACATGGCAAAAAGAAGCCATTGCTGGCCACTCTTCATAATGAAGGACAGAGTTTAGATTAATTCTGATGGTTGTGATCTATTTCCAGGCCAGCACAGAAACTATAGGAATCCCTTTCTGCTATTTTAAATGGACACACTTTCAAATAGATATTTCAATGAAGCTACTTGCTTTTTGGCTAATTTGAACATCTTTATTTTGTAAAGCTGCAATATATATTTCAAAAAGCTTCCTTAGAAAAAATATGTACAACATTTCTTTAATTATTTGACATTGAATAAGAACATTTCTTTTCCTCTCCTTTAATGGCCCTAGAGGAAGAGTTTTGTGTTTCAAGGACTTCTATGAAAATCAAGTGGTCATTTTTCAATTTTAATTGTTTTCCATTGTTCCTTGGTGACCAGAATTATGGCAGCCTGAAGTTTAAAATCCACTGCTCTGAGTTAGGTGCCTCAGCTCCTGAGCACTGTATAGGATAAATTAGCTGTTAGGATCTGCAATAAGGTGCTGCCAAAGATGAATGAATGTTACAGTTGGAATTTTTCCTTTATACAAGGCTGAGTGGTTGAAATTTAGATGTAGAATGAAAGGAAATCTCTATGAGTATTGAATATCAGTTGGTTTTCAATGTGTAAGTAAGTGAGAGCAAGGAAAAGCCCTGCCAGAACTATAACTCTGAAAGGGAGAATAACATGAGAATGATAAAAGAGCATTTCATCCTGAATCACAGACAATCATTTCCAGAACACAAAGAAAAGTCAGAAATAAGATGTTTTTTTTTCCCCCTACCAATTTATGACTTATTAACTCTGTATTTTTAGGAGCAGGTGTCTGTGAATCCTTTTAACTGATGTTGAAAACTCCAGAGCTCCACCTAAAGAAAAATGTATGAGAGGAACACATTTTAATAGACTTCAAAAGCAAATTGAAAACACAGAAAATTTGTAAAAAAGACTGTATAGTTTAATTAGTTGTTTTGAAGAATAATTTGAGCTATTTGACTTTTTAAAATGAAAAAAAACTAGTTCAATATGAGACAAAAAATCCAAAGGGAATATAGAGGACCTCAACAAAAGAAGTAATATTGACTTAATGATTTTACAAAGGTTACCATTAGATACCTTTCCAAAATAGTTCATAACTTTTCTATGACTTAGTTCCTGAAAAAGTCTTGTTCAGCAATGCCTCAATGCACTGGTAGGAAAACAGCAGAAACACACTGCCAGGGATGAGGGAATAAGCATGCCTAAGGATCTTGGAGCTGGGTGGGAAAAAATTGTGCTGCAATTGGCAAAGACTACATCTGCCCTGGCAAGTAGCACAGACCAACATGGACCTGTTGAGGGAAACACTTTTTATGAAAGTGTTATGTGTTTCAGGAAAGGCTCCTACATGTTTCCCTGGGGTGTACATGCATTAGCAGCTGTAGTGAAATGGGTGTACACCTGGAGTTTGTCTTCCATTCTGACTTTAGCCAGATGGATCCAGTTTCTGTCTTCCATGAATGCTCTGTGATGTGAAACAGAAGATGGGACGTATAAGACAGGGTTATCGTAAAATGCCTAGTCCTGATCTGAACTAAAATGCTTGTGTAGATACATCGAGAGTCCATCTCCACACAAGTAGATAAGACATTGTCACTGTCTGGGCAGGACTCTGCTCCAAGGTGTGCACCACATTCTTGCCTCTTTGAGTATGTTGGCCTGCCTTGGAGGAAGCCCTCAGAAAAAAAACTGCCGACATTATTTTTCCTTCCTGCTATTGGAAGACAATAAAACTCTCTTCAGGGCTGCAAAACTAGTTGAACTGGACAATCTCAGAGCAAATACGCAGTTTGGGTACTATTTATTTGGAACCTAGATGAAGGGCTGACTATCTAGATTGTTCTTCATGTTGGCTGTTAGCGTATGAATTGGTGGTTAGTGTGCAAACTGACACATGGCTCTTCAAAGTCAGAGAAAAATATTTTTTTCAATAGGCCACTGATTAGCTGCGGCTGAGTCAGAGGGGTATGAGTCACCACTCAAATGACAAGTGTAAATTTAGAGCCGAGGGGAAGGGAGGAGGCTTTTAAAAGCAAACACATTGTTTGAAACTGAAGAAATTGAAGCCAGGTCTCCGCCACAGGATTTTGCTGGCATACCGTGTATTGTCTAGAGGTGTTAGAAAATCACCCATGGAGTTGACACTGGTCTATTGGCAAAATCCACGGTGAAGACACAGGGATGCTTAAGGAAGAGTGTTGTCACAAAGCTGTTGCTGTGCAGGGGAAGGATATAGCTATGCTGGAGAACAGATAAATGTCTTGGGCTAAGATTGGGATTGATGCATATAAAGGTGCTCCTGTTTCAATAGGCCCCTCAGAAAGTGAAAATCCCGATGTCTAGTTTCAAGATCCTGAATGGATTTAGAACGAGCTAGCCCTCAGCTGCACAGTGTGTGTTTGAAAACAAGAAGATCTAGGTGCTGGGGAACACTGTAGTCTCAGAATGGTAGTAAAGAGAATTGTTTAGACTGTTTTGGAGTTCCTTGTCTCAGTTTCCCACAAATATTGCTTTAGATGCCAACCTTCTCTGACATTGTTTCAAGAAAATAGAAGGAAAATGGTCTAGATAAAATAGTCAGAAGGTGGTTTTGCAGTAAAATATTCCAGAGTTAACATTAGTAGATCACACCAAATTGCCACAGCATGTCAAGAGAGACCTATCAGGGCACTCACCTGAATGCCAATGAATACTTTGATTAATGGAAAGGTTGATGGAACAGAATCTCTTACCAAGTGTGTAGACATCAAGGCATAAAGCAGACTGTAAACACAACTGAGAACAGGATTAGAATTCAAGATATTTACTTGAGACTGGAAAAAAAGGCTTTGAAAGCAATAACAACAAAAAAGCCCAAACTAAAAATCAATGAACAGCAAGGACCAATCCAGTGAAAGATAAAAGCAACTATACAAATATATATATATATATATATACAAAGACCAAAAAAAGACAGTATACCTTGGACTATAAAAGTCTGTTGTGGACCACAAACTGTATGACAGGACTAAAATGCACTGTTGTTATAAACAAAACAAATCACCATACCAAATGAACAGGACTGTCTTCTTCAGAACTTATGAAGCAATTAATCTTTTTGTCTCTGTGTAGCTTGGGGCACTAAACTTTACCAGAGACACAGGCACATTAAGAAGAATAACAAGAATACTGAGAGGTTCAGAAAATCTGATCTATCCATCAATGCAGAGGCAATTCAGGGGGTTTTTGGAAAAAAAGAGAAGTGTAGGAGAACATGATAAAAATTCACTATTGAAAATACAGTGAAAAGTACTGAAAATATAGTGAAAGGGTCTTGATATATGACTTTTCATTTCCAGATAGTGAAAGAAAATAAAAATTAACTTTCTGGAGGACAAGATATTGTTTAGATATTATGGACTGTATTCCTAACACAAAGGTCAATAAGCATCAGTAAGCTACCTAAGTTGTGTCATCTTTGTTACCAAAGGTTTTTAAGATAATCTCAGGAAATCTTTGCCAGAGAGAATAACAAGATTTTTAGTTCTGCTGAGAACAGGGACATGGATTAGCTTTCCTGTGAAAGTAACTTCCAACTTTGCTATAAAGAAAATTGACCTAACCCTTCCTGTAGGCAAGGAGCAAAACCACAAAGAGAAACAGGCACAGGTCCCAACAAGAGTATTTCCAGTTATGTGCAAGAAAATATTTTCTCCCTGTGGACAGGGAAAAAGGTTTTCCAAAGGGCCTGTAGGATCTCCAAGTTTGGAAGTATTCAAATGCAGACTCTAAGCTGAGAAGTTCTGCTGGACAAGGCTCTTGCTGCTGCTTTAAGCATGGAGTTAAACAAATGAGCCCCAGAGATTCCATAGAAACTCTAGAATAGGATGGAATTATGGGGTTCTATGATACCATGACTCTACTGTTAAACTTACACATGAAAAGGGAGTGCCATATCACCCTGGGTGTAATATGTGGCTTTTAGTCCAGAGAAGGAAATCTGAAATTTACATTATCTGCAGGCTGTCTGGGATTTCTTCTGTAAAATAAAGTTAGTTATTTTCTGTAATTACCTTCAATCTACATAAATGAAAAGCAATCTGCATTAAATTATTGAAAACCAATCAGCATTAAAATATCTTTCATCTCCTCACTGATTCCCTCCCCTTTCTCTTTGGATAACAAAATTTATTAATATTTTTAATCAGAGAACAACACTGAAAAGAGCATTATCAAAAGCTGTCTTTGGGAAGTGACTTAACTGATTTGCCTTTGATCCCTGTCATCAAGTAATTAGCTTAAAATTTTCAATGTCAAAATGGCTGGGGAAAAAATAAGAGAAATTACCTTTTATTCTATATTTTGGCAGAAATGTTAGCCCCACACTTGAACTGAAATTGACTACATTGCTATGTGGTAATTACAAATGCAGGAACCTCTTTCACTATAACTTAGTTCTCTAGTGTGCAGGATTAGCTGTTCCCTTCATAGTTATTCTAAAATGTTCTTTGGACACATAACATATTGTTTTCAATGAAGGATGAGAATATTGCTGTCTATCAGCTAGAATAAAAATGTGCTCTTTGTTTTTGAAGGTTCTTTTAGTCTTGTGTGAGGGTAGGTCCAGATGGCATTTGGTCCAGAGTGATTCAAGCAAAGCGTTGGGTGAATTTCAGTTCTGACTACTTGCTCAGCAGGTGATGGGTCAGCAGGCAGTCAGGTGTGACAGCAACAAGCTTCCAAATCTACCAGAAGGCCCTCTGCAGACTTTTGAGCAGTGAATTGAGAACAGCATCAGTCAGTTAGGAGGGTGGTCCATTTTCCCTTCACTGAACCTGTAGAGAGCCAGTCAATCTTATGTAAGTACTGTGTTCCAGCAAAATGAGGCTTTTAAAAGCCCCCAGGAACAGACACAGACATGCAGAGAACCAGTGATGTAAGAGACACTTGAAAGCAGGCTTTGAAAACTTTTAGGAAAACCATAGAGCAAGATGCCTGCATATGCAAATATATATTTTTATAAGCAGTTTGGAAATATCTGGTGGATCACAGCACAGAGGAACAGGAGGAATGTTCATAGAGACAAGAGGATTTCCATATAACAGTGAGTGGCACTGGAGTTTCAGAGCAGAGGAAGGACAAGCTAAATGAATTAACTTGGATTTCCAGCAGTTCTCTGAGGACTGCTTGAAGAAGTTAAATAAGTCCTCTTCAGGTGGCCTCCTTCCCAGGAGAACTGCAGTCAGTGGTAAGTGAAAATACTCAGGGAATTTCATTGTATTCTGAGTGCAGATCTTGAGATAAAAGAGTAAACTTTCCTAGCACCTTCACAAACTTAGGCACAAGCTTTTACACAGATACAGGTTTTGGGCCAATTTGTGAATGCAACAAAAATGTTTGATGTGCTCCTTTATACACTCCCAGCATTTGCCTGTTCCAAATGCTGGGATCCAAACCAAGCTACCCTGAGGGCACCATCACTCACAAATCTATCCTTGTGTTCCCAATACTTGCATTGTTCTGAGCTCAGCACTTGTGAGTCCTTTCTATGAGCCGTTTTGACTTAGTCTGGCAGAGAACTAAACCAGAAGAAGACTGCTGCTCTTGAGTGAACAAATTCAAGCAATTCAGAGGGCATTTACCTGCTCAGGGTCAGTGCCACTGCAACAAAACAAATTACAGAAGAGGTCCAGAAGAGATAGAGGATGACAAAAGAACTCTTTGTAGGGAGCTGAGTGACAATTCCACTGCCTAACAGATCTCAGACACATTTCTTGGAGGGCAGGGTCCCCTAGGTAACTTTTTCCCTCCAGAAACTGTAAAGACAGCCTAGAGTAACCAGCTCAGACTTAGACATCCAGCTTTTAGATGCTTCCTTGAGTATATATAAGCCACTTGCATCAGGATACAGCCCCATCCTTAAGGTACCATAAGAGGTTCAGTATTGCATAGATGATGTTTGCAAGAATGTCCCTAAAAAGGTGGGGTATAGAAGTAGTCTGAATTCTGTCTGCTTTTAAAGTACACAAATCATGAGGCTCCTGTACTTGCTCTGGGAACCAAACATGCAGTAGTGTGGATGCACAGATATACAGAGGTTAAGTGGTGTTGAAATCTGGCTCACAGGGGCTTGGAAAACTAGAGTTCATCTCATTTGTACAGCAGGACTCTGACTGCCTTTTTTAATCAGTTCCTCACAGTCAGTTTATTCCCAGATACTTAAGTGAGAACAGTCTCAGTCCAGCTAATTGTGTGAATAAGCTTTTCTTTTGCCATGATCTCTACTGGAGAGCAAAATCTCTTAAATCAACTGCAAAAAATCTATCAGACACAAATGTGAGCACCAGAAAAAACAATGAAATTATAAGAAAATGTGAAATATAAACTAATTCTCAGCTTAGAGTCTGCATTTTTTTTTACAATCTTTATATCCTCAAGCAACACAACAGCTCTCTGAAGAGAAGCAGGTTTCAAATGAAAACTGTTTGTTGAATCGAAAGAACTTTGTGGGAGGAAAGTGACTTCAGGAAACAGTAAATGATGCTATAGTCACTACAGACACAAGAAGATGGCTTCAGAAGACAAACAGCTGAGCAGGTGAGTGTGAGTGACACCTACATGAGTAGGTGGCCAGGCAGGTAGCATCCTGCTTTTTTTTAGAGGAAATTCTCCTGTGCCTTTTATCACATTTGGAGGACAGCCGTTCCCACTGTATTAACAGGTTATGGTGAGGCCTTGACATATTTCCTACCCAGAAGGAACATTGCTGACTCACTGGTGTCCCAGAGCAGACTTATTTTAGCCTGACAGTGCTTATTCTCAGAGCAGAGCAGGGGGTGTTTGCTATGAAGCCTTTTGCCTGGGACTATTACCAAAACAGGCAAACAGGAAGGTAGGAATTAGAAAACCTTTTAAGTTACCAGGCAGCACTAAGTGGTAATGTCATAGGGCAGCACTAAGTAGCAATGTCCTCTTCCCTTTTTGAACCTAGCCTACCTATATCACCCCAGATGTATTAGGAATAATTATATAATTTGGACCTGTGCAATGGGAAATAATCACAATTAAAAATAAATTCTTCCTCCTTAAAACACAAAAATTACTTGTCTGTCTGTGTGTTCATTCCCTTTTTTCTAGATTTCCTATTGACCTGGTACCATTCACTTGGCAGGTTGCAGCTTGTGTGTGGAGACTAGACTTAACATTTGAGGAAGCAGAAAATACTTTACATCTTGTGTGTGGAGACTAGACTTAACATTTGAGGAAGCAGAAAATACTTTATTCACATGCCAAAACAGATGAAGGACTTCCACTCAAACAAAATAGGAAACACAAATTAAGAAAATAGGAAAGACAAGTTTATTTTTTCAGGACTGGAGGGATATTTCAAAGATGGGGTTTTTTTCTATGCCCTTTGTCTTCACAAGTAGCAAATTTAACAGCAAGAATTGACATCATTCATAATCAGACTTATTACACATTAGGCTATATCTGTAATGCTGCTAATGCACCTTGTGAGTCAAAAACAAGCAGCCCAGAAACTCCAGCACATTTTACCACCCATAGGTTTAGAGGCTTTTATCAAGTCCACCTTATAGCCTGTCTCCTTTAATTGCTCAAAACTGACTGCTAGAGCACAATTCTGGCTGGAAATAAAATATATTACACAGCAATTTCAGTTCATGGTCGGTAGCCATGGAAACTCCAAGCAATAAGGCTTAAAAAAGGAAATGGCCGTAAAGGGCAAAACTGTGCATCTTGACTCCAGACAAGTGGGATACAGAGGAAGGTTTTTTTCTCCAAAAGGACATTTTTAGTTTCTGTTTTAAGGCAATTAACTTCTTTCTTTGCTCCATAGAAACTAACACTCATACATTTTTTTACATAATGTGGTGTTCATGGCATGTTCAGTATTTCTCAAGCCAAACCCTGAGCTTCTTCACCTGTTGCACATCCTCTAAAGCTAGCCTCAGTCCTCCTGCCTGCAATAGTTTTGAAGTGTGGGTTTAAATATTTTCAAAGTTTTCTGATCACTACTTTTATTAGTTCAAATTGATAGTGCATTTTTGCTCTGTGGACAACATTAAAAGTCCAAGAAAATCAAATGGACAAACAGCTGCTTTTCAAAGAACTGCATAAATTAAGCATAAACAAACCAGCAATCTGTAAGGCCTGTCAGTTTCTGTAAGAGGAAACAGATATCATTAAATTTCTTAAGCCATCATCATACACAAGCGTAAATATTGGATTTTATTTTTGTTGTTCTATCCAAAAATCCAGCTGCTACTACAGAAGAAAATTATACTGGTCTGACATGATTTGCTCTCAGGAAATCCAAGTCTGTTGCTGCTGCCCATCTCCAGTTACTTTTCCACAGCTTCTAATACTTTCATTTTTGCTTGTTTTTTTTCTTTTTCCCCCCAGTGATTGAAGTAATACTGACAATAGAATAACTACTGTGTTATGTCTTGTATGCTTTTTTGTTCTCTTTACTAAAGACTTAATCCATTCTCCCCAAGGGCACAAAGTTGTCGCCACTTCCAAGAGGCTTCCCTCCTTTAGGTCTTCATGCATTATCTTAAGAAAAATTTGTCAGATTAGGTGAGCTAAAAACATCTGATTTAGCTAGCTTACTCTCTAATTTGTAATTTCCACATTGCACTCAGAGGCCTTACCCCCTTTTTTTTTTTTGTTCATAGTTGTATTAGGTCACAGCTGACCTTTTTGGTGAAGACATTCTCAAAACTATATATACAATTTGCCTTCTTGATATTCTTTGTTATTCAGTTTTCCTTTCCATTAGCTATCCCAGTCTAGCTAGTATAGACTTTGGTTTGTCTTCCTCTTCCTTTTAATATAGTGATTGAAAGTTCTAGGAATTCCAAATCATCCCTGATGCTTCTTCATGGCACTGTTCATGTTGTTTTTGCTGATGTTGTTTTTACTTGCTCATATCCATCCTTACTGCTCTGATCTAGTTTCTGCTCTCTAGTCTCTCTTCTTGATTTAGATGTCAATGAAGAGTTCACAGTTTAACCTGATCTCCTGGGACATTTTTTATCCTCCTCTGTTGGGACAGGATTTTGCTTCTGCCTTTAGTAGTATTTTCTTGAAGAACTGCCAGGACTCTTAAAAGCCTTTGAAAATGCATTGACGTTTCCAGAAATGCTATGCGATCCCAAATATGAACAGCACACTCTTCAAGAGAGTTTTATGTTTCCATCATAAATGTGACATTAAGCATGGAAAAAAAACTCAGACAACATGGCTTCAGGAAAGGTGAAGGAAATAACCTCCAGTTAGGTGTCCCCATAAACCCTTCCAGAAACATCCTTACCCAAAGTACCTTTTAGCACACATTCACCAATGAAGTTCTACTCTCAACAGATGTATCTTTAATGAGAGAAAAAAATTGAATTTCCTTCCAGGAAAAGAAAGAAAATTAAAGAATGAGAAATATTTATTTTCTAAAGATAAGCTGAAACTCAAAATCTTTTACTTTTCCTTAGTCTTTTGTTTGCTTTTGTTTTTTTGTTCGCTTTGATTTTTTCTCAATCTAATCTACATATTTATAATCTACTGATCATTTTATTAATTGTTTTTGAAAAACTGTATGAAGTTTGGTAAGTTTACTTTACATTTTATATTTCCTCCATTCTGTAAATGCTGTGCTTAAGAAATATCTTTTACATTTTGCTGTAAAATGACAGTGGCTCTTCTACTGGTAATTATAATACTGTCACATGAAAAGACAATCAAACCTTAATTGTGATTTTTTTTTTTTTTTGTAATATACAGTCATAACAAACATGTCAGAGAATAGATTTTAGTGTAAGCTATTTGGCATCTTAAGTGGCCACTGCAAAATTCCTCATGTTACTGTATCTTGCTTCTTCAACAGTATTGATTAAAAGGAGATGTTATTTCACCAGGCAGGGTGATCTTTGATTTCAGTCTCTAAACCAATCCATAGCTATCAGTATATCTGATTTATGACTCCTTCCACTCTAGAACATGATCATTCACATAGGTTCCTGAATTTATTTTACAGCACATTTCTAAATCATTGTCACACTCACAGGATATTCAAGGAATAGGAAGCCAAATGAACAGGGTAGGGCAGAATCATGAGCAAAAGCAGAGTCTTTTCTCTGTTCTTTCTGTCTCCAAAAAAAATCCCCTTATAGACTGTAAACATGTGGAACATTCCCTCTGGAAGTACACAAGGGCTGCAGGGTATTACTCAAATGCAACTTAAGCGTTCAAACTCATACAATTTCCTCATGGCCCACTGAGGGCTCGAAAGACCCTATGGAAGATTTCTTGCCTTACAAAAGGGGTGAGGATCTAAATACTGCTGCCCAGGTTTGACACCTGAAGTTAGACTGCCCAAATTCTTGGTCTGAAGGCAAGTTTGCAACCTACCTTCCTCATCTGGTATTTTTCAGGATAGTGGATATTAAGAATGCGTCACAAAAAAGTAGCTTTGAAACTAATAAATAATAATAATAAATAATTCCAGTTATTAAAAAAAAGAAAAACCAGAAATATTACAGGGAGCATAACAACAGCAAGACTATGAGAACACTAAAAAAAGTTATGTCATAAACAGTCTTGACTAGCAAAGTATGAGTGAGGGCTGGAGCTGTGAATGCAGCAGGCCTTTCCATAAATTGAAAGAAATTAATAATAATCAATAGGGAAGTGAGAGAAGTGAAGGCAAAGACATAATTAAATGCAAGAATAAATTTTAAGCAGTAATGTATTGTGATATTGTGTATTGTGGAATGGTTTTAAACTGAAAGGTAGTAGGTTTAGATTAAACATTAGGAAGAAATACTTTACTGTGAGGGTGGTGAGGCACTAGAACAGCTTGCCCAGAGAAGCTACAGGTGTCTCATCCCTGGGAGTGCTCCAGACCAGGCTGGAGGGGGCTCTGAGCAACCCAGTGGAAGGTGTCCCTGCCCATTGCAGGGGGTTGGAACTGGATGATCTTTAAATCTCTTACAGTTCAAACCATTCTATGATTCTGTTATGATGCTGACAGATGCAAGAGTGAACTACACTAACTTGAGAAAAAAAGGTCAAGTAAAAATTAGTGGTGATCTGAAATGCATGTTGTTAAAACTTTTGACCATAAATCATGTCTTTACTTTGTAACACTGGGCTTCAGTGTTGCAACTTTCCATCTTGTATGTAGAAAGACAGACAGACACCAAAACTCTACCCTGTGTTTTTAACCTTTTTATGTATTGATATTTTTGGACTGCAAACTGCTCACTGGTGAAATCAATACCTGGTTCACAAAACTGTCTGACAGCAGAGCATACATTCACCAATGAATTCTACACCCCATGTGTAGTTGTACTATTTAATTCTGCAGAGTATCCTGGAACAGTTTATTTGAAAAATGTTTTATGTAAATAATTATACAATTGATTTCACAGAGTCACTCTAGCAGTTGGATAGATCTGTGTTCAGAGGCAGGAAACTCCCTGTAGACTGCACATCTCCCAGGCCTAGTTGTGGCTGTGTTTTGAAGAAAAGTTTCAGTGGTCTTAGGGGATTTTTATCTGACAGGCAGACTGCTAATATCTAATATAATATCTAGCTTGAAAATAAAGGCTGAATATCTGGGGCAATCAATAGCAGAAGTTAGATTCCCCAGTGGAAACCTAACAGCAAACCAAGACTCATTGCTCCCTTAATTCCAAAACAGTCTGTGTTAGTCCCATAAACTAAACCATAAAATCTAGAAACACAATCCTAAAGCCATGGCTGTATACGTGAGAGGTAACTATGACTTTCTGGGCTGTTTTTAATAGGTTTTATCTTTTAGTAATTTTTGTCTTCTAATATATCCAAATACATCTTCAAACTTTATTTTCCTCACAGTTCACCCTTGCATGCAAAGCTCTGATTGGATTAAACCTCACAGAGAACAAGTCTTCAGTTATGCTGCTGAAGACTTTGGACCCTAAAATGAAAAAAAAAAAGATAAAATCAAATTAGAGTAGATTTGCAAGTCAGAAAGTCTGGTTGAAAACTCTCTCCCTGGATTGCTGAAATGCCACAAAGAATTCAAAACAATAATAAGACATTTCCTCAACATGGTACAGAGGTTAACTGAGTTGTTCCTTAATATCATAGAATCACAGAATGGTTTGGGTTGAAAGAGGTCTAAAGATCTAGTTCCAAATTCCTTATCATTGGTAAGGACATCTTCCACTACAGTAGATTGCTCAAAGCCTCATCCAGTCTTGAACACTTCTAGGGCTGGGACATGCACAGCTTCTCTGGGCAGCCTGTGCCAGTGCCCCATCATTCTTACAGTGAAGAATTTCTTCTTTATTTTGTTTCTAAACCTACCATCTTTCAGTTTAAATCTGTTTTCCCTTGTCCTGTCACTACAAAACATGGTAAAACCTCTCATTTCTTCTTTCTTTGAAGTCCTCTTTACTGAAAGGCCACAATAAGGTGCCCCCAGAGCCCTCCCATTTCCAGGCTAAACAACTCCATGTCTCTTCTACAGTAAAGAAGCTTCATAATGTCTTTGTATGCACAGTATTAGCACAACTTTTCATCACATTGGGTCAGCAGCACCAAAGCCCAAACCAAAATCCAGATCCATCTCTCCTTCATCTCAAGTTCTCAACCCCAACTACGGCTCCATGCTGTGGTGTGTGACAGGGTGTGTGGTACTGGTCACTGCTGGAAGACCTTACTCCTATCCACAAAGATGGACGTGGCTTTCCAGGTGACATGGAGCACATCAAATGGTCCATGTGCCCCAGTGCCCTCCACAGCAGGGAGGGGAGGAGGGAGGGAATGTCATCCTTCCTTTTATATGGTCAACATGGGAGTTCAGTGGGTGATCCCTGAAATGCTGAGTTACAGCCACGGTTTTGTAAAAGCAGCACTTTAGATTGGTTCACTGACTGTCCAAACACTCTTACACCTTCAGGGTGAGAGACTCTGCCAGTCCAGACACTAATCTGTCAAAAACAGGAGCTACAGGGTAGTTTCAAGCGGAAAAAAGATGAGTTTGGGTAGCATGAAAAATCCTATGGAGTTCTGTAGTGGTAGGATGAGAAGGAAAACAGAATTAGGGAACAGGGCTATAGCACTGAAAACCATAAATAATGATGCGACATTGTAGAACTGCAGCTCAGGGAGTCTGACACGAGCACTGGGATTAGAGGGGCAGTTCTGCAAGCCTGTTTCAGTCCCAGGGCAGCCTTGTGAAGCAGTGTGCACCACAAACCCTCAGCTGAGGAGGCCACTGTGCTGACACTGTGATGCTTCATACCTCTCTGCCAGGCAGCTGCATTGCGGTGTTTGTGGGGAAGCAGGATGAGGTCAGACATGGGTGATGACATTCAGAGGTGGCAGATTTCACTCTTACTCCTTGTTGCCTTGGGGCTTTGTTCCAGCTTCTTGACTGCTCTGGGACTTTACTGAGCCTCACACCCACCTCATCAGGGGCCCACAGGGACCCTCCATGCAATGAGGACAATACAAGGTGTGTGCCAGACCACAGAGGTGGTCAGATGTTCAGCTCATGAGAATCAGAGGGAGTAAGATGGGGTGAAGGAACAGGTCAATAAGTGGCAAGATCATACAGGCTGGTAATTTGTCATTCTTGTACTCCACTCCTGAGCCTTGACCCGTGTGCACCAGAGGAGTGCTGCTGCAGGAGGAGCTGCATCTCACCTGTGCACAGAGCTCCCTGCAGGCGCCACCGGGGCACATCCCACACGTTACAGGTCTGACAGCCACCTCCTGTCACCGTGCCTCTGCTGCTGCCCTAGCCCCAGCCGATACAGCTAGCCCGGCCCCCTCAACCTCCTGGGCAGTCAGATAATCCCCAGACACGTCTCCTTTGGTGTCCTTTTGGAATTGAATGTGGTTTGAGCGCAACCTGCAAAATGAAAAGTATAGTTCCTGCTCTGATAATGCAAGGTTTTTTTATTTTGTGCCCTGGACTGAGAAAATACTTTGTGGTTTTAAAGATTATGAAAGTAATAAATAAATCCACAAACAAAATGTAACCTGTATACAAAATAGCAATCAGGAAACAATAGATTGGATGAATGAAAAGATTGCATTTCACCAGAAATTACTTTTTCATTCTGACTTTCACTAACTCAAATTATATGAAATGAGAACTTGCTAAAGAAAGGTAATTTGAAAATAGGAAAGATCAACACCAAATATTACACTATATCAAAAGGTTTTCTCCCTGTTTATTATTTTAAGAGAATTTTTGTCAAACCTATTTCAGCATTTACAGAGATAGAACATTAATTATGCTGCAACTTCAAGAACACTTGTATTGCCTTCATTGCATGAATAGCAGCCATTCTACAAGTAGTGGAGTACAGACAAGCTGATAAATCTTACTCCAGAGCAGGAAGTCACACTACTCCATTTCTTGCATTGGGAATTTCTGGCTTGGCCCTTGCCACACCTTGTAGATGTGAATAAATTCTCACAGCATAGGCTCTGTGCTCAGTCTTCCACGCTGAATTTTTCCCAAATAAAGGAAAAACGCTTGCTTACATGCCTAGCACACATTTGGACATCACACGTAAGAAAGATTCACTATATCCAAAGTTGGGAGCAAATAATTTAGAAGTGTTCAGGTTTCAGAGATTTAAATCAGAAATTTAGAGTGTAAAAGAAGAAAATATGAAAGCAAAGAAGTAGAGACAATAAATTGCCATTTTGCTTTTTAACTTCAGGTGATAAGATGAATGTTGTGTTGTGGGAAAAAGGAAGGTAACATTTGGCTTCTTGTGGCAACTTATCTCATCGACAAACATTTTAGCCCTGTGCCTATCAGCAGTGTTCTCTCTGAAGCATAGGGTCATTTTGCCTTTAGGAATAAAGGAAAAGTCTCTGTCAGTTGGTGAAGGCTTGCACTTTCATCCAGGTCTGAAGTAGGAAGTGCTGCTGATTTTTTTAAGGACATGTGGTCTTTCAGAGATAGCTAAATCTTCTCCAAGGAGGTAGACAGTTCAAAGCTCCTGTTGAGAGGTTTGATATGGAAGATTATGGAGTAGTTGGAGCTGTGAGTAAGCCACAGTATCCCCTGGAGAGCAGGTTTGCTTTCAGTAAAGAAGTCCTTCAGAGCTGATTTAACAGGAGCCCAGAACAATGGTTTATCTCTCTATTCAAACCTTCAAAATTTACTTTGTAGCTGCCTGAAGCCAGTTTATTAGTAGTGCATCTGTACTAAGCTTTCATTGCTATCTGTTGAAGCTTCTCTCTTCAACATTTTAATGGCGTTTTTTTTTAATAAATCCACAACTGAAAGAAAATTAACTTCTAAAGAAACAATATAGGAAGTAAACAATTTTATTTTATTTGTCCTTGACAGAAAACCTATCATACCCTAAAGCTGAACACTCCACTTTTCTTCCCATTTTACAAGCATTTCCTCACCTTTTCATTAGTCACAGCTGTGGCTTTGTTAAAATATGAGGTTCATGGGGCTTTGCTGCTGCCCTTGCACACACTTAGCTCCTGTGATGTTCTGGGTTTGTCAGCACAAAAATCATAAAAACCCCCACACAGAAAACACATTATTAACTTCGCAAATCAGTTATTAAGAGCTGTGGAAATACCATGATTAAAATTTTTCCCACTGTGCTCATGCTTATGTAAGAGAATGTAATATAAACACATTCTCCTCTCCTATCTTCCCCCTCCTCTTCCCTCTTCCAGAAACAGAGGGATTTTCAAGAGATGAGAAACTCCAGTTATCCATCCCCTATGACAGAGGAAAGAGTTGTTAGCCCAGTAGTGGTATCCCACTAATGCCAAAGACAGAGATCCCACCCACCACAACACTCAGCTGGGCAGGGGAGGGAGGGAGAATAACATGGAAGCAGGTTGAGCAAAAGTGAAATTGAAGTATGTCCAAGCAGAAGAAAACAACAAAGTGTTTTATTCTCTACTTCTCACCAGCAAACAATGTCCAGCCACTTGCCAGGAATCAGGACTTCAGCACATGCAGTGGTTGCTTGGACAGACAAACAGCTTGTCCCTTTGGTCACTCAGGGTCAGCTGTGCCCCCTCACAGCCTACTGATGGGCAGTGGAATGGTGGGGACACAGCCCTGATGCTGTGCCAGCACTGCTCAGCAGTGGCCAAAACATTGGTGTGTTATCAACACCTTTCCAGCTACCAGTGAAGAGCACAGCACTGAGGGCTGCTGTGGGGAAAATTAACTCCATCCCAGCCAGACTCAATACAGGCACAGAGATCAAACAGAAAATTATCAGTTGACCCAGGGTAACCAGTTTAATGTATCTCCAACCTGCTATTACAACAAGAAAGAAAAATATTTTTTTTTTTTTTTTAACATCATAGGTTCCTGTGTTTCTCTTTGTAGCTTCAGCTCAACTGTAGTGCTAGCTGAAAGCAGGTACTGTTCTCCCAAATCTTATCCCCTGGTTTCACAGTAGGAAAAAGATAGAACTCCTCTTCACTTGTGATAATGCTGCCCCTCCCCTTTTTTTATATATATATTTTCTAAATCACTAAAAAATGTAAATATTTTGGCTGAAATTTAAAAGAAAATACAATCAACCTGAGGAGTCACAAAACAAGAAACTTCAGGCCAAGGGAAAGTTTGACTAAGTCTTGTCTAATTTTATTTAAATCTTACACAGTGTATCCAGCATGACTGACAACAGGTGGGGCTAGAAGCCTTCCCAGTAATGTGACAGTGCCTACTTTTGGACAGTTATGGGACAAGAAAAAAATCAATTTTGCAGTACAGATATTAGCTCATCCTTCAGGGTCATTTACCTTGCCAAGAAGAACAGCAACCCCCTTACCCTACCCCAAAGTCTGTCACCCTGTGAGCAGTGACAGACAGCGAATCAGTCACTCCATTAGGAGCCAGAAGTGTTTTGTTCAGCAATAATTTTCTTCTCACTGTGAAGCAAAATGACATGCAAATGGCAGCCTGCTGAAAATATCTGCTTTGCTTTGGGGCCTCCTGAGAAGCGGGTGAGCAGGCACACATCCATTTCACCATAGCATCAAACATTTGGTAAGCAGGAAAAGCTGTCCCAGACAGAAAAAGAAATTACAACATCAGCAAATATGACAACACCTCAGCATCTGAAAAATGGTATCTCTGACCATGCAGAGCTCCTTCCAAAGGGATATGAGATGAGGTAAAAGATTCTCAGTTCTGAAACAGTACAGAAACCAAAAATTATTTCCAACCTTGCAAATGCATAACTGCTGGTTTTCTTTCTTGCATTTTATTTTCTCTCTTCTTATAAAGATACTTCTCTTTGAGAAGGATTCAGGTGAGTCCCTCATCCTTTCCCAGCTGGATATGTGATAAAATTAGAGACATAGCTACAGAAGTATTTCCTTTATTAGCGAGACTGTTGCAGACACTGATTGTTTCTCAGTCCAGGGCAGCAGCCTCCTGGATGCTTCAGTTTTTGAACAGGAATAAAAGTGCATACAAAATAGGAGAAGATCATAGGATTTCATTTTGTATAAGTTCAGTCTCAAACAATTCAATAGATGCCAGTTATAGAGATAGATGAGGCTGTTCTGTATATTCAAGTCCAACACTCCACTTGTTGCAGTGCAGCACAGGAACTGAGCACAGTCATAATTAATTTTGTTCCCATTCCACTCCTGTTCCACTCCCTGTGGATAATCTTCCAAGTTCCCTTAGATCTACTAAAGAACAAAGAGCTTTCTAGGTCAGGTGCTGCAGTATCTAATGTGTGGCATATATCCAAAAAAAGATTTTCCCACAGAACACGAGATATTAGGAGAAAGTTAGCTCAGCACAAGAGCCCAGACATCCAGTACCCTGAACCAGAGGAACTCTAATTCAAAATTATCACATAGTGCCAGGATGGTGTTGCTAGACTAGTCCTGCAGTTCAAGGAATAAGCACTTCTGTCCCTTTAATCCTCACAGCAGTGAATCCCTTCAAGAGAGAGCTGGACCAGTCTTTCAAAGAGCCAAACTGAAATCTGTTGATTTTGATTGCATTCAGTATAGACCTAGATAATATATTATTAATATATAAGGGTATAATAAATAATCTTTTTAAAATAATGAGGTATACATGGTTTTCCATTATATAATAGTCTGCTGGTTGTAGCAAACTTCCCAAAAAGTGTAAGCCTGACTGATTTCTTTCCTGAATTTCAAGATGCAATTTCACCATTCTGGTAAGAACCTTTAGCACCCAGACAAAAAGCATTCCATAGACTGAATAAAGCAGAGTCACCAGCTTTCCAACAAAGCTGTGTCAAAGAATGCAGAACAGAGTTCAGGATTTATTGGTCCTTTCTGCAGGGACTCTCCAGTAAAGAGTTATCCAATGCTTTCTTGTTTATTTTTGTGACCCAACTCTATTTCAGGTTTTTCTTCCTACAAGGTTTCTTCTTCTCCCTCTGTTTTCTCTGCATGTGTGTGTTGGGGTGTTTGTGGTTTGTCAGGTTTTTTTAAAAGCTGATAAAAAGCAAGAAAAAATTCTTCCAAGAATTTTTCCCCAAAATAGTGTTAAAAATGCAGCTAAACAGATATTGCTACCATGTTAGGGGTCACTTGCACACAGAAAAGTGGGAGTTGTCTGACTCACTGTACTAGTTAAAGGATGTGTTACCAGTATCAATCATCATCCATAATGTAACACGAATTGTGATAGAAAATGCCTAAAATATTTGAGAACTTGTTCTCGATTTTTGAATAGTATGAGAACAGAATGAAAAATACTGAAAAGCAATGAAACCAACTCCTTGATAAAGACTTTTTTCTACTTTATTCTTAGCCCAAGGTATTATTTGTGTTTATCTTCAATACTGGCTTCTATTCACACACAAGAATTACTAGAGTAAAATCTCTGGCTCTTTTTCTGGCCAGAGATTGACTTATTGTAGCTGAAAAGGACTGGAAACTTTTGAGGTTCCCAGTTTCATTCCTCAGAGGGCAAATCAATAAAGCTTATTAATTTCCTTTTCAGTCCCTTGGAACAGATATATATCCATCCCCCAGAATATATCTAGTGGAGTTGCAGTAGTAGTTGCTGTGAAGAGAAACTCTTATAAGAAAACATATCTACTTCTGCATTTTTTCTACACTGCATAAAAAGAAATTAAATAATGAAAATAATATTTTAGAGAATATGAGGCTGAAACATTTTTCACATAGAAATTATTTAATTCCATAGGGATTCCTCACACAAAAAAGATCTGCTATGGGGGTGAGCCACAGCATTTTATGAATTTTATTATGTTTCTAATTTCCTGATTTTGAAGTTTCTTTTCAGATATTATTATGAAAAGTTGTAGAGATTGTGTAAAAATAATTGAGCAAGGATTAATTTATGCAATTAAGATCCTAAAATTATCTATTATTGTGGTTGCTTTAATTTCTCAATAATTCTTTTAGCAGTTGTTTACTCTGCTAAAATAACTCTGAACTCCCGTAGCTTTTGAAAGATTAAAATTTCAGTCAGCATCAATTAGGGTAGTTCCCCAGAGGCAAAAAGCAGTGCTCAGATATATGGCACAAGGACTTGAAATAAGGCATCAGATTAAAAAAGCTAAAATCTTCACTATAAGAAACAAGTTGCAATTCCAGTTAGGGTCAATGACTAGAGGTACAGATATCACAAAAGCCAAATTAGCTACACTTTCAATATACCTTGAGAGTATGGAAGTCAGAACTAGCATTCTTTTGGGCATAAAAGATAAAGAAGTTTAAATAATGCAGAAAATGTGAAATTATACTTGTAGATTTCAGAGATCAGTGCTGTCTTGGAATTTTTAGAGTTGTGGAAATTTAAGAAGCTAAGAAATGGCAATCAACTTTCCTGAGAGTTGTGTTGGATTTTGAGTTTAAAATGTATTACAATACACTATTCAGAATACTCTCCAAGGGGCTGTGTTTTAGTGGCAAGTGGGTACTCACCAAGTTCTTTCATAGAAGTAGTACCTGATAGAAGCAGTATTCCATAGAAATTTTACAGAACTAACCAGCATGCAAGAAAAGCTAAATAAAGGTCAGCACAGTGTCTGGCTGTCTGTGTTTTCACATTTATCACAGGGTTACATCATCCCAGAGAGCCATTCATGGAGACTGAAACATTCATACACTATCTGTGATCTCCCTATAAATAGAAATATTAATTAAAAGATGTAATGACATAAGTAGATTGCATTCTAAGCATATTAGTTGAATATGTAATAGTGTTATATGGAAGCAACATATCATCCAGCTGCTGTTGGTCATAATCCACAACATTTTGTACATGATTACATATATTTGCAATTGGTTAAAAAAATAAACAGTGGGTCTGAGTTAACAATTTTCCACATTAATCTTATTAAAGAATTACAGTTCAGTGTAACGTAAGACAACATTTCTGTCTGATGTAAAGTAGCACATATGAAAAGAAAACATTTTGAACATTTTGGGCTCATCAGTTCTTAGGTCATTCAGGTTAGAAAGTGTCTCGTGAGGTCTGTAATCCAACCATGTGTTCAATGGCCACTTGTTCAAAGCAGGGTCATCTATGAGATCTGATATGTTAAAGAAAGCTCAGAAAACACAAAAAATACCTATATTCCTGGTTACTGTTATTTTCACTTGATATTTCCCTATGATTTGTGGTCATGGATATCTGGCATGTGAAGTCCCATTGATTTCACTCACATATATAATCTGTAATGTGAAAGTTGGTGAAAAAATATTCAATATCACATTAATTACCTGAAATACAATCTCTTAAAGCACATTCTTCAACCCTTTATATGATACTCTCAACCCTGATTCCAAATGAAAAGGCTCATTGACATAAACTTTGTTAGCTGTTATTAAGAGAAAGTGTAAGTAACTGTTGTGAAATATTGGATAATTCATGATACTCCCACACTTCACTTTAAATAATTATTTCTGGTTTCTCCCACAGATGCAAGAAGAACACAGCATGTATTCTTAAATATACTTATACTGGTGGTTTGCATTTACTCATTTTGCTTTTGTCTCTTAAGTCATCATTCTTTTTCTTTTGCAAGCATCAAGGAGAAAAAAATCTAACTATTCCTTTCCTTACAAACCATCACTGTGTTACATTTTTTTAAGCAAAATTGCCTATATAGAGAACCAGGTAAACCAGGCTAGATTCTGGTATTTAACTGCCTTGTTGTCAATCTGCAGGAGCTCCACTCTGTGCTGGCTACAGATAATCATGCTCTGGTTTCCAAACCTCTAACATAACATTAAATCTTGTCAAATTACCTCCTGGCAACCACAATTTTAAGGATATAATAACAAATTCTGTGGAAATATAAAACAGGCATGCTGGTCAGCCATAGTAATTATCTTCTCAGTTCTCCTAACCACACATTCAAGGGCACCTTTTAATTGTTTCAAGAACAGGAAGCAAGTTTTAACTTCTGCAATTTCACATCAAACAGCAGCTCACCTTTCATATTTCCACTGTTTTCCCATATAATGATTAATTTTGCATTTTCTGAGTCAATGTATTGGCCTGTTCCTGTCTTCTACTCCTCTACATAACTGCAACCTTTTCAAAGTGATTCATTTTTGCTCAGACAACAGAAATTTGCAGTGTCTTATTTATCATCTCTTTTAATAGCTGAGCTCTTTAGAGCTGCATCTCTTCCTGATTTGGAAATCACTTTCTACTGTGCCATAATCAAAACTGGTATGGGAAAATACTTTTTCCCACAGTAAAAGAAAAATCCATGAAACCTGTACCCGAAGGAAGTTGCTCTATACAGCAATTGAATTTAATTTGGAAGAAGCCTGAACATTTTGTATTGCTAACAGACAGAGTTTTAGTAGCCCTCACCAATGCACTTGTGGAAGAAATATTAGCCTTCATGACGCAGCTCTTAAACCAAACTTTTAATTCTTCTACACAGGACCTAGCAGGATTTATTATCTCTATTTATGGCAAAACTTGTGTGTTTTCCTTTGAAGCGTCTATGACTGACATCAAAATAATTGCACCTTACAGCAACTACATGGCCTTGTATGGCAACTACTCTGTTCTTTAACATTATCACCAGTCTCTGAGGAAAAAGCCCTCATATTGTTCCTGAAATTCTTCCCTTAAGAACTGCAAGGTCCAGAAAAACATGTGTTGGTAGAAATAAGCATTGATAGAGCACCATGGTTAGCCTCAGAAGCGAATCCTCTGGTTTTGTGTCAGAACTCCATTTCTCAGAGAGTGTCAAGGTGAAAAGCAATAGAGTATTTGAGGAAGGAAGGTAGAAAATAATGTGTGTTCTATCCCTCTCCATCTGAATATAAAACACATTATTTCAGGACAGAATAATAGGTTTGCAGTAGAACTTAGGTTTAAGGAAAAAAGGTAGGCCTACTTGGAACATTTCAGGCATGTCAGAAGTCAGATTAAAGGACATCCCACCTGGAATAGATGAGCTTTGCTCTATGACCACATACATAATTTTCTTCAATTAACTTTGCCAAGAAACCTTATAAGATAAGAAGCCAGGAAGTCACTGTGCTAGTTTTGATCAATACAGAGTTAATTTTCTTCACAGTAGTCAGCACAGGGCTATGCTTTGGATTTTTGGTGAAAACAGAGTTAATAATCCAGGGATGTTTCCCTTATTTTTAAGTGGTTCATAGACAGAATCAGAACCTTTTCAGCTTCTTGTACCACCCCACCAGTGAGGAGGATGGGGCTACACAAGGACTTGGGAGGGGACACGATCAGGAGAGCTGATCCCAGCTGAACAAAGCACCATGGCACCATGCTCAGCAAGAAAACCTGGGGCAAGAAGGAAGAGGGGGACATTCAGAGTGGTGGTGTTTGCCTTCCTTCCCAGATAACTGCTATGCTTGATGGAGCTCTGCTTTCCTGGAGTTGGCTGACCCTGGGAAATGGCAAATGAATTTTTTTTTTTTTTCTTTGCTTGTGCCTGTGACTTTTGCTCTACCCATTAAACTGTCAATATATCTCAATCCACAGGTTTTCTCACTTTTACTCTTCTAATTCTCTCACCCATTCCACCAAGGGAAAGTTCCTGGCTGGGGTCAAACCTGACAGACACAGGCAAATTGTTGGTGAGAAAATGATTGGTCCAAAAAAGTTTCTCAAGCATGGGAGCAACCCCACTGTCATGAAAATTCAGTAGGTGTTTAATGGCAAAAATACTGAAAATAGAAGTGTATGTATAAAGACAATGCTTTGTCTGAGTAGCCATATTTTAGCCGTATTAATAAGTAGTGGGGGGAAAAAAAGTTATCATTACAGTGCTGAAAGTAAAATTTCTCACCTCAGTACTTGGAAAAATAATGTTTCATGATATGATCAGATTAGTTACACAAGTCTCTCAGACCTTACCTTGACTGACATAAGAGTACTTTTTGCAGGATACCAAACGGGTACAGGACAGTAAAGAGAAGACTGCTACATGACCAGCACACAGTTAATACATGCCCTGGATCACAAAAACTCAGAATTGTTACTTAACTTACTGTGTGTAGCTATCTGACAAACATGGGCATTATTTCCTTCAATTCTTGTCACAGGAACACAGTGCAAACAATTTCATAGATGAAAAGTCATAGATTTTAAGTCTACTAAGAAAAGATCATTTTCCTAGAACAAGACATTAAGAAAAAGGCCCCCTGAAACCCCTTTTTACTACTACCAGAACTGTGTTCTACCTAAGACATTAATGAAAATACTACAAAAAATACCAACCCTAACAAAATAAAGGCTGACTCTGTCTATTGACCTGTATCAATCAATGGATTTAGAGAAACTACAGGGAAATATTTCCCAATTTTTGAAATGGTGAAATGCTGGAATTACGGCTTGCAGAGCCTGTGAAATCTCCATCATGAGTATTTTTAATAAAGTGTTGCACAACCATCTGCCTGCCACTAATTCAGAGATAAATGAAACGTCCTTGGGGAAAAAGGTAGGATATATCATCTTTTGAGGCTTATTGCAGCTCTGAATTTGTAGTGTTCCAGAATTACTCAGGAGGTTTGCTTCTTTTCTGCAAAAGAAGATATAAGATAATCCCTATTCTGTACTCTTCAGCCCTTTTGATAAGAAAGTAAAAATTCTTTGAAATTGTTTATGTTGACTTTTAGTAGAAGCAATAAAGTAAGATCAATTACTTAAATTACATTTGAGACTTCCAAATACTTAAAAATTTATTGTGCACTGTATGAAAAATTAGGTCATTATTTAAATTGTGGCCAAAAAAACCCCAAACTCCAACATGTCACTACAAATCTGATCCAGGTGGACAGATGGAAATAATACTATTAAATACCTTATTGCCAGAGGTCATGTAATCAGCAGCCAGTGAAAGGAAAACCTTGAAGAGATGAGAGACAAAGACATTTCATGCTCTGCAGGTAGTGTAGGTAGACATATTGCTTCCTGATTAAATCAAATAATTGATTTATTTTCTTTATTTGGTATCTACAGAATTATTCCTGATAACTTTTGAATATAATTTGTCTAAATCCCAAAGGTTTACTCAAGGTTAACCTTATAACAGTCTATGTGGAGAACAATCAAAAACTGCAGATGAGATGAAAGTGACTTTTTTAGTAATAGGAATATTTTTTTTCCTATTATTTAACCTCATAAAGTTTTGTGTGCAAGAATATTGGAAGTTTGAATGACAAGTGGCTACTGAGCATTTCAGGACTTACTAGTAATGGATAGAATTTGCTGAAGAAGGGAATTCAATGGACATAAATTCACCTGTAGTTTGCTAATCCACATCAAAATTCAACAGTTGTTTTCTAATGTCTTAAATGTTTTCCCAGATGCTCCAATATATAAACTTTCCTAATTAAAAAATGTTTCACAGCACATTTTTAAAACAGCTATGAAATACTTTTACAAATGCTGCTGATAGTAAATCCCATAGTTGAATGGTTTTTTCCTTCGTATTGTAAAACTGTCACACTTTAACTGTTCAGACTCAAAAGTTTTGTACCAGGTTCTGCCTCAGTCTTGATTTTGTTGGAAAGGTTTCCATTAAAAGGATGGAATAATTGCTGTAGCTAGAGGAAATATGTTAGGCTTAGGTTAGGTTTTAAAATTCATTACTGTTTACTGAATTGCTGTTTACTGAAACAACAATTTACAGGTTGTCTGTAAATTGAAGTACTTGAGATTTGACAAGAATCCTCATGGTGTCAGGAATGTGCTCTTTTTTAATCCCATAAAATCCACCCAATTCAGACTAAACTAGAGGATTTTGAAAAATCTAAGTGTGGTCATTAGAGATTTCTTACATGCTGGCAGTTTCCAGAGACACCATCTGCTCTAATTATGTTTCATCCATTCCCAGCTTCTACAAGCCAACCAGACACGCCATGTATCATTCCCACAGAGCGACAGTGTGTTGTGCCTTAGGGGTGTGATATGTGAGTGGGAGCAAAAACATTTACCTGCAAGTGCTCCTCTTGTCTGCTGAGGACTGTTGGATGGAGCTCAATCCAGCACTATACTGAGCCAGCTATGATTTGCACAGTCTCTTTCTCCCCACCAGGACAAGTTAAAACTAAAAATATGGCCCAAGACTCACAGTCCTTTTGAATAGTTTGGTTTTATCCTTTGGTGTGAAAATTTTGTGCCATCAGCGCAAAGAATAACGTGTTATTTTTATAGCAGGGCTCTGGTAAATTACTGGTTCCTGGCCATGGTTCCTTAGAGAAAGCTCAAAGGTGCATCCCTTAGTGAGACTGTCAAGGTAACAAGCCAAAACAGGGAGTGAAAACACAACCAGTCCCCAAAAGGAGAGTGTGTGTATCCTGCTGAAGCTAAATCTAAGATTCTACAGAAAAGAAAAAGACCATAAAGAAAAAAGTTAAAACATTAGAAATTACCTGAGCTGAAGTTTATCTTTGGAATTTTATCCTACTTTACTTCCTGTATTGAGGCATTAGGCAGGAAGTGGTCCTGTGCAATTCCGTATGCTCCCTTCCTAAGTAACAGATCTGGAATGAATGAGCATTCATTTGTAATAAACCCTATGAATTTCTCCTAAATAAAGGGTGAGACATGAAGGATTTTCAGCAAGAACTAAAACAACTGTGATAGCTTTGCAGATGTAGATTAGACCAGAGATGGCCAAATAATGGTTAATAAGCCAAATGCAGCCTGCCATCCCAGATCATTCACCATTTTGACCTGTTTTCTCCACGCTGCCTTCACTTTCAGAAGGCCCAGGAGGCACTTAAAGGAGACACATCTAACTGCAGAGGAGGAAACATTTGCAGTTCATGATTTACCCTTCAGTTAGTGGACAGTCAAACCAAGGTGACAGCTTTACATGGCTCACACTGCATAAAACTCAGCTGAACTGTGCAGCCTCCAGAACCCCAGCCTTGCTGGCAATACAGATCCAGTCAAGACAAGCTGTATCACACTGGCCACAACACTTTCTTCACTATCCTTGCTTCTTCCCTGCTAACATCTTTCTCAGCTTTGTTTTTTTCTCCCAGTGTGGCTATTTGGAGCATCAACAAGTTGTCACTCACTTTGCACCATTTCAAGAAGTCATTGTAATATCTTCCATTCTGCATCCTGGTTCTTTTGAGCAAGAGCATCACCAGTGTTGGGAGTGAGGAATTAGGGCTATAAAATACTTCTCTTCGTTAAAAGAACCTCTTAGGGCCAGGATATATTTAACTTAAATTAAAGGTTTCAAGTTGCCATAGGGCAAAGGGCACTTCCTGGGGCTGGCTGGCAGGGCCACGGGAGGGACCCTTCTAGGGAAGCCTTTGGGCATCTGGGACTCACTGATTCAGGGCAGGGAAATTAATAGACCTCTGCACATCTAAGTCTCTGAATTAGTCACTCTAGGATTGCCCTTATTGTTCCACCTGCAGTTTACATACAGACGCGAATAGGACAGGACAACTGGAATCAGTGTCGTGAGCAGTTTATTTCAAACATCAGTCTCATTACATTGTTATGACAATGGAGACAGAAGATGTGACCAGCTCACTGATTCAAACAGCATGCTGGAGACCCTTACTGTTACAGCACGCCATAAGACAGTCTCAGTCCAAGTTTCAGCCAATCACATAGGACAAAAGTATATTGGCAGTAGTTCTATCCAACCACATGAAGCACATGTAGCTGTGGTTAAAAAAATAGCGACATGTTCTCTGACAATGGCTCGTTTATAAAAGACAAAGCACAGAACTCTATTCATGGTTAACCTTCTAAAATATACACTAAATAAACCTGTTGCAACTGAGAAGGCCCATCTACATAGCTCTTATTGTTCTATTTCCCATGCCTTTGCTACAGCTTAGAAGACTTTATGCTACATTAACACTGTTCACAAATCTGCTGTCTGAGCCCTGGCTTTTTTTTGCTTCTTCCTAAAACCTTCTGATTTTTATGGATTCCCACACTTATCATTAAACAGTCAGTTTCAGATGGAAATGCAGCTGGCCTACTTAAGGGTTAGAAAATCTGAGCTCAGGATATCTCAATTTCTCCATACTGTCCCTGAAGGGACCCTAAGACTGACATCAGACTGACACATCTAACTCCTAGGTATCAAAGTGATCTCAGCAGAGCTCTCTACATGCACATATGACATTAGCATTTATGCCATTTGGCTTCCAACTACACCTTCAGGAGTGAGGAAACCTACTGTAAGCCCTACAAAATATTCCCAAAGCTGTGTAGGTGTCCTGGGGATGCCAAGGCGTGCAATGGCATTGGGTGGCTCCGTTTGCACTCTGGTTGAATTAAGTAACATGATCCTCATTCTAAGATTACAGCTTCCTTTGAATTTTAACATATTTTTTTCTTTTCCTGTAAAATCATTTTGTGGGGGGGATAGAATATAAGAAAATAGTGCAGAAGGCAATCTCACCCCTGAGGAGTTGCAGTTGTACTAATCATCAAAGATTAGGAACAGGCCTGCCCTTAACAGGCCACAGCTGTGTCCAGTGAGGATGAGTGCAATAAAAGAGTGGGTTAGCTGGGTGAGAAGGGAGCTGTAGTTTGTTGGCTGTGCTGTGAAGAAGGAGTCATTGCTGTGAGGAGCTGCCCAGGAGAAATACCAAGAAGGTATGGGAGCTTTGCAATACAATGGTGATATCATTTAAACTAATATTTTATGCCTTGCAATTTTTCTTTCTTAAATCTTTAAGAGGTCACAAAAATAATTCTACATCAGTATTAAAAACTAATTCTATACAGCTTATAAAGTCCCCATTTTTGTCTGATCATATGAAAAGAGAAGGCAAACATGCATGAATATGTAGGCATAGACATCCCTTGTTATTGTACAACTATTTTTAAGCTCGATATTATTCTGTTTCCTGGAGTGGCCCAGAAATAACTTGGTAAGCTATTTCTTCAATTCTGAGATTATTTTCAATTTTTTCGTTACTGGTTAAGAAACACAAGTGCTCATCACACATGTGAAAAGCCAAAAACTGCCCTTGGTGTGGTGACCTGTTTTACATCTCTTCTATCAATGAAACCCAACATTTTTCTCAGTCTTTTATGAAGCTCATTTTTCCCTTTTTTCTTTATTAATCTCCCATTTGTACCAAAGTCGGTCAACTGTCTGCCTAACTGAAAAAAAAAAGTGGAAAATAACATCCTTCTCATGACCAAACACTTTCCAGGTTTTCTGTTAATTATGCACTGCTTTTAAAATATTGAGTGGGATATGAGTGGGACAAGGTCTACAGCAGCATGGAAAAAATCTGATATGCAGTACAGCAATAGTTTACAAATATTTTAGTCCACTCATAAAACAGATAAAATTGCAACATTAACGTACCCTTCCTCTAAAGTTATTAAACTTCTGAGGGCAGGATTTTACAAAGCTAGAAAGTTTTCTGAATGTCTGGAACTGCACAAGTAACACCAACGACCAGAGTATGCACAGGTTTTTGTTTTACACCTTATACACGTTCCTGAAGCCTGGTTTAAGTTGTGCATATGTTTCTACTCACTGAAGAAACATGCAATAGCAATTTCATAAAATTGACTTGAGGGTGATTTTGAAATTACTGCCTCAAAATATTATCAAAGTACAGAAATAGACCAGCTGTTAATACCACAGCATGGAAGCAATGAAATATGGTGTATGATACATAAAAATATGAAATTTAAATTTAGAATTAATAGACTGGCATGTTTGGATGATAATTGGGAACTAGAACGATGCTACCAGGTTCCAAAATTTGAATAAATCAACATAATTAGTTTTATATCATAAATATTCTTAAATTACTGATTTAAGTCAAGGACTGAATTTCTTCAGGTGCCAGAATTACTCCTGTTGCTTCATTAAAAGCGAGTAACTGTAAGAGCTTGGCATTGTTCAGTGTGCAGAAGCATAGGCTGCAGGGAGATCTTATAACAGACTTACAGTACTTAAAGGGGGCCCTTTAATAAGGGCATGTAGTGGTAGGGCAAGGGGGAATGGCTTCAAACTGAAAGAGGGTAGGTTCAGAATAGATATTAGAGAGACATTTTCTGCTGTGAGGGTGGTGAGGCACTGGAAGAGATTGTCCAGAGAAGCTCTGGGTGCCCCATCCCCAGGGATCTCCCCAGGGAGAAGCAGCCTGGGGCTTCCTTGGGCTTTGCTGGGGGTTAATGAGCAACACTTCAGCTAGCAGCTGAGAGAAAATGTGCTAAATATGGCAACAATCATTAAAAGATGGGCCTCCTTAAACCATTTTGGCAGCTTTTAGTTGCTTCTTTTATTGCCAAATGGGATCCCAGTTCACAGAAAGGAAATGTAAAACTGGAAATGCTTTCCATCTCTTTGTGCCTTCCAATGTGACATTAAAACTCATCAACATTGGGAACTGGAATTACAGTAACATGGAAAACAAAGTTCTACCTGTTAATGCAGAGTCTGTCCTGTGTAGATTCAACAAGGCAAACATAAGAACATCACAAGTGTTTTTGTGAGCAATATGTATTGCTTTCCCATCCAAACAACCACCAGGCAGACCTCAGTGGAAGAGCATGGAAACTGCCTAAAGGTAAATAAGTCATTGAGACACAGCTTCAATTCACAGGAGAAATTCTGATGGCTGTAATGAATCCAGCCCAGTAACTAGTATCTTGATGTGCTCAGTCAATATTTTTCATATCCCTAATAATCCTTCAATTTCTAAATTCCATAGCTTTATGACAGTCTCTGTAGGAGGCTGAGCTCTTTCAAGCTTTAATTTCATCCAGAGTGATCTGCTATTTTCTTCGGTAACTAGACAAAAAAAACCAGCCACAGAACAGCAATAAGAGAATGAAATTACAATTCTGTGTTAAGGAATACTAATATGACCCCTTTTTTATCCACACAACCTTAAAGATTGAAGTTGAAAGATTAAATTAATTTTGAAATGTGTGCTATGAAGATGTGTACTAATTCTTCTTTTGAAGAAGTGTTCTTTCAGTTAAAAATACTACAAAGAGCATGTATACCATATATGCATTTTAGCTAAGCTTATATGAGCTTATGTAATTTAGTTGAACAATAGAATCAACATCCTCAAGGATACTTAGGCATCTAACTCCATATCTTTGAGCATTTGGGACTTAGCTTTTTAAGTCTTTAAATCACTGACCTATAAATACAACCGCTTTCAAAACATAGCTTAAACTTCTATTCGTGGTACTCAGTTTATGATAAGCATTAAGGAAGGCTGCAAATTTTTTTCCCGTGCCTTAGAGAAAATGTCTTTCAAAATGATCTCTTTTGTCATAACATTAATAATAACCTGTATCTATAAAAGAGTACAAGCACAGTCTCTAAGCACCCTCCATGGATCCATATTTCCTTTATTGATCTAGATTGGCAGCTATTTTTCCCATATCCCTGCAGAATAACTGGGATCGGCACCTTTGAATAATTCCCAGTTCCTCACAGGTCCTGTGGTGTAGTTTCTCTCACAGGCTGTTTATTGAGGAGTTCTTACCCCATTATCATCTAAGCATACACAAGTTTCTTTTCACAAGATACTGGATGCTTGCAATAATTTAAATTTAGCACTAGATAATTTAAGCTGTTTGTCTGATGGTATAGACAGCAATTTCTTCCATTCTGCATATTTAATAGTGGTTTGATCACATGTTATCTACTTTCTCATGGCTTATCCAATGAGAACAATGGATGAAAAGGAATTCTTTATCATGGTTTTTATTGGCAGGGTTCCTCAAAAGTTTAGATGGCTTCTTATCAGCTACCAGCATGGTTTTCAAGAACAGAGGAAGGATCAGCTCTTACTGATACAGATCTGTGTTCCAGCTCATTTCTTAAATACTCACCCATTTTAGCCACAGCCATTGTTATGTTAATAGCCATTGCAACTAGCTCAAAAGACTATTTCCCTCAGGTTGAATATTCTTTGTGATATTGCTCTTCAGAAATTTTCCTCAAGAGACGATTCCGAAATGTTATTGAACATTCTTGAAATAAATAAAACTGAATTCTTTCTCAGTTCTTTCAAACTAGATTCATTCTTTTGTGGTTGCTGTCACTGCTACAATAGGTAGCTGGGTTTTAGGGGAAGTTGATGAGGAAAGAAGGTTTGGTTTGGTTTATGTAGGTGAAGTAATTATGTCTGTCAATTTGTTAAAAAAAAAAAAAAAAACCAAAAATGTGTGCATGTTGTGTACACCTGACATTTAAGAACCATCAAGAAACTAAATGTAAATGGCTCAAGAGACAATGAGGAAATAAACTCTTTTATATTAAGTTACTTCTCTAAATACTGAATGCTGAGAAGCTGTTTGGTAGAAAGGGAGGAAAGAAAAGTGGAAACATGTATCCTTTATTATTGCTGTAATCTCCCCACAAGGGCTACTACATTCAGAGTCTTCTCAGGACAATCCATGTATCACAGGTAGCATTTAAGCATTTGGGTCATTCCTGCATGAAGCCCCTTTCTGAAGAATTTCTGGAGGAGGAATGCCACACACCCCACAAGATGAGTACTGGGTCTTGCTCCTACATGCCCCAGAGCAGAACAGTTGTTATTTCCCTTCTGCTGCTCCTCCCAGTAAGAAAGGCCATTGCTGCACTAGACTGAACACTGTTCTAGGATTAACTCGCCCACATGAAAGTGCAAAGGACCTTTTGCCTGACGTAGAGAAGGGAAGTCACAATTCTAAACACGTTTCCACATCACAGACAACCCTAAGGATCTGAAGCAGGGTATGGAAATAGACTGCAGGAAAAATAAACTAGCAGTAAGAGACATTCAGCCTGCTTCAGAAATGGTACATTAAATATGTCAAATTAGGCAATGGCAGCACAGGATGATGGCATCTTTGCAGCCATTTATGATATTTGTTGCCTTTAATAGAAGAAAGAAGCTCCAGTGAGCTTCCCAGGACCCTGCTTGTAGTTTGAAAGAGAATAGCCACCTTGTTGATGTTGGGTTTCAGTTTAGCGTGAGTCATTGCTCAGCCAAAGATGATAGTTGAACTAAGAGGATATGTTCTCTGGAGTCTTTTTCACAGAATTCAGAGTACTCAATATGAAAATCCCACACCTGGCACATCCCCCTGACTTGATGGCAGTTTATGTTAATTCTCAATATTAACATATCACAGGTTATCTTTCCCACTGAGATTAAGTGAATCACTGACTGATAACACTTAGTATCACTAAGCTTTGATGGGTGACAAAAATTTAGGTTCTGGACTTCTTTTTTCTTAAATTTCTTGTATCATCATCCTTGAGGAGTGTCCCTTCTTGGACACCTATTAGCCTGATGGACTGGCATCTGGACATGACTGCTTCAGGTCTCACTTTTACACTCGGGTAGGTTGTACATGCGCCCAGAACCACACCAAGACCAGAGAACTTTTCCCACTGGTATCTCCTCAGTCTCCCAGTTCACCCTCTCTTCCCCTTACCAAAAGGGTACCAGTAATACCAGCCTACCCAATCATCCCAGCCATAAGCTCATCTTATGTACCCAGGAGTGAATATGCACATTGGTTCACTCATTATCTCTCTAGCACCACAAGTGAAGACATGCCTCTATTACTCCATTCTTGGATTGTGAGTAGGACATACTTTTTCTTAGTCACTCCAGTTTTCCAGGGGTTTTTCTTTTCTTTAGAGATAGAATTTTGATTTCCTTTTGTCATTTCATAGTAATATTTGGAGCTTTCCTGTCTGTTGCCCTCAGCATTATTTAGTCTGTTATCATTGCAGTGGAGTGGAGAAGAGAATGTCTATGTGGATATAATGCTTCTGAATTTTCAAAGACTGATGCTTTTGTGTCTCATGTAAGAGATATTAAACATGGCTTAGTCAATGAAACTGCACAGTGTATCAGACAGTTTGTCCACCCTTTCTTTTCCAATTTATTTTACCACGTGAGAAATAAAAACCCTCAGACACAAGTCAGCCCAATAATGAGGAATCTCCTCTGCTAACAAGCACTATATTACTGACTTAAAGGATAGAATCGGTTTTTTTACAGGAATGTACCAATGAGGAGATAACCCTGACCTACATCTAATACCCCCAAGAAAGGTCAAGAGGATCTGTGAATGATAACTAGAGTAATAATTTCAAAGCCTTCAGCTGGAAGAGGTGGCCCATGGTCACCTCATTGCAGCTGTGTACCTATAGAGGTGCAAGGGGTTTTTTTTCTACTGCATTTATATAAAGCAAGCAAAGACTGTGTGCTTCTCCAGTTATGATTTGCGCCTGACACAGCATTACAGAAACATCTGCCCACTCACTCTGGCTCACCTCAGCTGTAGTGATTTGTACTTTACAGCACGGAGCTCAGTCTGTTCATGGTTGCCCCTAGACAACCATGGGCTGGTGTAAGTGTTGCTTTGGAATTGAAGCTAGACACCAAAGGCTGAGTGACTTTTGGGCTTATCCCCACATGAGCTGATTCCTCAGGCAGCAAACTCCCTTTGCTTCGCCAAAATGCTTCTGCCAATGACCAGGTCCTCCAGGACAATATTGAAACTATCACAATCAGCACAGTAGATATAACTTCCTTCATTTTAGTCTTCTATGTTAAACATTATATTAATTTTATTTTATAGTAGCTTGTATTTCTGTAAGCCTCTGTAATTTCTACCTTCAGAAGTAGTTCTTAAATCTTCCTTTTCAAAATATGTGGTTCTCTACTACAACCACCCATGATTACCTCACAAAAACTTACAATTATGTGGCACATCACAACCTTGTTTTTTTCCTTAAAGGCCTTCAAGAAAATGAATGGTTCATAAAATTATTCCAGTAATCCATGATCTTCTCTTCTCTTGTATTCAGAGTATGTTTCTAAAGCAACAAAAAGGGAAGCTCTGAAAACTTTCCCATTAAGAAAAAAAAAAACAAAAACAAAACACAAAACCATCTCATTCCTTTCTACCTACCTAAAGGCTAATTACTGCTACTGTGATATTAAAGCATTCTCAAAATAATTTCTTTCTGACACACACTCTGCTGACATACAATAAAAGCTTTTAAAAATATCTCGCTCACCTTTCATACTCATTCACATAGAAAGCTCAGATTTGTTGAATTTCTAAATGTTAATTCACAGCTCTTCATTCATCAGTTGTAATCATTTTTTTATATTAGTAGCTGTTATATAATTTGCAAGGCTTTAAATGTCAGCTTCACTCAGCTATCTGCATACACAGCTGCTGATATTTCTTGAATATCTTTATGAACACGTAGAAAAAAGTCTTGCTTAGATTATTCAGAGTGTATAGAGTGACTATAATTCAGAGTGTGTACTTCAGTAACTATGATGTTCTGAAAGTGTAAGAAAAGGAAGATGATTTTGCTAATGGACACAAGCAAATTCATCCATTTTTGTATTGGTTATCTCAAAACCGCACATATTACAATTAATTCCCAATTTTCTGTATATTCATTAGGTACTTCAAGTTTATCCAGAAAAGAAAAAAGCAGGAAAGTTCAGGAGCAGCATACATCTGCTTCTGAAATTAGGGTTTCCATAACATGTTTCTATAAAAGAAAGTATCTGTTAATCTGAATCCAATCTATACTGATTTAGGGAGATATGTTTGTACACTAGCATTTAAGGGATCTAATAGCAGCAGGATTCAACAGCTTAAAGATGTCCAGAGTTTGTGAGCAGTAAGTATCCATTCTTAGGAAATGGCATTAGCACCCTGAGGACAACACATCACTGATATTACAATTAGAACTCATTTGAATGAGAGTGTCATACTGAGGTCCATGCACAGCTGGATCCCCATTATTGCAGCCCTAGGTGAGCAAACAATATGAAAAATGTCTAAATGAGCTTATGTATAGGAACTGGACTGGTATCACCCAATTGTAGCATAGGAAAAAAAACCAACAAAACTCACATGCAGTGGGGAGAAGAGTAAAATAAACAGTAATATTTCCTCTATTTCACTTCCTAAAACCAGACTTTAGGAATTTTGTATGAACTTTTGTTCCTTCCACATACCTTCCATACCTTCCACATTTTTAGATTCTGTCTTCTTTCTCTCCAGATGACTTTCATACTTTGCATCAAAGCATAGGAATCAAACTGAGTCTTGAGAACTCAGAGGCAGATATATGCTCTGTGGACTTGAAACTGGAGTAAGGGAAGGGTCAGGCTCCCTGACTGCCACTCTATGCCCATGGGCAGATAGCTCATACTTAACTGAATTGTTTATTGAAGCTAACAGTAACATCAGTTTCTACCAGGATAATCCCAAAGTGATCACAGTCCTAGATTTGGCAGAGCTTCCAGGTTTTGCAGGAGTGATTTTACAATACATATACTCTGGAAGGACCTACCACTTTCACTGTACCCACAACACTCAAGGGCAGGAACTCTGTTTCCTGACTTTCTTCACAGTAACTGTTCCACATGAGCAGACCCCTTTCATATGGGTGATGGTGCAGCACCAAAGACCATTACTGAGCAATAATTCACACCCACAGAAAGTCCCGCCAATCCATGAAACATTTCTTTGGAAGTGAGTATTCTATAAACACATATTTCTGCATTGACATGTTTGAATTTTTTACATGCCACACTTAACTGAAGGACAGAGCACTCCCCCTTCGGTTCCCACCCATAAGTGACACCAAGATCCAACTCTTCTACAGCCTCACACTGCTGCTCTTTAGACAAAGGGCTTTATGAAGATTTAGGCCAGATTATTGCTTTTTGACAGCAGCATCAATATCAGATTTCACTTGTTTGACAATTTGGACACCAATTCACTGAAGCATTATAAAACACACAAAATCATCCAGTAACAACACAGCATGGTCTGGGAAAGGTTCTGATGGAGGGTTTCTTAGGCTGCAGCCTCCACAAAGGCTCACACACACCCATAACCTTGGACTTCTGATCTTCCCTTTCTATTTGTCCCTCCTCCCACTACTTTAGCTGAAATTACTCCATCCCTCCTGATGCAGTCATCTCTCCATGGCTACATCCCCCAGTTTTGCCTTTTGACAACAGCACCTGTGCTCTCCTTTGAGTGCACTCCAAAGTCTTTCCTGCTACTCTTGGTAATTAAGAGGTTTCTAAATTGGAGTGATGGAAGTGGGTGGAACTGTCATGGTTTAACTCCAGCTGGCAAATAAGCACCACCCAGCCACTCACTCACTTTCACCCAGTGGGATGGAGGAGAGAATTGGAAGAGTAATAGAGAGAAAACCTATGGATTGAAATTAAGACAGTTTAATAGGCAAAGCAAAATTTGTGCACACAAGTCAAGTAAAGCAAGGAATTAATTCACTGCTTTGCCATTACAAGACAGGTGTTCAGCTGTCTCTAGGAAAGCAGGGTTCATTACTTGTAACTGGGACTTGGGAAGGCAAAATGTTGCTAACTCTGAATTTCCCTAGCTTTTATTTCTGAGCATGACATCACATGGTCTATGATATCTCTTTGGTCAGTTGTGTCAACTGTCCCATCTGTGTCTCCTCCAGCTCCAAGTTCATCCCCAGCCTCCTCAGTGGCAGGGCAGTGTAGGAAGAAGAAAAGGATTGGCTCTGTGTAAACACTGATCAGCCATAGCTAAAATGTCCATGCATGATCAATACTGTTTCCAAAAAAACCTCCAAAACTCCATATAAGCTACTATGGAAACAAAAAACTATCCCAGACAAACCCCACACATTCTCCACCCCTTATTCCATACCATTTACATGACATTCAGGTCCCACACATCCTCATCAACCACCACTTTCCTTTCCATCCTTTGATATGATATGCAAACAACATTGCTTCAGTCTTGTGGCATTCACATTATATGAAAAATCCCTTTGCCCAGGATTTTTCTCCTGGGAAGCTGAGAAGTCTCTGAGAAAAATGAAAGCAATCATTATCTCATTTGATTCTCCTGTGTTTTGCTTGTCTGGAATGTGTGTGGAGATTATTTACCAACAGGTGATTGTTTCATTGGTTTCTGCTGGGAGTTGTTTTCACTCATTGATCAATCAGGGCCAAGTTGTGTCAGGACTCTGGAGAGAGTCACGAGTTTTCATTATTATCTTTTTAGCATTCTGTAAGTATCTTTTCTATATTCTTTAGTATAGTTTAATTTAGTATTCTTTAATACAATATAGCATCATAAAATAATAAATTAGCCTTCTGAGAACATGGAGTCAGATTCATCATTGCTTCCTTCGTTGGGGCACCCCGCAAATGCAATACAGTCTATTCGTGGACATTTTGCAGGGCTATCTGCTCCATTGTTTCAGGTGGTTCCTGCCACTGCAAATTCTACAACATGCAGCTCAGGTGTTTTGAGGTGCTCCAGCCTGGCATTGATGCCTCAAGGTGTGGATAAATCCATGCAGCAGCAGGATGCTTCAAAGTGTACCTTCCTTAGCATCCACTTATCCTTGAGCCACAATCCCTTTGGAGGTACACCTGCTGTGGCACAAAGGCAACAGGTGCTTTGAGATGTACCTGCTCTGGTGAGGACTTATCCATGACCCCAGATGTAGCCTTTATCCCAGTCACAATCAGCACAAGGAGCCAGAATGTTGTAAGCTACCTAGGGAAAGAAGCATGAAAACAAATCTAGACATACCTAAAGTGCTGCAGCTACAAAATTTCACCAATCCTATGTTCACTATATAACATTAAAAAGAAAAATCTAATTCTGTTGACTCATGACCAAAAAAATAAATAGATTTTCCCCATCTCTCTGTTTCTGAGTATTGGTCCCATTACACCAGGATGCTGTCCTCTTCCTCTTGTCTTCCTACAACACCAATCACTCTTAGTCCCAACCATTCATGGGCAGGACTCTCATTCCAGATTTATGAGAAATTCTGAGCAAAACTAGAAACTTCACTGGTGTTAAATAACAAAAGCAAGCCAGAAATATAAAAGATGTTTGCTCCTTTTATGGGAGCTAGGACTGCTGTGGAATGTAGACCAATCAGGTGTGCTAATTTGTACTAATATCTTCTCCAAGTGCTTTACCTGGTGCTTCTACCTTGCAAGGATAGTGGGACCAGAGAATCTGAATGTGCACCACTGCAGCTTCCTGCACTTATTTTACCTGATACAGTCTTGGCAGTGTTATTTCTCCTTATTCAGCTTCAAAAACAATCACAGATAACAAAATAGTTGCCTTATATATTTTATTCTTTGCTGGTTTGTGGATTTGGGCTTTTTTGGGGTTGTTTGTGGGGTTTTTTTTTGTTCTGGTTTTGGTTTGGTTTGGTTTGGGTTTTTTTTTTGGTTGGTTGGTGGTTGTTTATGTTGTGGTTTCATGCATTTCTTTTGGTTTTGTCATTTTGCTGTTTTGTTTTAATCTGGCTGGGTTACACTGCCCTATAAGCTCTCTAATTTGTTTAAGTACTTAAGCACTATCCTCTCTTCCTTTAAAGTTAGTTTTGGAGGAGCAAAAGTTAATAAGTGATTTTATATTTGCTATATTACAAGTTTCAGTTTGGGGTTTTTTGTTATTGTTGGTTTTTTTGTTTGGGTTTTTGGTGTTTTTTTTGAGAAAGGATAATTTTGGCATGTCAAACTGCAAACATTTTAATGGAAAAAGAAATGAAAAACTGTCTGCAAAGGACAGCTGAAGAATTAAAGTTCAACCTGTTAAAAATATATTCTGACAGATATTTTCTGGCTGTTAATACTGACTTGATTTAATAACAACACTCTGTGGGGACCTGACAAAACTGTTGATGGAATGCAGGCAGGGAGGCTGGTGTGACCTGTCTTACCTTCCAGGCTCCTTAGCTCTAAGGATGGACAGATTTTTGGTTACCAGCCTCATTGGGAAGGGAGCAGTCAAAAGTTCTGACAAGCTGTCTGGCTTCCTGGGCTCCTTCTCTGGCCAAGAGCCAGTTCCCTGCTCACAGAAGTTTTCAAAAATGTTGGTCTACATTAGTTCTCCTAAGGCAAAATGCTAAAACCTTTCTATTCCATAGAATATTCATAATTTTCAAAGTGTTGTTCCAAATCAAAATGTAAATAAATTGAAAATGGAAAAGGTTCTTTGTGTGTCTAATCATACACAGTTCCTCAAACTAGTAATCTAAATAAAATTATCATTCAACCACTGAAGTCTGAAAGACACATTATTGCCTGTTCACTGTTTGTGATGCCCTGGGTGGTTAAATTGGGCCATGCTGCAGCTAGTAAGAATGTAAGCACTGGCATTTAATGGGGCTGAGACTTCACTTCTTATGTAGCTAAAACATTGTCTTCATAGCATAGCTCCAGCTGCACACAGGCCACTGAAGAGACCATCAGTGTAAGACTTACCTGTGATTCCCATTCTCAGCCAGCGGCAATTTTTCTAATGATTTCAGTAAATGTTGAGGATTTCACAAGAAAGAGGAGAAAAATGGTTAAATGTCTGAAAATACGTACATGGGAAAAGAAGGAAGCTCGAAATGCATACAGCTTAGCTAAGCAGTGACTCAGAGGGATCTGATTGCCATCCTCAGATATTTCAGAGAGGTTAAACACATGGGTGGGGAGGAACTACTCAGGATAACAAGGGAAAGGAAGCAATATGATTGCAGACAATTTGGATTGAGCTGGAGGCATATCTTCTCAATAGTGTGACTGGTTAAACTGTGAAACAATTTGCAAGTGAGACGGTGGTGGTCTCAGCATTTTGGTCACTTACTGCCAGATGGGGAATCCACCTGCCAGTGAATAATCCTATTGTAGAAGTAGATAGACTTGGCAGATTTTTTTATGAATTATTTCTACTATGGTTTCAAGTTTCTGGGATCTGAGGATGGAAAATGTAGAAGCAGGTGAAGGTAGAGGCAGGTACACTTTTATCGCTGTTTGTTACTCTAAGTAGTATCTCTATGTAAGCAGTTTTTGGCTGGGACAACCTCCAGTATGAGGCCTGAACAGATTGGGAGCAGCCCTGCTGAGGAGGACTGGGGGTGCTGGTGTGTGAGAGGCTGGGCATCACCCAGCCATGGGCACTGGCAGCCCAGAGAGGCAATTGTGTCCTGGGCTGCACCCAAAGCAGTGCGAGCAGCAGAGCCAGGGAGGGGATTCTGCCCCTCTGCTCTGCTCTGGTGAGACCCCAGCTGCAGGGCTGCATCAGCTCCAGGGTACCCAGCACAGGAAGGACAGGGACCTGTTGGAGCAAATACAGAGGGAGCCACCAAGGTACTTGGAGGAATGGATCAGTTCAGGCCTCATGCTGGAGGTTGTCCCAACCAATAACTGGTTACATAAAGATACTACTTAGAGTAACAAACAGCAGTAAAAGTGCACCTGCCTCTACCTTCTTCACCTGCTCCTACATTTTCCATTCTCAAATCCCAAATACTGAAGGAGCCGCCAGGGTGATTGGAGGAATGGAGCACCTCTGCCATAAGGAAAGACTGAGAGAATTGGGTTTTTCAACCTGGAAAGAGAAGTCTTCAGGGAGACCTAATCTCAGGGAGCCTACAAGCCTACAAGAAAGATGGAGAGTGAGATCTTACAAGGGTGTGTAGCGACAGGACACAGGGGAATGGTTTCAAACTGAAAGAGATTAGGTTTAGATCAGACATTAGGAAAAAAATCTTTACAGTGGAAGTGTTGGGGCAAAGGAACTGCTTTCCCAGAGAAGCTGTGAATATCCCATCCCAAGAAATAGAATCATAGAATCCCTGGATGATAGAACCATAGAATATCCTGAGCTGGAAGGAACCCATCAGGTTCATTCCTGGCCCTGTGCAGGACACCCCAAGAGTCACACCATGTGCCCAAGAGCTTTGTCCAAACACTTAAACTCTGTCAGGATTGGTGCTGTGACCACTTCCCTGGGAAGCTGTTCCAGTGTCCAGCCATCCTCTGGGTGATAAATCTTTTCCTGATATCCAACCTAGACCTCCCCTGACTCAGTTTCATGTCATTCCCTTAAGTCCTGTCTCTTGTCACAAAAGTGAAGACACCAGTGCTTACCCTTCCTCTTCCCCTCATGAGGAGGGGTGTTTAAGACCAGACCGGATGGAGCTCTGAACAATTTGTTCAAGTGAAAGGTTTCTCTGTCCATGGCAGGGGGGTAGGAACTAGTTGATCCTGAAAGTCCTTTCCAATCTCAGCCATTCTGTGATTCTGTTACTTAAATTTTATATTCTGTGTCATTGTTCTTTTGAAATCAACCTATTATTTCCCTCCCTCCAATCCAAAATTTCCTTAAGTTTAATAGCATTCTCCAAATGGAACTAATAGAAGCATAAACCATGTGTATCTGCTCTTGCTTAAAACTAACAACCATTATGCCAAACTGATAATATTTAAATAGGCTTACAGAATGGTGTAGTTACACCAGCACTAAAAACTATATATGCACATTTTCATCCTGTTCTGTCCTTGGGTAATGACAACATTAATGACTTACATTTATGTAGTACTCTTCTGAAAGGAGACCAATTGCTGCACAAACTGGTTTCACAGACAACACACAAGAGATTTTAGCCAGAAGTGTTAGGTGGTACCTAAAGACTGAAGAGAGACATTGCATTGTAAGTCTGGATTTATATGGCTTAGAGAGAAAGATGTCTCCAGATGATACAGCAGCATCGTTTAGGCCAGGGCTGAGCACATTTCTTCTATCAGTAATGGTTTTTGGGACCATGAACAGCATCACTATCCCAGCTTTGCAAGAACAAATGGAAGATTTTGAACTGTAATGTGCCTTATGGTAAATATATACTCCTCAAAGAAGGAAAGGAAAATACTGCCTCAGCTTGGGATTCAAAAATGTGTGCTTGAAATTGAACTTTAGATACTGGAATCACACAGCCTAAAGAGAGTTTTCTAGAGTATGTGGTGATGCACAGTAAAGGAAGTGATGCATAGACAGAGACATGATTTATACCTCAGACAAGACACAGGTCCTGACATATTCATATTACCTAAAACTTTTTCTGACTAATGCAAGCAGAAAGAAAAAATCACAATTGCACCAGGGTTTCAACTTTGTGAACCAACATGTTCCATATGCTCTTCTTTAACTACCCACACGTTTTCTAGCCCCTCGTCACCCACATCTAAGCCACAGCAGAGCATAGAAATGTCCATGAAGTCAGGGCTAGATTTTAAGAAAATGTAAATTTTACTCATGCACTAGTGTCTCTCTTCAGAAGTCTGATGTCCTTAGTCATGAAAGGTTTTCAATAGCACCTACTCTGAAGCTTGGAAAAAGTTTGTAAGACAAAGTGTGCTTACAGCTCAGCACTTATGAAAATGTGAGAAAACCAGGGCAAAATCTGTCATTTGTATAATTCATGTTAATTGCAATTCACACTGTTGGATAAGTGCTTGATAGTAAACAACACAACAAAGATAGGTGAGACTAATATAACAGGTTTCCTGGAATAAATAATTCCCCAGCAAGACAGTGAAGGAGATATGCTCTGTCCCAGCCTTTTTGTCTCAGCAATCCTGTAGTACAGAACAACACAAAAGAGGTCAAGAAACAGAATGAGGACAGAGGTACTGAAAAAAGCATTGAGCATCCCTGCAAATGTGCAAAAACACAGGCACCAAGTAGTCAGGGGAGAGACAGAAGAGCAGACATGAGGTAGAGGTGAAGTACAGCTCAGTCAAGTTTCAGCTGATTGTGCAGATTGCTAGTGGAAGTTGAAAGTAAGCAGCCATGGTAAAGAGAGGGTTACAATAGTTGATGAAAGTCAAGAAGATAAAAGTCGAGACAAAGATTTTAGAAGTAAATTCAGAAAGATTGCAACTATATTAGCCCAAATTTCATGCTTCCTCAGGGAAAAAAAGGACTTTAGAATCATAGAACATCTTGATTGGAAAAGACCTTGAAGATCATCTGGTTTGAGCTGTCATGGGCATGGACACTTTTCACTTGACCGGGCTGCTCAGAGCCCCATCCAGCCTGGCCTTGAACATTTCCAGGGATGGGGCAGCCATGACTTCTTTGGGCAGTCTGTTCCACTGCCTCATCACACTCACAGTAAAGAATCTCCTTCTAACATCTAGTCTAAACCTACTCTCTTCTAAGTTTAAAATAATTCCCCCTTCTCCTTGTAAAAAGCCCCCTCTTCAGATTTTTTGTAAGCTCCCTTTTGGATCTGGAAGGCTGCTCTAAGATCTCCCTGGACTCTCCTTTTCTCCAGGCTGAACAACCCCAGCTCTCTCAGTCTTCTTCAGAGGACAGGTGCTCCAGCCCTCTGAGCACCTCTGTGGCCTTCCTCTGCTCCAACAGGTCGATGTCCTTGTTATGTTGGGAGCCCAGAGCTGATGCAGCACTGCAGGTGGGGTCTCACAAAGGCAGAGAGGAGAGGCAGAATCCTCTTCCTCTACCTGCTGGCAGCACTGGTTTGGATGGAGCCCAGGATACAGTGGGTTCCTGGGATATGAGTGCATATTTCCAGGTTGTGTTGACTTCACTTTTTGTACAATGGGTTAAAACCAACAAAAGATTTTTCTATTTTCCTAGGCATACTTTAAAAATAAATTTCTGAGTGCTGGGTTGATCAGCCTCTGCATGAAGTTGGCTTCTGATACAGGGAAACTTTTGTCATGGAAGCAACTTACAACGTCATGTTATTGGCAGAAGTGATTTGGAATAATTTATTTACTTCTTTTGTGCCTTGCCCACAGCTCAGGCTCTCCCTGTGATGTCTTTTCAGCTGCAGCCACAGCACATTGCTGCCCACATCAGGCAGCAGCACCCTCTGAGGATCTGACTGTCTGGGGAGAACCAGCCATGCAAGGTTGCCCAACAGACTTGGCTTTCTAAAGGGCCACGACACAACTGTGCCTGGAGCATCACCAAGATGTAACACTTTTGATATTTTAACATTTCAGAAGATCAGGTCTAGTGATGCTGTAGAAATGTGAAGGGAAGAGCTGAAGTTTGCCACAGAAAACCACAAAGTAACAGGAAAGAGAATCATCAGCATTGCATTAGAGCTAAAATCTGCCGTGTAACTCCAGTGTGCATTTGGCCCACTGGATAGAAAGTGGTCTGTACTCTCATTCTTGTATTTCTACCATGTACTTGGATAAAAGCACTCTGTATAGCTTTCCACCTACTCTTCCTGAGTGAAGGTGTTTGTTATAGCAGGAGCAACGTGCCATAGGATCTGCTCTGTGCCTCTCACCAACAAAAGCCAAGGACAAATGTGACCTCTGAGATTTGACACTTTGCAATCAACAAAATTTGAAAAGGTCTGGAAGCCCTCAGCCTAAGGAGAAACCTGTCTGACAAATGCCTTTGTTGCATATAGCTTTTCATTTTAGGCTTCCTTTAATCCACTATAGCATCCTCTAAAATATATCTCCATTCTACTGTCTCTTTTAAGGGAAGTCTCTTGATGATTTTTTCTCTATTTCTGCTCAATTGGATTGTATCATATTTTTGCTCTTCAAATTTTCTCTCCTCCTCAGGCTTTCAGTCTCATATCTCCTTTATTTATACCCATCAATTTATTTTCTTTTACCTACCCAATGTCTCAAATTCTGTCTTTGAAACAAAGACAGCAATTCAATCTTTTCAAGTCCTCAGGTTTATGAAAATCTGTACAAATTCGTTCCCTGACCCTTAGTGCCTTTTGTGTTATTATTCAATATGCAAAAGATTTCAAGATGCATAAAAATTAGTTTAAATGGTAAATATTAGTGTGTATTTTTGAAGGTCTAAAGCAAAGCAAGATATGAATGCTAAGAAGCCTGAGAAAAATTAAAGACTTATCTTTGGGAGCAGCTCTGTATGGGATTAAAAATTAGACTTAAGTTAGCAATGTGTGATTGCAACCAAGAAAGCAAATCATACCCTAAGCTACATCAAAATAAGCAAAGATTTTCCCCCTCTACCTCTCTCTCATGAGAATTTTCTATGATTTCTATGATTCTGTGATTCAAAGTAAAGAGATTTGCCAACAGTAGAGTGAACATCATTAAATATCTTTAAGAAGAGGGCTTCTGCTACTCCTTTTCTTAAGCTGAGTAGTTGTCTTGTCTTACAAGGTCTAGCTTAGCTCCTTTTGTCTTACAAGGTCTAGCTTAGCTCCTTTTGGGGAGTCTCACAATTTATGGAAGATGTGTGTGAGGCAGTGCAGACCAGCAGTGTGCATATAGTAACAACAACATAGAATAAAAGCATCTCCACTGTTGTTAAGCTATGTCCCCATTTATCAGCTCCGATTCATGCAGATCTATCAGACATTTAGGGACTCCTGGCTGGTATCTGTTTCAAATTCCTGCACCAACTGTTACCCGATTTTCACATAATTTTCCATCTGAATTCTTATACTAATACAATCAAGGTAAGAAAATGGCCACTCTAGAGCTTCTGTTTCAGTTAGCAGAACCAAAAAGGCAGTCAGAAAATGGAACAGAAGTAACAAAAAAAATCCCTAAAACATATAAATAACATAGAAACAAAACCCAACATTTTTTTCAACTTCTTACTGACTTCATAAGAATAATATTGGGTTTTTTGCATCTGAAGTATAACAGGCATTAGCAGTCAAACAGATTCTTTGAAATTAATTAATGGAAAGCCCTACAGTAAAGGAGAATAACTTCCAGTTGACCCAACATAAGAACAGCCTTCTTCATGAGCATTTGAGATAAAGCCTTGGTGTTCATGCAAATTATCATCTGAATAACAAAAATGTTTAATGCATATGTATGATGGCAATAGCAAACTTCAAAACAAAACCTCAGAACAATTTTACTGTGAAGCTGTTACAGCTTGTTTTGAATACACAGAGTCGAAGATTTCCATTAAAGAGCAAGATGCTTCATTCTGTTCTAGCTATTCTGTACACACTAGTTGGGTTAGTTTGGTTTTGTTTCTTTTTTCATTTGCTTTTCTTCTTTTGTTAGAGTTAGACCCAAAATCATAACATTTTTATCTCAAAATAAATCTTCAGAAAATGTGTGGGTTTGTTAAAAGCAGAGTCAACATGCCATGTGGGAAAGGATAATCTGTGTCTGTATAAATATTTGGTGTAACACTCCTACGTGTGAAGACTAGTGCAACTGGGCAAAGGGAGACAGAGGGGAGGATATATCTAAGAATTTCACTCAGAATCTTCCTTTTTTCCCCCTCTCAAACTGAATGGGAAGCAAAGCATTCTGAATGTAGTGAGAAATGTAGATTTTCAGGTTTCTGAAAGAGCAGAATCATCAGTATCAGATTATGAGGGGCAGCTCTTAAAAGCTTTCCAGTCATCTCAAGTGAAAACATTAGAAGTGTGTGCTTTGGAGCAACCTGAGATCACAAGATGTTTCAACACCATTAAGTGTCTGAATTTACCACATATTTTTAAGCTTACGAAAAACTTTTTTCCTTTGTGTTGACAAATGTATCCTGTGACACTGAATCCTTCCTAAATAGCTTCAACTTCTCTGGAGATGTGACATCTCAGACCCAAACCATTCTCTACCAGAATAAATGCAGATGGACGCCTGGGTTCCACTGAAGAACCTGCCACTGGTTTTGGGTGAAAGCAAAATTAATTGGTGGGTTTTTTTGACTCTGTGCTGTAATAATAGAGTATCTGGATTATTTTTCTGCCAAATAGATATGTTAATGCAACAAAATCCAGTATCAGAAAACCAAACATCATGATATAAAGACTTTCATCAACTCCTTGGACTGTTTCAAGAACTCATTTCTGAAAATAATTTGTCACTATCTGGATACTCAGAAACACCAAAGGTTCTTCATAATAATTTCAGCAGTTTTGGATGCATAAAATAGTTTCAGTAGGAACAAATGAAAAATATTTCTCACCACTACTTCCAACTCCTCTTCACTGATGTGGAACTCAGGCTGTCTAGTTTCATGTAAAGAAGCAAAGGTTTGCTGCAATACAAGGAGGATAAATCTTCCTGAAAAGAAGGACCTGAAAAAAACCGCAAGAAACAAAAACCAAACAAAAAACTCCCCCAAAAACCAAAACCCCAAACAAAGAAACAAAAAACCAAGCACAACAAAATATTCAAGGATTTTCATTAAATGTTTTGAAGGGCTTGTGACAGTAACTCCACATATTCTGTTCTTAACTGCTTTTTTCTCCTTCAAATAGAATCTCTGACCTGAAATATGTAGTTGATTTCAAGACTAACTAAAAAAAGAAAAGGTAATATCACCTGCACCTTAAAGTGCAAAATAAAAAATATTTGCCTCTGCAAAGCATACTTAAAGACTACATTTCAAACTAGTTTCTATGACTACCAACTATGTGCTTCAGGATATTTGCTTTAAAATGTCATCATTCTGCCATCGTGTGCCACTTTGAGGTACTGCGCACTAAGTGTGCATTTAATTTTGAAATCATGACTCAGTTTTACAATTTGGACATTTTATCACTAGAAAAATGCATGCTTCAATATAAAGATCAGGTTTCAAGGACTTGCAATTATAAAATTGCTATTAGGCTGAATGAGAATGATTAATGCATATATAAAAAGTGATACAATGACTGGTTTTGCTTCTTTTACTTCAGGGCCAATGCTATATAATATAAATCAGTTGGGAAAACAACAGTTAAACTTATTACATTGGTAACATTAGCACTTTAAATGAAGGAAAAAGAACAACTTCAGTGTTGGACTTTTCCTGCTTTGTCCTAGACTCATTCAATTCCAAGCTGTGCAGAAAATGGCTCACCTTCCCCCCCACTGCTATATTAAGTCAGCTGTATCAGGTATGCCACATCAGATTACTCACTTTAGCAGACTTCATATAGCACAAAATGGGAAAATGAGGGAAGTCTGCTCTTCTTTCTGCTTAGGCTGCAGAACCCCAAAACTCTTTCAGTGTCTGGGTGCATAACCAGACAGCTCCCAGCTCTGTACCAGAGGCTGGTGCGTAGTGGGTACGCACCAGCCTCTCTCTCCTCTTCCGCAGGGAGGTATTGAAGCACACACCCTTAAATCCCAATAACTAAGCACAGACACAATGATTTTTTTTTTCCTTCTGTAGCACTGAACAGCTGTACAACTTCATCTGTATAAGGTAACAACTCCTCAAGCTTCTGTTCCAGCCTTAAAGTTGAAACCTTTCATGTCACATAAAGAGGCAGCAGCCTCTTTTCTCATCTGCTTCTATGTTGAGTTTGCATGACCCTGATCCCCCTACTGACAGATGCCAGTTTGCTGTGTAAATGCATTGCCAACATGAAAATGAATTCACACAGCACTGATCTGTACTCCTGAGGGTGCTGGTTTTGGCTAAGATAGAGTTAATTTTATTCACAGTAATGACTACAAGGCTGTGGTTTTGATTTGTGATGAACATAGAGTTGACAATGCAAAGATGTTTTTGTTATTTCTGAGAAGTGCTTACACAGCAGCAGGGAATTTTCTGTTTCTCTCACTGCCTGGCCAGTGAGGAGGCAGGGGGTGCACAAAGAGTTGGAGGGGTCATAGCTGGGACAAATGACCAAAGCCATTTGTCTTCCCAATTCACTGCTATGTGCAATGGAACCCTGCTCCACTGGAGATGGCTGACAACTTCCACCTGCCCATGAAAATGGTGAAAGAATTCCCTGGTTTGCTTTGCTTTCATGTGTGGCTTTTAACTTCACCTGTTAGACTGCCTTTACCTCAGCCCAGAATTTTTCTCATTTTATTCTTGAGATTCTTTCCCCCAACCCAGCAGTGGAAAGGGAGCGAGCTTAGTTGCCAGCTGGGGTTAAACCACTACACCAAGCCACTAAGTACGTCACTTTAATGAACAGTGTAGATTTAAAAAAACAAAACCAAAACCAACACCCCCCAAAAAAACCAAACCCATAAACACAACAAAACCAAAAAACCCCAAAGTGAACAAAACCAACCAAACAAAACTTAAAATAAAACAAAAACCAGACCCAAACATACAAGGCCAAAAATTGTTTAGGACCATGATGAAAAAGCCCTCATAACTTTCATAAACCCTCAAATTTAGAAGGTATGATTGAAAATAAATCACAAAAACTGTCCAGCCAGCTGCTACAGATGAAGCAAAACATTCCCTAGAAAGTTATTTTAAATCTCCACAAGGAATCTGGACTATCCCTGCTCCAGCTGAGGTGGGTTATAACTGCTGTGTATCCATGTATAACCTTGTCCAATAAAATAACTCAGAAATGGGAAGCTCTGCAGCCTCCAGAGCAGAACAACTCAATACTACTTAGGCTGGTAAAATGTTTTACATCTGCTGCCATCCCACCATTGCTCATACTTAGCACCTTTCCATGACAGTTAGCCCCTGGCAAGCTCAGTACAAAGTTTTCTCACCAAAACCAGTTGTTTCTTCACTTAGTCTTCTGCCCTTATTGCCCTTATGGTCAGAAATGAGTTACCACTCTTCCCTGGCTCTGTATTAGGATGATTTAATAAACTTCCTTCAAGATATTAGCAGTAATGACCCTAACTTGTTTAACAGAATTCCTTCATCCTCACTGAAACTTCCAATCAAACAACTAAAGAGAAAATACTACATATCTGGACACATAGAGCTAACCCCCAAACAGAACCCAAAGAGATCCACTCAGCACAAACCACTCACAAATAGTCTGATCTAGAGCCAGTGTTCTGGACTGAACATAGCCTGGCTTTGGGCCAAGGCATGGCAGAATATCCACCCTCAACCCTGGCCTTATCTGAGTGCATTTAGTACTGCTGAGTGTAGGCCAAGACTGGGGGCAGGAGACTCAGGAAATTCTTTAAAATGCATTCCATGTAGGAATGGAAGGAGCTGAGATCCTCCTCAGTGGGGTCCTGGAGAGCTGTGCTGGCAAGCCACAGCTTCATCACCTGACTCAAGGCATTCTCAAGAGTCTCTAAACACTACAAACAGTAGGGGTACAAACAGCAGCATTTCCAAACTTCTCCTTGTCCTCCACCACATACAACAATCCCCTTCACTGAGTTGATTGGATCAATCAATAGATGATTATCAGTTACCTAAATCCGAGGAAGAGTCAGTAGAGGGAAGGAAGTATAAAGAGAAATTTGTAGCTACTGAGTGAAAAAGCCAGTTTTGCTGAAGGTAGAAGCTAACTTTGAGTGTACAGACCTTTTCCAAAAAAATGTATACCTGAAAAGACAATGTAAAGTTTCCACCACAGCATCCAGGAGTTTTTGGTCAAACCTTCAAAGAAAGAAGAGCTAATCCTCTGCAAGACTAGATGCTGGCCCAGCCCCAAGGCCTGCCTTCAACACTTACTGCCCAGACTGCCCTGGGACAGTAAAATACCCTGCACAATTCCCAGCATGTAACATGCTGCACAGTCACGGTGTAACTGGCTGTGAATCATGGGGTGAATTATATTCAGGAAATATATTCTTATAACTAACACAATCTCCCCCCCTCCCAAAAAAAAAACCCCAACAAGTCCCAAATTAGTCTGAAAGCTTTGGAGAGCAATAAAAATGTCTACAATTTTGACATTGTTCCTAATTTCTTCTAAAGAAGTGGAAAACAATTTCCTGTAGGCATGGTCCATGATTGAGAAAATTGTTTGAAGAGAATTTTTCTTTCCATTTTACTGGAAATTTTTAAATATCTGTCAGGAAGCCAGCCTCAGCTCAGTGGCATCAGTGAGCTGCTTCAACCCCCTACAGTCCAAGCACTCCTGGTGAGCTTAGCAAGCAACATGAGCTTCTTTCCTATTACACCAACACATCCTTACTGCTGTAACTGTGAAACACTTCCAACCTTCAGCCAAATTAAAAACACCCAGATATTTTGATTTTTATCTTGAAGGATAACACAGACAAAAAGTCACCTGAACATTCTGAATTCAAGCTGAAATATGAAGCTCCTATTTCACATGCAATTAGTGATGTCTGAAATACACATTAGCTTTCTTTTTGCTTTTGGAGGTCACAGCTTATCTTTGTTGCAATTTATCCTTTACTCCAGAGATATGCTGTTCTGTGAGATAATACACATAAACTTTATTTAATCAGCTGCACAACTCCCACTGTAGCTAAAATTCCACTGAGAAAAACAAAACCAAACCAAAAGGAAAACTCGAATCAAAATTGCCTTAGCTCTACAGCACATCATCAATACTTCCCAGTAAAGTGATCAAGGAACAAAAAACATTTGACCTTTGTGGAGAAAAACACCAAACATTTTGTTGCTGGCAACACTCTCTGTTTCTCTGCAACTGCTTGAACAATGGTATTCCTACTCTCTGACCTGCTGTCTAAGTCTTATTTGGTTTTCTGCTGGCTCTGTGTCATTTTTCTGTTCTACATTGATAGGAAGTTCAAGGTGTTTGTTTCTGGAACCATATTTAAATGTGGTTTTGTTGGTACTCTTGCTTGAGGCTGATGCATGCTGACTGTTACTCTTTGTTGTTTCAACACCCACAGTAGTTCATATTGCTTTAGTTTGTGCGGTGGTTTGACCCTTGCTGGATTGCAGGGTGCCCACCAAGCTACTCTATCACAGCCCTCCTCAGATGGACAGGGAAAAGGATACATAACAAAAGGTTGGTGAGTCCAGAAAAGGGCAGGCAGAGATCACTCACCAGTTACTATCATGGGCAGAACACACCTGACTTAGGGAAATTGGTCTAATTTATTACTAATTAAAAGCAGAATACGATAATGAAAAGTAAAACAGATCTTAAGAGACCTTCCCCATATCCTTTCCTCTTTCCTGGGCTTAACTTTATTCCCAATTCTTTACATGCTCCCTACCAACAGCTCAGGGAGAGAGGGAATGGGTGTTACAGTCAGTTCATCGCATTTCGGTTTTGCCACTGGCTCCTCCTCAGGGAGAGGACTCCTTTGCCTGCTCCAGTGTGAGGTCTCTCCAATGGGAGACAGTCCTCCACAAACTTCTCCACTGTGACTCCTTCCTACAGGCTACAGTTCTTCACCAACTGCCCCCATGTGGGCCCTTTCCATGGAGTGTAGTCCTTCAAGAACAGCCTGCTCCAAGCATGGATCCAGTGGGATCTCAAGTCCTGCCAGCAAACCTGCTCCACATGGACTCCTCTCTCAAGGGGTCCACAGATACTGCCAGAAGCCTGTTCCAGCACAGGCTTGCCACAGGGCCACAGCCACCTCCAGGAATCCACTTGCTGTGGCGTGGGGTCCTCCACAGTCTGCAGGTGCATCTTTGCTCCACTGTGGACCTCCTTGGTTTGAGTACAACGCACATTTGAGACCTAGCACACTGAAAGGCAGAGAGGGAGAGCAATATTTGCACAGTCTGAAATCTGGAGAACCAAAGAGAGTTGTACCAGATGCACACAAGCTGTAAAGCCAGAGGACTTCTCGGTGACAAAGTGGTTACTCCCTGCAGCTACGTTCACTCAAATCTCAAGAGGAAGAGAAGATGCACATTTGAAGGAATACTGTGATATATGACTTTTCATTCATATTCACTGAGACAAGATGAATTTAAAGGGAATTCAGAACTCCCTGTGGAGGCCACAAACCATGGGCAAAAATAAAAACTGCTGAAGTCCTAGGCTTATGTATGTCAGGTAAGACTACATGGTAAAACTGGTCTATCATTCCATATATGGATCTGCAAGAAATCAGAGAAACCAACTCTTCTGATTTATTCAGATAATTTTTTTTTTTTGGCTGAAAGACTGAATAATGTACTACAAATAATTCAAAATCAAACCCAGTGAATGAGCCCACCATACTGCACACTTGAATAAACTGAGCAAGACATGCAGTATCAGTGTCCTACTAACTTTTACTACCATGGCATCTCTGGTACATGGAGTATAACACAGATAACGTGCAAAACTTCTCATGCATATTAAGGAAATAAGGATAGAAATTATTGATTTTGTGAAAACACCATTTCCCAGACACTCTAGAAGAATTACTGCAAGTGTAGCTTTTCTTGTTGCTGGGATCATTTCTGTTATAGTATTTGACATAAAGAATAATTTATGAGAGTTCTAATATGCATACATGAGTGCAGTTGTATAATAGCATTTGCTGAGCATTTTCCTTTGTTGTGCTAATGGAGTTTTTGGCTTTCTTCTATTTTCATTGTCAAGTCACTCAGCTAAGACAGTCACAGCAGTCATTTACAGGGACTAAGTTTACACAGCATTATGTGTCATGATGCAAGGGATCCTATCTGGTAACAGCTGCAAGAGGAATTTCTGCAAGCAGAATGCAATCAGTGAAGAGAAACATACCCAGCAATTCGAGCAATGGTGGTAATGGTTTCCCTGTGATTTACAGTGACCTATTTTATTTCTGATTATAGCTGCTTTGAGCAGCAGTTTCAATGATACAATGACACTGACGCTGTCACCTGGTGCTTCTCAGCCTCAGGGTGCTCCTAGAGCACTCCTCACACCAGCACAGAACAGGTCTGCAGATCTCTGTGTGGGTTTGGGGCACATCTCTTGCTTTGTCCTTTGTGGCAAAAAAAGCCAGTTTCAACACTAATGCTTCCAGGATAAGCTATGCAAAGATTTGGTGACCATCACAACAGCAGTCTATCTGTGCCTGTGTGAGAGGTGATGACCAGGACACGCTGTCCTGGATGACCACTGATGCTCAGTACCTCCTGGCTTCTCTCTCCAAAGTTACTTTGTCTAGACCTCTAAACTCTGCAGTCAGTGGCTGAGTTCTATTCTGCCAGCAGGAAAATTACTGCGCAGTACTTAGACTGCTGCACAGTCCAGCAGTGCCAAGGGCCCCACAGTCCTTCTGCCAGGCTGATGGATAATGACAATGCAAGTGAGAGGGAGCCTTGGCACTACTCAGCTTGAGGTAACCCAGAACCTACTGCCTGCTGCAGGAGGCTGGTCTTCTCCTGATGTTAGTAAAGAGATGGGCAAATCTTTCCAAAATGCAATCTGGAAGAGGAGCCAAAATGAAATACATAGAAGTGCTTATGTCCCTGCCAGCCGTTCACTTTGGAGAGAAGTTTACAGTATTTTACCTTCACCAGCACCTTTGTGTCTGAGGTAACACTGAGTCATTCTGAGGGAATGATGATGGCCTTTTTGGGGGATGAAATGAGGCCCTTGCTCTAGCAAGCCTTGTTATAATAACATTGTGCAATTGCATTTCCCTCCAAAAGCAGCCTAATCTGCATCCAAATATCCAAGTCTCCAGATGTAATGCTTCCACTCATATTCTCCAGTACTCATAACTATATATATATATGTGGGATGAATATTCAACACTGTAATCTTGGCATTCCCCAGACTAGTTTAGGGATGACAAATATAACTTTTGATCACACTCTGTTCATGTGGAAAAGTTAGAACAGCTGCGGCTATTTCAGTTCTCACAGGCATGGGGTTAAATTACCTACAAATAGACACAGCAAGCATAACCCAGAAGGCAGAGAGCCCTGGGAGCTTTGCTGGGCCACCTGCCTCCCCGCAGACACAAGGGCTTGCAAGGGGATACCTGGGAGACGAGCTACAAAGCTGCCCTCTTGTAGTGCTGACATTAGGGAAAACACCTCCTTCTCACCCCTTTAGAGTTGGAACAAAGGTTTCTGGAGCTCTTTCATGCTTTATGTTTGTTGTTTTGTTTTATGCATCTTTAAGGTCTAAAGGAGTAGAGATTAAAATCTTATCCAAGAAGATTATTTGACCATATAAAGAACTCAAGGTCAAAATGGGGTGAAATAGAAAAACCTTGCTGTGACAATTTTGAAATATTATTCATATGGGTTAAAGAATGGGAGAGTAAAACATATTCATCTTGGCATTTAGAATTTTATTCTGTTCCCCACATTTCCTTGACAAATCTCCTGGTCCTACCTCATAAACTGTAAATATTCATTTGCATAACAATAGTAGCTAAACTCCAGAAGCTGGGCAAAGAAGTAAAAATTCTTCCACAGAGTCAGTAAGTTCATTTTTAATGGTATGTGGAATATTTTATTTCTGAAAAAGTAATTTATTTTGTTAGCAAAAATATGAAGATAAGGTCATAGAAAGCACAAAGCTACCTTTTCACTTCTACCCTTTTCCATTTTCCTACTGGCTTCTCTCCTGGCAGTCAGCAAAAATATCACAGTACTTATACAGTCAACAGCACTATAGGCAATGCAAAATGAATTGCAGTAGAAGAAAAGAGAAAAACCTGAAAAAGGAAGTATATAGGACCCTTGGGGAAAAAAATTAAAGCAGAAAACAATTTTAGAAAAGAGCGCATTATAAAGAAAATAATACTATTCTGTAAGACAAAAAAAGGACAAGACTTTTTGGAGAATTGAAAGGAAAATTATCTGCTTGACAATAATTTGCGTCTTGGAGAAATTATTAATCATTAATAGAGAGTTGGAAAATAAAGATGGAAGAAATTTAGGAGGTCATCTAGCTTAGTTCCTTTATTCCCTGGTAGTTTGAAGTGTCTGAGCTCTTTCACCACAAGAACTACCTTTGAGATGAACTTCTAAGATTTTCTCTGCCAGAGATGATCATGCACCATATCTGAACAGAATTAAAGAGATCCAAAACTAAGCTGAAGATTTCATCCCTGGTGAGATTTAATTTAGAGTTGCATGTGTTCTACCGGGCAGGTCAGAAAAAATGTAACAATTAATCAAAACAATGCTCAGTTTTACACCCCAGCTGTAATATTATTGCTCTAATGACTGTCAATTTGTATCATCCTACATGGATTGCTAAAGAGTGACCTTCAGCTTGTCATTTGCGCAGACCACTGAAAGAGCTTGATTGCAAAGGTAAGAAGATGTGTTTCTCACTGCACAGCTCCCATTTTCCATATTTCTTTGAGATGACAGCAGGTAACACAACCTGGAAAAATGAATAGGAATACAATTCATACAAATGTCAACCAGGTATTGCTTCAGCACATTTCTGCAGCATCAGTGTTAAGAGCCACGCATTGTAAATGTTCTGCAACTCACTGGACTGTGAAACTATTTGGAAAGCAAACCTTGAAATTTTGCTTATGAAACATTTACACTGATAAATTTAATTTAGTATGTCTTTCAGGTAACGAGAAATGTACATTAAAGTTTTGAAACAATGGCAAGTACAGCAGAAATGACAAAATCAACAACATAAATCTTTTTGACAGTTTCCTATCTGTCCTAATTCTCTGCTCATTTTAAGTCTATTTTTCCATTTTGTGGAGATTGATATTTAGAAAATAACTTTAAGCTTTAATTCCACAAAATATATAGACAGCACAAACTGTTCTCAGGGATGCAGTTATTCTATCAGGGAAGGTATCAGTGGTTGGTTTAAAGTATTTCAACACTGCCCATATTTATTCTTGCAGCAGAGAAGAAAATGCAGCAACATAAATACTTGCATAAACATAAATCAGTGGAGACATGATTTTTTTTTTAAAAAGCAATCTTTAGAGGCAGGTATTCTTTTGCTTTACCTGTTATTTTCCACTCTTTAATCAAAGAATGCATTCCAGAAATCTATATTAGATTCTGATCCTGCAAACACTTGCAATATGTTTAAGGTCAAGCACCTTGTTGCACTGATTAGTCAATTTAGTTCTGTGTAGAATGAAATTGCACGATGGGAATCCTTCCCAGTGCTCATCTTGCTGTTCTCTCAGGCTTTGATACAGAGATGAGACAAAACCAAGTGCAATATAGCTCTAAGTCAGCATGTTCCCCCTGGAGGTCAAGAAAGAAAAGAATTTTTGTTATTATGAGTAAAAGCAAAATTACTCTAAAAGTACTCTTAAATCATACTACTGTTTTAGAACAACCACCCCCCCCTCAGAGACTAACTACAGAAGATTAGAAGAGAAGCTTTTGAGTTTCCTGTTTATCTTGGTGTCCTAAAGTAATCACTATCCCAAAAACCATGAGGAAAATTGTTAAGAACCTAAAAAGTTCTGTTAGAGGTGGAAGTGCTCTTAAAAGTTGCACAGTCTGTAGTTTAAAGAAACTGGACCAGACTGATCAGATAAAAAAGACATCTATACTAACACCCTGATTCCAGAGGCACCAGAAGGCAATGATCTGGAACAGCATTTTTGACTCTGTGACATACAAGTACTAATCTAAAAAATGCACGACCTTTAATTAAGAGAAGGCAAATGTGTTTAAATTTACTACATAATGATCCAGAAGTTCTCAGTCTGAAAATCAAAAAATTGAAAATCACTACTCTGAAAATATCCAGGCAGAAATATATCAACCACATATTCCAAGTTTGAAAGAAACAGTGTCTGTCCGAATCACTACATGAAAAAAGTTAATGTTTTGACTTAGACCTCACTCCAAAAGTCAATCCAGTGTCCTGATATGAAAACTTCTTTCTCTTAATTTGCCTGACTTATATAGCTACAAATATATTTGTCACTGCCTACTTCCCTGCCTGCTTAAATCTACCATGGTTTTCTCTTGAGCCTCCTTGGTTTAGACTTTCAAAGGATTATTCTAAGAGGTAATAAAAGAAGATGTCATAAAGAAGATGTCATAAAGAAAATGTCATACTCCCTATCCTTATTTGTTCCCTAGATGATGACCATTACATTATGGCATTGAGAAAACTGTGTAACACCAGACTGCCTTGATCCATAGGCAGAGCTAAAAACTCACTTGAACAATCTTTGCTCCACATTACTGCTAACGCATAGAATGCATCATGAGCATTCATGCTATTACCTGTGCAGAATATTAAGAAATATTTTACTGGGTTTAGTTTCCCTGGGATAGAAAAGCAGCTGATCTTGGGGCTATGTCTTGGATTTGCGGTAACAGTGTTACATCATGCCAGTGCTTTGGCTGGGGCTGAGTGATGCTTACACAGTGCTAAGGTTTTTCTGCTTCTCATGCTGCCCTGACAGCAAGTAGGCTGGTGGTGGGCACAAGTCTGAGAGAGGACACAGACAGTTCCACCGAGCCTGACTGGCCAGAGGGATATCCCATACCATATACCAATAGGATATTGTGTGTTTGTCTTCCCAATTCACTGCTGCGCATGATGGAGGCCTGGGCTCCTGGGGATGGATGAACATCTGAGGGCCCATGGGAAGTGGGAAATGAATTCCTTGCTTTGCTTTGATTTTGGGCATAACTTTAGCTTTACCTCTTAGTCTGCCCTTATCTGAATTCACACTTTTAACCTCATCTTGAATACTGTGTGTAGTTTTGGTCAAAACAATATAAGAAAGACATTAAGTTACTAGAGTGTCCAAAGGAAGGAATAAAGATGGCCTTGAGGAGAGGCTGAATGAAGAGCAGCTGAGGGTCACTTGGTCTGTTCAGCCTGGAGAAGACAAGACTCAGGAGAGACCTCACTGCATTCTGCAACTTCTGCGTGAGGGGAAAAGGAGGGACAGACCTTCTCTGGGGTTACCAGTGACAGGACCCAAGAAAATGGCCTGAAGTTGTCTCAGAGGAGGTTTAGATTGGGTATTAGAGGATGATTGGGCACTGGAACAGCTCCCCAGGGAAGTGGTCACAGCACCAAACCTGGCAGAGTAAAAGAAGAGTTTGGACAATGCTCTCAAGCACGTGGTGTGACTCTTGGGGTGGTCCTGTGCAGTGCCAGGAGTTGGACTCAATGATCCTTGTGGTGCCTTCCAACTCAGCTTATTCTGTGATTCTGTAATTCTGTGGAGGGTACATGTGAGCTCCTGGATGGGACTTGGCTGTCTGCTGGCATCAAACCATGACAAATATTCATGCTGCAGTGATGCTTGAGCTTTTTCTTCCTCATCCTGGTAAAGATCCATACACTCACAGGTATTCCAGCTCTTGACTCACAGTACAGTTGAGTCATATATTGAAAACTAGACACCATTTAAAATCTGAGCCTTGAGCTCTTACTGCTTTATATATAAACCAAGAAAATTTACTGTGGACATTAGATACTTTTAAATTTAAATTTTAATTTCAAAACTTTTAAAATTAATATGAGCAAGATGGAAATGCTTGTTTTGATCTCCAGGGGAAGTAATTTAAAAAAACCTATTTTTTTTTCCCAAGCATTTGGCATACCCATACTGGAAAACACTCATTTAGATATTCTAACTTTAAAAGCCACCCAAAGACAGAAACAGTACTTTGTTTTGCTTCTCCCTGCAAGAAAATCTTCAACGTTTATCCTAACAGGGCTGTAACAGCCTTGCTGAAATCATGCTGACTGGAGAATGCAAACAGTGAAGCTGTACTGGTTGGAGATTCACAAGAGCTGAACAGAAAAAAAGACAATTTTAGAGCTGTATCCTGAAGTAAAACACCAATGTTACATACTTAAAAGCTAAACTTGAGAAAAAAGTTATATTACTGACATGGAGAACACATGGAACGGACAAATCAGGCCGTTGGATTCCTGCAGTGTGTAAAATATTAATGGGTAAGGTTTTTCAGAGAGTAAGTATCATGAGTTTGAAATTAAGTTCTGATATGTTGTTTTAATCCACAATAAAAGTTTTGTTATGCTTTTCAAAGCCACAAACATAAGTCATATATGTAAAAAAGAAGATAATGAAGAGGCATGATATTGGTTTGACCCACATCACTTTGAATCAGAAGTGCTAAATGTGACCTTAAAAAAGAAACAAACAAACAAAAAAATCAGGCAACAAGTAAAACAAAAAACCCAACAACAAAAAACCCACCCAAACAAAAACCAAAACAAACAAGCAAACACCACCAAAAAAAAAAAAAAAATCAAAACCAAGAAGAAACAAAAACAACCTAAAGCCAGAAATATTCCCAGATGAGAGGTGGGAAAGGCTCTCACAATACTATCCAAAAAAGTATCCAATATACGGCTGAGTTTAAAAAAAAAAAAAAAAAAAACAAAATCCAGGCCAAATCTAGATACCACCTTGCTAGTGGAAAAAAAAAATGCTGTAGTTTGAGAAAAAACCCAACAAAACTCACAGTGATAAAAGTTATATGTCTACTGGTAATTATTAAACAGCATCAAGAAAAACTTCAATGCGATGGAATTCAATTTTTTGAACGTTTAAACATTAAGAAAGTTGTAAGCATTATTTTGACTTGGACCAAGTAGCACCTTCACAAACAATTTACAGGCACATCTCAGAAATTAGCTCCTACCATGATTATTCCCTGCAGGCAGATTGGATGCAATCATCCCTTTTTTGGAGATTAAACCAATGTAACAGTTGGACAAGGGCTATTCTGTGCTAGTTGGTCTCAGTGTTGGAGAACATTCCCAGACATGTTTATTTTATGAATACCAACATAGCCAAATATTGCAAGTTATGGGTAGCTGAAGCTGAAATTATTACAAGAATGTGAACTACAGAGATTTAAAAGCAGTTGATAAACAACAGGAGCATATGAACTGATAAGCAGTCCAAGCGATGGAAGAGACCCAAGGGAATCTACAAAATGTTTTCTCCTGCAAGAACAACTTCTTGGCAAACCATATATTTAGCTACAACATTGATTTTGTCACTGCAGCTAAAAAGCAACAGAGTAGGCTGTATTTGTGGAAATAGAAAGGGAAAATTAAGTCTCCTAATGACCAAAAAAGAAATTTCGTATTTATCACACGGTAGGAAGGCATTACAATTCTCTTGAAAATGCTTAGAAAAATACTTTTTTGTTGCTGTTGTTGTTGTTAAATTATTGTATTATTCCTACTCTCCTTTTTACATATGAGAGTTTTTTTTCCATATGTGCTTAATTCCTGGGTAATTTCTATCCTGAGTGACTAGGAAATCTGTGTCTATGAGATTACACAAACTGCCAAGCAATATATCTGCTTAGTAAAGTTTCAGGACAGCTTGCTCTGTTAGAGACATTGGTTCTATTTAGAGGAGACTAGTGAAACATAAACAGCACAACATATTTACTTAGAACATCAAAGAGTTCCTGCTTATCATGATGGCAGTTTAACCTTGTCTTTCAGATTGCTGAAAGCTATTGGCAGAAAAGACAGGGTTCAGGAATGTAGAAATTAATTTGAATCAGTCAGATTAAAGAGGAGACAGGACTGGTTCCATTTCCAGTGGTACATTTACTCTGTGTTTTCAGCAGGTGAGCCCAGAAACAGGATCTCATGTCTTTGATGATGATTAAAAAGTTTACTTTACAGATGTCAAAGCTCCAGACAGCAAATGATGGGATTCACTGAATCAGGTGTGAGTTATGTCTAGCACACATCGGGGCCAAGCCACCATAGGATCCTTCCACAGTCCTGCAGAGAGGAGGGAGCTAGGCAGGAACAGCAAGAACAGGTCAGGGACTGCCTCATTACCTCCTCAAGGAAACATCTTTCCTATGATCAGATGAACTGTACTTGAATTTCCACTGCTGGGACTCTGCTGGGATCCAAAGACACCACACAATTAAAGTTGGGTGAGCTCAACTAGAGCGATGTTCTGGAGGATCCCTGCAGTGCCCAGCTGAGCCCAGGGCAACAAATCAGACCCTAGACCATGCTTCATACTGCCCAGAAACAACATAAGGTTAGGCACACCCTTTCTTAGCACAGCTCAGTTTAACTAGTACTAACCTAAAGCCCCTAACCTGCAGCCAGAAAAGTAGACAAATAGACTGATAATCCTGATCAGTGCGAGCACTGGAAGTTTCAGGCTCCTCAAGCAGTTTCAGACATTTGGAAAACAAAAATATTCCTGGCTTTATGAAGGGTACATGTTTTACATAAGAAATTTCTCATCTATAAGCACAAAGAGACCCTGTTTCTTCAGGCACTGGAGTTTGCAGTGTCTGTAACATCATGCCCAAGTAATACTGTAACTGTGGATCTGACCTCCCAAAGTGGTTGCTTCACCTGCATTAAGTCTAGAGATATTTGAAACCAACCAGCATCTTACAGGAACAATTAGTACCATGGCATGTGCAGAAAGGTCAGAAAAGGGCCAGAGAGATAATACTGAACTAGGCCTGCAGAGAGTACCACAGAGCACACACTGTGAGCTTTGACAGCAGGAAACCAGGCAGGCTGGGCCAGCTGTTTGCATTTTCCCTTCATATTCCTGTGGCTATTTAAAACAATGTGAGATGTGTTAGTACCATCGATGTGCATTCTGCTGTACACATGGCTGACACTGTTCATTATGTGGTTTTTGTGTCACAGCCAAAACTCAAAATACTTTTGTTTGTAAAAAGTCAACAAAATGTGGAACTGTGAAGCTTCATCATCTGAATAACACAGCACTTATTAAATTTGTGGGTTGTAACACAGGAAGACTGCACAATACTGCAAGGAAAAACAAGCTAGAGAAAGCAGATGCCTTAACAGCTACTAATTAGAATCTAATTACTCTTTCAATTACCTTTACTCAGCACTCTAGGTCCCCAAGCCACTCCTGACAGACATCACCTGTCCATGTGGCATCCTCATCTGGCACAAACAGTATTGAGTGCAAAATCAAACGAGGCACTGTAACCCCAGCCTTAGCAGCGAGCCTTTCAAACTCCCTGCAGTAGCAAGGCGTGCTGAATATTTCATAGCACACATTTAGAGCTGGTATCTCCTTCCTGAGGCAGTACAAATACCATATTTCTGCAGGATTGCAGTGCTGCAGAGCTGTAAGCCAGTGATTACGTTCTATGTACAAACAGAGACCAAATCACAGTCATGCTGGACTAAACATGGATTCCCCCATCCTTTCACATGAGTATTGCAAGGGACAATGTCACACTTGCCCTCTCTGCTGTTACAAGTAATTTTATCATACGTTAATATCTAGCATAAATCCCCTCCTTAAAAACAGAGAAGGTTCCTTGCACACTGAAAGAATGAAACATAAATACAATCCTTATTCTCCAGAGTTTTCTTCTATATATATTCTAAGGAATTGAAAATCACCAAATCCCTGTCATCTAGAGATCTCTGTATAGCTGTTATTATTTTTCATAATTCATACAGTGCCTGGAGTCCTCCCACAGCTACAAAATCCCTCCAGAGTGGGTCTGTAGATGTTTACGCTGTGAACAAGACCACACTGCCACAAGCACACAGCACAAGTGCACAAGAGAAGAGAAATAATCTCTATTTATAGATGAGGAACAAAAGCTGAGAGATACTTCTCCCCAAATACAAGAGACTCAACCTCAGATTTCCTTTTTTCAGCACAGCATTTATTGTGGGTCCACCCTTCTTTCCCCAAAAAGATGAGCCAGCCTTCTTGCTTGTAGATAAACCCATCTTAATTTTGTGGGAATGTGAATTTTTGAGGCACCCTGAGCAGTAAGACCTTTTGAGACATAAAGAATTAGTCAGCATTAAAGAGTATCTGAGTGTGGTTTTATCATGAGAATTATCATGGGAGTGTGTCAGAGACTGAATATTATAATTTAAACATCTTCATGAAGGATATTTGCTTATTAAAGCAAAGCTGCATAAAAGCTGCAGAGAAGACCACCACACCCTGAATAGGCCCTGACTGAGGCCCTGAACTCTGAAGATAACAAAATGCATCAGGTCTGGGCTGGGGAAGAAGAACACATTCTCAGAGGTACCAAGCTCAGCACCTTCGGGTGAGACCAGAGCCCCAGGGCTATGAGCTGCCAGGCAGGAACAGACCCTGGTGGGAGGAGGAGAGGTTCTGGGTGTGTGGTGAAAAAGCCTCTGCTCAGAGGCAGTGAACACCCACCCTCTGCTCTGTGCAGAGCTCAGCTCTGGGGCCCCTTCACCCCGGGACACGCTGCCTCCACATCAAGGACAGAGGGACATCATGGCCCATCCAAGGCTCCCCCAAAGGGGTCCCCAGACCCTGCACCAGAGCCCTGCAATGGATCCACAGTGTTGCAAGGGACAGTGTCAAACTTGCCCTCCCCAGAGGAGGCAGGTGGGCATTCCCACCTGGCCAAAACATACATTAACTCCTGGGATTCTATACTTTTTGGCGAGGGACTTAGCACCAAGAAAACCAGATGGAGGGAACCTGTGAGTTGTCATTAGGACCCCTGGAAAGGTGATATGTTTCCACCTAACCCCTGTCACTCCCTGTCCCCCCACCCTGCCATTCACAAACCAACCTTCCTTCCTTCCTTCCTTCCTTCCTTCCTTCCTTCCTTCCTTCCTCCCTCCCTCCCTCCCTCCCTCCTTCTTTATCTATCATATGCTACAGACCACATGGTCAATAATTATTTCTTTTCCTGCACAAATCCCTCTTTGGGAAGAGGCAGTCAGGGAGACTATAAGCTGTGTACTCTAACTCTTCATCCTGAGCACACTAATCAATCTCTCCTGGTAAGTAGCAAAATTGGTTATCAATATAAGGAAGCTCCTAACAAGACACAGAGTTTTGTTTTTAATTCTAAAGAGAAATGATTACTGATGTGCACACAAATAGGTCAAGCTAATATAATGAATACAGATAAAATATAAAGCAGTTTTCTATCCCAAAGCAACCCCTTTAATAAACCCCCACTGTCAGTCTTGAATCAGGTTGTTTTCTTGTTTCAGGCAAATGTGCACGTGGCAGCAGACCAGATCTTTGCCTTTTCTCCTGCTTCAAGTGAAAAGCCAGGCAAACAGCATTACAAAAGTAAAACAAACTGCCAGAGGAGAAGATCCACTGAAGAGATGGGAACAACTCTTGCTGTCATGGAAGTTTTTAAAGATTCCTAACCCTCAGAAATCACTATCCCTTTAAAAAAAAAACAAAAACCCCACATGTAAAACCAGATATTAACCTTGCCAATACAAAGAATCCATTTTGAGAATAGGAAAAGGGAAAGAGAAAGATGTTCAAAATAAGTGCTGTACAAAAAGCTGCCTGTCTGTTTCCATGCCATCTAGAAACTTCCTTATATTTTCAGTGAACATTTTTCTTTTATTTAAACTGATCTAGACTATAATATACTGTTCTTCAAGAGATTGAGAGGGATTCACTTTCTGTAACCTACAATGTAACACCATATAATTTTATAATTTTTTAAGTAGTCTTCTCCAGTGAATATTATTCTAATAGTAAAATGAGTAAAAATGTTTAATTTAATGTACCATTTAAGAAAAGACTTTTCTTAGGGGGATACTGCACTACTTTATTTAGCCATTGCTCTGTGATGATGCAGGAACTTAACTTGCTATACAGACCTCTCTGCTGAGTTCAGACCTCAATTATTTTTAAGTCAGACTTCAAAATTTCCAGGTAGAAATGCTACGTGGAATTTTCTCCATGTATTCAAAGGAGAGGATAGATGAAGGAAGTGAAAGAGGATTATTTTCTATTACTCTTTTTTATTAATTATTAATATTGACTAAATATGTGGTTTTATTTGCCACCTATGAAGATGATTGTAAAGGGAAACTTTTAAGCAGTTTTTCTGCATTCTGTTAGAATTTTGAGATCTAAAACCCTTGAACACATGAACACACTTGGAAAATTAGGGGTTTTTTTTGGAGAGCGAGGGGAGGATGTCAGATACAGTGGGGGAGTTCTCTCTCATCCCTCCAGTCTGAAATATTTAGCATACTGATTTTTTCATCTAAGTATATTCTTAAGCCTTTAAGAAAGTTGGAGATTACTTAAGTAAGAGCTAGAGATTTAATGCATATGATTATGCATATTTAATGCATATATATGAACATACTGATATAAAACCTTAAATTTATATAAGATTAAATTATAATGAAATTATAAAATACAATTAGTTTTGCTTTTATCTTCTCCAGTTCCAGTATCTTACAATGAGATAATCCATCTAGTTCCACTGTGGGTGCCATCTGTATTGCAATTTATTATTAAATCCTGAAACTGTTAAGTATACTTCAGAGGACACAAATCCAAATATAACACAGAGTTCTTGGAATCAATGAGAAGTTAATATTGTAATAATATTGACACAAGATAATAAACCTTCCTTATTGATACTAATTTTTTATTGCAAAATTTCATCCTTTCCAAATGGCAGCAGAAGAATATTCGTGCAAGCAGCAGACTTCTGAATTAACAGCATGGCTTCTTGGTATTCCTCCCTGCAATGAACTAGTGCAGCATCTCAGAGTTAGCTTCACAAAATGAGTCTCTGAGACCAGACTTTTAGGCTGGTTTTGCAAGGATGAGATTTTGAGAAGTGGTTTTTGACCTGCAAGCACACAGATACAGCGTTCCACAAAACCCTGTGTGCAAAATTGTTTTATAGATTGAAACAGCACTATTGCTGAGGTGCTTTTTTCAGATTAAGAAGATATGGACTCTGAAGTCCAGAATGTCTGTGTGCTGGAGATCACAAAGCTGTGAGCCTATTTAATCTGCAGTCATATATGTAAATATATGAATATATATATATATATATATGTGTGTGTGTGTGTGTATGTATATGTGTGTATATATATATAAATATATAAATATATATATATATATATATATATATATATATATATATGAGAGCAACCAGTTTCCTGACCTCTTTGTTCCATGCTTCGTCTCTCTTCCTGTATGTAGTACAAAGAGTTCAAGCAAGATGTGTCAGCACTACTTTCCTCAGGATCATCTCAGACATATGCTGAGGGATCTCTAGAGCAAAGTGAAACCATATATAGCAAGCAGTGTTTTTGCTTTGAATTGCATTGCAGCTCCAGCTAACAACCTACACGTGATTTAGGTTGAGGAATTTAAGGTGATGGTAGGGAGCAGGTCTGGTTCACTGTCCAATATTTCAATACAGTCACAGCCTTCATTTGTGATTTATTTTAATGTACTTCTAAGCTTGTTCTGCAGTCTGCATTTAGATGACAACATCTAGGTAGATTAGGGTTCAGCAAGATTTCAAGAAAAGTACATAAAATTCAAATTCCTTTGTTCCAAACTAGAGGGAAGCATGCCTGAGGCAACTTAACAAGAGACTGTACCTCTCCAAGAGGCATGACACATTCATCACAGTATCTTGATTCATCACGAGTGAAGATCTCCAAAAGCTGACAAGTTCAGAAATCAGTGGGAATCAGGATCAGGGAATTGCTGCTTTGCAGAAGACACCACAGCACTTCTATTCTGATCCTCTTGTGCCTCTCCAAACTCGGGACTGGGCAATACAGATGCAGCAGGTCACAAAAGGCCCCTTAAAAGCACCGGAAAACATCAGAAGTGTTCAGTGGAATTGGTGCTGAAATGCTTTGGAGACCCTTAGCACATGGCTTCAGGCATCTTTTAGGCACAAAGCTACTTTAGAGAAACTGTTTTCTGGGTATCTAATACTTATTATACATAACAGGACTTCTTTGAGAAATTCAGACAAAATATTTCCTTCTCTTGTATTGACAGCATTCACTGTTGCCCTGCTACTGTTAAATACCCACTAATAGTACAAAATAGGAAAAATAAAACAGTTGCCAAGACAGCATGAATCTGAAAATGACTCACAGTAATTTCACTGTACTTAAAACATTTATTTGCAAGTGTTTGGACATTTGTCTTAATTGTCATTATTGTAGATACCTCTAGGAAGAAAAACACTCTGCTTTGAATAGCTGATATGCTGCTATCATTTTTACCAGTATTACTTTAAGCTGACACTTTGAAAAGTACACTTTAATAATTACCACGGCATTTAAGAGAAAAACTTGGAATCAAACCATATAGATATAGATATAGATACTTAATTTAAGCATTTAAATGCAACAATTCAAAAATACAAGTTTTGAGGATGTGTCTAAGAAGCTACTGCATGAAATGGCAAAAATGCATATTCAGCAGCAGAATAAAACAAAATTAGTCTGAGATGTCACTTGGGATTTCATATTCTCTTTGTTCTCCAGCTATAACTTAGCCAGGTCAGCGTTTGGAGATGCCTTTCTCCTCATCTGTGATCTTCATGCACAAATAACTCTTTTGCAACATAAATATTCAAGTGCATGCATGTCATTACAATCACAGAGAAACAACAAATATCCAAGGAATTGTGCATTTCTTTGACCTGCGGGGCTGAATGTAAGAACATGACCTTTTGCACCTCTGCTCTCTTGTTGCAGTACCCAAGCCCCCAGCACCAGCCTCCCACCAGCATCTCCTGCCCATTCCTGCTGGGTTCCTACATAGCAGAAGTGCCTCTGAGGGAGTTGTAGCCCCCAGCTTCCACTCAACTGCTGTCTTTGACTACCTAGTGGGCAGGAAGAGAAGACAGAGCCATAATATTCCCAGAGGTGTCCGTGTCCAGTAACAGAAGCAATGGACACAAACTGCAACACAAGTCCAACCAAGTATGAGGAAAAATACTTCCTTAAGTAAGTAAGTATTTTTTGCCATAGGTTGGTCAAAGATTGGACCAGGTCACCCAGACCTCTGGATCTTCCACTCTTGGAGATACTTAAGCCTCATCCCTCAGGAGAGCAGATCTAACTCAGCAAGGGCTAGACTGGATATCCTTTCCAATCTTCATTACTCTATAATGCTAAAAACTGGAAGCAAACTGCTCTTCTGGAGCAGCTGGTTAAAATGATCTCATTTGTTCAAGGCAGAAGTTCCCAGCTTGGTTATGTTAATTCTTAAATATAAGGGAAAACAAGAGGTAGTTTTGTTTTGTTTGGGTTTTGGTTTTTTTTTTAGGAGAAAACTCATCTCTTATTTAGGTAAATGTAATCACACAGTACACCTGTAAAGGGCTTCCATCAGAGGTACCTCAAACATTGTAAATATCATTATGGCCAATTATATCCATTACCAGAAAGTGCAGGTGCATCTCCTTTATCAAGTTCTAAGCTGGTTAGACTTGCTGCTAAGGGGGAGGGATTATTTGCTCAGGCTTATGCCACATTACCACAGCTACACATTTTGCCAATTCTGAGACACTGTAGTGGCTCATATACAATGTGGCGCATAGGAAGAGAACACCACCAGATACTTCTGCTCTGCAATAACTCCAAATACTGAATACTCAAGGACTTTTCCCCAAGAGAATATAATCCATGTGATAGAAATCTACCCATGCTTCACTACATGGTTACTTTTTAACCTCTGTTTATCAGAGCAGATATAATGAAGAAAAGTAGATTTGTACCAACATACCTGCCACCTAAAAAAGCAAATATCTGCCTTGTCTCAAGGTTAATACAGTAATCTGTACAAGTCTGCATTTTCTGCATTGTTAATACATTCTTCTGTGACTCCCTTTCCTTTTCCTATTCGGGTTTTAACAAGTAAAAAGGATTAAAAAATACATTTAATCCATTCTTTCTGGAATGACTCACTGAAAAGGAGAGAATAAAGTCCTCTAATTATAGCTGCCAGGGTTTTTACCTCTTGCTAAGTATACTAATATTCTTTACACTAATTGCAACTTTCCCCTTCCTCCTCTAAATTCTAAATTCTCAAAATGCTTCTTTATGGAAACATTTTTGAAACTCATTACTACAAGACTTTTCTCCATTGCAAATGCCAGGTCTCTGAAGAGTCCAGAGTTATTTCTCCAGACCCTGCCATTTTCCCACCTCCAAGCTTGTTTGAAAGAACACTACCATGCCCAACTTAATTACAAGAAGCATCCATTGCAAGACAAATGTCTGTCATTAGACTGAGTGAAGTAGGTGGAAAAAAGATGGATAGATTCCTCAGCTGAAAGGAGACAGCCACCAAAAAAAATCTGCTTAGTGATGGAGCAGCATGTATACATAGCACAGTCCTGTATTTGCCTGCAAACCAAATGATAACCATACAACATCTGAGAAACTGCTGTGGCTGCCGTGGGGGCAGGGGGAAAGAGGCATGCTGTAGTCAGAGAAATACATTTCAACTCACTGCACAAAAATCAACTGTGTTCTGGCTAAAACCTGGAAAGACACACATCGTGTTACAACCACTGCAGCCTTCCCACAGAACACAACACAAATGCAACACAAAATGCTTGTAAAGCACCAGGCTATATGACCTTGGAGCTGCACATGTGCATACGGCTATGGGTTCCACAGCTGTGAAACCCTGAAATTCAGCACCACAAGAGAATGGGTGGAAATCAGTGGTTCAGTCCAGTGTCAGCTGCAAGGAAATCCCTGCACAGCTACCACAGCACTGGTCCCTCAAAGCTCACTGACTGCAGAACCTCACACAGGAGCTGCTGAAAGTGGAAGAGATTACTACAGCTGTCTGAACAGAAAATGCAGAATTTTGTACCTCAATTTGCATCCATGGGAGAATATACAGAATATTAATTTACTGGTATGAATTTTACCAGTTCTGAAGCTTTCTTGGGTGGCACTGTTTGGGGGCTTTTTTAAATTATCATTTATTTTGGTTTGGTTTTGTAACTTTTTTTTTTAGATCACAGGGAAAGGAAGTTACTCATAGTGGTTTGGGGATGAAAGACAGAGCAACCTCTGGCTTCAGCTCAGCAATCTCTGCCTCCCCAGCTGGTGGAAAAGCAAATGGCAAGTGCACAGCTCTTCCTCCCCCAGCCACCACCCGTGCCAGGCAAAGCCGAGCAAGGCGAAAAGGAAACCTTTCAGGCAGGCAAACCATCTGCCATGTGCTGCTGCTGCATAAGATATCAAAAGGGCAGCAATAAATGTTCCACTTTTGATGAGATCTAGCCATTACTTCTGGTTTGCACCTCTCTAGCTCAAATTAAAAAAGCAGGTCCTGGAGGCAGAGGTGTGCATCCAGCTGCTCTCCAGAATCCGAGAAACACTCTTTGAGTGTTTAGCACATCTTCTTCTGAGGCTCTATCCCCCATAACTGTAAAAGACACCTGGAAAAGTCAAAAAAGTCAAGGTTTAAAGCTTCATACTGTTGCCATTTCAGTGTTATTTACTTCCAGTAGTACCACCCCCATCCCTCTCCACCCCCAAAAGTCCAACTAAAAACAACCCTCTATCATCTGGGTACTTCATAATCTATTCAAGCAAATTCTTACTCCCTCACAAAAATCAGAGAATTCATTAGTCTATTCCCCTCACCACCTACCATTTCTCACACTAAATGGAGAATATTTGTGATCTTAAGCAATCAAGTTTCTAAAGCACAGTGAAAATTTGTTATTAGAACAGTTCATCACCGCAGGCCTTTCCGTCCTTCCTCCCACCCACCCACAGACTTTAAGGGAAACAGTTGCAGCTTACAGGGAACAGAGGGAAACACCTCACATTCAGCAAAGGGAGCTCACACACACTCAGGAACACCACTTAGTACACAAATTTGTATCCCAGGTGATCTTACCCTGTTATTAGGACAAACTAAGCCTTTCTAATTTACAGAAAAGTCAGCAGAAGGTTATTTCAGAAGTTAAGAGGTCTAAAAGTCAAAGCATGCTAGAATTGTCTAGAAGGGAAAATGTTGACCTGCCCCTAGGCCAGGCTACCCCAGCTGATAAGAAGCAGAAGTTGCCGAATGATGTGGCAATTACAAAACCAAGGCACTTAGGTGTATGCAAAGGTCTGGCAACATTGTGGTTAATTTAACTCTTCAAACAGTGTCCACTGTGCCCAGATGATAACTTCCCCTACAGCTTGAACAACTTGCAGCTCTCTAAATTCCTCCTCCTGCACAGGAGGGATGGGAAGCAATGCACTACACTCACCAATGCCAAACTGTGCTGGGCTGGAGATTGCATGATGTAAAAAGACTTGTCACACTAACTGAATATCCAGGTTTTACAGTCCTTTATTACCTCGACTGACATGAGCTTATGTGGGCTACATCTTGGAAACACTGTCTTCCAAAAAGGATGGCACCTAATATTCAAGCCTCAGAATCAGGCAGAACAAACCCTTCCACTACCTTGCTACTGGCTTTTGCTCTAAAACAAAGCAAAATCTCCAGTACATTAAGCCTGTTCTGTTAATTTCTTTAGCAATGCATCTGAAGCTCTAAATGACTAGAAGAAAAGTTAGAGGAGTTTTCACCCTCACAACAGCAAATCGGGCCCAGCTAACTTCCCAAATGAATCAAGAATCCAGAGCCAAACAACTACCTATTAGTCACTTGGCTAGCAAGGAGGACTTAACTTACACTAATGAAGTTAGGACTTCATTAAAATGTAATTTTAAGTTTAGCAATACACAAGGATAATATATTGCAGTGGGAAAGGGACGGGATTGACACCACAGACTCAGCTTCTTGCTACTTATCACTAATAAATTAATATAAATTAAAAATCAATACAGCAGGGTAGTGCAAGACAAATGCTAATGTCCATGAAGAGAGAATTTGTTAGACTAATTGCCCCTGTGCTGCCAGGCACATCACTAATTCTGCAGGACTGGAGAGGATTGAGACAAGCTGCTTTGCACAGCACAGCCATAATTTGCATCAGCTCCCCTTCTGCAATCGATTCATATCCCCTCATGCCCAAACCATCATCTTACACAGACAGGACTAGTGCCAGCTTTGAATTATTGTGAGAAAGCCTGTCACAGAGTGACCCAAGTTCTTTACTTGCACCATTAAAAATGACCACAGTGTGAATGGAACTCCTTTATATTTCATCTTAAACATCCTATTGTAGATTATTTTCAAGACAATTGATGACTCCAGTTATCTCAGTCACTCAAAATCCAAACTGTATCAGCCTCCGGTGGAAAGCTGAAAATATAAACAAAGGATCCAGTATGGGACAAAAGCCACATACAATGTAAGAGCAGCTTTCCATTCCTCAAACTTGGCCTCAGCAATGCTTGCCCAAGTTGTTGTGCAAAAATCAGTATGAGAATAGTATATAAAGCTCTGGGACTAAAAAAAAGGATTTTCTCATAGATGCTTAGTCTAAAGTTAAATTTTGACAAATTTACTGCACAATTGCACTTACCACAAGGCAGAAGAAAAACTGGTGCCATGCAGCTGAGAGTCTTTCTTTATGACCTGCCCTTTAGGTATCTTTCATATACAAAAAGCAGAAATGTCACCATCATGACAACCCATAAAATATTCTTGAAGGTGACTTGCCACATACTGTTTAAACTAGATTCATACCTTTGTGCGTTTTAACTAGACTAAGTAGGGAGCTTATCTTAAAAAAATAATAATTACATCACTTTTGCTACTATTATGTTCAGAAATATCAATCCTCTTGCAGTTTTGTAGTATGTTTCTCAAAAGCATGTGTATGCTTATTCTTCTATTAAAAAGGCAGCTGCAAATACCAAACCTTTAAAGTACCTAATAGAATTAAGTATGTATTTATTTAAATGAAAGTAAAAATTGAGTCCATTTCCCTTGTCAGTAACTCCCCACCCAAGGAATTCATCCTTACAGTCTAACTTGTTTCTCCTTTGATGCAGACAATTATCGTTGTATGGCTGCATAAAGATGACACTCCACTGCACCTTCTTTCCAACTACGTCATAGCTATCTAAGCATTTAATACATATTCCTTTAAAGAAATTTAAGTGAATTTATTGTATAAAATTATGATTGGCATGGTACAGAAAAGTTCCTTTTAATGCACATTTCCCATTAACTTGTACACAAATATTACAAGTATCAAGCAAAATGCAAAAGTCTTAAGAACTAATTCCATACTACAAAAGTGTTCACATAGTGAAGTTACTCTGGTTACAAAATGTCATGGAAATAAAAGCACTTCAAAATACATATTTGGGAAATGTTTCAAATAATCAACGCAACCTTAAGTTAGTTACAAAATGCAAACAAAGAACTGCCCTCTTCAAAACACTATTGTTCATTTGGCAAGATAGAGCAAAGTTCAGATCAGTTCACTGAAGGACTGTTCTTCACAAGAAACAAACAAAAAAAACCCCTTTAATTAAGAAAGGACTCAATTATACTATGATGACAAATAACGCCATCAAAAAGTTATCTGGCTCTCTTGTTTTCACACAGGAGCTGTCAGAGGCAGAGATGTGTAAATGAACACTTCCAGGTAGATACAGATTGCCTTTTCAAAAACCAACCAATCAAAACTAAACCCAAAACCAAATGAAACCAAAACAAAAAAAACAAAAAACAAACAAAAAAACCACCAAAACCCCCAACAGAAACAAACAAAAAAAACCCAAAACAAAACCCAACCAAAAGAGAAACCAAAACCAAGTCCCTAAACAACAGAAAGGAGACAATCTGAACTTTGTTGCTTTCACTGGACTAGTTCAGTTCTTTAGGTCACAGGACCCAAGAACAGCAATCTGCAAAGGACATGTATTAGAGGAACAAAACGGAATTCCCGTTACGAAGGAACGCGCAGATGTTCGGTTACGCGAGTGCTGCACGTCCTCTCGGTAAGGCTGTCAGAGGCTCTCACATCTCTGCTTCCCAATGGCCTTGAAGACCCACTGTTCTTAAGACAAAAATGCTTCGACCCTACAACCAACCTTACAAAAAGGAGGCACAGTCATACAGTTAGGAAATAACACAAAATTTTGAAGACTGAAAGCATCCTTAAAAACTCACACAAAATAACTACAAAAGAAGCCATACTTTACATTATTTTTGTATCAGATGACTTGCGTGTGTTTAAGCCATTGAACATTGGTGTGTATATCTACATGAAACTCACGCATACAGAACATTGTGTTCAGGCATTATTGTTGTTTTTCTTTTAGACACACACACAAGTTACTGCCAGGTTATCCAGTCTATTAAATGCATCGAAAAACAGTCCACAGCAGGCATAAAAGGAGCAGTATCCAATATAGCGTTGTCTTGCAAAAATGGAGTCAGAATTCCTGAGTCTCAGAGACATTGCTGTCCTCTCCATTACTGGATTATTTCGTTTTTCCAAGGAGAACCTCTAGTTTTCGTTTCTTCACTCTAATGAAATTCGTAATAGATTGCATCTTTTAAAAAATGTAAAACTAGTACAAAAGATGTGCCAACCAAAGTGAATTTTTAAAGCTTTTTAAAGGGAGAGGGGATTCACTTACAAAATAAAGGCCACCTTCTTGTAAAATTAGTACTGCTAATATCCCACCATTCTGTTTAGAGCAGAGATTTAACTCCCTGTTCTAGAAGCCTTACAACATGCAGTCATGTGAGCTGAAAAACTTCATCCTTTAAACAATTTAAAATATCATATATAGGACTAATGTGGAACAGCCCTTTGTTACAATCACCAAGGTGGCAAAACCAATTACGTGTCATTCAAATAGTCATTGCAATCTAACTTCTGTATTTTCCCTTGTACTTTGCATATTACACAGTGTAACTTAAAATGTAATTTAAGAGCACTTCAGTCCCACAATGTAGGATTTAAGCTTGTATGAATACATTTGCATGGCTCTGCAACATTTGTAATGACTTAGAAAAATACATTCAACCAGAACTTTATATAGGGTTCTATTTTTTTAAATAAAAAAATGAAGAAAAAGCCAAATGGTCCCATCAATAGCTAAATAATACACTCCAAGTTCTGGAAGCAATTCCTAAGCAAAAGGACATTCAAGAATAACATACATTGAATTGTATACTTTCTCATTCACCTTTATCAGTAATAAAATTCTACTGTATATAATTATTTAGCCTTATAAATAATGCTAAGCAGAAAAATATTTACCTCTGTGCTACTTTTTTGTTTATAGAAGCATTTCTCAGTTTACAGGAGCAAAGGAAAAAAAAAACTACTTAAAGTGCAGATTACAGGCCATGACAGGCATAATAAATGACCAAAGGTGCAGCCAAATTTGCATTTACATCTTAAGTTACTTTGCCATCTTCCTTATGTTGCTAGAAGTCACCCCATGTGCAATTAAAGAGCTGGTCAGTTGGTTTGTGCCACAGTACAACCTGTAATCACTTGTAATTTTTTTAAAAATCCATTTCAATTGTCCATAGATATTTCTAGGCAAGGTTCAAGATATTTCTAGCTCAGGTTCACAAAACTTTACTTAGTCATTAACACTTGAAATCACACAATATTGACACCTCCTCCAGAGAATGCTACTGTCCTCTTGTTGCAGTATGTGGTTGAGCCATTGATGCTTGGCTGAGTGTCTTTAACAAGTGATGTCTTCATTTCCATTTCACACGCTACAATAGCTGCATTGAGTTCCACTTGAGCCCGGTGAACGACATAAAAGGAGAGTCCTATGCTTATGACAATCTGCAAATAAAACAAGAGTGTTGTAGGCTCCACAGGCTGTGGGAATGAATACAAAGCAACTGATCTGAATGAAACAAAAAGTTGTCAATGTCAAGATTCATGAAGGCATCTGTTGACTCAAAGCTTCACATGCAAGACACTGGGAGATGAACTTAGCCCCTGAGTAGCTCTAAATCTGCATATGCTAACACTGTAACCAGCATATCAGAACACAGACATCACACAAAGCTTAAAATATTTATATACATTGAAAAGGTAAGTTTTTTTTCTTTCTGTTGAACTCCATATACATGTTATAAAGCAATCCTTACACCTTCTCTCTTCAATACAACACCAGTCAAGTTTTCAGCTGAGATCCTCCTTAGGAAAAAAAAAAACAAACAAAATCTTCAAATAAAAAGCAAGGTGTCTCATAGTGAGAATCCCTTTGAAAGAAGCAAGTTCCTCTGCCTTTTGAAAAGAACATTAACTAGCTGGAATCTGCAGCTTCCTTTCAAAAAGACAAAGAAGTTATATTACTTACAACAGAACCTAGGGTTCTGAGTCTAAAACCTGAACTTCATTACTAACTGTAGGGCTGCCTTCTTTAACATTGAGTACTATTGCTTAAAACACCTGTCAGCATGGCAGACAGTGCTGGAATATCACTAAGACAACTGACAAGTATGAGCACAGGACAACTGCAGCTGCAAGGCCCCCTGGCAGTCTCTAGCCCAACCAGCTGCTCAGAGCAGGGCTGGCTGTAAGATCAGAACAGAACTTTTGTCCAGTCAGGTCTTGAAAACTGTAAAAGAATAGAGATTTCACCACTTCTTTGGGCACTCTGCTCCAGTGCTTGACTACCCTTGGGGTTTAAATGATGCTCCTCATCAATTTATGCTATACATTTCAAAAGCTGGCTAATGTAAGATTCACAATGATATTATACACTTTATCTATTTTTTTTGAATAGATAAAAAAATTTCTTTCTAGAAGCTTACCCAAATATTTAAATTTGCTTTGGTTTAGAAATATTGCTACCAGTAACCTAGTTCCCTAGATAAATAATTTTTAAAATATACTTATATACATACACAACCATGAAATGTGAAGGATTTTCAGAGCTATTTACTAAATCAAAATCCCATTAAAGCTCACCCAGGCAAAGCACTTAGCAGAAGCCTGAGAGACAGTGGAAGAATGTAAATACTTTCTCCACTAAAGGCCTCCCCTTCAGTTATTCAGTCACGTCCCAAGGACTGGTCTCAAAGAGGTTAGTACTCCTTTTAAAACATTCAGGCTACCCAGCTACCACTTACCTGAGCAACATTTATGTTACAACCTATATGATCTGCAAAGGAGAGTCAATGTCAATTAAAATAAATAAATACATAAATGGGGAAAAAAAAGGAAAAGGCCACTAAAAACTACTACCCCAAAATAACATTTCATGACTAAAATAACAGCTGATTAAGAAATCATTTATTTTCTCTTTGATTTATCAAGACTATCGATGCCACACTTACAAAGGCCTTTTAACCATGTTTCATGAAAGCTATAAATTATATAGCTTCTATTTCTATTCAGTAGAAATAGTTCTATTTAAGAGTGCACAAATTTCGGGGCAAGGGAGGAAGGTATGTTTAAAATGTCCTAGACTTAGTTTTCTATGTTAGCATTGTTAAACATCAGCTTTATGACTGTAAAAACTGAGAAACTGAAATTACTGCAGTACCTACTGAAAGCCTGAGAACCATGGTAATTGTTCGTCAAACACAGCCTGAAATACTGTCACTGTCAGAAGAGGTTTTAATAGATAATATAATTCAGAAATACCCATAACCTCTATGCTCATAACGGTCTCACACTTAAGGCTTATACCCAAAATTTACTGATAAATTATTTCAAGAGCTAAGGTCATGTAAAGGTACTTGATATACTTCTCATTAATTTACTCACTTGTAAAATTAAGATATTCTGATCTGGGGATTAGGGAAATAGTACTCTAAAGCATTTTTAATATCTTTAATATTTATGCAAAATGGGTATGCTGAGTGCTAACAGTAACCAGTGCACAAGTCCTGGGTTTACACACATATGCTTTTGTGTATGGGTGATTGACAAGTCTAAAATTCAGCAGGTTACCCTAGAAGGCAAGCGTTTTTCTGGATTTTCAGTCCAGAACAGGGCCAATCAGTTCCAAGAAAAGAAAAGCCATAATCTGGGGAAGTTCTCTGCCTCAGCTAGTTAAAAAAAAACTAACTAAAAGCAAAGGAGAGCTCTTTCCCGCTGTCTGTGCTGCAGACAACACAATCCATGAGAGAGAATGGCGGGGAGTAAGTGCAGCCTCTAAAAACAAACTGCACGCTTCCTTCCCCCCCCGCCCCCTTTGCTCTCAGAATCAGTCTTAAATGTGCAGAACTTAATATCCAGCATAAATAGAACAGAATACTGGGGATACAAGCATCATAAAGTCACCCTAGGAGAGCAAGAGATGCAAACTTACTCAAAACTGTATCAGAAAAAGAGAACACTGAGTAAGTTCTGCTTTGTGTTATGGTGAGGTGTGACAGAATTACACTTTTTCCAGAGCATAAAACTAAATCTAAAGAAATCAGTACACTGGGAACCCATTTTTCTGGGTATCTAGCAATCAACAGAAATCACAGAGAGACAGACAGCACTGCTACCAAGGTCTATGAAAGCAGTTATTTTAACTGACCTGTAAACCGAATACAAAATAGCCACTAACACTTTGTTCTGCAATCACATCCTCCATGGTGCGCAAGGTAGTGCCCAAGTATGAGTTCAGGAGCTGAGTAGGAAGCAGGCCAAGTGAAGAAGCCATCAGGTAGTTGGGTAGTGATAGATCTGTAATCTGAGTTAAAAAAAAAAAAAAAGAGTAAGAAATCAAAAGCAGCTTCAACACAATCTATGTGTACAAACAACCAGACTACCACTTCCCACAACCATCCCTGCAAAGACTTTAAAGAATATTCTATATTCCTTCACTGAAATTTTGATTCATGCACAGGGGAAGATTAGTAAAATGATACAGTATGTATCTAGTTTTCATCTGGCCTTTTTAAAGTTACTAGGTTTGACTTCACCTTACATTACGCAACATCTCTGCGCAACAGTCAGTAACTAGGGGTGCAAACATTGAAGATATTTATTTCTATCTGGTGAACAGAGTCCTTGAATTTATGAGAATTTAACTGTGAGAAGAAATTATTTTATCAAATGTGAAAGTCTAACACAAAAATCTATCGGTTTTGCATTTATGCATATGGCAAATAATACAAGAGGTAATTGTTCAAAATGTCACCGTTTTAAATAGGATCCAGGTAAACAGAATGGCAGATACAATTTGTCTATGCAGGGCAAGTTATGAGCTTATTAAGATACACATGTCTTTCAGTGATCCCTATGAGCAATACCCATCAACATCTACACTGATATATAGGAGTATCATTGACATTGTCTATCAAAGGTATTTTGCATCTCACTTCAATTAGTGAACAAATAGGATGTATAGCTACAGGTTTTATTAATTTATCTGGAGAAAACACTAAGAATACTTTGGTATCTTCTCTTTGCTGTGAGGTTTCTGTTCTGTGTGAATAGGTGGAAGTAGAAACTTACATGGGAACAAAGTACACTGTACCAGCTAAATTAGCATCAGCAGCCATCGGGAAATATTAAAGGCAAGTGTCATGAGATCAAAAGATATTTACACAAGAAAAAAGAAAAGAGGAAACTGGATTAAAAATGAGTATGAAAACAATGATTTTGAAAACAAGCAGTCTAAAAAATTTTCCAGATTAATTCAGTTGATAATAACAGAGATCTAATTAAGAACAGCTCTAACACTAAGAGCCTACATGGAAATTATTGACCTTGCCAGTTTTGTACAATGTTGAAGACCAAAGAATAGCAGCAACGTTACTCATTTCATCATGCTATTCTTAAAATAAACTTCAGTTACTGTGAAAGTCACAGTGCTGAATTCTCAGAGCTCTAACTACCATCAGTGGAAAGTTTTTGGGAGGAAGGGCAATGGAGGAGCAGAATGCAATGAAGCATAAAGATTAAAAATAATTCACTGGAACAAGATCCAATAAGCCATTTCCAAACTTCACACTGCATATTATACTTCCCACAGACTGAAATATATACCAGCACCACAAATATTATATTTCCTTCTCTAGATAAGGTTAATTTAGATTTACAATGAAAAAGGATTACATAACTATGTCAGAACTTCACATTTGACCAATACTTTCAAAAGACTTTTTTAAGCATTGTTATAATCTGGGTCATGTAATAAGAATGTATAGTCCAAAGTTCCCATATTGCCAAGGGAATGAAGGAGCTGCTATTAAAAGTTTCTGAAATACTAACGCAGAGGCAAGATTTGCTAAGTAGGACACTATCATTACATCTAATGGAGCTGGGAAAGGTCCCAAAGATTGCTTTAACACTCTTGGCACCTCTCTCATTTCTGTAGAAGTATTAAGGACACTTCAGTTGCAGAGCAACATGGCTGCACACCTGGATGAGTCCCAAAACTACTGGACCTCCTGAGTCATGAGAGAGATTGTTTCCAAATGAAGGGGAGACTGCCTCAGTGGATACACTTAATTGCAGCTTGTGCTTTCCACTGCAATGAAAGCTAAGGAGAGGGTGAAAAATTTTTGAGGCGTCCTTTTAACTGAACTGTAGGTTTAGAGCTACAGTTGTATCCCTTTCCCCAGAATGCACAGGAAGTGGGCAGCATCCCTGCCTAAGAAACTTGAGAAATCATCAATACAACTTACAACTTTCCATACTTTTCTTTCTAGGAACTTTCATTGTTCTATGAACCTGCCAAACTGGTATCTGCATGGCCGGGCTGCCTAACAGAGCCTACCAGGGCTCTGTTTCTGGTGAAAGCTCAAGCCAGCAAAAATTAACCGTGAAATCCCAAACTAAGGATGGATGTAATTGTGTTATGGGCCATAACAGAAACACATTTAAATTGTACTCAAATACAATTAAGAACTACCTAATTACACTGATAACAAAAGTCAGAACCTCCCCACACACCCTCATTAAGCCTTTGATGGGCTTTGTCCCATGGAACTCTTGTGCATTCTTTGCAGCTGACACCTTTGGTTCAGCACTGTCAAGGAACAAATGCTTCTGTCAAGACTTTGCTGGGGGCTCCCATGCCTTTAAGGATTGCAGCACAATCTCTCTTCCCTCACTTTACAAATTCCTGTGTTTCAGACCAGGTAGGCTTAGTGACCAAGGGCAATGGATAACCAGTGCTTTTTTTCCTCAAAAAAAAGCCCAAAACAAAAACCCCCAGAGACACCTCCTCCTGCCTCCCCCCAAAAAATAGCCAACATCACCCCCTAAAAAAAATCCCAGTAATACAAAAAAAAAAACAGCTGCCAACTTTCCAACAAACAGAGGAAGTAGTGTGCATGTTCTTGCAAAGCAGGTACCATTTCTTCAACTCTGACTTCATTGTATGCATTTCTGAATCCAGAGGTGCACACTTGAACACTCAGATTTTTTAAATCAGATTATTTCTTTCATGTAATATTCCCCTTAAAGAGGAGAGGGGAAGTATGAAATCCCATCTAACCTACATCTGGCACTCCAAATAACCAGGCTGCACAAATCACACTCCAAGAACAAACTCGTGGGAAGGAGATGATAACCTGCATACCAAGCCTCCCTACAGACCTGCCTTCAAAACACTCCAGAGCTGGCAAAGTGAGAGAGCTGTGCATGGGCAAACACCTCAGTAAGAGCTTTCAAACCCACCCCAGCAGCCCAGGCCACTCTGGCATCAGGAGTGACAAGCAAAACTTAGAAGAGAAATACAAACATACTTTCAGTCAGCAAGTGCTATATTCCAGAAAGGCAAGCAAATGCGTTACCTCATCCCTCTACCAGCAGAACGACCTTCTAAGAAGCAAGATGTTCATGTCGGGCTGGTGAGACACTAAGGAATTTGTGCTAATTTTCTTCTTGTGCTGTTTCAATTGATATGATTCCCTCACTAATCAAATCCTAAGAAGCTCTTCCATCTTTCTCTACAGGCCCTACAAGTCAACCTCCTGAAAGCCCTTAGCAGATGGTACACGCCACCGAACAAGTGCTTGTAGAAGTCATTTAATCCCAGCCTTGCAGATGACCCTGCTCACATCAAGGTTATGCCTTTCCCTAAACCTCTCGTGTCACTTCCTTCCTTCTCTCTCATTTAAGTATTCTTGGTATCTCCAGTTTACTTTAAAATATCCACATAGAAAACATGCATAGACCAGACCACTGGAAAGTCAAAGATGTGTACTTTTTCTTAAGTTCACTGTTGTTTAAAAATTAATCCTTTCAAAATTCATTGCTGAAGTTGCTAGTATGGGGAAATGCATTTTAAAGTTAAAACGAGTGTTAAGTTTTCAAATAAGTGAGATTTCAAGGGAATGACAGCTTGGTCTGTGTAGGCAGAAAACTGTACTTTTTACATAACTTAAATTTGACTCAAAATAAGAAAATTTCTTGAATTCCTAGATTTGTATGCATCACTTTTTAGTGATCTAGTAGCTCATATTAAATGTTCTGAGTGAAAAACTGAGTATACACTGTGCATTATTTGACTATGCTATAAAGCAGTAAATCAGGAGTAATAAACATAACCAAACTAAAATTAGCCAAAAAATCCAAGTTACTTAACATAACTCAAGCATCTGGTTTCATCTCATTTCCTATCTATTATTTTCACACTGAAACCATCCACTTGGAAAGAAAATTATTTAGCCTGCAGAATATGGAGAATACAAACCACAATGATTTACAGCATCACTTTAATATTGAACTGGCCTGAATACTCTGCTGAATCGTGTTTCCAACAGAAGGGTTATGCCAGGAAGGAAATAATTTTAACTCGGTAATTCTCTGGTCTGTTGTTTAGATCTAATACTACTCTATATCATCTGCTGACTACTGCAAGTGACTTCCCAAAGCTGTGAACAAGCAGAGCACAACAGCTCTCCCCACTTTAGGAGGGTCACAGAACAGCAGAAGCTTCATCTGCACCTGGACGTTGGGCTCCAGGAGGGATTCTGCTCTCCCAGCTGGACAGGTCTAAGCTCCTTCAGTAATATAGGTGATACAAGCCTGCAGTAATATAGGTTAACAAATAAACCAGCAAAGGTTCAGCTGCTCAGTTTCTCATTCTTAACAAGAAAATGGTTAAAGGATTTCTTAAAAAGAAATTACAAGTTGCTACAGTTCTTATGGATAGAGATTACAGCTCTGGAGATGAATGCTCCAATTCACACAGTTTTATATACAGCAATTTAAAATATTTGGTGTGGATGTTACACCCCAAAATTGAATGGATTACATTTTACTTAAAAAACAAATTTGGTATTCGGTGACTGACTAATTGCAGCCAGATGATTCTGACAAAATTAAGCAAATGCTTTGGAAGGGTACAGGATCAGGACTGCAGACAGGGTGGGCTGTAAGAAAGTGTCAGGGCTGTAAGAAAGTGTCAGACCAAAACATACGTTTAGATAGTCACTTGTATTAAAGAATATACAAATTACTGATAACATTTGAAGTACTTCACAATCCGATTTGCTTTGTTTTGACTTCACCAAGTTAGTAGATGCAACTGAGGCATAACACAGCCAAAACGAGATCCTTCAGACAAAGTACTCAGGAAGAAAGGAGGGTCTGAAATTGTCATCAGCAGCACAATACTCAAATAAACCACCCTCCATGTTCTTTACTTTTTTCCTTTAAGATGATCAGAGATCAAATGAATGTACCAATCTTCAACTGAAAGTAGAAAGAAAAGCAAGACTAACCCTTTTCCAGACTCAAGTTTAAACTAACTTTCAGCGCCACTCCAGAGTACCGTCCCTTTTCAGGTCTGAGGCTACATGCTGCTCTGCCCAAAACCTGCAACCTGTCTTGTGTGCATGGACTTAACATCCTGTATGGATTTGCCAGATGCGTGGTACAAACACTAACTACACCAAGAAAGAATTTTAATCTGTCTACTTCTTTTTTTCCAATATGATTACTTGTATTAAGTAGTTTAGGAAGACCTGGCAAGAGTTTTCCTCAACTCCTGCCATGTTTTAAAGTGGATCACTTTAAAAGCAGAAACACATCATGACTGCTGAGCTCTCCACAGATTTTGCTATGTGGAACCTTGGTGATACTAACACCAGGATATAGTTTTGAAGGACAAGAGAACAACTCTAACACAATGCCAGTGAAAGGCATCTCAAAAATCTGCCTGTGTCCCTCTGCATGCACAGAAGAGCAGGCAGAGAGAGTTGTTTTTACTGTTGTTGAAAGAGAGAGAAACCACGGCTTGTTTCCAGGAAAGGAGGCAACCTCTATCAAAAGCAGCAGCCACTGTGCCGAAAGACATCCTTCCGGCACCTGTCTTTCTTGGCCGCATAGCCCAGGCAGGGACTCACCGCGAAGACGGCGTTCTGCAGCCCGAAGGGGATCAGCGTCAGCCGCGACAGAAACACCACCTTGAGGCCGCTGCCGCCCTCCACGACACGGACGATGGCACTGAGCGTCCCGCTGCCCTGGATCCTGGCCCGTGCCCAGCGGGCCAACAGCCGCTTGCAGGCCACGTGGGCGACAAAGGTGCCGACGAGGACGCCGAACACCATCAGCCCCATGCCCAGCACGAAGCCGTAGAGGTAGCCGGCGGCCACGTTCAGCAGGATGTAGCCCCAGCCGCACGGGAAGGATACGACGATGAAGCCCATGGTGAAGAGCAGCACGCCGGCCAGGCTGTCCAGGCTCTCGGCCCAGAGCAGCAGGTCCCGCAGGTACTGGCGCACCAGGGCCAGCGAGGCGAAGCAGACGGCGGCCAGGACGCACAGGCTGAGGCAGCTCTTGCACCAGCAGGTGCCCAGCAGGCAGCAGGAGCAGCGCCAGCCCCGGGCCTCGGCCAGCCCATGCCCGCCGCCGCCCGGCTCGGGCAGCTGGCAGAGCAGCAGCTCCGCGGGCGGCAGCCCGTCCTGGTCCGCGCAGGGCCCCAGCAGCAGCCCGCCGGCCCCCGCCGCCTCCGCCGGGACGAAGCCGATGGTGTCTCCGCTGCCGCCGCCTCCCGCTGCCGTCCCGGCGGCTCGGGACAGCCAACGGCCCAGGTCCTGCCGGGCGCCCTGCGCCGCCGCCTGCTTCACGGCCCGGGAGAGGAGCTGCAGCGCCGCGGCCCCCGCGCCCAGCATCCCCCCGCCCCGCCACCCGGCTTCAGCGCCGCCGAGCCGCGCAGCCCCTTCGCTCCCCGCCTCCCCACGCAGCCTGCGGGCAGGGGCGGCCGTTCCCTCATCGCCCCGCCATGGCCCGGCTGCCGAGCCCGGCCAAGGGCCGGGCGGGGGCGGGGAAGCGGCGGCGAGGAGGGCGGGGAGGAGGGGGCCGCGCTTCGCCGCCGCCCGGCGGGCGGAGGGGCCGGGGAGGCCTCCGCGCCGCCTCCCGCCTCGGCCGCGCCGCCGGGGCTGCGGTGTTAGACGGCGGCGGGGCCGCTCTCTCCGTTCCGGCAGCGGCAGCAGCGGCCCTGGCGGAGCGCGAGTCCCGGGGGGCGGCGGCGGCGGCAGCACGGCGGCTCCATCTCCCCGCGCTGGGCTCCCGCGCCGCTCCTGGAAGCGCCCTCTCGGAACGGCGGTGCCGATGTGGCAAGCCCGGGAGGGAGGAGGCCAGGCGAAGCTCTGGCGGCAGCAGCGCCCGGCCCCGCTGCGGGGCTCGGCCGCGGCGCCAAGGCTCCGCCTCCCGCCCCGCCTCGGAGCGCCCCGCCGGCCGGGTATGCCCCAGCGGGGCCCCGCCGCCCGCCTCGCCCGAGCCGCCTCGGGCTGCATACCGCCCTCGGCCCCTGTGCCAGCGGCCTGCTTTCCCGGCAGAGCCGTGACCCGCAGGGTTTGGAGGGAGCCGTGCTGGAAAGCGGGTTGTTTTCCGTCAGGGGAGCGCGGGGTTCAAGCATCGCTGACTGTACTGGTACTCTTGTGCTCCCTTGACACGTCTTCCTCTCTTACGTGAGGGCTTTGTACCGCAAACACACCGGCTTGCCCGTCTCTGTCAGTGGAACGAGCCCTCCCCGACCAGTGACCGGGCTTTGAGCCGAGGGGCGACAGCCTGTGCGGCCGGGCTCCGCGGCACGCGTGGCTCACATGCCCGAAGGCTCGGACCCACTTTGGCACGGTTTGAGGTTGAGTTTTGAGGCATTGCCAGAAAGAGAGAAACAGCCTGGACATGGGGCGAGGGCTCCGTTTAGAGGGGTGTTTTCTCGGGAGCCTTGCTGAGGCTCGATGGCTTCGTAGGTCGCTTTTGCTCTGATGTTACTAATGGCAAGGTGCAGAAAGGGTTTGTTTTTTTACGACGTGCTCCAGTGGAGTTATACTCCCCTGCTGGGAAATTTGCAAGCGTGTATTAAACGAGAATACGTGTAGATTGTAAAGGTTAAAGGGTGACTGGAAACAAACAAACAGATATCAAAATTAAGAACATATCTTTAAGTACTGCAATTATGCAGTACTTGGGAAATACAGTGGTAGAAACAATAAAACTGAGCAATCCAGCAAATCAGCCTTAGAAAATGACAGATGTCTTTGAGAGCCAGCAGCAGAATAAAACCTCTGTACAGCAGGGAAATTGCAGATAAATGTCTCCAGCATAACCTGCTTTCTTGATGTTACCTTTATCTGAGTGAGAGCATTTGATTTTGTCTTCACTCTTTGCTTGCATGCAAACACAGGCAGGGCGTACATCCGGAATTGTAATAATAATAATAATGTCAACAAAACCCTGCACTGGAGCTTGTAAAGGATGATGGGCATGCTTGTACATTCAGCAAGGCATTTCAGCAAACGGGCAGCTGGAAGGTCAGTAGAACAGGAAGACAAAATACTAATTTCTGGTTTTATACTAAGAGCACATATGTCTTTGATGTGGATTCAGCTTGCATATATTTTTGTTCAATATATTATACTTTCATAAAACAGGAAAAAGTATGTGTGGAAGTGTCTAACAGAGTTACAGCTTTTCACTGCCCCTCCATTGCTGTATTTAAAGTGCAGAACCTTGTACTCTGAGCTGGAATGAATTTCTGGCTGTCACTCTAAAAGCTACAGGGTTCTGTATTTATAATTACATTAGATGTACTTGAAATGTGACCACAAGAGAGTATGAAGAACATAATGGTCTATCTAAGTGACGGTTTTGATATTACACTCTAACCTATAAAAAAAAAAAATTAACTGGTTAGCGGATATGCTTTTCCAGTCCCTAGGAATATACAGGCTGAATCTCCTTGACCTTATACATCATCTGGGCTCCCAAAAATAGCTAATCCTGGCATTCTTCTGTTCCCTGGAGCAATAGCTCAGGAAAGAAAGGCAACAAATAGTCCAATTTTGAATGACACAGACCATGGTCATGGAGCATCTTTGGATAAACATCCAAGTGAGGCCACAGGAATTCAGCAAGACTTGGGTGGAGCTGGTAGCTGCTCCCTCATGCACAGAGGATACAGCTACAGAGATGAGAGGCAGTGTCAGCTGGCTCCTCTGAGCCTTCCCAGCACACTCTTACCATCTGAAGGGAAAAGCAACAACCTCACACACCCTTGAAAATGTGCCAGATTGGCACATTGCTAGACAAAATGCCGGACAAAATTGTCTGCCTTTCAGACTTACTAGTCAGTGAATCATAGGATATTCCTGTACCATGGATGATGCAGTTGCAATGATACAAGCAAGGCTAGATCTGTAGGGGAAAGCAGTTATCTTTCCAATCACTACACTTAAAAAACTAGGCAAGCTCTTGAGCACACAGTTCCTGGACAAACACTTTGTTCTCCAAAAAAGATAGGGCTTTTTGTTTGTTTTTCCTTTTTCCCCAGGTAGATAGTTGATTTAGTGAATAATTTGCAGCAAATGCTGTCTAACCTGTTCCTTTAAAAAGCATAGCTGTTACTTTTGGAAATTATTTGAAGTAATAGGTATAAGAATTATAGGTTTAGTTCATATGGGTTTAAATTATTGCATTACATCAACTAATACTGCTCCTATACTTCCTTAGATGGATCTAATTACCTAGATTTTCATTATCTCATCTATCATGTGAGCTGTTTTCTTACCTATCTTAATATTTAATTTTGGTCTTTCTCAATGGATACATGTAAAACCTGAGAGGCACAGGGTAACAGCTGGAGTAGTGTTCTGCTTCAAGAAAAGGTGTTTCTGTAGAAAGATGCTCTCACAATTATATAGATGGTAGTGGATATTAAAGAATTTTTACCAGAGGAGTGTTTTTTTCCAGGCCAGCATTGTAGGCTGAGGATATTTCCTTGTCCTGGCACAAGCAACTGAGAAAGCATTTGAAAGCATTTGAAACTATGATTCTTCTGTCTCATTTTTTATTTGAAGGGCTATTATCATGCAAACACACCCAACTAAACATGTGAGTCAATTTGAAATGAAAGCCATGACTCATTTAGGTCCATGCAACTGGTCCACAGTGAATAGGGATGGTGAAGATCAGGACCTAAATTAATTCTGAAGCTCCCGAAAACTTGCCATAGTTATTTCTGAATTGCTCTTTGGGAGGGAGAAGCAGGACTTTTTTGAGAAAACAATATTAAGAACCATAACAGCAGTGTACTTCTAAATGCCTGTTAGCCTGCCAGCGTTACTGTGAAGATCCTTTGGTGGGAAGTGCAGCCTTGACTGATGTCAGGAGTAATGTTTCTTAGGCCACAGCAGGCTCACTGAAAGTGCCTCCATCTGGCCTGCAGTCTTCCTTGCTATGGATTCCTTTACATCCACTTGAAGGAAGGGGGCTGTAAACTCACGCAGGGAATACACTTTTTGCTATTAAACAGAGTATGAGTTGCAAAGATGTGGGGGACAGTATTAGCAAGGAGCAAGTGATGACCAGAGAAATTATTCTGGTAGACCAAGTTAGGTCTGCAAGCCATAGCTTGGGCCCCACTGATTTGGATTGTTGTATTTCAAATACATGTGCATTCACAGTTTTGTCAAAGTGAATGACAGTTGTGCTGAAGGAGAACAAGGTATCATGTAGCATTTTATGACATTGCTTGGATTCCCTGTGAAAGGTGATAGCTCTGAAGTTACTGCATCAGAACAGGAGGTGTAAGAAGAGAAAGGGCACTATTTGCAACTTGGGATCATCTAATATTATAATTTTTGGACCAGTATCTATCAAGATAGACAACAAATTTTGTGTTACTTTCACCAGGAGCTACCTAGTTTAGAAAAAAATTTTTATATAAAATATACAAACATAAAAAATTAAATAACATAAACCTTATTTATCCCTGAAAGAGATTTTAAGTCCTGGGGTGAGAATCCAGACTGTGTTGTTTTGCAGCTTGATTTATTAGGTGTCTACAGAAACTTTATTACTTGATATATAATCCAGTTTCCCACATAAGTGTCATATAATCATGTTAAAAACACAGAAGGATTTGTTATACTATCATAAACTCATATAATTCAGAAAATGAATCTGTTTCTTTTCATACATGCTTCTACTTAAGAAATATGGTTTATATAATGATTTTACAAGAAACATTTCAAGCCAATTTGATTACAGCTCTGTGTAAGACATGAATAAAAATTAAATACAGTAAGCAATGTGCTGAAATATTTATATTGAAGAGAAAATTCTGAGGCATCACTCTAGTATGACTTACTGTGTAAATAGTGACACATCAAAAACAAGTCCATTTCAGTGGAAGTGAGGATTTTTGATATTCATTAGAGTGTCCTAGACCAGAAAGAGGAAATGAGAAACCTTTCCATATACATAAGGCAAAAATACAGCTGCATACTTGGTCTATATACAGTTGCCTTCACCTGTTGAAGCAATGGAAAAATTAAGCTAATTAATCTGAAAGACTCACAAGGAATTCTTCCTTGGAAAAGAACATCCTTTGTTTGGGAGAAAAAACTTCTGCCAGTTTTTCATTCCCTGAAATTACTGCTTTGTTGCCCAAAAAGTGCCTTAGTCAAAGGCTATTGGTGTAATGCAGAATAGCCTGAAGTTTGGAAGTTGCAAAATTCCTCTTGAGGATTAGACTAACATTGGTTGCCCTAGGAAGTGGCATGCTGTGGAAAAAGTCCAAGTATTAAATTAATTGTGTCCTCCTTAATTGCATAGTGCAATCATTAGACACACCTCAAAATGTTAGCCAAGTAATTACTTACTTCTATCAGGACCACAAACTAGGAATTCTCATTTTCATGCAAGAGAATGCTTGAGGCAATTCTTAGGAGCACTAAGATCTAGAAAGTGTATTTTCAAAAGGAATTTTTGGTATCATGAAACAAAATATAGTGAGAAAAGCATATCTGAGGAACAGGAAATTCTCTTGGTGAAGTCGTTTATTGAGGCTGTTTACACCCAGATTCTCCTCCACTTTGAAGTGACTAAAAGAGGAACTGTAGCTAAATATATACCATGCTCAAGGCACTTTCAGTGGGAGGGGTGTAAGTAAATGGAAATGCTAGAACATCCTTAATGTCATGTTTTCATCAGTTCCCACACATCTGTGCCTTTTAATATAGTTTGATATTCTTCAACAAGTTATCACATTCCCTTTGATACATCTGCAATCCCATATGTAAAAGATATATATATATCTTTCATATATTTGCTTTTACAGTATATTTCAGTAAGTTGCAAAGCACAGAAAAGTAACCTGCATTTTCACTTTTTCCACAGCAAGGGTACAGTCCTAGCAGGTTATGGATTGGAGGTCAGTTTCACCTAATATTTTTGGTTCAGTGATTTTGTAAAAGTATTTAGTATGAAAGGATAACCCAAAATGCAGAGACTGTTTCAATAACACAGTAACATTTGACTGAGTTTTACTATTAAGCTTTATTAAGCAGCTTTAAGGTTTGCTTCAAGTCAGCTCTGAAGCAGACAATCAAGTTGGTAGCTTGGATAAACAAACGTGTTTAAGTTTGAGAGTATAAATCAGGTCATCAGTTACAACAGTCTTAGATCAGAAGAAAAAAAACCTTATGGATTAATTTCTTTGTGTTTTCTTGGTTTATAATTGGTTTTTACTGAGCAAAGCTTCAGCAGTCCTTCTTCATCTTTGTTGTTATTTCTTTATTTAAGAAACCACAGTATGGTACTGGCAGGCATTGAACATAGCAGGGGTCTATGCCTTTGTAGAAGCATGAGGATTAAAAAAAATCTCAGCTTCCAAAATCAAAGGCAGAGCTCATCTGAGTGTTTCCCTATGTCAGGCACTGTTTATATCACTTTGCATGTTTATAATCCTTGTTGTAGTGTATCTACTAAATTATTTATTATTCATAGTTTCAAGCTAGGCTAGCTGATGAGTTACAAACATCCTCTGAGAGAACATTCACATTTTTTATTAAACACTGGTGAAAACATGATTTTAAGCCTAATTTGCCTCCCATTCTGACTCTTACGACCCTAGCCCCAGGCAAAAGAGCATTTTAACTAGAAGCCCCCAAAATCAGAGTTCAGTAGACAGCCTGGCTCTTCTCTACTGTGTAGTTTAAAGGAGATGTAGATTATGACTGGGCTTGGAAAAGTCTCTTCTTAATGGTCTCACCTCCTACATGCCAAGACTGTGAACTGGAAACTCCACTTCTTGTCTGTTTTTTCTAGGCTCTGGTGTCTGCACCCCTATTCCAGCAGCTGAGATTGGGGACACAATGTAATTGCAATAACAGCCATCTATTAAATTTGCAGCAAAGATTTTGCCCAAGGCTTGGAGTGTCCTGTCTTTCTTTTGAAGCATTCAGTAGTCCTCAGCAGGCTTGTTGGGCACACAGGAACTTGTAAGAGGTGCTCAGTATCAGGCATCTTGGGAGAGAGACGTAGAATACAAATAAATGAATGATCAGATGAGATGGAGAGGGCTGAAAGAACTTAAAGGATGTTAGTCTTGATAGAGAATCACATGAAAAAGGGCTGTGTGTTCTTTTTGGTCCTGTTCCTCCTCTCCTCCAGTCACAAGAGATGCTGTAAACACAAAAAATGCTTTCTAGTCCTACTTGAGTGGAGTTATACAGAAGAAGGATGAGAAACAGGGTAGAAGGACTAGGTCTGTGCATGAAGGAGCCTGCTCCCTCTGTCCCCAAACCTGTTCCATCCACAGCAACCTCTGTGCACCCTTTCCTGCACTCGAGGGCAGCTTTTCCATAACAGGAAGAAGGAACCTATGATGCTGGAAGAGACAGCCTTGCACACAGTAATTAAGATTAGGGTGTTTGCTAAATATAAGGCTTGTGTAGAGAGCAGATCTCTATTATAGGGCACAACTTAGGCAAGTAGGAGTCCAGGTGCATGGTATTTTGGACTTTTGAAAACAAATATTTCCAAATGATACCTCTTAGCAGGTTCAACAGAGACAAAATAACTGTGTTGAAAAATATTTAGATGTGTTGAAACTATTTATTGACTTTGAGACTGACTTAAAATGCTTATATATTGATACCCAAAAGCATGTGTTTAAACTGAAGTTATTTAGTAAACCTCATTCAAATTATATCATTAGATAACATCAGAAGGAGGTTTCCAAACTTGATCTTTCAAAGACTTAGCAGCACACAGGTGTTAGTCATGTAAGTAGATATATTGGTTTGCCCTCTTTGACGGTACTGTCATCAAAACTGTTCTCTCTACAGCCAATAAACCCCTAAGGAGTGTTGTAAATAGTTGCATACAACATTATTAAACACAAAGGAAAGGTAGACATGTCACTGGTAGACATTTTCAGGCAAAGACATTCACAAAACCTGAAGGCATACAGAAATTTCCATGGATAAGCTCTATAGCTCATCGATTCTTCAGTTCTTTACCTGGATTTAGAGTTTGTTTCTGAATGTGTTTGTTTGGAGGTTTGAGCCACCTATACCATTGCTTCTTAATCTTTATTATAACAATTTCAATTTTACCAGTTTTCACTGGGCACAATATTTTTTTTTCAACTGTCTGGCTCTTGTGTACTTTCCATTCTCAAAACACTGTATAAGCATTTTGTGTTGGATATATTGCCTCCAGCTGTCCCTTGAAGCACTTAAAATTGCATTTATAAAATATGTGTACTGTAAATCAAGCATATAGTCCCTTTGAATGAATCTGCTCTGGAGTGCTTTCCAAGTCATCAGGCAAAATAGGCAGTCTGCAAACCCAGGTGTTGCTTTAGAAAATAAACACATCAGCAGCATATCAAAGCCCAGCAAGAAGTTCTCAGCCTCAAAATGGAGTCATTCCCCATTATTGCTCCCACAATAACAGAAATGTTGATGTGAACCATTGTGTTGTGCTGCTCATTCCCTGATATGCAGCACCAATTCACACACCAAGTTGAGGTATTTCAGTTTTTTATTCTGGTTTGCACAAAGTAGGGAGATAACCCACAAAAGGCTGGCTCTCTGGTTATCAAGACTATGCATTTTAACAAACAAAGGCATCAGCACTCACTGGTTACAGAATACATATTTATTTTACTAATTAGTACTCAAATTCCTATTAGTTGTATCTCTTGCTCCTCAGGCTAATTAGTCTGCATGTGCAGTTCTTCCCTCCAGTTGAGTCTGGGGTCTGATTTAAGTAGGTGGTCAATGAATCAATGGTCACAATCTGTCACTGCCAGAATTGCCTTTCCCCCAGTTACTGCTGAGTTCTGCTGACTTCACTCCTGGTGGCTCTCATCCAGACAGCCATTCATCTTGGGATTGTCTTCCTTTTTTCTTAAAACAAAAGATTAGCCAAGCATACAACATTCGCAATGCAATTGCTTAATCATAACTGTCCAGCTAGAGCTACTGGGAAACAACCAAAAAACAAATTGCAAAGTTTGATTCAAATCTTGAGCCACTCAAATCCTGGGGGGCTTGATATCATTTGTAGAAGTCCTGACTTGACCAGAGAATTTCTTCTTCATTGAAAGAGCAGAATAAAAGCTTTCTACAACAGTGAACTAGCTATCTTTGTAAAACCTCTGAACAATGTTTGCTTTCTTCACACTTCTTGTGATCACAAATAAAACAAAGGGGTTAAATACGGGAAACTAATACCAAAACTGGGATAAAAACCAGATATTCCTTTTCCTATTATACATATTTCTTCTTTTGTGAGTACTTTTTTTTTTAATCTTAAAAGATGTAAAGATGATTTTTTTAAAGTAAGTTTGTGCAACAGGAAGATTTCCCAAAACTTTCTTCCTATTTTTCTCAATTTTATTAGCATATTCTGAAATCACTCTTTCAGTGTTGTTTGTGTTCCTTCATGAAACATTTTTGAATATATAAACAGCTTATACTGCTCCATGTTTAGAAAACTGTGTGCTTTGTCATTCTGCACGGTCCCAGTGGTAACACTTATCCTTTATTCTGTTTCCAGTCAATAACAGTGGGAGGTTCACCCCTGTTTCTCTTCCTTCTCTGCCTTCTTCCTGGCATTCTGCCTATGGCCATGGAGTAGCAGGTGTGTATTATCAAGCAGTTACACCAGTTGCTTCAGGCATGCAGATCTCTTCAAATTTCCTTCTCCATGACCCTCATCAGCTGTTACTGCTTTATCAGTTTACTGTCAGATGGGCAGCAAGCACCAGTCCTAATCCAGGACCAGCTGAGATGCCATTCTGTCCCTACAGCAGCACCACCTTAATATTCCAGACTGGAAACTGGAAAACTGAATAAGATTTTTTTTAATTTAGTTTAATTCTTCTTTAGGTGTGTTACTGATATTTGTCAAATAGAGGAATCATTTAAGAGCAAAGGAAATATTGAAGAGCTATTATGCACAATTTTTAATGAATTTTTAATGAAACTCCACATCACTCCAGCAAAAATTTGCCTTAATATGAACTAGTCCAAATTTTCTTCTTTAGGCATCAGGATCTTCCAGATTAGTCTCACATCTATCAAGACATACAAAAATATTGAAAAGTTTTGCTATGAAATTCATGCATTTTAAAGTGTAAATTCTACCTCATCGCCTATACAGTGCACAAAAATTTCCATAAAATAATTATTTGACTAGAAATAAAAAGACAAAGATCCTTTGGAGTTGACTGTGTGATACTTAATAACTTGAGCAAGTAGTTACAGTGCGTGATGCTAATATTATCCTTCAGAAAGCAACCAAGTGCACCCAATATATGGACTTTGATGATAGTCTCTGACACACTGTATGCTCTGTAGGAATTAACATGGCTGGGGTAAGACTCTGGCATGACCATGGCACCTCTATATGACCCTTTCCATTCCACAATGACTTATTGCAATTGTAAGAAAAAGGATATGGTGCCTTTTTCCTTGACCTGTGAAGCTACAGGCTTTTTCTGTATCACATACCTTGACCTAAGGTGCCAAAAGAGAACTGCTGGACTCCAGAAGAAGCCTTTATGGCCCCACATAATCAGATGTTAGGAATTTCCTTCATGTAGATCTAGAAAGATCTCCTCAAAGGATAGACATGCACACCCGTAATGACAGAGGCATAAATTACCTCTAGTCTGAATCCATGGACAAACTGCACCTGCTGTCCCTAAGGACGTGTATTGCCCTGAGGAGCACTGACATGCAATGTGCAGAGATCCCAAATTGTGAAGACTCAGTTCAACATAGGTAACTGTCCTGGTTTTAGCTGGGATAGAATTAATGTCTTTTCAGAAGCTGTTACAGTGCTGTGTTTTGGATTTGCAATGAGAATGGTGTTGATAACACACTGATGTTTTGGTTCTTGCTAAATTGTGTTTATCTAAGTTGAGGACTTTGATTTAGTTAATGGGGTTTTGGTTAGGGATTTTGTGGTTTGTTTGTTTGTTTGGTGGAGGTTTTGTTTGTTTGTTTGTTTGGTGGGTTTTCTGGGGGGAGGAGGCATTTAGTGTTGGTTTGTGAGGGGTTTTCTTTGGTTGGTTGGGTTGGGATTTTTTGGTTTTTGGGTTTTTTTGTCTTATGCTTTGCCAGACAGGAGGTATGCAAAAAAAAATGGGAAGGAGTATAGCCAAGTGACTTGAACTAGTCAAAGGGATATTCCACACCAGCGAACATCATGCCCAGTATATGAACTGGGGGAGTTACACAGAAGGGGGGACCAGTCAGGGTTCAGGAAGGGGATCTGGCATGACTGGATGGTGAGCAATTGTACTGTACATCATTTGTTCTTCCCTTTTTATTGTCATGATTACTATAATTTACCACTATTACTGTGTTTTACTTTGGTTTTGATTATTAAACTCTTCTTATTGCAACCTGCAAATTTTACTTTGATTCTCCTCCCCATTCCACTGGGCTGGGGGGAGAGAAGGGGCTTTGAGTGAGCAGCTGCATGGTGCTTAATTTCCAGATGGATTTAAACTATGAGCAGTGTAATTTAATTGGCCAATTCCAGGGAAAATTGTGTTACTAATACAAACTACTTTCTCACTTATGCATGGTTATTATGCTAACAGAGGTTGACAAGTGTAAAAAAGGATTACATCTTTCTTATTTGAATCCATAGCATTAAAAAGTTATTTGGGGTTTTCATGTTTTTGTGGTTGATTTGTTTTGCAGTAGCTATTGTTATTTCTCTTTCTTTCTTTCTTTTTTTCTTTCTTTCTTTCTTTCTTTCTTTCTTTCTTTCTTTCTGAAATATCTCATGAAGAGTCTAATGAAGCAGTTCTTTAAAGAAATCAGAAAATTGGAAAGAAAACTGCATGTGAGGTGCTGAGTTTCTGTTGAGAGCAAAGATTGTGTATCTTGGGTCTCTGTAACACCTTTAGTCTTTATGATTTCACCCTATTGTTTCCTAGTTGTGCCTTTCTTTAAAAGTTGTCATGCACTTTAAACTTTCAGCCCTTCAGATGCCTCATGTTATTTCACTGGTCACTACTCCTCCACTCCTCCATTTGCTGGGCAGAAGGCAGATTACATTTCTTAGGCAATACCTTTGAAGATTGCTTCAGAATTAAGACATCTGATGATAAACTTAGTTTGTAGTGATAAAGTCAATCCCAGTAGGGACTGACTTTAACCCAGGACACTTCTCAAGACATATGAGGAAGCTTTTTGTAAACTTACCCTTTAGAGATGCACCAAATTGAGGAACAAGTAATTGCACTGACATTTGGAATCCACAAAGCATTTTTTTTATTGTCTTGATTTTTTAATACCACGTTACTTATTTAAGTTTAAGCAACCCTCTCCCATCTTTGTTGTTATTACTTTATTTCAGAAATTATAAATTGAGTCTATTCAAGGTAATGGAGTTGCTCAGGCAGGATTTTCCTTTGGCAAGCCCATGATGACTACTCCCACATATGTTCTTCATGTTCTCAGAAGACTTTATTTGCAATGTGTATCTTTCAGATAGCATACAGAAAATATTTATTCAGAATATATTTTGACTTCGAATACACTTCCTCATTTCTCTGCTACACATTTCTCACAATATATTTTCTGGCTCAGTACATATATTGTGCTCATCATGTTTGTGGACAGCAAACAAAAACAGGGCTGGATCCAACCCTTATCTAGATCTAGGGACTGTGTTGTGTGTGGGGCATCACACACTGTGTCTGGATCTGTGTGCGTGCTCGAAGAGGCTAAAGAAGGATGGACCAGGAGAAGGTTAAGGGCCATGTTACCTGTCTCCCCTTCCTTCAGGGTATTGTCCCATCATTAGGAATTATTTCTCTAAACAGGTAACAAACTGGAGGAGGGAGATTAATAAAATTCTCTACAACAAGTAGTTACATAGCTGAAAACTTGATCTGATTCAATAGGACATTACAGTAGCTATAGAAGAAATTATCCTCCTTGGCATCAAAGATTTTGCATGTGCAGAATAGGAGACGCAGAAGCAGTCAGGCTTACTTAACCTTCAGTGTAACAGAAGGCCACTTCAACAGAGATAATAAAGTAGTTGTAACTCTTCTGCATCCAATTACAAGGTTTCTAATTATGCAGAATTATTTAAGATTTCCCCAAGGAGTTAATTTTAGAGAGTACCAGAGATTGTCTCTAAAGACTTCTTCTAACCTGTCGCACTTAAAAGCATTCCAGCTTCTCAGATGTGCTACTCAAGGGAGCTCTTTCTATTTTATTGGTATCCACTAGAGAAAAGTAAGCAACAGCCAAGTCATAAAAAGGTTGGGGTTTATTACTTAACATTACAGCAATTTGCTGTTTCTAACCTCGTTGGGAAATTGCAGGGAGGTGAAGATGAGTAGATGAGCTGATTCACTGGGGAGTATGATTGATTGATGGTCGGAAATAATGAAAAGTCCCAAGGAAGCACACAGGAGAGAGAAACTTCAGCAAAAGGAGAGCTTTAAAGATAAGTGTTCTATTTTTCTTTTTTTTTTTTTTTTTTAACAAAAGCACCCAATGTCTTTATGATATGCTTTGATGTGCAAAATTTTGATGAGGTTATTTTCAGAGCACAGGAAGCTCTCCTTTCTTTGGGAATGTGAAAAGGCTGTGCTTGCCACCCCTGGAAACAGCTGTGGGATTCACAGTTCGCCCAGAATTCCTAAGAAAGTAGATTCACATACATAGCCTGTATTTCCTTTTGTTAACATAAAACCAGCTGGTTTGAAGTAGTTTGTTAAGATGAGTCTAGACTAGGTCACCTGTGGCTGGTGGTGGGTCTATAGCGCACCTGAGTGGAGGCTGAACTGGTCCTCTTCATGCCAGCATTTAGTTCAGAACAAAGTATATGTAAAAAGCCCTAGAATATTTCCCCATGTTTCCTGCCCTCCCACAGACTGTAACCATCTCTGTGGTTTGGAGGCAGAGTTGAAGAGGGAAGCTGTGATTTCAGAGCAACACAACAGGAGGGAAATGATCAGTGTGGCCACAGGATCTGCTGTGCCTGCTGTCCTGGGGGAGAATGATGGAATTGCTCTGCTGGTGGCAAATACTTGCAGATGCAGCACATGGATCTGCAAGAGATCTCCACCGTGTCTGCAACAGCATCTCTGCCCTTAGCATTAGGGCAAAAGAAGAGAAAATTGGTCGAATGGGGGGACAAACTACACAGCCAAGAGATTTCTTCTTTATCAGTGCTCAAGCAAGAGGAAACCATAGCAAGGGAATAGGAGAGGAGAGGAGAGGGAAGGGGAGGAGAGGGGACAGGAGGGGAGGAGAGGGGACAGGAGAACCACACTGAGAGAAGCCAAGTAGCCTGTGTCTGACACACCTTTGCTTTTAGGTGAACTCAGGACATGGGTAAATTTTTTGGCTCTTCCTCATTGTTGGCATATATGGCCAGTACAGCACTAGGTCCTCCCCTTTAAGATATGGATTATCACATAAACATGATCCTCCATTTTCAGATTTTTTGCAAACTTAAACATAAACTTAAACATACACTGTACTAGCATGGGTAATGTTGCTACCACAGTGGTTATTTTTTATTTCCTATATTTCTGCAGCAGCACAATTCAAAATTAAAAGAATGAACATGACTTTAAGGCAGAAGAACCCCCTGTAAAGGAAATAATCTCATCAGGCTTCTGAACTGAAGCAATTCTGTTTCTGCAGAACTGAAACAGTCTTGTTTAAGTGCAGAGGAGACCAAAACTAGTATGTGCAAGAGAGCCTGTATGGCTTATGCAGCTTCAGGAAAGGGGAGCTGCCACAAAGAGATCATTCCTGGTGCTTACTTCAGACATCACTTTTCAACATAGGTAACAAAAAAAATTATAAAAAAAAAAAAAGAAAATAAGGACTGTATCATTATTAGGATTTTAATTAAGGAATGAGAAAGGTTAAAAATAAAACAGAAAATTCTTCTTCTTTTTTTTTTACTTCCTGAGCATTTATTAGGCAGCCAACACAGGCTAGCTTCTGGAAAACCACTTGTTTAACAAGTGGACAATAATCAAATGATATATTTGCAGGACATCTCTTTGGCAGCTCTCTTCAGCATGCAGTAAGGCTCCTTTAAAAATGTTACGAGCCAGTCAATCTGAAGATGCCATGTATCTTTTAAGAGAGATTCAAAGTGAAACTAATCTGCTTAGGGCCATCATGACCCCGTAATAATGTATATTGTCTGTCCTCATCTCATGTTCAGAATACCAGCATGACAATCAGATTTTCCTAGAGAGCATATTATTAATCTTTGTCCTTTATATTAAACTGTTGGTTATATCTGTATTATATACAATATGAGCCCAGAATCCTGTCAAGTACTCATCCTTTATGGAACTCTCACTGCCCAGCAACGTGGGAGTGGGAGTCTCTTCTGAGACCACTGAAAATATGTCCATTGTGATTTCCCTTAGCTCAGGAGAAGGAAAATGCAAATAACTCCAGAGAAAGAAGTGCAAATTGCACAGACTGCAGTACCCTGCATGGGACCAGCTGTGTGCTGGTTTCAGGCAGGCAGTTGGATGGATGCACACACTGCAGCAGGTGAGACTCCCTCCCACTTGGCTCTGCAAGTGGAGCTCTGTCAGTTCCTGAATTAGGCCAGGTTCCCTCTTGGGAAACCCTCAGGAATTAGCAACTCTAATTGCATTACCCAGAGAGATTTTGTCCATGAGTGAGACCTTGATGAAAACTATCTGTCTTTTGCCCATCTTCCAGGTACTTCTTAGCAAGTTTACCCCTTTATGTAGATATAATTTAGCAAAATTATAGCTCTTTATAACCTGTATAGCTTTAAACAGCCAGCTTGAGGACCAAGGACTCAAGGGAAAGGCAATAGGAAGACTTTGAGCTGAAGAGCCTGAGAGAAAGAGCAGTGCAAATACAGCCATCCAATAAAAGAAGTGTTTATGCTTTATCTAGATTCTCTTGGCATTTATACTTAAAATAACCTGATTTGTTCAGGTTATTCAGCACTTGGAATGTTCCCTTTGCTGCTTGCCAAAAATAAATTATTAAGCTTTATTCTTTCTGCTAGAAGCCGTGGAGAAAAAGACAAGAAAGTGGGCTTTTCTCTATTGAGAAATACTCAGAGTATTCAGCATGTATTTATAATGTGTTTATAATTTCTAAGTACACCTGAAGCCTACAAGAGATCAGAATTTTGGGACCACAAACAGGAGAGAATTCAGGAGCTGCTTAGTCAGAAATGATGGGAAGAACATGTCTCACAAGAGTGCCACAAGGTGAGAATTGCTGCACCCTGCTCATAACCTTAGCAAAGGAGAAAATTAATATTTCTGTAATTTTGCCCCTGATTAAGTATGAAGTGCTGAGGGAAACAGAGTGTCTTAGTGCTGTTTCCCTGCTCACAGAAGATATTTCTATGCATAATTCTGTTCATATTCACTGCTATGCCAACAAATGTGCATCAAATTCCTTTCCACTGATGGTTTTTTTCAGAACCTCTGCCAAACCATCCAATCCATGGGGTTTTATTCAGCGTTGATGTACAGTTTGAGAGACTATGAACTTTAGTTCCTGCAAGATACACACAAAAGCAAAGTGAAGAGAGGAATCAAAATCTCTTGCCTGCTTTGATGGCAAAATTCTCTGTACAACAAGGAAGTATAAATTCTTTTGTTCTTTTAAGTTTCTACAGCTGCCAAACTCATCTTCTACTAAATTTCAGTATTTCAAAAATGCAGTGACTTAACTCCAAGGGGTTTTGCTGATGAATTGAAATCCCATCCCTCTAGTTTTGAAGCTAACTTTTCCAAACCAGCATATGCAGCCATTTTTGTTCCTGGGTGTAGAGGTTGTCCCAGTTCCAACCTCAGACCCTGTCTTCTGTATGCAATGATCTTTCTTCATATTCACTTCCTTACTCAATCAGGAACCACTTTCATCCTTCAAGCTAAAAATGGAGCTGTTAATGGGTACTAGTTAGATTAATTTTCTTCTAGTATCTTCTAAGTAGACAAAGGACTTGTCAGTGGAACCTGGGGAAGGGAAGGGGAAAGGAAGAAGAAGAAAAGAGAAGAAAGAGTTTATTTGGGAAACCCACTTTATAAGTACCAAGGATACCTCTGATTCCTATTTCTGAAGTGCAAAACCAAAGCAAAAACTTGCATTTAGACTTATAAGTTTGAAACCAGTACAGCTACCAAATAATTTGGCTGGCTTGGGAAAATTTCATAGGCAGAACTCTCCATTATGCTGTTGTTTCCTGATGTGAGTTACATTCTCAGTAAAGTGAGCAGAAGGAAAGGATCACTGAGTTAAAGAGAGAGACAATCTCCAATAAGAACTCAGTTCCCATTATTACTGTTAATTGATATATAGTGAAAATGAATAAACAGTTACCATCTTGATAATTAAAAGGTAATTGTCTAAACCTGTGGCTGTAGTGTAAATGGAGATGTGCTAACACAACTGAAATTTGTGCAAGTATCATCAGCAACTAATCACACCCTTCTTCTCTATAGGCTTGCTTGAATTTGCTTATTTTGGAAACAAAGCAAAGCTTTAACCTCATTTGTTAAAACTGTATAGGCAGCAGAACTAGCCAGTGTTTTACTCTGTCCCATGACCTGCTAGTAAAGTTCCCAGAATCAGCAGATTTCCAGGTGCAGAAGGTTTGACTGGTGGCAATATACATGATGGAAGTGTCTCATGGGTTGTAAGATTAATAATGAAGTACCTAGCTCTGATGTGTGTCCCAGTAATGTATTCCAGTGGTACATATTTAGCATTTTACACCAGCACATTTCTGTGAGGTGGCCTGAAGGTCAGCAGCATTAAACGTATGGTGACACAGTCAGGTTCAATCAGCATTTACAATAATATAGATCTAGACTGACATCAGTATTAAGACATCAGCAAGAGTGAGAGAGAGATCAAGAGCACTTGGCTTTTCTTCTGGAGAGACACAGAACAAAAAACATGGCACTACCTTTCCCACAAAATTTTACATGTGCAGAGGTGATGGGAGCATGTAGGCACTAATTCATAATCCTTGGAATTAATTTTTAAATTTTCCTATCATATCCACTGAGACTCTCAAATTACTTTTGTTATAACATCACTCCAGTTATAATATGTAGGGAAGTTCTGACTCCTTGAAAATTGTGCTCATTCTGAATGAGAAGAAAATCAACTTTTTATAGTTTCTTAAAAGACAGTTTCTAGAGGAGATGCTGTTTCAGGAAATTTGAAATGCATTACCATAAGATAATTAACTAGAAAAGAGGTCTGAGTTTCAATCATGAAACAATTTATTCTGAAAAGAATCCAAATTAATCACACTGACATTGTTAAAATGCTTTTCAATTCTTTTCATCATAGAATTTCATGAAAAACAGTGCATTTTTCAGATAGTTTAGTTTTTAATGAAGCTTCATTTCCCAAAGGAGAAATTAAAATAAATTTCTTACCTTTATTAAATTTCTTACCTTTTTAACTTTATCCTTTGTTTTCTATACTCTGTTCATCTGACACAATTATACAAATGCTGGACAGACTCTTGCACCACTACCACTACCACTACCACTACCACTACCACTACCACTACCACAGTTTCTAGGCATGAGTCTCTTACTCCATCTGTCAGTACAAAAGTGTATTACAAGACAGACATTACAGCTTAATGTATTTTACAGATGGAAAGTTGCCTAAGGGTTAAATATTGCTATCAAACTATAATGGTAAGTGCTATAAACCTACAGCACACCCCAGCTTTAATCTAGTTTTTCATATTGGATGTGAGTACTGGCTAAATGAGGCTCTTTTGCTTTTAAAGAGGTGATCAGAGTGAAATGGGTAGATTAGGAAAAGAAGCTTATCTAAAAAAATTAGGAGGGAGGAGTAAGGCCTGAAGTTGAAAAATACATAGACAGTATCTCAATTAACAAGAAAAAGCTTTCCAAAGAATGGATGTACTTGAATCATGGTAAAAAAATTAATTGGTTCTCTTGAGGTTAATAGGGAATTAGAGGGAGGATGGAGTCGCATTGCAGACTTGTTGTGTAATTTCCCTGCCTGCTTTTACAATTGAAGTGGATGGAGATTTGCTTTAGCTGGAAGCCCATTTTCATGAACACAAAGAAAAGAACTAAAAAATAATGCTCAGCTTGCAAGACTGGCAGCATGCAGCAGGGCCAAAGGGAGATGAAGCAAAAGATTTGTGGGTAGGAAACTGTCAGAGGTAACTACTGACAAATATTTGTCAGGCTGGTTTTGGTTGATTCTAAAAGCAACAAACATTCTGAAGGACAGAAAAAAAATGTAAAACAAATACCAATATGAGAATCAAGGCTTATTTGCCAGAGATTAGCAGACTTTTTATTACTGAGCACACATATGAAAATCTGACCTTTGGCAAGGAGGTGTAATTAGACAGTGTGCACACTGCAGGCAGCGTGGCTTTCCCCCAAAGGAGAGCACGAGAAGCAGCAGGGGCTGAGGTGCTCTGGGGTTATAATGAGGAGTCCTGCACATTCTGGGCAGATGTCACCTGTGTATCAAATATTGCCCATGTGGGAGGAGAGGAGGGTGCACACACTCTGTGCAGCTCAGGAACTTCACCAGGTCGGTGAGACAAGATCTGGCTACAGCCTCTCTAGGTCCTCGGTCTTCTGCAGATGTACTTTTGCCCCTTCTCCAGATAGTACAGAGTTGGCAGATGAGTTATTCCCAGGCTGCAGGGGGCTGTGGTAATGTTCCCTTACTAAGGGCTGCTTTAGTCTCTTTGACACGTCTTACACATAACTTGCGTCCTTTTCAAGTGAGATCCATCTGATAAATCTGTTTACTGTTTAACTGCCTTTCGTTCCTCATTGCTGGCAACACAAAGCAAGTAAGGCTGGTAAATCTTAGCCATTAATTAAGGCTATGCTGAGAGTCAAGGACTCTGTCATAAATATCCACTTTATTGCCGCGTGCAAGAAGCTAGGAGAGCAGTGTAGACTGTTTGAGTGTGAGCTACAAATCAGGAAGGGAGAATTTATATAACTCATCCACCAGCTGTCCTTAAATTCAGCACTGATTTTCCTCTAGTGCATGCCACCTCCCAGGCAGACTCCTGTTCCCCGTTTATGTCTGCTGAGCAGGGAGGCAGGATGGCCAGGACCAGGACGGACCATCCAGTGCTTTGCAAGGTGCAAGGCAAGAAGGCTTGTGGGAAGGAAGCTGGCACGGGAATACCATGACTGTAGAGGCAACTGAAGAGAAAGAATACTCTGGACCAAGACCCTGGGGCTATGAAGATCTTGTCTCTTAGAGATAAAAGAGACCTCAGCTGGGTTCCTGTGAATATTTACAAAAATAATACTAGAAGGGGAAAATTACATCTGCTACACATATCCATAAATGTTATTCTCTCTACAAAGATTTCAGACTTTAAATCCTCGCTCAGTCAAGAAACTGGAATTGCCTAAGAATAATCATATTGACAAATGAAAGACAAATGGGGAATTTATTAAATCTGCCATATTCTTAATTTTTTATGCATTGTATCCACCATAGGATTTCATCTTAAACTCATCAAAATTAAACCTACCTCCTTGTAATCTCTTCTGAAAATAAATCCCTTTCTACCTTAAGAAACAGGATCGAGAGCTAACAGCTTTGAGTTGTTAAAGATGCTGCAATTAAACACAGAGTGCTATTCAGCAGACAGGAGTGTTCAACAGACCGTGCCAGCTTCTGCAAACACTGCCCATGCCTCTCTCTCTCTAAACACTTTCCCTGCTTTAATTTGTGGCTTGCAGGAATTGATAGCCCATTAGTAGGTATCTTTGGGCATCATCCTGTTAATAGCTTCCATGGTTTAATCAAATACACGACAAATGCTACTAACCCTTGTTAATTCCCAAATTCTTATCCATGAGGAAGGCTTAGTGTGGGCAATGCTCTTTGTGCAGATGGAGTTTGTACATGTATGCATTTTATTTCTGCTGCTCTCATTTAACCTGTTCATCCCCTTTGAATTTTAGGAATTGAAATACAAAATGGAGGGAAAGAAGATAAGATGGGGACCAGATGTGACTGGTAAACCTCTTTCCATGCACTGCAGCTTTCTAAAGACTAAACAAAATTGCTGAATGTCGTGCAGAGGAAAATAGGAGACTAGCTTTGCACAGCTTTAAATCTCTAGTTTTAATGACTTGTTAGGCAAGATTCAGAATTTCTGAAGTGTTCCATGTCAGAAACTCACTGGCAATGACAATGCAAATAAACCAAAGAAGAATGTTATTGAAGAATGTAATAAAAACCACCTTCATGTTGTTACATCATATGACAATTTTGATTTTTATCTAAATGTGATAATTTCAAAATGAATTAAAATTAATATAGGCATCATGTTTATTCTCCAAAATATAAATAATATAAACTGTTTTCTAAAAAAAGTGACATGTATTTTCTGTCACTTTTACATGTTAAAGTAGAATATTTGTCAATGTTATTTTTATGTTTTAAAACTTCTGTCAAATCATTATTCACAACCATCTTTGATAATTTGTTTTTTTAGTTCTGAGCAAATACTTTAATGTGGAAAGTTGGAAAGATTATTCAAATATTATTATTCTATTCAACTAATTCTGGTTTAGAGCCATCAAAAGGCATGTTTGCTGAAAATATACTGTTCTAGCACTTTAATTCAGAGAGACTGGAGAAAATGACCTAAAGCTTTTGGTTACATAATATTAGGCTGTAGTGTAAAAAATAAAATCTAAAATGAAGGAGGAGTGTTTGTCTCCTGGCAGATTTGTGTTCAAAGGGGAAACCAGAGTGTGCCGGCAGCTTGGGTCATTTTGCTAAAAGGTGAAAACCTTTAGGATTTTGTATGCTTTTACAGCAAAATTACACCAGATGAGAAGCGAAAAATAGCAGATCCATGAAAGTTAAGACAAGAGTCAGGTATTGAAAATAAAAACCTTAGAGCCACGCGCTGTTCTGACTCCACAGCAGGGCCCTCGGTGTGCAGAGCACTTGTCCCCATGGCCAGAGGACAGCCCATGGCTGTGCCCAAGCCACCCAGCTGGGCAGGGGAGAGCCCCAGGTCTGGACCCTTTGCCTGAACTATTCCTGTCCTGACTTCTCCAGAGAAGCAGCATTTCTGAAGGCTGTAGCTTGTGCTGCACCTGATCTGTAGATTAATGGAGTTCAGCAATCTCAGCTGTTGATCTCCCGCTTTTCAGGAACATGGTAAGTATACTTATTTACACTTGCATTGCTACTCATGAATGTATAAGCAACTGTGAAGGGAACAAAAATAAAAATAAAAAATGAGACTCGTGGGAACTCTGAATTCTGATTAGAAACACTGCACATCTCTTATAATTTTGGCTCACAGAAGTTAATAGAAAATTACATCAAAGGCAGCTTGTGTTTACCAATGGTAGATCACGCCAGACCAAGCTTCTTTGATGTGCTGAGAGATCTGAATAGGAAATGCAGATCTCATCTATCTGAACTCCAGGAAAATATGTAATGTGCTGTCACTTGGGACCATATCTGCTAGATAAATGGTAAAGGAGCTCGCAAAAAAAAAAAAGGAAAAATGCATGAAGTTTGGAACAAAACAGATGACAAACTGATTCTGTTGAAAATCTCCTGTATGCTGGAAGGAGGTTAGTAGTAGAGACTCTTGTGGGTTTGGGGTGGGTTAGTAATTTTCTGTACCAGCACTTATGCTGTTACTCCCCCCTCAACCCAATATGTTCCCGAGGGATTTTCCTGCCAGGTGCTGCAGGGCTGCACAGCAAATGAACACAGTGCTGCTCTGGACCCTGAGCTGCATTACTCAGCCAGTGTTGCAAGGCAGTTCCCTTCCTTCCTCCAGGGCAAATCCTCTCCTGGGCTGCAAGTGTATGCTCCTGGGAGGCCTTCAGTAGCCAGCAAGTGCAGGGAAGGGAATGCCTCCCACTTCCCTTCAGCATGGACACTTTCAGAAGAGTTTTCAGGGCTTCACAAACACTGAAAAATCTTCTGGACTCAAGTCCAATTGACAGCACTGCCAGGTCATCTACGAACTCATTAAGAAAGCAAGTTCCTGTGCTGAGCAGAAACAAACAATAAAACACAGACAGAGAGTTTTCATCTACTTTGTTACTTTTAATTGATATTGGCATGAGGTGACAAAGCAGAAGGCTGAAATATCATTCAGGAGGATCTAGGGAACTTTAGGGCACTGAGTCAAAATAGTGTGATGATCTTTCATCAAATATGTTGTTGAGATCCTGCCCCTTGGACCTGCAATGAGATTTGTGTTGCAAACTGCAAGTGGACCATTTGAGGAGATGATGAAGCAGGGATTTATTTTCAAAGAAACAGAAGTATTGTCTGAGCTCCTGGAGCAGGTCCAGCAGAAGATGAAGATGATGAGGGGATGGGAGCACCTCACTTATGAGGAAAAGCTGAGAGAGTTGGGCTTGTTCAGCCTTGAGAAGAGAAAACTGAGAGGGGACCTCATCAATATCTATCAGTATCTAAAGGGAGAGTGTCAAGAGGATGGAGCAGGCTCTTCTCAGTGGTGCCAAGCCAGGACACAAGAAGCAACAGGCCAAAAACGATGCGCAGGAAGATCCACCTGAGTATGAAGAAGAAATTCTATACTGTGCAGGTGACCTTTCTGGAACAGATTGCCCAGAGAGGTGGTGGAGTCTCCCTCTCTGGAGATATCCAAGAACCATCTGGACACAATCCAGTGCCATGTGCCCTGGGATGGTCCTGCTTGAGTAGGGAGGTTGGACCAGGTGACCCACTGTGGTCCCGTCCAACCTGACCCATTCTGTGATTCTGCACTAATTTTAGCAACGATTTCAGGACATATTAATGACATTTTCCTGGTGAGCCCTTTCTGGAAGGTGGCATAAAACCCTTGTCCTTTACTTTGAAAAAGAGAAGCAAATAAGTACCAATGCACAGAAGCAGACATGATACAGGAGCTGACAGCTTCTTTTAATGAGAGAAACATTAAAAAGTTTAACTTAATTAGCTCAGCAGAATCAAAGCTGAAAGAAGAAACAATTATTCTCTGTAAAGCTATCAAGACCAAACCCCAGGGAAGGAAAAGGACTTTTAGCTGACACAGCAAGACATGGAAATAAACTGGCCATGAATATGTTTAGTCTAGAAAATAGAGAGGAGAATAACTAGCAGGAAGCAGGGTTGTCTCTCAGTAAGGGGGAAAAAAGCATATGCAATTTTAGGACAGCAGCTACTAAAACTATGGAAGGGCCACCTGGAGCACCACCATCCTGCAGCAGGAAAAAGAAAACATGAGTAGTCAAAAGGCACTTCTGTTTGCAGCTGGACATGCAGAAGCCAAAGGGATACCAAATTGCATGGCAGTTAAGTAAGACCACTTCATTTCTCAATGGGAGAGACTGCTCTCAAAGCAGTATGCTAACGCTGGCATTAAAAGGCCAGTCCTACATCAGAGCAAGCAGTTCCTCAGCTCTGGGGTCATAAGTGAAACTGTAATCATATCTGAAACTGTAATCATATCTATCTGGCCCTTATTGGTCCCACTTCCTCCTGTCCCTAAAAGCAAAGAAGGAAAACACTGGCAAGAAGAGCAGCAAGCCCACAATAAGGAACTTCAGCCAACATTCAGATCCATAGCTGAAGCTGAATTGCAATGGCAGAGGGTTGGTTATCATTCCATTGCATTGGAAAATGAAGGATGTTATAGAAAATCTTATATATACTTTTGCTATGAGTTATTGAAACTCCAGATAGGAAATAAACACAATTTGTAGATGAAAAGACCTCTGGACATTACCACAATGACATCCTGACATTCCTTGCTCTCTGTGCCTGCCAACCAGCAGCCTGCAGACCTGAAACATTGTTTTGGACATGTGTCTGTCTGTGAAGCATCATCTCCTTAGCAGAGCAATTGGAGCACTGCTTAGAGGGGTGCCATTTGAGCCATCCGCCCTTGGCTGTGGCTGAGGACGAGGTGTTGCACTTCTGATTAATTCCCAAAGAAAAATCATTACAAGCTTTGTGCAGACCACAAGATGGCACAGGTGCAGTAGCTATATAGAACTGCATTAGGCAGTCCAGCATGAACAGATTAGAAATAAAAATTAAAATAGAGTATAATATCAATTCAGAGTTGGAGTAGAGCAAAAAATGTCCTATTTTGATTAAAAAACCCTCTAATTTATACATGAAGGACAGCGTTCTCTGAGCCTATAAACAACAACAATGCTGAAATCTTTTATTTGAAGTAAACAACTGCCTAGATATTTAGAATGAAATAACTGAAAGCAAAAATTATTTTTGAAAAAGGTAATCAGTTTTGTTTGAGATCTAACAGAATCTTGTGATTTTAGATTCTTTTCAGTCAAACGGTACACTCATTATAGAATGGCTTTTGATTATTTATTTTCTTAAGTTTAATTTTCTTAAAATTCTTTAATACCAACAAAGCCTGTCTACCCTACAGACAATTCAATTTACAACCATTTTCAATTTTTGAATAGCAAAGGAGTTTGAGAACAATCCCACATTAGATGTCACAGATGATCTTTTGAAAACAGCCTTTTTATGACACAACCACAAGTCAATGAATGCACTCCATGATACAATAAAGTTAGTGATATGGATTTATAGGTTTCAGATTCACCACTCTGAAGGCATGTCACAAGGGACTGGACAGTATAGGAGTACTGTCTGCAGGATATTTGCTTTTATTATCCCTTAACTACTGAGGACCTTATTTGAGGTAAAGAGAAGCAGACATATATCAAAAACTATGCAGGGAGGAGGAATTTCATTACATCTCTGTAATGGATCTTGTAAACAAAAATTATGTGATTGATATTATTCACCAGTGAATTTTGCCATTTGTCTTGCAGCTGTTAAGCATCAAGCATAACAGACTGATATTCCCTGGTTAAGATTTCTAGGAACGCCTGCAATAAAAATATTTACTTTCTGTCTATGTGCTACCACGTTTTTCAATCATTTTCACAGATTTCAGGGATTTTTGGAGGTCTCTTTATGGCAGAATAATTGAAATGTAAACATAAAGTCATCTAAATAGTGATATGTATCTATACATAGATATAGATATAGATATAGATATAGATGATATAGATATGCTCCAGAAAGATCTAAATCTAGTCATCTAATCTATATCCAAAGATAAGAAAAATAATAACTTTATTATTCAGTTCTGTAGTAAATCAGAATTCCTGATTAGCATTCATATTAAAGGCTGGCCTTTCCAAATTTGCTACATTAAACTGTTCTCTGACTTGGACAATGAGGAGACTCACAGAAGCCTGTGATTTTTTTTTAAGTGAGATCTGAAACTTTAATTAACAATTTTTTATTTGGGTTTCCTTATGTAAGTAACTGGGAAATTCCTATGACTGTTCTTGCTATGCCTGGAGTAATATTTATAAGGAATATCCTAGTAAGCAAGTGATTTGTGCAATCAGTCTCTGAAAGTTAAAAAAAAACTCTCACAGTGAAACACATAGAATGTCCCTGTCATTTATTGTATCCTTTGATGGTTGTGTTTTGGCTTTGGTAGAGAATACACATCCTAAAATCTTGTCTTTGAGTTGGGCTGGCACTGGGGCATTGAACCAGGCCCACAAGTCTGGCACCAGAATAATGGGATTAGTGGGATATGTCTGTCCAAATCACTTACTGTTATGCTCCATCTCAAATCCCATCTGTAAGTAGAAATTCTCTGGGAGTATTTTAAGTAGAATTTCTCCAAATAAGCACAATGTTGAGAAGCAAGCCAAAACTTCAATATTCGTATCCAGAAATTGTTTCAGTTTCTCATACAGAGTTGCATTTGGATAGAAATTTCTCCAGAGTTATGCTAAAATCAAGAACAGATAAAATCACATCTCTCCCTCCTGTTTTTACATTTATTTGCATTATTATCCTTAGTCTGGGACTGAGCACAATAACAGCTGGAGAGCAGACGGTACTTCACATTGAATTCTCTGGCGATATAAAATTGCTAGAGACCTTTTTTTAAAATAGATGGTGACGTGTTTGCTCTTTCTGCAAGAATTCAACTCCCCCCAAAGATGCACTGAAAGCAAAACAGAGTCTCATCTACAGTTGCAGCAATATGATCAAAACATCAGTCAAAAAGGCCTTGAAGAGCCCTTTGCTTTCCTTGAGGTAGGAAGCAGCAGGAGATGTTCCACTAGGCTGTGAGCGCTGCCAGGCTGGGGAGAGGGGTTTGCCTGCCTGTTCTGAGCTGTCAGTGTGGCTGCAAGAGATGAAATCACTGAATTGGTGTAAGCCAGGAGGACATTTCAGAAAGCAGAATTTCAGCAACTGACAAGGATTTTCAAACTGAAAAGCAAAGAAAAGAGCTGGAATCATCACATGAGGTACTGTTTCATGGGAGATATATATCTGAGGATAAGCCTGGGAAAGGTAGGGAGAAAATTCTTCAGTTCAAAAAACTATTGGAATAATACAGTTTTTCTTCTAAAAAAATCTCAAATCCAGCTACAGAAATGAGTTTGAGATAATCTTATCAGATCCATGATCTTTTTATTGGATTCATGGAATTAAATCCCAGTTGAACAGGAAGGACAATGGCAACACGTAGTTAAATATTTGGGCACCTAAAGCAGAGCTCAGGGACGGAGGTTTTTCCAAAGTCAAAACCACGACTCCATGTCACAGGTCTCAGACACTCTCCCAGATTGCTGTACTGTCTATTATCAGTGTGTATGTGCTCATTTCTGGCCCGGAAATGAGGCACAAGGCTTTTGGCACTTTTCTCAGTGACAGCCACAGTAACAAAATATGTTACATTTAGGTTGCCATTTGGCAGGAGGGCACGTACACATGGAAGAAACTGTAGTTATTTACGCACTCCAACTAGCCTCAAGACTTTGAATAAATTAACCAGACTCCTAAAAGTACTCTGTAGTCAATGGCTCCTTCTGAGCTCCTAAAGACCAGGACCCTTAAGACTGGAATTAACTCTTTGTGGGAACCTCATTCCCATCTTCAGCTGTGTGGGAAATTGTTCTTCCAGACTTGATGAACAATGAGTGACTAAAGCTTTGCAATACAAATGACCTTATGATTCTCCCTCTTAAGGGGAACAGAGCAGGGATGGACAGACTGCTCAGGACTCTTGCTTATACCTGAGCATGACAGGTACTGTGAACTGAACTGCTTTGGGTTTGGATTAATATCTGTCATGGTTTAGAAACAGCACTTCCAATTCACTGTCCCCTCCAAGGCTCTCCAAAACCACACACCCGTTCCCCTTTGCCCTTCCTCCCTTCCCCTTCCCAATTCACTGGGGTGGCATTGAGAATTGGAAGCACAAAAGGCAAAGGTCATGGGTTAAGGTAAGAACAATTTACTGGAAAAAGAGATGAGATAAGACAACGAGCAGTAACAGCAACAATACTAATGACAGAGGTTATAAGAAAAGAAACTACTCACATGGGGGAAAAAAGTCCCAGTAATAGAAAATACTATGTTTTCTCAATATGAAGGAATCCCTTCTCCATGAAAAAGAGTCACTTTCCCCAGCAATGGCATGAGGTGGTTCAGAATAACCTCAGTGCCCTAGCCATGCCTCCTCCTAGCTATTGCAAAAAAATTAACCCTGTCCTGACCAGAACAAGGACATTATTAAATCATTTTAGCTGCAGACTAACAATAGCATTTTTCTTCTACCTTTTTTTTTGGTGGGAATGTTGCAAATATAAAGAATAAAAGTACACTGTGCATTCACATTGTTTTGCTTCTGACTCTTATGCTTTGATCCTCTACTTAATTCTTTTTCTTAGATCTTATGAGTAAATATCTGCCTTATCCATCCAGTCTCACAGCAGGCTTTTTCTCAACATGAGCCACAGCAGCTGCTGGGAGCCCCTTTACCCTCCCTCCTCCTCTTGGCCAGGGGTGCAAACCCTGCCTCAGTGAACCACCCTGCTGCCTCCACAAATGGCTGATTGTCTTGAGTCATTAACCTCTAACATATCAGTTTCTCACAATGGCTTTACATTATATTTATTCTCCTGGTGGTTTAGGAAAGAGCTCCAATCCATGGAGCTTGCTTTCAGGCTCACTGCTGGTGCTCATCCCTGTTACCTGCACTGGCCTGCCATTGAACTGCCCTGCGGCTCCAGTACTGCCTGTGTCTGGCTTTTCTTTGCACCACCAAGTGGACGTGGGGCCAGAGGGAAAGGAGGAGGGCAGGAAAGCCACGGGAACAGACTCAGGCCTTGTCCCAGGAGGGATCCTGATGAGGTTCCCAGAGCTGGGGACCTTGAGGTGATTTTCATCTGATGAGCTGTACCTAGCCACCCCCTCCTGTATAGGTGGCTGACCTAATGATTTTCCAGGCACACCAACACTCCTTCTGGGATTTTGTACATCCACCCTTGCTGTCACTGGCACAGTTACCATATCTTATAGAGGAGGACTTACTTTTTCATCATCAGAGTCCAATTCCTAGGAACACCGAGCTGCAGAAATACTGTGTCCTCCCTTGGGTCAGATTAGTCCATGCGTGAGCCACAAAGCAAAGGAAAAGAAAGGTGGCCTTTTGCTTCCTCTGTTTCTGCCCACAAGCCATGGCAACAAACATACTAAATCTGAATTTTCTCTGTTTTTACTTTATGACCAATAAAAGTTATGAGGGAGCAACCACAGGGGCAGCATTTGAGTACCTAAACCAGAGGCTGGATTGGGGTTGGCCTACAGAGCACCAGACCAGACGGTCAAACCATGACAAAACAACAGGTTTTGAAAGCTGGGGGAGTACTCTGTATAACATTGTCTCAGCCCTTTGGATACATACCAGCCAGCTCCTTCAGCAAAGAAAAAAAGTCCACAAAGCAGATCCATTCCCTTAGCCAAGAGCAAATAGTACTGTTCTTCTGCTGGAAAGGTTATATTTTGACATAAACATTACAAAGTGTTTTTCCTGTCAGTTAGAGGCCTCACACATAGAGAGTGGGATCATGGAGTGGTTCAGTAACTCAATTAGACACTTGGACAGCTCGCATTTCCTCAGTAAATAGGAAGTTTTGCTGTTTATCTATCTCAGCACTGATGGCTCTTGCACATCACAGTCCACTGCACAGTAAGTGGAAGGTAGCTCTTGCTGCCAGCTTTAATTTGTTTGTTTTTCCCAGATTAAAGGGCAAAATCATTACACACTGGCTGACCAATTCATTTCACATGAGCAAAGACGCTAGTAAGTACCTGGTTTCTAAATAAAAGTTTAATAATTTGACACATAGCAAGAAAAAAACAGGCTTTTTTAGGTTTTATCCTCAGACACACATGGAACAACTTTTATTTCTTGTAATAGGAGGTGAGCAGCACAGGTCTGTGGCTGCAGAGGGGAGCGTGTCACTGAGTGCTGGCCTTTGCTAACCTCACCAAGCCCTCATCCTCCCAGTGAGGCAGTACCTGTACTCCCACATCACAGGGCACCACAGCAGCATTCCCCTCTCCTCATGTCTTCTTGCTCAGAGACAGTGGGACATCATTGAATGAATATGAAACTGAGTAAAATTCAGAGCTCTGGTTCTGCTTGTGGTGTTAAAATTGAGGTATTGCTTCAGGTAATTTTAAAGCAGTACAAAAACTATCATCAGTAAGCTTCACATATACTCTACTCACAACTTTCTCATGTAATAAAAGTCCTATGAGATATTTTTGATCCTTATGTTTTCATTTTTACCCTAAAAATATCAAGATGTCACAACATTTTTTCTTACAATTTTGAGGGAAGATTTCTCTAGACAAAGAAAATATTCTTGGTGAGTGTTAAGGCTAATCAAATAGGAAATATACTGGGTTTTCATCAAAGGTATTTTTATACATAGAAATTAGTCAAAAAAGTTAAATATTTTATAGATAGAATTTTTAATATAGATTTTTTTATATATAGAATTTTTATAGATAGAAATTTTTTTTATAGATAGATATTGGGTCTTCATCAAAGGTCTTTTTAAAGATAGAAATTAGTCAAAAAAGTTAAATATGTAAATTATTAATGTTGTTGCTGTAAAAGTTTAAAAAAACAAGCCTCTCTATAGTCTAAAGAAACTTGTTCTTATTTCTACTCATCCCCTTGGCTCTTGAAACTACCTTTGGAATTTCTTCTTCTTCTTTCCTCTCTCTGGAAAAAAATATATTCCCATATTACCATCATAAAAATCAGATTAAATAAAAGCCTTTCAGTATTATTAAAAAACAAAAATAGCCTGAGATGATCTTTCCATCTCTTTTTTAAAGCCATCTTTATGAATTGAGATAAAAATTGCTCACCCTGTGAAATGCCTGGTCTTTCCAACTGGACAGTTCTCTCTTCCATCTCTCAGGTTTTCCTCTGAAATGTTGAAAGGGAGGTGAGAGAAGCAGAAACTTTCAAGTCACACCACGGCCGAGGCTTTTCATCCAGGAAGGTGTTTTAAAACAAAAACTTCATTCTAGCATTTGTTTGGAAACACAGTATTGATGTAGTAATCACTAGCTGCAGTATATAATCTATCCCACTGTTGCAGCACATGATGTAAAATTGCAATGCCGTCTGCTCGTGGTGGGAGCACAGCCACAGCCCCTGGCGGATTTCCATGCGAGAACTCCTTGGCTCGGGCGTGCAGTAGCTCGGGGGTGCTCCCCTCAGAGCTGCCTTCCTCTCCCTGACCCCGGGCCCTGCTCCTCTCTGCCCCGACCCCGCCGAGCCCGCTCCTGCCCCATCCCCCTGCTCCCCGCTCGCTTCCCTCCAGGAGCACCTGCGCTACACGTCCCTGCAGCCCCTGGGTTTGGCCGAGACACTTTGAGGGATATCTTATATCCAAGCATCATCTTATTATGAAGCCCGAAGCTTTTGCGGAGCGCAGCTGCTGGCGGTGCCCGCAGCGCGGTGTGGAGCACAGAGCCGCCCCGTCACCCCTGCACTGCCGGGACCTCATCTTACACCTTATATCTTTATAGCCCATCTTCGCAACGGGCTCTCGTGGCTTTCCTGAGAAACATCTCCCCAAAGTGACTGTGCTGAAGGAGGGGGCAGCCAAAACGACCGTGCGCAAACGTGGCGGCCTGACAGACCGCCAAGTTTCCTTCATGGAGACAACGCAAGTGTTGCCAGAGCCCGCCCTAAGGATGCAACAGGGACCATGTGCCCCTCACGGCACGGCCGGCCCGGCTCCTGCCCTCGCTGGGGCGTGCTGCCGGGGCCGGGTGGGGCAGGTGGGCGGCATCCGGCGGGGGGATGGCGGCGGAGCGGGGAGCGGGGCTGCGCATCTTCCGAGATGTGAGTACGGGCACGGAAGCCACCCTCCGCACCGGGCACCGGCGAGTGTTTGGGGAGGGGTCACCTGGTTTGTTATGTTTTGCCTTTTTCTCTTGTCTTTTTTCCTCTCCATACTTCCCCCCTTCCCCCTCCCCCCCCCCCTTTTTTTATTTCTTCTTTTTCTTTTCTTTTCTTTTTTTTTTTTTTTTCTTTTCTTTTTTTTTTTTTTTTTCTTTCTTGAGCTGTTATCTCCTCCCTCGGTCGAAGGGGGTGAAGCCCGGTGAGACTGTGAATCTTCTCCCTTTCCCTTTCCCTCTCCCCTTCCCCTTTTGCTTCTAAGGGCTGCATGTGTGAGGAGAGCAGGTTAGTGCGTTTTTTTGGCGGCTAGAAGAGGTTCTGTCACCATTCTAAATGAGCGAAAACAGTTGAAACACTCACCTTTCTAAATAAGTTGCTTCAAATTTTGTTGTTTTTATTGGGACAGGGGGATGGGAGTGCTTTTCACTAAAGTTTCTCACCCTATAAAAGTTTTTTAGGTTTTTTTCACTAACCATGCAGGTTCTTCCCATCCCTTTAGACCCTGATGAATTTGAGGTGCCCAAGGTCAATGTGCAGAGAATCTTGAGCCCCTCAGCCCTTTGAGGGTGAGCCCAGGGAGGTGCTGATGAACATCTGGCCACGCCACCCCTAAGAGGTGCTGTGCTAGGCTGTCACCAAGGACTCAGCATCTTGCAAACCACAGCTGTAGTTTTCTTGTCTAAATTTGTGTAGCACAGAGTATTTCTTTTTTCCAAGGCAAACCCTGGTAAAAGGCAAACTCCCAGCTGAAGATCTTCAAAGTATCCCCTGACCTTGGTGAGACCTGCAAATCTTGAGACCAACTCTACGACCAACTCTGATCTGCTTCAGACCAGCTCTTGTATTGGCGTTATTCCACAAATCATCTGAAAATGGCATAGCCTGTATTAAAAGACTCTTTATCTAGATGTTCTCTCTAATATGCCCACTTCAACTTCCCCAACCTTTCCCCAAATTATTTCAAGCAAACCTCATCTGCTCATCTCCTGATTTCTCTAGCCTCCACAGAAAATTGTTTAAATAAGACTTTTTATTGACTTTTCAATTCAATTCAATTTTCATTTTAATTCAAGTGTATATTGAAAATGCAGGATTTTTTTTTTTTTTGGTCTCAGAGATACCACTTGTAAAAGAAATGGAAGAATGACAGTCATACATCACAAAAACAGAAGATAAATCCAAGGAAAGAACTAAAAAACATTAAATGGAGCCATCTCCCCAATTTAACTCAGCACACTGAGTTAGGAAATTGCACATGGTCAGATTATCTGATAAACTGAAAACTTCTGATTTCACTAAAGTAGAAAAGATAATTCAAAATAAAATTATTTGTTTAATTTTCAGCATTTTCTTAAACCAGTGTCACATTCATATTTATAGGAAAGCAGATACCTTACACAAACCCACAAATAGGAGGAGGCTGTTACTGTGATTTTCCTGTTATATCTGGAGGAAAACCTTAAATCCAAGCCATGCCTGCTTCAAAGCAGGGACTGGACCCTGGGGGCCCTTCCTGCTGTGAGAGTACATTCATGTCACAGATACTTTAGATATTTGGGAGTGTGTAGGTGTGTGATTACGCCTCAGTGAAGTACCCCCACCTATATAAACACATTTAAATTAGATCAGGCAGCAAGAGGTTTGTTGTAAGGCTGCACAGAAAGGGCGTGCACTGAGGTCCTGATCCCCCTGGGGAATAGAATAATAAAATTATAGAATGATAAAATGGCATGGTTGGAATGAATCTCAAAAATCATCCAGTTCTAAGCCCCTGCCATTGTCAGGGACACCTTCCACTAGACCAGGTTGCTCAGAGCTTCCTCCAGCCCGGCCTCGCCACCTGCCATCCACAATGTCCCTGGGCCACCTGTACCAGTGCCTCAGCACCCATACAGTAAAGATTTTTTTCCTAACATCTAATCTCATTCCCCATTGTTCTGTCACTAAATGTTCTTATAAATAATCTCTCTCCAGAGAGAGAGAGACCTAATGACAGTGATATATGATTGCTGAAACAGCCTCTTCTGTGGTCTTCTGTCAAACTCCCTCTCAAGTGTCTAAAGGATTTTAATACTTCCTTAAGGTTGGGGGCAGGGGGATTAATTAATTTAAAAAATTAATAGAAATTTTAAATAATAATTATAAAAATAATAAATACATAAAATAATTGATTTTAAATCATTTTTTTAAATTACTTAAGCAGAAACTTTTGCCACTCTTTACCAACGGTTATGGGACATTTCATTTGATTGAAACTCCACTGCTACATCCCCTCAAAAGTCCAATCCTTATACTGAAAATTGAATGTATAATTTTGGATAAATAGGGAGGGAAACTGTCATCTTACTAAGTATATTTCATATTTTATGTGCTGAAAATTTGGTTCAATGCAAAGTTCACCATCAGTGAAATCCTGGATGTGGGTCACAACCCTGTTGGTTTCCCTGCCAACCCCACCCTCCACAAAACAATCACAAAGGTACTCCAAGAGAGCTGGGCACTTGGATCCATCTTGTCTGGTTTCACTTCTAGGAGCAGAGCAGCCATGGCATGTGCTGTAGAAGCTGTTTAAATGCTACTAAGATTTTAATAGACCAGAGAATATTTCCATTGCTGTCAGCTCTCAAAAATATATGTGCAAAAACATATTTTGAAACACTTCAGTGATATTTGCTGCAGCAAGAGAAACTACTTTTGAAAGATTTGCTTTCTTGCTTGCCTACACTTGTGGCAGCGTTTCCTGGATGATTCCCCATTGCAGTGACACCGAGTCTGATCCCTTTGTGCCATCCAGCTCCTCTCCTGACTTACCCTTTGCTTCCTCCACCCACACGAACCATGAGTCTTTCTCACCATCTCAGATGCTCAGCTCCTCCCAGCCATCATTCTTCCTCTGCTTCTTTAAGCCACTTCTCTCAAACCTGAATCCAGTATCATGGCAGCCATATGGTACCAGGTTTTGTGCCTGAACATCATCCTTGTAATCCATAAGCAAACTAGAAAATAAAGCTGGTTCTTGTTATCATCTTGATTTTCAGTGCACATAGCAAGGGAGGAGTTAAAAAAAGCTAGAGGGATGGATGAAGACATATTAAGAACTTTAAAATTCAATGCAGCTTTGTAAAAATGTGATGCAGAGTCCAAACTATAAGTGTGTACTAAGAAGAACACAGTTTGTTATTAACCCATACAAAAGAAAAAATTGACTCTCTTCTTTCTGTCTCTCTTTTTGTTTAGATATTAAGAAGAGAGACAAGAATGGTAAGATTTCTTGCATGTCTTGCCCCTTTTCTTTGGAAAAAAGAATCCATCATTAATTCAGCATTTTAAGTCATGTTTTAAACATCCTAACAGAAAAAGCAGACATCCCTCATGTCATTTTATGTTTCTTGCAGATTCAGTGCCATGTATTATGTTGTGTTGTGGTCTGATCTTCCCTTCTTTAAGGACAGATCTTATATTTTCACAATTTGACATTTGTGTTTGATTTGCACTTTGGGTAAGTGTGGGTGTTTTCTAGTGACACTGACTCAAGAAGGTCTGAAATACTTGTAAGAAGCTCCATCTTATCTTTTTTAAACCACCATAGGCTACATCCAGAAATCAGCTTGTTTTTGTATTTTTTCAGTGTGTCAGTTGGAAGAATAAACTCTTGAATCCAATGCACATATTTATACTACAGAAGTCATAAGGTTTTTATTAACAAGACAAGCATTGAACAGTGTCAAGCCCACAGATCAGACAGGTTTAACCCTGACAAGTAATTCCCAGTCCAGTAAATCCTCAGAAAACAGATACTGGGTGCATTCAATAAAGAGAAGGCAAATGGATACCATTGAGAAAATCAGTGATAACTTACAAGGAAGAACTCTTGGACAGCAAGTGGCTACTGTACAGTTTGGTGGTATAACTGAGCAAGTTGAATAACTGTGTACTGTTGCTGAGAGAGAAATCTCACCTCCACAGCCCACTTCTGTTTGCTATTCCTGCCCCAGCTCATGTGCAGCAACTGGCACTTCCCACAAGACCATGGTAGGCTCCTTCAGAGAGCTCAGGAGCCACAGAATCCATCACTGTGAGAGTTTTTTGTAGTGTTTCTTTGTTATCTCCCTCAGTCAGCTAGCTTGCCAGTGGTTTGCATGGGCAGTGATGGTGCAAGGTGAATTCCAAGGTGAGGGCTGGCATGGGAAGAGGAGGAGGACTCCCTGCACCTGCAGTGGTGCATCTCTAGCTTCATTGTCTGTCAGCCACAGCACAGCTCTGCTGGCATCCCCTTCAGACCTGCTCGTGGTGTTAGGAATAATGTGTGTTCATCTGCCCTGAAGATTGATGAGGGTCAGAGCACGTGGTACAGAGCAGAACTCATCAACCCCCTGGAGACTAAAAGAGACCCTGGAGTTTTGTGTCCCTGCCCTGGACTTCGGGCTCATGCTGTGCCAGCCCTGGTGGATCCAGTTTGGTGCTTAGGAGCACTTCAGTCCTCATTTGGGTTTCCCCACAGCTCATTACTGTACATCGCTGTGAAAACAGGGGGAACACCATATCAGCCTCAGAGATTTTGGTCACTGGTATTCCTACCTGTATAGGTTTATTTACAACATATTATTGGCAGAAAGTTCAGTCACTTCAGTTCTATTAATGTCCATGAACTTGAAATTATTTCATCTTTTAGGCTTTAATAGCGTTTGCTCAACCATCAATTGCCCTTGGGACTTCCACTTTGCTTATCTAGCAATGCTCAGGCTTGTGCCACATTGATAGGGAGATTTGTTTCAAGGCTGTGAAGTTAAGTTCATTTTCAGCAAGGTTATTGGATATGTGACCACTTACTGAAAATGCTTACACTGTTGTCACCATAAATTATTGGTTTTGGTTAGTGACTGGTCTACTTACACTTTCAGTGTCTCCTTTCTGTACTACAGGAAATCAGCTATTGGCTTTCAGTAACAAATACTACATTACTGTCCATGACACAGCCCTGTTAAATTTTCTCGTATACTTTTAATAGAACCTCCTCTGCTGTATTCATTCATTTTGTGAGATTAAAATACCTTCAGAGAAAATATCATCAAAAACTTTACTAGATTCTCGCTAGACAGCAAGGAAAAAAATATCTCAAAAAAAAAGTGGCTGTAGCTTATAAGTAGGAGTATTTTATAAGTATCTTTACTATGAATTCGTGGCCTGTGGACTCCAGATAAGCCTTCCACCACAAGGAAAGATAAATATTCTTGCAAAGGCAGTATAAAATGAAAGATCAAAAGAGCCAAGACATTCCACTGAACTGCTGGTACTCAAAAATGCTACAATAATTTATGGCATTTGTGGACAATTAAGAAAGTCCTTTAGCAAACAGCCATGTGAATGAAGTCATACAAATGGCTTCTTTCTTTGCCAGCCCAGGTGCATATATCATTCTGTTACTGTCCTTTTTCTGGAAATATCAGCTATGCAGAGATTCCATGAGAGGGTCAGCTTCATAAACTCTCTCTGTAGTTCTTATTTCATGGCTCTGCTTTTTGTGGAGCTGATCCATATATCTCCCATAAATGAAAAGGTCATATGATTTTTTTTGAAGGGAGAACAAGGCACAGGGAAGGATTTAAAGAACTATATGGTTCATAATATTGACAGAAGCAACAGAAAATCCTGAGGGGGGAAAAAACCAATTTCATAAAGGTGAGATGCTGCACATTGACCTTTTTGGAAAGGAGATGTTTCAGGTCTGTATGTCAAAATGAAATTTTGGTAAGGTTTACTTTATAGAACACCACATGCTCAAAGGAAAGCATGTGGATTTCACACAGAACTAATTTGGAAAAAAAAAATCCAGCTAAAAGGAAAGATCTTCATTTGTTTAATTTCTTTTGCTATTTGAAACAAAATCAAATTCATTAAATTCCTCACAAAAAATAAAATCTTGTCCCTAGCCTGCAAGAGAGGTAACAAAGAAAAAATGGGAAACTGGAACTGCCAAATGCAATCTTTCCTAACCACCCCCAAAAAATTCACTTCCCTCATCACTAAAGAAACAGTGGTTGCCTCACACACATGTGAATGCAACACCTGCATGTTCTTGTCTGCATGAGGCGTTTCTCTTATCCCCTGATATGCCAGGAGGGACGTGGGGCACCCCATCAGCCCTGCAGTGACCTGCAGTCAAATGAAATGATACCAGTTGTTGGTGAATGTCACCCAGGGGCCTCCTGTGACCATGCAGCTGTGACATGTGCTCAATTAGAATTGCTCCCTGCCAGAATTCCCTCCTCTTAGCACAGAAATGGAATTTCAAATACAGACTACATTGCAGAAGTCCAATCACAAACAGTCTGACTGTCAAATAGATGGGGGAAGAAAAAAAAGGTAATGATGTACTGAGAATGCAACCCTTGATCTTGCAAGAGTAACAAGGAGAAGGTGCCTTGACACTGATGGCTCAACACAGACCAAAGTCAAGGAGCACCACAAAATAACTAGGGAAAAGTGCCCTGCCTTTGCTGGCATCGTGGTGGGGGTCATTTCTCTTCCCATCCCTCTGGGAATGAGGATCTCCAGCTCTGGATTTCCTCTCCTGCTCTTGAAACATGGCATGCTCTGGCGTTTGAGACTCCCCTTGGCACTTTTCAGTGTCCATCCAGTCAAACCTGGAGGGAGTGACTCCTAGCCCTGTCCCCCAGGAGAAGTAGCTCTAAGCTGTCCCTCTCCTCCACAAAATTCAAATTGTTGTTTGATTATGGCCTTAACAGAGGCCATAACTTAACAGCTCCTACCCCCAAGCTCTTGGATGCTTCTAGGCCCTAAGGAGGGCAACTCTAATATGACAGGTTTGAAAAAGGTGGTTTGTATATAGATGTTTTCATTGATTTGCAGATACAAGTCAGCTGTTACGAAAAAGCACTGAGTAAAACTATACCTCAAACATTCTGAAAGCTGCTAAGAGGAAGATATTTTAAAACATCATTGGTGATATCTGCCACAGAAGCAGACATTTTCATAAAAACCCAAAAAGCCTGAACCATAAGGAACTCTGTAAACAGAATGCTTCAGGCAGTCAGGAATGACTGCAAACAAATGAGGGAAAATTCTAAAAACTGACTAAATAAAAGAAGACTAAAGCTCCATAGATTGACAAACCTGAATATCAAAAAACCAGCAGACTTGCAACAGAATCTTATTAATGTCAGAATCACTGCATTTATGTCTGGTTTACTTTTTTTTCTCTGACATTTCAAACAAGCACTCACTGAAAGCTTTTCCCCCTGCCTAAAAAAATATATATTTTTAAATGTATTTGAACTAGGATCTATAAAATGAAAAATAGTCAGATGAGATAATCTTTGAATTCTGCCATATTCAGTACCCCTGATGTCCATGATACAGAGCAGACACACCAGGTTTTTATATGTAGAATTCTGAAACTGTATAAAATACTGTGATTATATATGCAGCATATTGATTACAATAATCTGGGGGTTTCAGCCTAGCTCTAAAACCATGCTAACATTGGCCTAACAAAACTGCAGGTCATAAATAAAGGATTCCTTAAAATACGGCAAGTGCAGCAGTAACACCCTGTCCATTTCACTGGTGTCAGTGACCAAAGGGATTTATTCAAAGATCATAGGCTAGTGACCAACAAGATTTCCAGAAAATAACCAAAACGCCTCTGAAGTGCACCTGTATGATCAGCAGGAGGAAATCTTGCAATGTCTACTCCAGAGTCAGATTTGCGGAGACCAGAATAGGTCTCCGCAAATCTGACTCTGGAGTAGACATTGCAAGATTATTTATTATTTATTGACAGTGCCATTACAGAATAAACACTGACTTTTCAGGTGAGTCTTCTACCATCTGTGCTGACTCATGTGTCTGTAGGTGAGCTCTGGCGAGGTGAAAGCTGCCTCACTGCAGCAGTTCTCAGACTGGGATTTCTCAGTGGTTCTAGTTTGTTTACCAGAGTGCTAGTTCATACTGTGCCTGAAGATTAAGGGAATAGGCCTCTGAGAGAGAAAGCAGCTTGGGAAGGGGATCTCTGGAAACTTCCCTAAAGTGAACTGTCAGAGTTGGCCTGCAGGCTCTCAAGATTGCCACTTAGTGGGTTAAACTTTTTTCCCAAGAAAAATTTTGGAGTTATACCAAAGCAAAGAATGCAAAGTCCTTGATTTCAACATTTTTTATCTAGGCCAGTATCTCCTAACCTGTGGCTATAACATCCTGTAATCTCATGAGGTCTTCAGCTAGCCCAGAAACTGCCCCAGAAGCTCTGCTCAGTGGCAGCTGCATCAGTGCACAGGCTCTCCCCTCCATATGGTCTGGCCAGAGAGGTCACAGCATGACAGGGTGACACAACTCTTGTGTGATCTCCCTGGAGAAAAACAGCAATGTGCAGGAGTCCCTTGGGGAAGCTCGATGCACCATAATACCCAGAAGAGCCAGGTCTGAGTGGCCCAAAGTGGCCATGTTTGAGCTACAGATTTACTGAATGACTTTGCAGAGCACATTTTCTAAACAGAAGCCAGAGGACAGAAATTCTCTGAACTGTAGCATCCCTGATTTAAGCTCCCAAGTTATGGATTAGTAAGGCAAAACCCTTGCAGTACATCCCATGAACTCTCACCATGTTGCTGTTTGCTTCCTGACCATCTGGATCCACTGCAGACATCATCCTGCATCCTGTTCCAGAGCCCTGGCTCAGCCTGGGGTGGGATTCCCCATCTACCCCCTCCGTCCTTCAAGTGCTGCATGGCTGGAGTCTGTGCTAGAGATCCCCAGAAACATTTCTGTAGAAATAACCTAAACCCTCTCCCTGTCAGCCTTGGAATCACTTGGTTACTTGTGTGAAGATTTTCTAGCATAAAAGATGGAATAATGGCTCAAAATGCTTATTTTTGATTTTATCAACATACAATATAGATCAGAGTCAATAAAAGCTTAGTGCACTTGCCCAGGCTCTTTAAATTTTCATCCATGTCTGTGCTTTTTCTGATGCAGTCCCCTTATGGTTGGGACCTAGTGGATATTATTGACATGCTCACCTTAGCACACTGAAATTCGTTATTTTGGCAGATCTTTCTTTGTCCAATTCCAGCCTGTGTGCCATATGTTAATAAACCACATGGGTTTCATCTTTTTGCATCTGGTTCAGTCCATCTATGTCTGCTGTGATGTGCCCCCCTGAAATACCTTGTTTTCTCTGTGCATAGGGCAATGGCACACAAGTAATCTGTTCCAAACCTTTTACAGCAGGTGGGGACTGTCAGTGCCTTCCAAAGGACAGGTCCCACTGCAGGTCCCCAGGAGCAGGTGAGCTGGGAGGAGGATCCATGTTCACACTGCCTTCCCAGTGTGTTTGCTTCAGCCACACAGGCTCTGTGGCTCACGTGAAACACTTGAAGGCTTTAGGTTATAAAAAGGCAGATGGATTCAAAAATCCATAAAGGGCTGTCACAACACCCACAAAAGAAACTGAGCTCCCATTGAGAATTGTGAGGACCTGAATGGGTCTGTGTTTTGGCCCTTGGCTTTCCCATGGCAGAAGTGACTTTGAGCACTTTGAATAATTTCCTAGTCCCTGGTGTACCTTCCTGGTGAATAAATACTTTCTGCCACAGGGAGTTTTTCCATTTATTAATATAATTTGTTTTGTTGTTATCTCTTTCTTTGCTAATTGTTGGCCTACAGGGGCAGAGATCTGGTCTTATTGATCTGTGCTTATAAACAACCTCACTGCCCTGGTAGTGTGCATGCTGCCAGGCTGGTGGCAGGTTTAGTGTGGCCACAACTCTGTTCACAGAGAGCAGCAGGCACAACTTCCCAAGGATTTTTCCTGGGAAGGCAGTGAGAAGCACAGACAGAAAAAGAGAAAAAAATTCTTATCTCTATTCACTGTTCCTGTTGTTGCACATGTGGAATATGCTACGGAGATTGCTTACCCAAAGTGATTTGGTCATTGGACATTGGTGAAGGTTGTTTGGATTCCTTGGCCAATTGGGTCAAAGCTGTGTCCTGGCTGTCTGCAGACAGTATAATATAGTATCTCTTTAGTATAATTTTAATGTAGTATTAGTGTAATACAGTATCATTTAATCAAGCAATTTTTCAGCATTCTGAATCATGGAGTCAGAACACATTATTCCCAGCATTGGGGGCTCCCTACAACAATAGTTTCTCACTGTCTGATTGGGCCAAGACAGCTCTGAGGCCTCATTTATCCAAATCACATCTTTCTAAGGTGAACCCCAGGATGAGCTTCAGCCAAGAGTGGTTCTCTCCTCTGGTTGCCAAAAACTCCCACATGTGGCTCTTCCAAGTGCCATAAATGCTAGGCTGCCATTCAGCCATATGAGCTCCATCTGATGTGGCTCCTGCTATGAAAAGGCTCTTTTTTAAACTGCTTAGAAAGGCTCACAATCCTAACAAGTTGCCCAAAGTAGGGGACAGTGGAAGTGGTTTAGTTGTCCTCCAGCATTTGCTGGCATCTCTGTGAGACATCCTCTTCTCCACATCACTGTAACTTCCTTCACTGGCTGTAGTCTCACCATTTGCCATTATCTTTGTATACACAGGCTTCAAATATATCTGTGCCCTTGTCCATTATTCGCTCTATACCTTTTAACTTGCTGAAATCACCTTTTAAGTCAGAGACTGTGTGTGATTTTCCTCTGTCTGATACACTGCTCTCTACTGAAGGCATCAGCTATCTAAAGAATATCCTGTAGATTATATTAGCATTTCTGCAGCCGACTGGCTGAGGGATATCCCTTGGGCATATTTTACACAGAAAAACATCTACTCAATAGACAGGTGAATGTTACTGAAATAAATGTGAGAATGCAATTGTAACATGGAAGAAGGCTCCTGTAAACCACTGTGTGAATCTGTTTCTAAATTTGCAAATGCAATGTGGGGAAATTCATTTTATTGTTTATATTTTCATTTTATTTACTTCTCTGCCAGTTGGGAGACAAAGGAGAACAGGTGACTGTGCCTGCTTCTAAAGAAGCCATTCTTTTGAAAGATGTCAGAGAAGACAGACAAAAGCAAGCAGGTCTTGCAAAACAGCTTCTTAAATAACATTGCCAAGGCAAATACAGCTGAAGGTTGATTTCCCTGATGGATGCATAGCTTCAGAGAAGTTTATTTCATTACTCATCCTTCCCCTGTCACTTTGCCAGTGGCAAGGATTGAAGAATCTCTAATAGAGGTTTCTGCTCAGCACTTAAACCAGATAGCATTAATCTGGGCACTCCAAGGGCACTGAGGTGTGCCCAGGGCAGTGGTGCTGAGGACACATGACACAGCCTTTAAAGTAAAAGCTATTCTTGACACTTGGGGGAAAAAAACCCCTAAACTGTCTAGGCAAATGCATCTCCAGTTTAACAGCACAGGGAGCACTTGTTCAGCATTGGGTCTGAGCTTCATCTGAGCACTGAGGAAGCACAAGGATGGCCACTGGCAGTGAAGCCCTCCCCAGCTGCTCTGGCAAAACAGTTACACAAAATAAGAGAAATGCCCTGGATAATCAGAGCTGTTTTTTGGTAAAAGTAACTCTATGAAGTCTGTAAGTACCAAACAGGTTCAAAAAGTCCTTGTGTTTTGCCAGAATCAATCTCAGTGATTTGTCACTCAATGTCAATAACATTCAGAATGTTATTAAGAATAAACAGCAATGAACCAAAAGGCAATGTCTGCTCTTGGATGACAAAAAAATAAAGAAAATAGCTAAAGTACCCAGTCTGTTGGTGGATCAGTGATTTTCTGGACTGAGATAAAGCCAATGATCCTGAAGGACTGAAACAGACTTTTTTTGTATTTTGTGTCATACCCCTGGCTGTTCTATGGGTAAACTCGTATGTTTATCTCAGGAAAGTAGCCAGAATTCACTGAGTATTCTCAGTCACAAGTATTCTTGAGTATGTGTATAACTTGCATGCAAATCAGCTTTCCCAGCAAAGGACAAAGCTGCAGAGGTAGTTTGATTAAGCAATTGATTGTATCTGTAAGATCCAAAGGAAGCTTATCTGTGAGAACACTCATCTCAACACACTCAATATTTGATATTCCTTTTCTGTAACCAGAGCCAAATGGCAAATGTATTTAGATTCTCAGCTAGGTAATCATTGCTGTTTTGTGCCATCTTGGTTTCTGGCTCTTAAAGATCTTGACATTTTATTTTGATTGTTATGATAATCACCTCCAACTACACTCTATCTTTTCATATTAAACATTTCAAAATGGTTCTGTTGAAACAGACATTTAATTTGTACAATTTTGAAACCTCTTCACAATATCTGAAGCCATATATTCCAGTCAAATTATGAAATAATATCAAGTAAAAGAAGGAGAAAACTTCTCAGCTCTACTCCTCGAATCTGCCTGCTGTAGTACAGCATGTAGTCACAGGAATTAGATACTGCCTTTATAATAGATTCTTATGAAGTCACAATCCACTGTAGATTAGTCTGATGCTTAGAACACCTTAGTCTTATCCTCTACATGGGTTTTTTTTTTGTGCCCTGTGAGGGATTTAGTATGTTACTGAGGGAAAGAAAGAAACATGTGCATTTACATTTAGTGCTACCCAAAAAAGTTGCAAAGTGTTAGGCTATAAAACCTTCTTTATGCTTCATGCAAAGGCTCAATCAATTTAGATAAATCATTACTTAAGTACAATTTCATCTTTCAGATTTCTTCTAAATTACAGGAAAAGGTGTATCTTTATTTGACTTTTGTTTGCTGATTATCATCCTTGCATTTAAAATATAAAGTTTCTACATTTAAGCTAAAGACCTAGAGGCTTTTAATACTTTCTTCTTTTACTGCATGAAATAAACAAGAAAAAACATGAATTAAATTAAGTCAATTTCCATTTCTTCATCGTTTCAGATGATGGAAAACTGTCCTTTGATGAATTCAAAGCTTACTTTGCTGATGGAGTTCTGAGTGGAGAAGAACTGCATGAGCTTTTTCACACAATTGATACACACAATACTGAGTAAGTGCTCCCTTCTTACAATTCCAGTGCCACTTTCTGCACCTGCAAATGGAAAACAGACCTCAGGCTGATTTTAGGAAACAAGTTTATGTAGAAAGGTGCTTGAAGGAAGCCAGGCTGTGTCATATGGCTATAAACTGTATAAGTGAAGAGTTTTGAAAACTTGTTGAAATATTTGCATATTTCAATAGATGTGATTTGGGTACTGAGAACACAGGGTGGAAATTGGATGCTTTCTGCATTCCCCTGCCCTCAAAAGAAAAGGAGCTCGGGTCTCCTTCAGGCTTAACTGTGAATTCCTCAATTCTCAATTACACTGAGTCATACTGAGATGAATACTTGGAGCAGATGTTGAGAAGGAAATAAAATAAATGAAGCAATTATATATAGTAAAGAGTTGAGCTGGTGTGTCCCTTGGGATATTCCCATTATGGTTGGGTTTAACAAGGCCAAGGGGAAATAAGCTGACAGGAACTTCATGAATTCAGCAAGGAGAAGTGCAAGGTCCTGCTTCTGGGCAGAAACAAGCCCCAGCTTTTGTGGGAAATGGAATCAAATTAAATGTAGTAGAGTTCACAAGATTTTAGAGTTTTTACCAAAATAATGTCCAGAAGTAAGCGGAAGAAATGGTATTTGATCTGTTGAACTTGTGGGGAATAAAAAAATACTACAGGATTTATGAGGTGATTAAGGGATGGGGTGATGGAGACAGGGAGGGGGAGTCACCATCCTGGAGGTATTTGGGGGATTTGGCAGTGCTGGGTTAACAGTGGTCTCGATGGTTTTAGAGGCCTGTTCTAACCCAAACAATTCTATGATTCTGTGGTTCTATGCACCAATAAGTGCTGGGGCCCACTCAGCTGCAAAACAGTTTGGCAGAAAAGGATATTGGGTGAGTACCAAGTTGAAAATGAGCTAACAATGTGCCCATATGGCCAAGGTCAATGAATGACCCAGAGTCAAAAACTCATTTCAGAGCCAAACTCATTCATACAGCTTTAGATTTCCTTATGTGTACCACGTATCTGTGTAAGTGGTTTTATTTTAGCATAATTCCATTTGTCTGCAAGCATCTTGATAAGGGCAGAAATTCTTGATACTAAGCAAGATTTCTAAGAAAAAATATGGATGTTCTACATCTATTTTTCCTTCCTTTTTATTTTTAAAGTTTTAAAAATAAAATTATTATTATTATTATTACTATTATTATTATTGTATCTGAAAAATATGTAGAAAAGTGAGGATAACACTATGTTTTTCCTCTTGGTAGGCAGGCACACCTGAAGAATTGGTGCAATTGGTGAATGCTGCTGCAATTAATTGAAAATAGGTAATTAAATTGTCATGGCAGCCATTTGAGAGAGAGATCATTTTCACTATCCACAAAAAACCTAGCAAAAATCTGGGCACAAAAGTTTCAGAGTAAATGCTGTGAAGAGTTCAGTTTTCATGTATTTCAGGGAATGGAACAGATGGAAGATTAAGACAAGCTACTAAATTACCTTTTTGAACTAGAAGAAAGGGTGCTCTGTATTGATGGATTAACATTTGTTACAGGAGGAGGAGAACCTAGATATGGATAAGAAAATGTACTTGAGACTTGGATTTAAAACAGCAACAAGAAGATTTTGAATGTTTTTTTTCATGGAGTCTTGAACTGATAAAAGGCTTTAGGGTGACTTTGCAGCTGAAAAGTATTATACCATGCTTGATAAATAAGAGGCAAATACATTCTAAAAGCTTTCCCCTACCCCTTTGTAAGCTTTTGAGGAAACCTGTGAGCAAGGTGTCACAGGCCAAATATCAGATGGATATAGCAAAGAGAGACAGCTTGACCAGTATAATATAATTTCCTTGTTAACATAACTTTCAAAAAGAAAAAAAAAATCACATGGAGCAGATATGATGAAGCAAAAACTTTACTCACTGGCATTTCCTGAAAAGGGCAAGTTATGGTAAAATGTCTCAAATTAATAAGCTACCTAAGAAAAGGAGCAAAATGTTCATTGAACCTTGGGAAGTGTTTTCATTGAACCTTGGGAAGTGTTTTAATGTAAGCATTAGAAGAATCATGTACATATCAAACAATCCCTAAACCATCTACTTTAAGATATTTTTACTTCCAAATTATCCAAGGGAATGAAATGAAAATTATGCAACTCTGAAGTATTTTATGGCTGGTTTTCAGGAGGGGTGGGCAAAGAATTTTGCTCAGTTTTGTACCTAGTGGGAGGAGATTTGCACAGATTATTTTTGCCTTTCTTATCCAGTTAAAATGCTGACACTGTCAAACTCTGGGAAAATCTGTTATCTTCTCTCTGTTTATTTCACTATTTACAAATTGTAGACTGTAGCTCCCTGTCCCAGGGATACTTCATAAGCATTGTGATTATGCAGTGATTTACACTTCACTGTATAATGAATGCCCAGGACAGATGTCTAGGGAAGCATGTCATGATCCCTTTGTTCATTTCTTGGAGTATCTCAAGATTTCATAACCATCTTGTCACAAGAGCAGACTTTGGGTTGTTTCCACCTGCGTTAAATGCTTTAGCTCTGCCAGCATTCAAAACCTCACTGTCTGTGTGCACAAGTCTTTGTACTTTAAAGCCTCAAGATGAAAAAGGAGATGCGGCCTTGGGGTGATAGCCATGGACCACAAACTCAGGCAATTTGAATTCCCTTCTCAGCTGTGCTGCAGTAATTTTCCAATAAAAGATGCAAAGCATGAATGGTTTACACTGGCTTAACACTTCTAAGGGAACTAAATTAAGCAGGTATTAAACCCCACTATTACATGGGCCCTAATGTCAGTCTGGTTGAAGTGAGATTTAGATTATTAACTTTTAAAAAGACCAATCCAAGCTAATGTAACATGCTTGTCACAAAGCAGATAGGCTGTGGAAGACTGCTGAAATGAGTAATTACCATTTCCAGTGTGATAGCAGGGAAAATAACAGAGGGTTTAACTTCCCAATAATTCAGGTTGTGTCTGCATGACTGACTAGGATCTCTGCACCTTGGTATTTGAGGCAGTCAGGTGTTCTCTTTTTACAGAGTAAAAGGAGTCAATTAGTGCCTAATCAGCAGGAAAAACACAGATGAGTAAGAATTAGTTATTGCTGCACCAAGTTTCCAAGACATAGGTTGAATAGGGGTTTATTATGACAGGGTGAATTTATATGTACATTTTTTTCCTAGACCCTAAAGTACAGGTTATTAATTCAGGGCAGATCATTGGTTTTGTACTGAAAACTCGCATTAGCTGAGAGTATTTCCTCAGTTTGGAATACGTAACTTGGATATATATTTTGCAGTTTTTGAAGGCACTTCCATGTATACTGTTTTTCTTTCTATTTAAAAATATGTACCTTACCTTTTTATGACATTTGATATATTAAATAATTACTATTAAAGACACAGTGTACAAATTGATTACCTTAATTTTTTAGCTTCTTTTTTCCTTTGAACACAGCCAGAAACAAATGCATAAGACAACCGAATTAGGTGAAGTAGCGTATCGATGCAAAAAGGAAATTTTTTTCCACCTTTTAGTACTGCTATGATATTTTACCTTTCTTGAAGGTAAGCTTTGATTAGGCCATACAATGAGCATTGCTGACATGTAATTGCAAGGTGACTGTTTTAAGGGAGTAGCAGTTAACCATTCTTCTGTAAGTGCTGTTTCCAGTATTGTTATTACTTCAGAGTGAAGCTGAAAGCCAATTAGGCATTTGACTGCCCCGTAGAGCCCCTTCTATTAGTGCTTTCCAGGAGCTCATGAAACCTTTGGGCAATCACATACCATTAAATGGTATAAATCAGCAGCTGTGGAGGGTCCACACTCAGATGCCCTCACACTGCCAGTGGAAGGAAAGGCTTTGCATTGATGCAGAAGGGATCAGGTCGAGGCTGTTACAGCCACATCTCCAGGTTCTTGTTTCCTAGCATGCATGTCCTTCTACTGCAGTTTCCTGTACTTAAAGACCCATAAAACCCCCCCAACCAAACAAATACAGACAGGAAATCAAGAGCTTTGACTTAAGCTTCAGCCTGGGGTTTGTACAGTGATTCTCCTCCCCTTTTCATAATTGTTTTGCAGGTAGCCCAAATATAAACACACTCTAAGCATCTGAGCAGCATCTTAGGCTCTTCTTAAGTTATCAGGAAGCCAAGGTAGATCCCCAGAGTTTCTTGAGTAGAAGCCAGGCCCCCAGAGTAGTAAGAGTTAGACCAACATGAGCGCATATCTGTGAGCAGGGAAGGGGCAAGAGGAAGAGTTTATTTTGCTGTCCTGATTTGACATATATTTGGCATGACATCCATGTTACACATCTGTAATGTCAAGTTTGACCTTGGTCAGTGCACAAAAGTTTCGGAGTCCTAACACTTCAAAAAATCTCAATGCACTCTGCTCGAAATCTGAGTTAACCTTTTTGGAGTTTGTGAGGGTGAAGGAAACCCAGTGTGGTTCCTCACCCCTCTCTCCTCTCCCAGTCTGAGCTCCAAGCTCCACATGCTCAGTGAGGCTCTGCAGGGCTGGTGGGAGCAATGGGAAGGCTGTTGGAGCAAATGTGAGTGCTGCAAAGGCACCAGAAGACTTTCTTTGTGCTGACAGGGAGGGTCATGAGGAACATGGTCTGCAGGTTGTAGTCATTTTGGAGCTGAAGACCCACATACTCTGCTATCTCAGAGCATTCTGGTTATTAAATGAATGCAAAACATCCTTCATGTGAAACAGTGTTGAAGCACAGTTGAGGAAGCTCTGCAGAAATACAGCTGTTTTGTTTATATGTGTTATTGTATGAATAATTGTACTGAAAGTAGAGAGAGGTATCAGAAGCACAGGTCTTTTTGTACATGGAGAGAGAAACATACAGGAAAAGTTTGAAATTAGTGGTTTAAGGGGTGAAGGCTGTTACCACTCATTTCTTTGGTAAATCATCTCCTACCTAATTTTATTGTGAACTCTGACAAGCTTGTGTTTCAGCAGAGCAAGAATCTTTGACATGGTTAATGGTTGAGAGAATAAGTATTCACAAAAAGCATTGCAAATGTAACCCTCCTCTTACCCTAATCCTTTACCCTCCCCCCACTCATGACTTCCATGGAAATTGTTTTAGCATAATGGCATCCTCTGGGAAAAGGTGTCAGAAGATAATGAGAATATTTGGCAAAAGTACAAACTAGGAGATATACAGAAGGTCTCAAGGGGATTTAGTCTGCAGCACTGCCAGAGAGATAGTGCAATAAATGCTTCACTGATTACTGACTCACAGGAGTCTGTGGGGAATCAGACTTATTTTTCTACCTTTACACACTGGTAAAATGAAGTCCTTAGTCAGGATTCTAGTTACAAGGCAGGAAGGATGCTAGAACTATTGAGGGCCTGGGGCCAGGCAGCCTCCCAAAGGTAGGGAGGCCCCATTAATTCTTTGTGTGTGGCCTAAGTTAAACTGTGCACAAACTACAGATGAGTTTGGTGAGGATCTGAGAGCTTGGCCAGCTGCAGGCAGCACTGAGCTTATGGTGGGCATTTGGGGAGTGTGTCATGCTGCATGCACAGCAGATGGAGAGGGATGGGACATGGCACTATGGAGACATCTACACTTGCATGCCTGTGTGTCAGCAGGGTGTCCCTCATGCTCAGGGAAGTCACTGGCACCTAAGATGTGGTACTGTCCACATGGGCTTCAGCTCAGTTGCCCAGGTTTTAGGCATTTGAGATGTCCACACTTGAAAATCAGCCCAAGGTGGAAAGTGTAACACACTAGAAGTAGTTGGGACATGGATAATGGGAGAAATGCTAGAGCATTTGAAGCAACACTAGATGCCTGTGTTATATCAAATTACTTCTGAGTCTCCTCCTAGCTGGTCTGTTAAACCCTCTCACTCCACTGAATTCACTGGGACTCCTTTGCCTGGCTGGGAAGTTTGGACAGCCAGCGCCCATACGGACATCTACATTTGGCACTCATACCCAAAGTGAATAAACCTTCCTCCCACCTGCTCAGGTCTCCATTAGCAGAGCCCTAGTTCCTCCTTTGGGTCAAAAGAGAAATGCTGAGATCATCTGCCCTAGCAGCAAACTCCCAAAGGTGACAGCTGGATGTTGAGAGGCTGGTTAGCAATCCTTGCAGCCCTGGGAAGCCGTGAGCCTGGAGCCCAGTGCTGGGCACTGGAACTAAAATAAAGGACATTTTTATATGGACCAGAATGCTTCCTTCAAGGTTCTGCTTGTTAATTCAATAATGACAAGTCCTCAGCAATTTAAAGGTATTCTAAGTGTACTAATTATCTCTGCCTTGGATGGTTTCCCTTTGTTTTAGTTGGAAGGCATATTTCAGTCTCATGCTCTTGCTGATCTTTCACAGTTCAATACAAGAAAAGAATAATTAATTTTTAAGTAAAACAAGAAAAATAAAAAATTTATTAAGAACAATATACATACAGACAGGATCTTTAATTAGGGGAATTGCAGGTGTGTAATTTTTTTTAAAGGAATTTTTGAATGCAAATTTGCAAGAGAAAAATAATATATTAGGGTTTGACCATTTTTAAAAATTGGTTCTTTTAGATTTAATTAGAATTTCAGGCACATGGTGCAGCATTGGCATCAGAAAGGTGTGTTCATTAAAATTTAAGACATGTAATTGCAGCTATTGGCTTTAACACAGATTTCTCATTACCGTAGCTATAGAAATCAGTTTGGAAATGAGGCACAAGACAAAGGCAAGATACTGGTCAGAGTGAGCTGATTATACATTTTAGTATTTCACAACTGATCAAACAAGTTCACTAAGAATGATTTACAAAATCCTGATGCTAACAGATCTTCTGGTCAGACAGACAAGCTACAAATAGAATTTTGCTTGGAAATTTTCCATGTGAGTGGTTATTTTTAATGGGAAATTCAGCTTTCTGCAGAAATAACTGGCAGTCCCTCTCAGTGAAAAAATCAAACAGTAATGACTATTTTCAGTTGCCTTTACCTAAATGAAGCTGACTTTAAATGCTTCATTTCAGTTCTGCAGTAGATAACATTGGCTTCCCTGCAGTAAGCTGGGAATGGCTGCTTAATGGTAGGTGTAGTTTGGAGGCCTGGTCCCTTCTATAATCTGGGCTCCCAAGAACCTCAAGATTTTTAATACTGCTCAAAAATCACCAAGAGAGGTTTTGCAATTATGTCAGATAGCTCTCAGGATTCTAATATGAGTCCCACCAGGCCCCATAGATTTGTAGGGATCCAGCTGAAGCAGCAGATCCTGCACAATTTCAGGGTCTACTGGGAGTCAAACATTCTCACAGCCATGGTCCTCCAGCTCAGGGCACTGAGACCCCCTTAGTCCATCATCTGTGTTGAAGACAGAGGTAAAGAATGCATTAAACACCTCTGCTTTGTCCATGTCCTTTTTGTGAGGTGCCCATCCTCATCCTGTAACAGGTGATGTTATTTCTATGCTGCCTTTTGCCATTCATATATTTAAAATAACTTTTTATTTTCTCACACATGTCTGGGCAGCTTCAACTCCAGTTGATCTTTGGCTGTATGAATTTTCTCCTGCACTGGCAAGCTGTGCTTCTGTACTCTTCCCATGTCACCTGACTTTGCTTACACTCTGGGCACACACCTTCCTTTTCCAAAAGAAGGTGTCTGTTCAGCAAAGCTGACCTTCTGCCTTGTTCACTTGATTTCTGACATTTTGGAATTGCCTGCTTTCCATTTTGGAATTGTGCATTTCCACGGAGTGTAAGAAACCAAAGTAAACATTTTATTTTGTCTAAGAATAAATAATTTAATCTCAGGGTTGTTTTGGTTTTTGGTTTTTTTTTTAATAATTTTGTGACAAAACCAAAAATTGAAACATTATCCCCTCCTACAGGGTAAAAATTCTGAAATTTGCTCTCTGTGGCAAAAGAACCACAGTGATGCTGCATTTCACTTCCTCACTTAGGTTTATGTCATTCAGACTCTGCAAAAAAAAAAAAAAAATCATAGCTCTGCAGCCCTTGTACAGTGTTCTACAAATTTTAGCATATACCACAAGTTTTAATAGCATTATTAAGCCTCTTTTAGTAACACAAAGGCTGTTACAGCTGGGATGATTAAGGTGACTTGTCAGCTGTGTAGTCATCGCATCCCTCTGAGTCACTGCTGAATGCAAAGGACTGGAGGGTTTTTTTTTCAGATGAGTTCTTAGTCAGGAAAAAAAGCCCGTTATTCTCTCCTTCAGTCCTGCCACAGGCAGAGCAGTAAGTGATGATTCTGGATTTATCACTTAGCCTGGAGCTAAGCAAACTAGGCAATTATTTAGTGAAGCAAAATGTGGGATAGTAAAAGAGCTGACCCCACTGCCCATGTCAGAGCCCAGAGTGCCAAGCTGGCTGCTGCCTTTGGGAGCCCAGAGGGTGCACAGTCCAGACAGATCTGGGATTGAAGAGCAGCAGTGTCCTCAGGGCAGCAGGAAGCTTGTGTCCCCAGGGACAGAAGCTTCAGAAGCTTTGTCCCACTTCTGCTGCCTCTTCCTCCTCTCCCTTTTCTGTGACCAGAGGCCAACACCTGAGATTCTTACAGCACTGCATCCTACTGGAAGCAGTTTTGCCTCCACTGGTAAGATACCTTGAACAAACCTTAACAAAAGGTGTTGTTTGCTGTTGCAAAGGAGCTGTGAGGCAGAAAATCCTTAAAATGGAAGTGCACACATAAGACTCCTCTGTAAAACACTCTCAGTAGTGTTGGAGCAGTTAAACTCATTTTGCTGACAAAGTGAGATGGTACACTTGGTTTCTTGTTGCAGAGACTTTACAGTTTTTTGGCTAAGGTGGATGGATTCCTATTCAGTTACCCTTGCAGTTAATTCCTTTCACTCACCAATTATATGCTTCTACTTAACAATAGACGATACTAGCTTCAAACTTTCATCCCTAAAACCAAATTTAGCAGAAAGACATGCAAATGAGACTGAAAAGATAGTTAGTTCAAGCTTTTGAGATAAATCCTTCTCATATCTGAGAATGAGATCTGAAGAAGAAGGTGTTATCCTTCTCCAGCTGCAATTCATGGCAATGGTTTTCTTAAGTTAGTTCATAAAGTCTTTCATATAGTATTGGATTCTTCAACAAAATAACTGCTTTATATTTCAGACTCCATACTCCATAAGATATTGCCTTTTCTCATGGTCCAGGGAAAATACATAGATCTTCTGCTGGTTCCCCTGCCTAGAGGTGCCTTTTGTACCATAGAACAGTGTGTAAGGTCAGTGCATCCATGGACCCACAGCAGTGGATGAGTGAAATAGCTTTAACCTTCTCTCCTCCCTGGCTGCCCCCAGTCCACAGCTAACATAAGTGGGCAGAACAAAAGTACAGCTGCTTTTCAATTCTGCATTTTGGACCACTTCCAGAGGTACCACAAATAAGCCCTTTTGCCGTGCTTCATTCAAGTTAATTTGCTTATTTTTTCTGTCACTGACCAATAGCTATGATCAACTTTTCAGTGATCAGGACTGCTCAGTCCTTTAAAAATAGCTCATATTTTTTAGATAGAGAACATTTTAGATTCGGACAGGTAGAAGGACTGCATCTAGTAGTCAGAAAGAAAACTGAGAATTATCATTCTGATGTGATGTGCATGCATTTGCCTCACCCTATGCTTTGGTTGCTTATCATGAGTGGAGGGTTGGTGCCTGGATGTGAGTCATCCAGCAAATATTGTTAATAACATGTTCAGCAGTTGCCAGATTAGGGGTCTAGGCAGAAGCATCCTTGGCATATGTACCCACTGAAATGAGGAACCTGTGCTGTTGTAAATCTGAGTACTGAGTTGCAGAAACAGCCCTCTGGTGTGCACCTCACTCCTGTACTATTAAATACTTGCCAAACTTCTTTAATTATTTCTGTAACATCTTGCAGAGAGATTAAATTTCATTCAGAGAGAATGAAATAATGACTGACAAAATTACAGCTTCCCTGCCTAGAACAGCATCCCCTTCAAACAGGATGCTGAGAACAATGAAGTCTCCAAGGGTATTTATAACAGAAGGAAATACTGAGTATGCCAGACAGAAATCCATGTTCTTTATGTCTTTTCTGTGCTTCTTCACAGATTTGCTGCACAAAATGCTTTGGATAATATTTTCTGGTTATTCATGTGTCCAGTTCTAAATGAAAATTAATTCAGCACCTGAATACTTTTCCATTTTCTCTGGTATTCCATTTGCAGCTGTGCCACTGCTGTCAATAGGACAAACAGCATGTTGAAAACAGGGATGCTGAAAGCCTCTGAGCCACTTCCCTTGTCACTAGCAAGGGGCTGAGGATGTTGTAAAAGAACATAGACCAGAAGGGATTTAAATATAAAATTTGAAAAGAGAGCATGAATTTGACTGGCTAGCAATGTGAAAGGCTGTTTTAAACACAGTTATCAAGCTATGCATTAAGACATGCAGAAGTGTCTTTTACATTAATTCATTAGGGCAGATGATGTGAAGGAGCAGAAAATGCAGGACAATGAAAAAAGGGTAGGCATTATAAAAGCAAACTCCTGTCCTTTGACCTCATCATATCCCGTCAAGGCTCTTTGGTTCAGGAAATTTTCCAGCTTTCAGGGTTTCAGTTTGCATTTAAGAGGTGAACATCTGCATTGTTCCAAAATCAACTGCTGAACTGCAGAAGAGTTGGCCAGACACATTAGATCATAGATACCATGGTGAAATGTGGTAAACAGCCTTAAGGAGTTGCAGACACTTCCCCATCACATGGTTTGTTGAGTTTCACAGCTTCAGCACCAGTTCTTACAGACTGTGAATTCCTTTATATCTGCCACTAAGGTCATTGGAGAAATCAGGTGAAAGTCTCATTTGCAGCCATCTCACTTGGCCTGTTACAATGCAGATAAAAATCACCTTCAATTAATAAATGTTGTGTGAAAATCTCCTTTATATTATCAATTAAAAGTGTTCAGAAGTTTTTATAGCCCTGAGTATGCAAGTTTGTGATAATCCAGGATCCTGCAATTTCTATCAGTTTCTCTCCCTTGTGAAATAAAAGCCAGATGTATGGAAGTTAGCAGTGGAGAAAGTGATTTTAAGATAGTACTGTGTCATCATTTTATTAAAAGGTCAATTAAAAATTCCATTAAAAAGATAAGTGAAAAATTACTAAGTGCAATCAGCCATTCAATATTCACCCCTCAGCAAGATTCAAAGAGGACATTCATGCTTTTAAGTTTTTTTAATAATCTGTATCTTCTTCTCCTTGGAAGAAAAGCAATGTGCTAACTTTCAGTAGTGAGCTTAGGTCAAATGTGTTTTTCTTTTAGCTATTAAAGCCTCGCTTATGAGAGAAAATATCTCTTCAAAGTTGATCAAGATGAAATCTGCTTCAAGCAAACAGGTTTTAATTGAATAGAATACTTCCCTGCATTTATGTATTTATATAATGACAGCATGGGAGTATGGCAGTACATCTATATTTTTCACATTATTAATTTCGCCAGAGTTAGTAGTGGTGAAATGGTCTGGCATGGCCAGAAAGTCTTAGGAATTATGTGTGCTCATGGGCTATGTCTGGTTTTATCCTCCTTCTGCAAGGCTCTCCCACAGAACACTGTTGCACAGCAAGGATTGCAAACAGGAGAAAGTTACTGGGTTTTTTCTTCTTTAGCATGGAAGGCCAAGGTCTCTGAGCCTTGCTGTCCAACATGACAGCCACAGAAGGGGAGTACAGGCAGAAAGGTGGAGGAAGAAACCCCAAATCAAAAATTTCTGATGTTTAGATGTATTTCTGCAAGAACTGGGGCCAAATGTGTAGGGCCTGAGGAGCAGTGAGTGCATCGTGGTGCACAAGGGCTGAACTTGAGAGTGAGCTTGCAGTGAGTAGGAAGGTGCGAGTGGGAACGGGCTCAGGAATGGAGGCTGAACCTGCAGCCAGGTTCAGAAAGGCTGCAGCCTTCTCACTTAAGGCAGCAGAGCAAGGCCAGCAAGAGCCAGGCACTTGCATCTTCTGCTGCAGCCCAAGCAGGGGCTTCATATGCCAGTCAGGCTAATATTTGAGTTGCACTATTTACCAATACAACAAAAAATATTACTAACCTCACTAACCTTCTATACTCTTATCTTTCCAGCAATCTTGACACAGAAGAGCTCTGTGGTAAGTTCTTTTTTGGGAAAAAACAAAATCTATGCCTGCAGCAGCCCTGTGCAAATAAACATGCCATGTGATTATTTTTTTCTGTTTAATCTTTGTAGCTCAAACAGAAAATAATTTCCTTTCAGAGAACTCCCGGGAAAATGCAGATGGCTGATAATCTTTTCAGGCTCTGTCATCCCCTATATGCAGAATTTGCTTTGAAAATATTTTTCCTAATCAGTATTTCACACTCTCTGAGACTCAAGATCTGTTCTGATATAAAGATAGATAGATAGATAGATAGATAGATAGATAGATAGATAGATGGATAGATGACTTGTATTTTATTTCCCCTTAGTGGTAGTTGTCTCTTCTAGTTAGTTTCTCACTTTAACACTTGTCATATGTCCCCACTAAAAGAAAATTCATTACTTTCCTCCTACTTGAGCCAGGGAGAACAGCAAGTTTGACAAGCTCTATCATCCTTTGTCGCAATAAAACTCCTGCAAGGCCCAGATTTTGGCCCAATTACCCATTTCTGTATCTTATTCTGAGCTGTGAGTCATTTTCCCAGCACCCTGTTTGCTCTCCAGCTTATCTAACAGCACCTGATTTAGGAGTGCTTCTTGCAGCAGAAAACAATTTACTAATGTTTTTGCAGGTTCTCCCACAAAATGTCAGGAAAAAAAATCCTACACGGGACAATTTCTGAGGGAAACATGGCAGCCTGATAAGTTTTCCAATGGCAGCAATGTTGAAGGCCTTTAAAAGATGAACGTTGTCAAGTTGAAGCCCAACTCATTCACTCATCCACAGAGTGACATGGCCAAGAACCCCCTAAAAACCACCTCACCCTGTGGCTTATAAATATGTGACAAGAGGTTTATCTGAAGTGAACTGTGACAATTACTGCTGGTTGAGCATCTGGCCAAAGTTGTATAAACCTGGCTGAGGAAGAGAGGTGGTTTTGTTCCACATGGGATTTACTGAAGCTGATGTTGCACAGGCTTGCTGGCCTGGGGGGTGTCAGTCCAGCACTGACTCTGTTTATTGTCTGTTTTGATTAAATACAGGCTGCTTCAAATGCCTTTTAAATCCTTCAAATGTTGCCACTAGGGTGTTTCTCATCTGTGAATCTGGTGCTGAATTTACTCAATCCATATTTAAGCTTGTGATTATATGTCTCTTTCTGAGCTGTATGAGTTTATCTCAGAAATGAAGCTAAAAAAAATCCAGGATACTAATTAATAATACATTTTAATTCTAAATAATTTCATTCAAACTCACAGCAATATGAGGTCACATCACAGTGTTCCTGGTAACTTATGTTTTCATGATTCCCCTGAGAAGCTCATGCTGACCTCTTAAAAGCCCTGAAGGGTTGCTATTTATTATTTCAAAAAGCTCCTATCTAATCTTGTTCTTCCTGTCTACCACTTAGATGTTGATTTTTGTGCTCTTCCAGGTGATCTGATGTCTAAATGCCTTGTCTAACACAGTCTGTAAGCTTTAACATAATTTTATTTATTTATTTTTCACACTACTTCTTTCCTGTGCTTCCCTCTATTGTATTTCAGCACATCAACCAAATGGGAAGTCGGGTCATCATTTCCCAGGTTTGCTTCCTCCTCTTGCTGTAATCCCTCTGATTTTACATCAGCTCTTTCTGTTAGGAAGTCCTTTGCTTTGAGAAGCTACACAGGGACATCCTGCAACTTGTTATTTCCATGATTTTCATAAAAATTAATTTTGCATGCATCGTATTTGTTTGAAAATGTCACAGCACATGGGACTAGAAGCTTATCTGGCCAACTCATGGTCTCTTCATTTCTCAGAGAAAACAGCTGCTCTCTACCAACCCTGCCCCACAGCAGCCCCCACTTGATATTATCTCCTCTAAGGGCTCTACCAGAATTACTCATTTTCATATCAATATAATCAAATTCACCACATACATATGAAAACTTCATTTGCTGCTAGTAATTGAAGACTATTAGACTGAAATTTTAATTTACAAAAGAGATGTAGATATTTTGAAAATAAGTTTGTTTCATCTGTAAAATGATATTTGCGTTTTTTGTGAATTTGACAGATCACTTATTTCAATAAAATATTTTGAAATACTGATCTTGGTATTTTAAGAATGCCAGGAATGATTTTGCAGGGGAAGAATACAAAATTTAAAAAGAAAATTATCCTTTTCATTGTAACTCCTTTTCATTTTGCATTTAGATATTTAATAATGCTGTAACTTAATTCAGACTTGATAAAGCTGATATTTAATGAGTCTGATTTTTGAGGACATTTGTAGGTGATGTGGGGTTTTTTTCTTCTTTTAGATTATTTTTCAAAGCACATAGGAGAGCATGAAAATGTTCTATCTGTCTTGGAAGACTTAAACATAACCATACTGAAGGCAATGGACAAAACAAAGAAAGTAAGTAAAGATTGTGAATTTTTTCTTACATTGTATATTATGTTTGCTTGGAGTATTTCTTGTAGTTTTCTTAAGAGAATTTACTAATTCATATTTAAATTCTTCCAAATATGCATGTTTCTAGCAAAATCCAGTCAGAAAAGGCTTGTCGAAATGGTTGTATACAAAGTCTTTTAAGTCCTGTCTGCAAACTATTGCAGTTTGGATATAGCCAAAATCTTTGTGAGTGGTCTGAAGAATGTTCTTTGCATTGTTGCGTGAAGAGGGTTCCATGTCCCCTGCCAAATGTGGATAAGTATCAACACCAACATTTGGAAATAGACCAAATTTGAAAAAATAACCTGGTGGGTTGAGGGAAACCTCCTGGCAAAGAACAAGATTTCATTTCCATTTGATGCCTTTTAAACAAAAGCAGTGGTCACAGAGCCTGCCAAGAGGAGGTGTTAGGGCTGTTGCCCACCAGCACAGCAAGGGGGCCTTTACCCTGGAGGGAGGAGATATTTCTCAGGGGAAGAAGGTTGGTTTATCCGCCTGCACATCTCAGCAGGGACGTGGCAGGGCTGCAGGACATGCCAGGCCGCCAATCCAGCTGGCAATCAGCTCATTGTGGCTGTACCTGCTCCTGTGTTCAGACCACATCCCAGCTGTGTGGCTGGCCAAAGTGCATCAGTACATTGGGTGATTCCCTCCTCTTCCCTGGCTGAACAGTTAAATGTCCTGTGCAGGTGGAACAGCTTCAAAAGGTGAGGGAAGTGAACCGAGATCCTCCACACCCAGTCACAGATCCACACCAGGCTAGTCATCAAAACCAGAAATTTCAGCCAAAATTATTCAGTGAGATCCCCTGGGGTCAAAAAACCGTGGGATTTTTTTTCAGTCAGTCAGTGGAGTGATCAATGTGGAAAAAGCTGCGCTTCCTTAGTGAAGCTGTTGTCTTTGGTATTCGGGTGTTTGCTGGAGTAAAGTATTTGTAAATTTTACCTAACCTGCCAAAATAAAAACCCCAAAGTAGACCTTATTTATTTAGAGCTTGAGCCCGGAAGCTGAATGTCTGTTCATTCATGCTGTGCATCTTCCACTCATAATGAACGGGCACTGACTCACTGTCTTGTTGAGCTGGATATTAAAAAGCAACAGACTGGTTCATCTTAGCTATGCATGATTTTTAAAAAATAGCCATGTGTATCAAATACTGCTGCTGAAGGGCAGGATGCCCTCTCATAGCAACTGGAAGTAAATAAAAGACTGCATTTAAGAATTACTTCAGCAAGTTAATTACAAGGAGAAGTCCCAGCAGAGTAATGAGATTATAAAAGATATGCACTGGCCTGACTAGAAATATGGATAAGAAAATCTGGAATATTAATAAGTATTTCATATGTCTACTTGAAGAACCCATCTAAAATATAACCAAACCACAATTTCTTGGAATTTTATTTTCTTAACTGAGGATTCAAGCCTAATGGCTTTTCTGTCTTTCAGGAATACTTCAGCTGACTGTTAGAGGTGGCAGAAATAGAGCAAGGCTAAAACTGGAAAAGCACTTTTAATTCCATTTAGTAGAAACTCTGTGTGAACACAGTCAAACAAAAAAAGGTTTTCTCAAATATTCTAAAATAGAGCTTTCTGCCAAGGATATGCTCTGACACTACATCTTTGTATGGAAATTAAATATTCAATTCAAAGTTTGGATTTCTTTCAACAGGAACTCAGTTCTCAGGAAACAGATAGGTTATGTGACCTCATTACCCGATAAATCATTGGAGTGCAAATATTAAAATTTCTGCCTTAAATAGTTCAAGTTTTACTTAAGTTTGTGGTCTAAAATCTGGACTTCAGCCATCTAAAATCAGAGCTGGATGTGTAGCAAAAGTTAGTTAGCACATTGAGATAGCATAATAAATGATGTTCATCACCAGTGACACACAAGATGTGAGACAGCTCATAGTTCAAGCTGACTCCCTGCTCAGGTTCATGTGGTTTTAAATGGCCATTGACATGCATCCCAGGCAAGACTTGGGTTTTCTCTCCTAGTGGAACATAAAACTTTGTCACCAGTCTGCCACTGCAGCCACTGAGTCCCTTGAACAGTCACTGAGTACTAGCAGCATTTATTACTCTCTTCTAAGTGATGTGCTAGTTGGAAAATTCATATTCAGAAAAGGATTCTGGAATTGAACACCTGCACTGTGGGACCCACCTGTACACAGTGTATCTACAGTGGCTGAGTCAGTTTTCAATGACCCAGAGCAGCATGATTTCTGTGTACTTTATTGCCCTCTGGAGTTTGAAAGAGCTGTCAGCACAGCTTTTTTGAGCTGAGTTTTCTCCAGCCTTCCAGTCCTCTGCTATCTGAAAGTGAAACCATCATAATTTGTGGCAGAAAACATTCCAGTGTGTTAGCAGGTTCAAGGAGCTTTGACTTCCTTTCACAGTTCTGGGGCCAGATCCCTCCTGCCAAACCAAACCAAACTGCACCTGGGAAGCTCTCAGGAGTGTAGGAACTGTTCATGCTCCATTGCTTGATGGGAGGTTTGAAACTAAAAATGCAGAGAGTTAGATTTCTCCAGGAACATCTTTCAGATGATTGAGTTGCATTTGGAAGCAATATACTTCAATACAAACCCCATCTAACCAGAAGATGACTTTCTGTTTCAGTACTGTTTCCTTGTGCTATATCCTCACAGCAGGAAGGAAAGTGATGACCTCTGAGTGCACAGTGATGACCTTTGAGTGCACAGTGATGACCTCTGAGTGCACATTACTTCTGTAAATACTGAGGTACAGCTCTTCTTTTGGAGATGGAAACAGAGCAGGCTTGCATTGGAAGGAATGGCAGACAACACAGGAACAGAGGGATGGAACATTGCAAGTTTTCCCTTTTTCAGACTCTGCAAAAGTCTGATTCTTTACTTTGGAGGGATTTTCCACCCTCCTCTGCAGCTCCTTTATGAAAGACACCTAACAATCTATCTGTGGTAGCAAGGGACCAGACTAGGTGAACTAGCAAAATGCATTTGAGCAGTAGTGATCAAAACTGATTTATTTAAGACTGGTTTTAATGCAGTACTTACATACACAAAACATAAACATTAATTTTAAGATGAAAACAAGACAATTCTTCAGTGGAGCTACAAAGTTCTTGAATAGCCTTCCAAGTCTTCTGGGGAGGAAAAAACCCTAACTGCTTTTTACATGTTGCTTGTAAAAACATGGGGGGGGGGGGGGGGGGAGGTGGTGTGCAACACCAAAGATTCAATGACAAACACAGCACGTCCAATTATCTGCTTCTATTAAATCATTAATTTTTCTGCTTTGCTCAGAAAAACCCAAAGCTAAAAGTCAGTGCAGCCTTATCATTACTTGAAAATTTCTTGATTACTCTAGAAATAGAAGCCAGTAAAGTAAAAGAGAAGATTATAGGAGCTGAGAGAGTAACACATGGCTTGAAATTTAGTTACTGATAGTGCATTTATGGTAATTATGTAAATCACAGCAATCTGGAGGGTTGATACCCATTATAAGCCTAGATTTTTTTACTTGCATATTTGACCAATAGTAACAGTAGCATTTATGTAAATTTTATCTCAAAACAAATTATCTGGGAAGAAAGTTAGATAAGTCTTTGTTGACAATGGTGTTCCACAACTAACATTATATTTGAGTGAAAATTAAGTTTTAAATTGCTTTTTTGTTTTAATTAAAACTGTGTTAAATTGGCTGGCACCCATTTTTTCATGAGGTTAGAATTTATTAACATTTTTCCCAGAACGTAGTCTTGCTCTCTTTGAAATTACACTTTTTACAAATGCACCTTTCACAGAAAGAATGCAATGAATAGCTGCTGCACAAGAAAAACAGGTATTTCTCTGTTTATCGTGATTATTAATTTTCATGCATTGACTTGGAAAACAGTTCATTTGTTCCTTTAGATTTATAACTTCTTTTTTTATGTCAATCAAAAATCATTAAGGTTTAGAATTATTCAAGGTGGAAAAAAATCCCTAAATTCATCAAGTCCAACCATCAACCTCTTGAAACTGCCAAATCCACCACTCAGCCATGTCCCCAAGTGCCACATCTGCACATCTTTTAAATACCACCAAGGATGATGACTCCACCACTTCCCTGAGAAGCCTGTTCCAGTCAGTAACTGAATTGACTGTCTCTCAACTGAAGAGACAAATGCTGGTGATAATGCTAAATATATCTCCAGGTCCACCCTGTTACAAGGCAAAGAGGACCCTACAGATAAATGCTATTTTTATCTGGGAACATTATTAAATTATGTTTTGGACTTTTTATTTTGTTTATTTTTAAGATTGTGGCTGTTAGTGCAAGTCAAATCAAACTAAGATAAATGCAAAATGCAAGCAATTCTGAGGAGTCATGCAAGGATATTCCAGACATTCATGTCTTTCCTTTCCTCTTCTAGCTCCTTATCAGAGTAATGAAAACTCTTGGGAGCTTCTTTGATCTTTTTTTTGGGGAAGTTTTATACCTACTGGATCAGAAAGATACAATGCTCAAATTTTTGCCAGTAGCAGAGATTATGTGTTTAGTCAAAAATAAAGATAAAACAAAACAAAAACCCCCTTAATTTAATATTCATACCTCTAAATAGAAATTATTTCACAGCAGAAAAAGAAACATTTAACTAGCCATTCTCCTCTTGATACCTATCAAAACCACCAGAGGCTTTGATGTTTTATGTGTAGCAGTGCAACCTCTCCCTGGAGCAAGGGTGTTACACATTTCCCTGCTACCTGCTACACAGCCAAAAGTTTCTCATCTCCTAGCTACCTGATGCATCTAGTAGCACTTAAATAGGAGTTACTTTTTATCCATGCATGAATTTCATACACTGTATTATTGCAACAACAGTGCATTACTCCTTCAACAATCCCAGCAGAGTGATAGAGTGTTCTCAGAGGTGCTGTTACAAATGTGTGACAATCTTCTTTCTGATCAGCCTTGGTTGCCTATTTTATTTCATTGCTGCTATGTCAGCACTGCAGATGGTTAGTAGAAATTGTCACTGTTCCAAAGAATTTAAAAACCTAATTTATGCTAAATATAATATTTGGATAAACTTGTAAAATTTGTGCCATATTCAAAGTTGAATCTAATAATTGGGCACATCCTGCCTTTGACCACTTTTACAGTGAGGATGCTGTAAAAGTTACAGTTGTGTGACATCAATAAATTGAGCATCTCTCAATATGGCTTCTAGTGAAATTCTAATTTTATTCTGATGCTGTTTTGATTTCTTTCTGCAGTCTGAATAATTAGATCTTGGTGATTTGATTTTAGTGAAGTTATTCTGACTAATTTTATATCCTCATTTAAAGTTGTAACGAAGGGCATTGTCCCTCTAATTTGGGATCTAAACATAGCAGGGCAGACATTCCATGATAAAGGGAAATTTGAATAGATTATTTCTTTCTGAGTTCTACTCAGTGATAACTGCTTTTCAGTTGACTTGAGGGTATTTTCTGAAAAGATAAGCATAAGTATTTTTGGAAATTATGTTTATTATGACATATAGATAGGAAACAGAAAATTGCTAAGTAATACATCAGTAAGAAATGTCCCATTCCTTCTCCATCTCAAGGAGCTGCTCTTCTGATTACAGAAAAACAGGGTCAAGGGGAGAGGGGTGAGGCTGGTGCCAAAGACTGAGAGGTTCAAGAGTTGCTGAACCTTGGTAACCCTAAGATGGGGACTGCACTAGGAAATTCCTAAACTCTCCCCCCTCTGCCTTTGTAAAAGGAGAACCTCTTCTGCACTTTTCAAGATGGCCTTTATACACTTTTAAAGACCACAGTTACCTTTTTCCACAGTAAAATCACTAATTATGTGCATTTTCAGTTTCATTAAACAAATCTTTGCTGCTTGCAAAGGTCACAGTTGCCTCTTGATGAGGAAAATGTGGGAAATTACGCTCATTAATTCACACTCAGTAAAACTAACAAGCAGAACAATATGTTAACACAGACTTATTTCATCAGGACTGCCCAGACTGTGGTGCAGTGTAATGGATATGCTAATGAACAGTAACTAAGAGCTAATGAAATTCAAGAAATGGGACATATTCCTGGTTTATGTTCAGACACCATCCATGGGTCCCATTACTGATTGGTGGCACGATGCACTGGCAGCACAAATGCTGGGCATGCCAGTTGAGCTGACTCTACCATAAGATAAACTTAATAAATTGATACAAAAGTGTTGTACCAGTGTGCCTCTAGTAAAACACAAAATAAGGTACTTTTCAAAGGAAATAGAGTGGTGAAATGATACCAAAGCATGGCTATTAATTCCTCAGTGTTGAGAGCTGGGCTTGAGGTTTAAATTGAATTGTAATGGACAATATTTTTCCCTCCATGACTTAAATTACAATTATTCCAATCATTTATATATCCTGAATACCCTCTTCTGTGATCTTTGAAGAACTTTGGAAATACAGGTAGTAGCTATTTTTCAGTGGGCGGGAGTTGAAGCTGCCCAACATTGGTATGAGCTCAGAATTCTCAGAACTTCTTGACTCATAAATTCTTCAAAGAAAACAGTAAATAATTTGTAATTATTTGCTCAACTACGTGCATTAAGAGAGTTAAGTAATTCCACATAGAATAGTTTAAGCACTAATATTTGGGTAAGGAAAGGGTCTTTGATAATTCTAGCCTGCCAAAGATGATGTTAGCATCCTGCCTACCATTTCCGTCTTCAAAAATAGCTCTGTAAATCTGATAAGGTAACTCTGAGACATATCTAAAGATCACAAGGACCTTTTTCATAGGGAAGCCTTAAATATAGAGATTATGGGACAGGAATATAAAGAAAAAAAGACTAAATCCTATAGTAGAAACAGGCAATCCCCCAGCCAGGGAATAATGATTCTGATTCTGACTCCATGAATCAGAAGGCTGAACAATTGCTTTATTAAGCTATATTATATTACACTAGTACTGTACTAAATTACATACTAAAGAGATAATATACTGAGGTATACTATACTAAAATACTATAGATACTATACTAAAAAGATATTAAAGAAAAACCCATGACTACCTGCAGAAAGCCAGGACACAGCTTTGACCCAATTGGCCAAGGAATGAAAACAACCTTCACCAGTGTCCAATAAACAAATCACTTTGGGTAAACAATCTCCATAACACATTCCACATGTGCAAAACAAGAGGCACAACAAGTAGAGATAATAATGCTTTTCTCTTCTTCTCTGAGCTTCTCACTGCTTTCCTCAGGAAAAATTCTATGGGAAAATTGTGCCTGCTGCTCTCTGTGAAGAGAGCGGTGGCCACAAAAACCCTGTGCAATGCACAAACTTGGAGTAGTTCTAATGAAAAAATCTTACTAACTTTAAGATGCAGGAAAGCTTTTCTAGGTAATTTTTTTCTCAAGGAGTTAGAAAGCAGAAGCCTCAGACAGCAGCAAGTATTACATAGCTAATGTTTATATGATCCCCATATCTGCGAGAGCCCACCTGAACGGTTTGCAAAATGAAACAATACTGATGTTACATTCAGGTTGCAATTCAGCATGCCTGTATCAGATTTACCATCATCAGGAGGCAATATCGACATATTTGCAATATTTACTTTCTGAATGCCCAGAATTTTAAAACACAATTCAAAAACTTACAAGAAACAGTCAGTTCCGGGATGATTTCTTCACTTACTTCCAAGAGCAATGGCAAAAGCTGAAAAACAAATGAAAGTATACCTTGGATTTCCTCTGAAAGGTTTCAATTATCTGTCCATGATGCACAGATTCACACATGTTGTTCTAACATGCCAGAAAATCAAAATTTTTGGAAATGAAATGATCTCTCAGGTTCACTGAAGTTTTAAATCAATTACAATGGAGACAGTTTAGAAGAAGAATAAAATAACAGCTTTCCTATTGCACAAAAAGATTAATCATAGAAAGGTTGCCATAAATATTATTATAGACTGGTGTGAGTCCTTCAGGTAGACTGACAATCTCTCATGATCATCTATTTTAAAATTGTATCAATGAAAAGTTTTTTGTTGGAAAGTGACTCACAGCTGATTAGTCTGAAGACAGAATAAGTAAATGTAGAAGTCCTGAAGCTTCTGGCTACATAAGTAACTTCTGATAATTCATGGGTGGTTTAACACCTGAGATTTCTGTAGCAGAAGTCTTCCAACAGGAACTAACTTAATAACAGATATTGTGAAAAGATTGCTCTCATTTGAGAGCAAAATGCTTTTAAAGCTATTATCTGACAATCTTTCATTTTAAATTCAAATTTCTAAACATCTTCAATTTGTGTTCTGATTGCAAACACATACATGGAAAAATTCTAAGAGAAGCCTAAAAATCAGAAAGGCATTTCAGCTGTAATTCACATTGGAAAGAACATTAAATACCTTAAGAATACCAAAAACACTCAAATGGGTTCTCAGATAGTGTAGGAGGCCACACCATTGAAGTGACGGGTCTTCTTTAAAGCTTGGAGATGGGGGACCAGCATCTTTCTTCAGATGTGGTGACTAAAGAAATTTCTCATTGAAGGCCCCTCATATTTTATGAAACTCTTTTAGATGGAATTTTGCCCAAAGGTTTTCAAGATCAGCTGAGTGGGGAGCCAACAAATTCATTCAGAGCATAAGACATGTAAATCTATTTTCTATCTCTGTTCCCAATGTGACCTCAACACAGTAAGTAGAAGCTCTAGGGGTCTCTTCTATTCTGTTAAATTTATTAATGAGAAAAAAAATGAAGAGGGTGTTCATATTATTGTAAAGGTGGCCCCCTCGCAAAGCATTACCTATGTAATACTGCAGAACTGCCAAATCACAGAATCACATAATGGGCATGGTTGGAAGGGAACAGTGTGTTTTTGCAGATTTGGGCTTGCCAGAAACATCAAATTTGACCACAGCCATGGAAATATGATTTATTGGGCCAGGGAGACAACAGGCATAAAAATTGATTTCTGAAATTATCTGCACCAAAAAAAAATCATAAATATTTTTTGATACATACAATAAATTGGAAATGTCATTATTCAAAGAACCACTACAAATTGCTAAGCATAGGTGCAAACTTTTCTAATAACCAAACTTTAGTTTAAATTACATTTAGATATATTTTTTGAAATTGTGAAATATACAGATATATGGTTTCAAAAATAATTAAACAAATTAAAGGAACAAAAATCAGTCAAAGAGTGTTAAATTCAGAAGGCAATCTCTCTCACAGAGCCCTTCAGCCAACTGCTGGTGGGATTTTTCAGGGGAGTATCTTAAGCATGTGCTCTGCTCAAAGACTATTCCCATAATCAATGTCTGAGACAGGCCAGAGGGCTTGAGAAACATCTTTTCACAAGAGTAAATCTGAATTAAAACTTTAAATTCAGTTCTGCAGCTGTCAGTCTTACTTTGGCTTTTCCACATTTCAGAAGTAATGTGGTGCTGCCATCAACTGGAGTTAAGGATTTAAAGAAATGGATCTTTTCAAGCAGAAACTGTGTTGTGTCACTATGTACTTGAGCCTCTCAGTCTGAGTGGGAGTTGTGCCTACCCCTGGAAATTCAGAGGGCTTTTTGTCCATCAGCAAAGGTTGTTTGTGTGGTTTACATTTATAAACATGGAAACATCCAACCTGCTTCCTTCCTGAATGAAATCTGAACCTTCCCTCGTGTATTTCTAAATTATTAAGCAAAGCCTGACCTTTTGGGGTTCTTTTTCATTTAATCCTTAGGACTATCAGGAGGCTTCCAGTTTGGAGCAGTCTGTGACTCGCTTTCTTTTGAAGGAGACACTGAACCAGTCCCTGCAGAGCTCCCTGGAGTGTGGCATGGAAAGCACGGAGGAGCAGAGCCGGCAGGAGGGGTGAGCAAAGCCCTCTTCACCTGCAGGAAAGGGGTCAGGAGTGAGGTCACAGTGGAACTCCACAACTGCTTTACATTCCACCCAGAAATCTGATAGAGGGAATAACAGGAGACATGGGGATACACTTTTTATACCCTATAGGAACACACTAATAGGAGTTTTCCTGAAACTGAATGCATCTGATGTGGGGCTGCCTGTAGGACAATATTTAGGTACCTGCTAGGTTCTGTTGACTTATTTTTAAATCCCTAGACAGTTTAATATCAAATGTAGAAACCAAACCACTGCAATATAAAGAGCTCTGAAATTACTAAGATGACTGATTATTTTGTTTGTTTTTTCCAGCTTTATAATTTATCTTTTTTTGATGCACGATGCAAAAATGTTAAAGGAAGAAAATAGCCAGGCTTTTGCTTGTCACAGCTCCTTCCTAGAATATATGACCATATTCTTGGTTAACTTCTAGCTCTGTAAATTCTCAATCACCTGGGTAGCCTTCATCCCTCCAAGGGTTTTAGCTTGATCTCTGTAATGAGGTTTTGTAGAATCAAACGTCAAAATATTTTTGAGAAGTTACTTGGTTATATGGAAATTTTTCTTTAGTATGCTATTGTTAAAGGCAATAGGGAAAGCAAAATACAAACTGTTGTATTTTATGGACAAAGAAGACCTTAAGATCTTTCTGTTGGAAATGTAATTCTTTTTCTGTTGGAAATGGAATTTTCTTGTTTGTTTTGCTGTTGGGTTTGAGATTCCCTGAAGTACAGGAGTAATACCTGGTTTTGTGCCAGCATCTTGACTATAGGAATCAATCAGCTTTTGAAAGTCTGAGGGTGCACCAAGCATGCACAGTGTCTGTGCACCTCTATTCATGCCAGCTCCTCTGCAGTGATGCTACAAAACTCTTGTGAATGAAGAAACTGTGAATGATTACTTAGGTCAGGTCAGAACCACAGTATGCACAGATACTGACCTTGAAATTTGTCTCCCTCGAAGATTTGGGTTTATGCCAGCTTAACCCTCTTCTTTTTTTCTTTTAACTTCTTTTATGACCTAATCAAAGTTAATGAGTAATAGTGAAAATCCAGAAAATAATTCAGTGTTCTCAACAGGTATTTCTTTTTATTTAATTCAAAAGGGAACCTAGAAGCACACTTTTTGAGAACAGAGAGAGAAGTGTTCTCCTACATATCTTTTCTTAAGAAGTCTCCTGTGTTTCTGTGCAGAAAAGATCCAACAAAACCAGAAGTTCTCTCAGTTCACTGGCCAGGAAAATGCTTAGCTCAAAGGCTTCAGAGGAACAACAACCTGTCATCAAATAGCCCTTATTCTAGCACAGGTATGATATTTCACATTTTAAACACATAGACATATATACAGAAAAATACACACAAATCTTCCTCTCAAGAATTTAGTTTAGACATGTAACTAAGATACTTTACTGACAGAAGACAATTTCAATTTAATACAGAAGATACTAAATGAAAACTGAGGAAAATTAATGCATATTCATAGATCTGAAATTATAAAAGATAAAAACTTAATTGTGGGCCAAAGTGTGTATTTTGGATTGATTCAACATTTTGTAGGTAATCTGTACTGCTTGCAGATATGAATGAAAATGTGAAGGTGTGACTTATATGCAACCAAGTTCTCTGCCATGACTCACATCTCTGCTGAGGGGAATAAATAATAAACAGAAAAGGAAAACACAAAAACCAGAAAGAAAAGAATATTTCATTTAAGATAACGCACACAAAAAAAACATCTGCAGCAGCATTTCTGCTTTGGAAAATGATGGAGAACTTTGGTAAATGTGATCATTTGGAAGCTGTGACATTAGGCATGAAGCTGCAGCGAAGACATCTCTGTGCTTAGTTACATGTCCCAGAATCAAGGCATGAAGATGACTGAAACAACAAAACATCTAGTGGGTCTATCTCACTTCTTGACCATGTGCTGACCTCTACCTTTTAAACCCTCTGCTGAGGACCTTTCTGTCATTCACATTCATGACTCACTCCCTGCCACTCACCAAATGATGCTGTTCTTTGAGAGCAGTGATGCAGGATCATGTTTGGTCTCTTGTGAGTTGGTGTTCCTAACAGGGAAGGTCACAGAGCCTTGCAGCTGCACTCCTGATTCAGAAGGAGCCCAAACAAATGCAGCTCTACCAAATCCACTTACTGTATTGGTGTAATCTTAAAGAGATAACATTTTCCTCCACAGCTCTACTAATAGCTGACAGCTGTCTACTTTCCTACACAAGGTTTGTGTTTGTCTTGGCACTTGGTCTTGCTGCTTACTGCCAGCTGCCCACAGTAACACTGTGGTGTGTGTATGCACCCAAGGCTCAGGCCAACATTCCTTCAGCCTATGTACCTGTTCAGGTAAAGCCACACCCTGTCTCCTCTACTGACCACAGCTGTGGTATGTTCTCAGCATTAGGATTTCTTTCTTTGGTCAAAATATATGCAAGTGACACAAGAACTCTCAGCTGGGAAATGAGAAGGTTGATGAATGTGGATAACATGAGCATTTATTGAAAAATCTTCCATTTCTGATAAATAATCTTCCTCTCTCCCTAAAGAAACCACTCATTTACACATTTACATGATGGGTGATGTCAGAAACTTCTTTAATAATGCAAATATTTGTTTCCTTGAGTACTGTCATTTTCATTTGGCAGACAATTTTCACAATACTTTAGCAAAGCAAAACTTTCCAGAGACATTAGAGGGACTCACAGAATCAGAGAATATCCTGAATTGGAAGGGACTCATAAGGATCATCAAAGTCCAACTCCTCACCCTGTATAGTGTCATCCCCAAGAATCACACCATGTGCCTGAGAGCATTGTCCAAATGCTTCTTGAACTCTTGATGCTTCACAGAAGTGAACACTTCTGTGGGGAGCCTGATCCAGTGCCCAGCCACCCTCCGGGTGAAGAACCTTTTCCTGATATCCAACTTAATTCTCCCCAACACAGCTGGATGCCATTCCCTGTCACTTGTCACTCTCATCAGAGAGAAGAGATGGGTACCTGTCTCTCCTCTTCCCCTCACAAGGAAGTTGCAGACTGCAATGAGGTCTCCCCTCAGTCTCCTCCAAACTGATCGAGCTAAGTGGCCTCAGCTGCTCCTTTTATGGCTTCCCCTCAAGACCCTTCACCACCTTCATAGCCCAGATGCTTTTGTCTGTCTAGAACAATGTAGTCTAGCTCCAGCCTTGCTATATGACATCAGATTGGGGTGGATGGGGCACTGAGCAATCTGATCTAGTGGAAGGTTCCCTGGCTGTGAGGGGAGTTGAAATCTGATGATCTTTGTAGTCCCTTTCAACACAAATTATTCTATGATTCTATGATCAAGTCACTACACAGACAGGAATATCCCTGCAGTGGAGATGGAGAACTTTCTTCTGTTACCAGCATTATTTCAAAAGCACTGGCATTAATCTATAATGTAGTTTTCATTCTGTCTTGGATTTCTATTGAATCTTAAAAAGAAAGAAAATAATTCATTGAGTCAAATCATGTTTTCCTTTAGTTCCGCCTAAACGAACATTGAACTAGTTGCAGCACAATCTTTGAAAAGCCAAAAAAATTGCAGAGATATTTTTTTTTATAAAATACAGGAATACACTTTCTACCAGCAACTTTGCAACATTTTATAAAGGTTTATCTTTTCTCTTTTTCAAAGGTTGGATTGAAGAAGACAGCCAATGGGTGATCCAGATAAACTGACTCCAGAGGCTAATTGATAGACTCGAAAAGAAGGTGTGCAGGCTTTTTCACCTGTTTCTTCTTTCACTTTCAGTAAATTAATCCTTAAACCACAAATGTTTTCAATGCCCCAGTTGCAACATTACCTAAGAGAGCTAACACTCATTAAATGCCTACATTTTCTTCCACCTTCGTCTTTCCTATTCATGACATTGTTTTTCCATGCTTCCCTTTCCCCCTCCCATCACCACAGAGTGAACTTTTCATAAAGATGTGAAAAATTGTATTATTCTATGACTGGAGAATATGAATGCATTCAGTAGTGCTTGTTTGGGGGAGCATGTAACAATCTTCCTATTTTAGGGTCTGATATTTTCCTCTTCCTCTCTAAACTTTTCCATGAAAGCTTGATAGAAAGTTTTGTTTCCTCCTTTCCCATCAGAGAATACTCATTTATAAAGATTAAACTTGTCAGTACAGTTCAACCAAAGTCTGATGCAAATCTTTTTGGGAGCAGGCTGCAGCAGCCCCCAGAGCCCAGAAACCACCTGTGGTTCCCAGAGCAAAGCAGAGCCCTCCAGGAGTCAGACAAATCATCCATCTGATCAACAATGCCAGGGCTTCCCAGTGCTTGTAAAATCCTGAGCCACATCTGTCAGTACAGAAAATATCTATTCTTCATTATTATTCTGACTTGATTGTTACTCTAGTGTTCAAAAGTTGTCTTAAAATCTGTGTGTGATTTCTTTTTTTCTTTTTTATTTTAAAAAAGAACAGCAGAGGAAAAAGAAAGGTTTTAAATTCCTTAGTTTTTCTCTGCGTTGAATTTCCCTATTGAAGGACAGACAGACAATTTCAGATACGCCCTAAGGGAGTGGCCAAATTCAGTGGATTTTGGGACCCAGGGTGTTTCTTCCTCCTTGTCCACTAGAGGTGAGATTTTGAGTTGTGCTCTCAGAGCCAGGAGTAGCTCCAGTCCCAGTGCAGCTGATGCTGTTCCTCCCTGCAGGTCAGTGCTCACCAGCGGTGAGACTGCCTGCACTCCAAAGACATGGGCATGGGTCTCTTCACCCTCACCCACACAGGCAGCACTCACAGGGACATGACACAGCCTGATCCTGTTCTTTTCTTTCTAGCTGATTGGGATATTCCCCTGTGAATATTGTCATCTAGTATTTGTGGTTGGACCCATACCCCTTACCCAGGCACTGGCTCAGACCTTGGGTCAAGGCAGAAAAACGTCTCCTGTTACTCAGCCACTAGTCCAGCTTGAGTTAAGTAGCAAGTTACACACACAGAAAATAGTAAAGTAAGGGTTTTAACAAAAAACCCCAATAAATGGTGGTGACTTGGCACAGGTCTCAGCAAAAGAAGCACACTGACCTTTCACTGCCATTCCTCCCTCCCAAAGGAAAAAAATGCCCCTAACTACCTTTCCCTTTTGGTCCCAGTTTGGTATTTCTGTTATCTCAGCCTAATTGCTGATTAGCTGCATGTGGCCACCCCCAGCACTGCTGGCCTTGCTCCAAAAGGAGCCCAGTATTCCCGTTGGTTATCCCTGCAGTCTGACAGTCTCTCGCATCACTTCTCCTTAACCAGCTGTGAAATGTGACCATTCCTTGTGGCGCTGTCCATGACTTCTGTCAGCTCCTCACTCTGCTCTTGCCATGCTCTGCAGCTCCTCATGGTCTGCTCAGTGCAGCGAGCTCTGCCCAGGGATACCCGTGAGCCTCTGCCCAGCCACTTCCTCCCGCAGGACATTTCTGCATGGGAAAGGCAATTACACAGCAGTTGCCACATTAATGACATTTTAGTAGCAACTTGATCTTTTCCTGAATAGACATAAATTGGATTTTGAAATGTCAAAGTCCACCATGAAAGGTAACTCTGGTTTTACTCTCCACTCAGCCTTGAAAACAGCAGCTCACTGCCCTGCCACAATTGCCACCTGATGTGGACTGATGCCAAAAAAAAACCATTTAAGAGAATGTTACTTTAAAAAGAAATAAACGTGGCATTCAGCAAAAATGCAGTTCAAATGTTACAGAAAGCAGCCAAACATTTTGTGGTAAATAAACTTATAACAAGGGTGTTATAAAATGATCCAATTTTTTACAGACAAATAACAGAGAACCTGAGTCTGAAAAGGAGCTTGGTGCCAAAGGGAAACAGTGGCAGGGCATTAACCTCCCATAATTACCTCCTTGTCAATATAAAACTTGATTAATAAAACATAGCAATTACATTAGTCTAATTTTTTCCAGTAAACAACCTATCTATATTCACCTTTGTCTAATTTTGCATCCACTTGAATTTGTATCTCACAGCCATGTCTGACTGGGAGAGGCATTAAATACCAGCTGCCTGTCAGACTAAAACCCCTCTTCTTGACTTTGCCCTGAAAAAGATAAGGAAAGGTTGCACAATCATTCTAAAAGGCAATTTCAGAAGCCACCACTTCTCAGCTGAGGTGAGGTAGGATTGCAAAGGCATTTTAAAGCCTCTGAGGTGCATCCATTTTTATTTCCAGGCTTTATTTACATATACTGGCAAAGAAAACAATTATTTTCTTGCTGCATTTAGAGAAACTTTGCAGTAATTCCTGGAGTCATTCCTTTCCTCTCTTTTTCCGTGTTTCCTGACCAGAACAAACGCAGTGAAAGTGAACTTTCACTTCAGGAATACACTTTTTCTCTCTCATTTTTTTTTTATCTGAAGTGTCTGCACTGACAATAAAGCCAGCTGTCTTTCCCTTCCCACACACATTTCATGACTTCAACTTCACAGCAGCTTCTGAACACTTCACTCCTGCCTTGCTCTGCCACCTGCTGCTGGTGGAGGTGCTCTGCTCATTTGAATTCTACCTGCACATCTCTTGTTGGATTTCAGCGAGTACAGCATCTGTGCTGGCAGAACAGCTGCTGCCTGAGGTTAACCAATCCTCACCCACGCTGGGAGTGGAAGAAGATTTTTCTCTTTGTTGCACAAGAACTGTGTTCAGTGAGACGTGAAGCACCACTAACAGAGCATGTTTTGCTCCAGCTGCTTATTGCAAATCAATCTGCTTTTTTTTCTCAGGCACATGGGTATTTTTTTAGAATATCATAATGGCACTGGGTTAGGAGGTACTGCATGTGCCTGGCAAGTAAAGAATGATTTTGTGTATGTTACAGGTTGGTGTTTGTGTGAATCACTGATTCCTGAAGTGCACATCAGTTTGGGTACCAGGGGTACTCACATGAGACACATCTCTTTGCTGCTGCCCAGCCCATTCTCACAGCAAGGGCTGAGCACAGGTTCAGAGACCTGCCTTGGACCATCGTGCACATCTCTTTCAATGCTAGAAAACAGCCTCTTGGAAACACAGATTCCCTGCAGGGAAGTTTCTTCTGTGTAAAATTTCGTGACTGCACAACAGTAGCTGATAGCTCATTTCAAATTGCCATTCTTGCTCATCTCCACAGTCCATGAGACAATTTGAGAGGATGTCTGTCTTTTCTCAATTAAATCAAACATACATTTGGGAACAAGCAGATTTGTTAAAATGAAAAATCACCTGCCAAGCACTATAAATAAAACTTTACAAGACAGCCTGGGCTGGAATTAACCACTGAGGCATGTAGGATCATGTAAAACTTGTGTTTGACTTAGAACTAATAAAGAAGGGATTTAACTTCTTGAACTAGAACAGAATCTAGTTTTTGGAATAGCTTGTAAAAAATGTAAGAGCGGAATACATTTGTATTGTTGACTCTTCTTACAATTTCTATTTTATTTTCAGTTGCCTCAAAGGACCTAAAGCTTGAGCCGCTTGAAGAGGAAGTTTTGGAAGAAAATGCAAGATCTGTAAGTACTGTTCAAGATAATGATTTTGACATTTAATTTTAAGCACCAGGCATTGAGACCACACCTGGTCTCTTTTGTTAAAAAATAATTTTAAAAGTCTTTATCCTCACTTTTTCCAGTGATAAGAATCCATTTTAGTTAGCAGGATACACTGTGCAAAAGGCAACAACAAAATTTAGAATATGTGAGTAAAATTGTTATATTAACTTTTTAAAGGACAGAGTGAGCCAAAACCTTAACACACATAAGGAGAAAATTTAATAAGATTTATCAAATTTGGCAGCAGTGTTTATGGGGTGGTAGCTTCTCTGCTCCAAATGCTGGATGCATGCTTTAACCATTGTTGTACAGCTTCCCTCCCTCTCAAAACTGCCATAGGAAATCTTATGAGGTAAAATGAAAGAGTATCTCATGCTCATTACAATCTACAAAATCAAAATTGTGACCAGAAATAAACTTACTGTTACACAACTTTAGGTCCCAAGATTGATATACTAGCATTCCTAAATTCATAAACCTAATATTCATTCATTTGAACCTAAGAAAATGGAAATCAAATATACATGAAAAAATTATTTAATCACAGGAGTTGCATTAGATTTTTTTTTAAAAGAGATTATGCAGTATTGCTACAGAGACTGCTTATAATCCATGATTTAACAGTATTAATAATCAAGGCAGAAGCAAGTCAAAAACCTGCATGAGAAATTAAATTGTACTCATTAAGAAGCACATAGTGTTGCTTTAAATGTTCTATTAGTAAAGTTGAAAAGCTTCAATAGATTAATGAGTAAATAAACAACTTGAAAGAGCTAAATGATAATTATTTTAATTCAGGATAGATAGGATCTTCTGCACTGCTGACTGTTTCCATAGTTCTGTTTAAAAAGACTGTTCATTTTCCTGCAGAGTTATAGATGGAAGACCCCCTCTCTATTCATCACTTAATGTGGGCTATCTTAGGCATCTCAGTCAGGTGAGGGGCAGGACTCTAAAAGGTAAAAACTATGAAAGCACCTTAACAAAAACAACAATGCATCCAGTGCAGGTTGTGGGGATATTCCATTATCCCAAACCTCACACCTGCTGGCATACAGATTCATCCAAGGAAACATGCTGACTTTATTACTGAGCATCTCAAAGACCAACCTTTGCTTTGCCCTCTTCTGAGAAGACTCTCTCCTCCAGAGTTAGGACAATGGGCTGAAGTGGACACTCATGCCCAGAAACAAAAGCCATTTCTACTTCTCCACTCCAGATCACTAAAACAGGGACTGCAAACTTCAAGGGAATTTTTGTGGGTTTTCTTCTATGATTGTGGTTTTATTGTTTCATTATAGACTTTTCTGAGTTTAAAGTACAATTCAGAGGAAGCTGTGGCAGCAATATTGTCATGGTTTTGTATCAGCAGATAATGATTGTTTAGCACCAAATGTCTGTGAAAGAAGAAAAAGTGGAAGAATTCCTTCTTGCCCTGAAGCAGTACCTGGAATCTGCTTCTGCTCAAGGTGGCTGCTTGCAGTAAGTACAGGGTTATTGTCCTTGGGCTGAAGGAAGAAATGTAGTCTTTTTTCTTTAGTAATTAGGATAATTCATGAAGAGAGAACCTACGACACCTTTCTTGGTGTGTCGTGTGTGTGTAAGACACAGCTTCTTTAAAGACACCTAGAACTAGAAAGAGATGTGGGAATGTGCAGATTTTAGGTACTATCACAAAACAACTGTACATTCCAAAGATGCTAAACAATCTTTTCAGGCGTGTTAGCTCTGCAGGTCACCAATTCATGACTTCTGGAAGCTTCTAGGCTGACACTCTTTGTTGGAAAGCTCATTTGCCATCCTTCATTTATGCTCACCTGGAAAAGGAGCAACTTATCAATTGTTTACCAGTTCTCTGCTTAGAAGCTTTCAGAATCTTCCCTTTAGGCTGTCATTGTAAAATTTTAATTCATAATAAATAGTTGGAAAAATTAAAAAGCAAAATTTTCAATGAAACTGTGTTTCTGCTTTGCTCCTTTTAGAATTAATAAAACATTAGAGCTGGGTTAAGAATAAATTTTAGTGGCTTACCAGTGTACTTAATATTGAATTTACCATAGTAGAGAGATCTACTATCATACATACTACAGACCATTATGAAAAAGATATTTTGGTAATGTGTACATGATGCAGAATCTTCCCATCTAGTCAAGGGCTTCAAAGACTGCCTATCACACCCCTAATTTACGAGTCTTGTTGCTATGAGATTATCACAATTAGGATTTTATCAGTAGTGTTCACATAGACCAGAAAAATTAAGCTGGAAGAGTGACCTTTCTGCAGTGGTTCACTTGTAAAGGCAGACTGATGAGGAAAATAAAATTCTCTTGTTTGCCAAGAGATGGGAAAAAAGCCCAATAAGAAGTCCTCCCAGCCTCCTCCCAGAAATGAACATCCAGAAAAACACTGTAGTGACTGCAGATTTGGTGGGGAAGAGAGGTGACATGACTTCAGAATGCAAGTTAGCTAATGGTGGCAAAAAATTCCTTTCTTTCCCAAGTTTACAGGCATTTGTTAAGTCTGTAATGCCACCTAACGATGGGTTCTGCTGTAGCTGTAATTGACAGTGACTTGTTTTTTCCAACAGCTTTTGATATTTTGGCCGTTTTACCATGCACTTTCACATACAGCAGGAAGAAAACAATAAATCACAAAACACTGCTGACTACAATATGAAGCATAAGCTGAGACCAGTTTTCAAGTACATCATTAGTGAGGTCAGCAATCTCACACTTGGGCACATGAAAAAATCTTTCTGTGCTATTTATCTAAACACCAATTTGAGTACCCAAGTGAATACCTACACGCTATAAAGCTTTTATACTTTATGCTCAGGATAATAAGCAGGATGATTCTGTGTGGAGGATCAGCAGATATTCTGTGGGTCATTTTTCACTCCTGTGAAACTGTTCCTTGAATAACTTAAGAACAAGTAGCTAGTAGGCAAAATATTAATTTAAAAGTGTATCTGCACCTGTCAGCCTATGTCGCTTTTTACTCCATAATATGTACATTATTTCATTTACTCCATTTGCTTTCAAAGCACCTAAATTCTATGACACTTTGATGCATCTCTCATACAAAAGGATAACTTCTACTTATTAGATTATCTTCCCTGAGCAGCTGTTTGATTCATTTTCTGTTTAGCATTTGTTTAGATAAATTACACTATTGGAGCAATATGAAAAATTATTTTCATAAAAATATTACATAATAAAAATGAATATACAAGGGTTTTTATTTTTAGAAGCTCAGATAATTTGAAGTATGTGATCACTGTGTTCACTCATTTGTTAAGTTTATTAATTTGGTTTGTAGTGCATTTGGTTTTCTTGTTTTGTTCTGTGGGGGTTTTTTTCAAAAGTCATTGCATTTGTTCCTACTGATAAGCAGTTAGGAATAAAATGTATATGTCAAATAATTTTGTTTTGTTTCATTAAATTAGTTTTAATGTGAAATTCTTAGTGTTTCCATATAGAAGATTTTGAGTAATTTCCACTTCATTGTTTATGAGTTCTGGGAAAACAGCAATGCCTGGAATAGGTAAGTGTCAGGACTGTGGTGGCTTTCTTTTTTTCTTGCATGAAGTTTTGAAGGTTAGAAATCAATTGTGTGGAAAGACTGAGTACAAATTACTTTAAATACTGCTAACTGATCTTTTGCTAAATACATCACAATTAATACTTCAGTACAATACTTTGGTTGCTAAAGACTTGAATATGCTGAAACATAAATAAAAATGCCAGAAATACAACAGTGATTACTCAAAGCAGAAAGAATCCAAAAGCAAGTACATAAAGATATAGTATCAGGTGGATGTTAGTTCATCAGAGACAGAAAACCAGGAAGACAGCAATAGCACCAGTTTCATGATAAGGAAGAAGAAACAAAAAGACACAATTAATGAAACACAAGATGTGCCAGCCTGCAGCACACATCAGTAGTTATGGGGAACTCTCCCAAAACTTCCCAATCTACATCACAGGAACCCATCCAACAGACTTCCAGAGTGTCTCTTTTGTGCCCAAAATAGAAATTATTAAACATCCTACCAGCTGAATGCTAGCCTCTGGCAGGCAGATGACAAAGGAGTTGAGTAGAGACAAAAGGATTGTCTTTACCTACATTTAGTTACAGCACTCAAATACACCAACCCTTTGATCCTAAATCTGTAGAGAGAGCTTGTTCATAGGGAGATGGAGAAGTCTCTTGCAGCTTTGTTGCTTTCCTGTCAAACAAAACCCCAGTTTTACTGGGTTTCCTATCTCAAAGACTCAGGAACACTGGTAACACATGTCAACACTGTACTGGGTCACAGCCAGGAGATGAGCATCAGACTGACAGCGAGCTGCACAGAAGGAAACCTGGGTTTCACATTATCTGCAGGCACTTCATAGCTTATCTGGTCTTCTCTCCCACTATCACTGTAAGTTTTTAAGCACAGAATCTCTGTACAGCATGGATTGTGAAATTTTTTATGCTCATTTAAAAAATTGAGCCCCTTTAAAAAACATGTTACATTTTTATTTTTTACAACTATTTAGCACCTTCAAATGAATTACAGCAAGACATTCCAGAGAAGTAAAGTGGATTTCTTGGAAACTCCAGAGCTCATCACAACAATGCTAGTCCCTGGTAAATATAACTTTTCACTTCTTTTTTTTTTTCTTTTTTTTTTCTTTTTTTTTTGTTATATGTGAATGGTTCTATTAGTGTGTTCCATATGCAAGACCACTGCATAATATCACCCTTATTCAGATCTTCTCTGGTAAAGTACAGAGGAGAAAAGGACTCCAAATATTTCTATTTTAACCACATAAACATAAAATGCATCAGCAAGGAGAAGACCCACAGTGCTTTATTTCACATAGTGTGAAATAACACTGACATACACTATTTAAGAAAATATTTAGAATAAACAATGCTATTTGTGAATGGTAAAATAGATCCTATTTAAGATTTTCAAGGAAAAAAATGCTTTCTGCTTAGGATTTCAATTTATTCCTACTTACATTAAGGGAGCCTTGTTTACCAATAATTGATATTCACTAACCGACTTGTTGTACACACTTCCTGCTATGTTAAAAAAAAACAAGTTGGTAAAGATTCCAAATTTTTATTCTTAATACAAACCAATGAGCATGTAACATCTTTCTCCCAGAAATAAGAGTTAAAAGACACAGTGCAGGTGCAGGGTGAAGCAAAGAAAGAAAGCATCAGTCCCATATTTACAGAGAGAGGACAGTAATTTATTTTTTTTTTAAGAGAACACAATATTTTATAATGAAGCCCTAATTTCCTATGTGTCTGAGTACAGACTAAATTTAAAATAATAAAACCTCACTTAGTAGAAAAATAAATGTAGTCCTGTACCTGGGGTTTGTCCTTAAAAGAAACCAGACAAGACATCTTCAGATCTCATGAGCCTGACGTGGACAGAAAATTATATGCCAGGGACTCCTGCAGAATTCGGAGATTGAAGTTAATGAACCAAGTATCTCTGTAAATCTTGTATCTACTGGGATGTTGCTGGATTTAAGAGAAACTTGATTTGGAAACAGTGGAGCCTTTCTCAAAAATTCTTTCTGTCCAAGGACTGCACATGATCCAGCAGTGTTCCAGGGTAGTTTACACATGGGTAAAGTGCAATTTACATAAAATAAAAAGTAAACATATAATTTTTAAGTGCCTAAATATGGAAGTGTCTGAAATTGGATTCCAAGTACTCATTAAAGCATTTTCTCTGCCTGCTAAGAAGGATTTCACTCTGCAGCACTCCATCCTGGCAGACAGTTACCATAGAAACAGCATTTCTCACTGTGCACTCCTTGCTGGGATTGGGGGGGGGCAATGGGAATTAATGCATTCTCAGTTCTTTGTACAATATTATATATTACCTGTCATTTAGAAATCTGTGCAATGATTTGAACTCTGTTTCATGGAAAGAGCTTCCAAGAATGATTCAGGAAGACAAGTTTTCAAGACTGTTTGATCCAGTATTATCCCAAAAATAATAATTTACCCTCAGTTAAGAGGAACCACAAGCTATTATAACTACTCACACACCTGTTAACTCACCCAGTTGCTTCAGCCAATCTACCAGGGTGGCATGATTCATTCAGCTCACATTCAGTGGATGTCTCATTTTTATACAAGTTCATCTGGACTTAAGGACTCTAGAGAACATTTGGGTGAAGAAAACAAGTAAAGGGAAACCACTGAACACTTATAACACTTTAACCCATGAAATAAATCGGAAAATTGGCATTTTTGGGGGTTGAAACATCCACTGATGTTTCAAAGACTACTAGGCTCATAGCCTGAATTCAGGTAGGAATCTTGAGTATTTTCTCATCAAGTTTTGTTATGAATAATAATTTTCATTAAAATACCATTAATGGAAACATTTATGGATACATACATAAGAAATAAGTTCTGTTAATGAATTTTTGTAGTGCGACACCTACGTAGCCTAGTACACTCCTTGGCATCTCAGATACAGTCCCAATTCCTTTCTTTTCTTCCCATCTCTCTCCATAAATCTTGTGGCTCCTCTCTGCATAAGGTTCCATTTCAAAAGGCCAGAGGCTAGAGATTGTGGGGAAGAAATACAAAGTGGTTTCACCCCAGCACTGCCTATAATCTGGTGATTACAGAATTTTTTATGGGAATGACATTTTGCAAGTCCATCAATTCTCTTACTTTTGAGGACAAAAAGTTCCTAATTCCTAGAGTTGTATAAAAAACCCATCAGATTTGAATAATGTCACTAGAAGAGCAAGTCATTAAAGCTAACACAGCCACCCAGGGAACACAGTGCTTGGGTTAAAAACTGACACACATAGCAGCACAGGACTGAGGATTTATTTGGTTTGCTCTCAGGGCACTTCATTCTATGCAGCTGCACCTATGACACATTAATGTTTCTTTGGATGTTATCAAAAAGGGATATAATTATTCTGATAAAGCCACCTTCTTCCCACCACTTAGACTCAGCTTTCTCAGTATTTTGAGTATTTTTTGTCACCAGTTTTAGCTGCATATATAAACAAACATTTAATTATATAAAAAATAGGTATTTTATTTAGAATTTCTACCAGAGGTTAAAAAAGAAATGCAATTTATGCTAAAAAGTAAATAAACTCTGCTCTCTTTCAGCATCGTGGTGGGTTCTCAATAACAACTAGAAGCTGTGGTTCCAAGTAATGTTAACATTGTATTGTCTTTCATTACACTAACATTCATATTGCAGTGTACAGGTGAAATTATGTTATGATAAAGTTTGTTATTATGGATGAGATCTTTTCCACTTTATCCATTCTAAGATCTGGAAAAAACTGTGCATTTATTACCTTTTATTCTTGTGACTAGTTCAGTGAAATGATGCATTCTAAAAACTGAAATAAGACAACTATGATCAATCAACCTGGTCATCAGTGGGTGACAGGGCCAGACTGCCCTCATATCCAGGGATCTGGGGGTCCTGGTTGATTGAATATCAGCCAGCAGTGCCCTGGCAGCCAGGAGGGCCAACCCTGTCCTGGGGTGCATGAGGCACAGCATCACCAGCAGGGCAAGGGAGGGGATTGTCCTGCTCTGCTCTGAGCTGGGGCAGCCTCACCTCAAGTGCTGGGGGCAGATTTGGGCACAAAATATAAAAGAGATACAAAGGTTTTTAAGAGTGTCCAAAGGAGGGTCATGAGGATCATGAAGGGCCTACAGGTGTAGCCACACAAGGAGTGGCTGAGGTCACTTGGTCCAGCCTGGAGGAGACTGAGGGGAGACCTCATTGCAGTCTGCAACTTCCTCATGAGGAGGAGAAGCAGGCACTGATCCCTTCTCTCTGGTGACCTGTGACAGGACCCAAGGAAACAGCATCAACTTGTATGAGGGGAGACTGAGGTTAGGCAATAAGAAAAGGTTCTTTACCCAGAGGGTGGAGGAACACTGGAACAGGGCAGTGGTCACAGCACCAAGCCTGACAGAGTTGAAGCAGCATTTGGACAATGCTCACGGGCACATGGTTTGAGTCTAAGTGTATCCTGTCCAGGGCCAGGAGCTGGACTCAATGATACTTTTGAGTCCCTTCTAGCTGAGGATATGTAATGTATTAAAATCATTCTTACAATCACCTGCTTTAGAACTTCATGTCAATTAGGTGCTGGAAGGGTGAAAAAAGTTGTAGCAGGTCCTTTATCCTTACAAGAGTTACTCACCTTTGTATATATACTAGTAAAAAACCACTTTGATGAATCATACACAAGAAGTTTGAGACATTTCACTTAAGGAGTTTTGAGAGCTACACACAGAAACCGTCTGAAAATGTTTCCCCAACATACTGGGAAAACAGATCCATATGACTCACTCTAAGAAATTCCCAGTGATTAAAAACTAACCAACAGAAAGATTTATTTGCATCATTCAGGAAAAGAAATCCAGTGCCAATCCAGTGCAACTTGACAGGTTTTTGCATTACTGCAATTGCCATTTAACATATCCTCATTTAGCTTTCATTATCATTTGTGATAGAGGGTAAAAAATTGCCTGCAGTACCCAAATGATATTATTATGGGTCTAAATAGACATTTATAAGTTAATTATATTCAAACAAAATATTTATTATTGATGCCTGTCAACTGATGGATGCTTTCAGGAAGTACCTGAACTACTGCTTTCCACTTCAGTATTGGATACCAGACTCATTGAAGGAAAAAAAGAGATAATTAACTCTACATTGGTACACCCATTTACCCATATAAGACATAGGATTAAAATCTGTCTTGTTCCTCAGTTTTTCCTATTACTTTCACTTTTCAAAGTCAAGAACACTGGACAATTATTTACAAAGAACTTTAAGGAATACAATGCATATGCAGGTCTCCTGTTCTGATGCAGGATGAGAGAAAATGTCCCTTGTTAGTGAAATTACTACTAATAAGAGACTTCATACCTTGAAAAAAGGTATGGGTATCCACAAGACATTAAAGAATATCTTGTGTCAAGATGAAGATTTCAAAATAAGAAGAAGCAAGTCAAGTTTTGTCAAAAAAAAAAACCCTAAAAAAAATCTCTCTTCTACTAGAGGAGTAGATACCCTAAGACATCTGAGATTTGACACAGCCAGTAGTTATTCCATCTTTACCTCTGAGGAAGGGAGTTAGGAGCAATCAAAAAGTCCATGTCAAGTATTTATTTAGAATTTATGGTCAGGCAACATATCTGGCTACATTAACATAAACAATTCAATGACAAAATTCTGCCACACTAATATGCAAAATTATTTATTTTCACTTTAATCATATTGCCGTTTCAGGCATTACAAATTAAAGGTTTGTCTCTTAAAGCATTCAGGCAATTACAGGAAGAAACAGGCATTTTCATAGGTTTCACAGGGTCGTACTTCCATCTGCAGGCACCCAAGTACCTTCAAAAATCTTGAAGACCTACATCAAATGTAGCTCCCTCAGTGACAGACTTTGGATCTTCCAAACAACATGTCACTTCTTGCAGATGTCAATGAAAGGTTTGTTCTTTACCTGTGAGACAAACCAATCCTCAAATTACTTCCATTATAACAGATCACTCAAAGTTTTCATTTCAGTCTGCTTGTAACTCTTTTTTCTCCACATACATTTCACAATTTGGAATTTTTTTTATTATAGCAAACAGTTCTATTTTCATTAATCATAGAGACTTCATCTAAAAGTTTCCTACTGGGTGTCAAGCACTAACAGTACTATCATCTGTTTGAATGCTGAGCTATGTATTGGTAGCCCTGATCCCCACATCTGAAAAAAACCCCAGTGTCCTTTAGGACAAATGCAGTCCACAGTCCACCAACTTCTACGAGTCATTCTAAGAACTTTTCTTCATCTGGCAATACAACTTTTACTCATAAATGGGCACACACTTCAGCAGTGGCTTCAAAAATTCAGAACTAGTAAAGTCTTAGACAGGCATGAACTCTCTGAATACTCAGTTCAGCAGCAAACTGTTGAAAACCACCTGCTCCAAAATACAAGCTCACTGACACTGTAGGATTGTCTGTCATTAGAAATTTGTTTGCAGGCCACCTTCTGCCACTTTTAAGCATCAATTATTTGATTTACACATGCATCTCATCAATTCCTCTGGTTTCTGTGCAGAAAAACAGATGACATGATCAACCAATAGCTCGGAATTTTGGCTGAACTAGGTGATCTCACTGATTTCTGTAAAGGAACCCTCCTTTTTCCTAGGAATGTAAACATCTGAAAGCACACATTATCAAAATTTGCCACTCTTAGAAACCCAGGTGGTGGGAGGGGGGGAAAGTTAGGAAATTAAAGAGCTGAGACTTCTGAATCTGAAAGCAGATTTTCAAACAAACAAAGCTTTCATCTTGAGGGTAAATAGAAAGATATAAAATGTAAGATCAGGGAAAGGTGATTATGGTCATATATTAGTTAATTTTTGTTTTTTCAAAGGACAGAAATTTTTAAAGTTTAAAAATGCCTCCAAATGCGGCCAACAAACTAACCATGTGGACATACTTTTCCATGATAGGAATCCTATTTCTAGCAGAACTACATCCCAATGGTCTCAAAAGCAGCCTAGTTATGTAGCCTAATTTGATAGGATGTTTACACAGATTTTCCCACACTTGGGGTCCAGAATGTGATCCAGTAGATGCTTTCTCCTAGCATATGAAGTTTTTGAGGATTATTTCATCACAAACATTAAGGTAGCACACATGGATATCCTTCACATTCATTTCTATTAATTTCTCCCCAAAACCAAAGACACCAAAGATAACGATAATACAAACTGCAATGAGCTCATTAATGGTTTTGTGGTGGACACTGATGCATGAACAACTCAAACAGTGGATTAAGATTTTTACTAAGCTGGAAATTTATCAAGATTGTTCTCTTCTCTTTTGAAAACATGGAAACATACCTGATTTTTTCCTGAAAACAAATTTAAAACTCTTTCCCTTTACAGGGTAGTACCCAGGGTAAGACGTCAAATATCAACTGGAGAAGTTACATACAAAAGTTGTGTTGAATTGCTCAATCTGTCCTTGAAAGGTTTTGCCAATTTTGACAGGCCATTTTGAAGGTAAATGTTTCCTGTCAAATGGTTTATCAAAACTTCCATGAATGATTTTATAACTTCATTTACCACAAAAGAATGCACTTACTGGCTTTTCAAGTACAATTGGATGATCAGGAAGAAACTCTGGTTTCTTCTGAGAGAGAGAAACATTTGAAAGCTTCAGAAGGAAATCTCTGCTGTATTGGATCCTTTCTGTGAATACACAAAATCACTAAGTTTAACATTCTTGTTTAAGGAATTAAGATTGGAAATTCAGAAAAGTTATTTTGTAACTTATGTAATAGTAGATAGGCTACATGTGGAATATAAAAATCAGTTTTAAAAACAGAAGTAATTTAGGTCATATCTTGCATCAGGAAATTCTGAAGTAAATTACAGAGCATTTCACTTTACCTGCATCAAACTGACACAGTAAATCAACACAAAAGAAGAAAAAAGGTGATTCCAACCTTACAACAGACAGACTCCCTGTATCTTGTTCCAGTTGGCAGAAACACGATAAACTGGTCTTGAAACCCACAAGAAAATCTGTTTATAACTCACTCCAAAGTGGCACCTATTTCTAAGTGACAGATAACAAAAACGGGGTGTCTCTTTTCTTGGAGCTAGTAAGTTAAATGTCTTTCAACACCTAAAAGTAATGAAAAGATCTGCTGCACGTAAAATGGCAAACAGATTAATAGCAGTGAAATACTTCTGAGGGATTATGTTGGATCAAGAAGTGTCAGAGCCTTTGCTCAGAACATGTAGGTTTCTCATTCGAGTTTATAGCACTATGTCTACTGTGGCATAGCTTTGGATACAATTTATCTAGCAATGTCTGTATTTAAGCTGATATTCTCAAACAAGAGCAGAAACAAGAGGAAAGGAATCAGGCAAACAAAGAACAAACCTTATCTCTGGTCCTTGAAGACAAAGAAGCATATTGCTTTAGAAATAATGGGTTTCCTGCAAGATTGTTACACTGTCACCTGATGGCCAACAGTTTTTGCTTCTCAGACTGTGGGATGTTGAAAAGAGAGAAGCTGATATCAACAATGACACAAATCTTTTCCTGCCTTTGAACACAAATGATGCAGTAACTGGTGAACCTAAGGAGAGCATGTGGGTAACTTTGAAAAAAAAAAACAGTTTAAAGAATATGAGCATACTTGAAAACTTATGTCTTCTCTTTACCTCACTTTGATTAAAAACCTATGAAGATGATGACTTCTGTAAGGCCTTTAACACAATGCCCCACAACATCCTTCTCTCTAAATTGGAGAGATGTGGATTAGATTGGGGACTGTTCACCAGATGAGGAAATGGTTGGACAGCTGCATCTGATCTCATGTTGGAACAAGTGCAGAGGAGAGTCCCCAAGCTGATCACAGGGTTGGAACACTTCTCCTATGAAGACAGGCTTGGGTAGCTGGAGATGTTCAGCCTGGAGAAGTCTCTTGGGATACTTTGGGACAGCCTTCCAGTACCTAATGGGGGCCTACAAGAAGGCTACAGAGGGACTTTTCAGAGGCAGAGGCATGATAGGAAAAGGGGGAATGGCCTTAAGCTGAGGGACAGTAGGTTTAGGTTAGATAGGAGAAAAAAATTCTTTACTGTGAGGATGGTGAGGCACTGGAAAAGGCTGCACAGAGAAGTTATGGATACCCCATCCCTAGGAGTGCTCATCATGATGCTGGGTGGGGCTTTGAGTAACATGGTCTCCTGGCAGATGCCCCCACTCATAGCAGGAGATTAGAACTTGATGACTCTTCAGTCCCCTACAACCCAAACCATCCTATGATCCAAAGAGTAGTGGTCATGTCTGGATGTAGACCAGTGAATGATGAATGGTATCCCTCAGGGTTCCATATTTGGACCAATTCTATTGAGTATCTTCAGCAATGACAGACAGTGGGATCAATGGCACCCTCAGCAAATCTGCAGGTAACACCAAACTGAGTGGTGCAGTTGGCACACCTGAGGGAAAGATACCATCCAGAGAGACCTGGAAAAGCTCAAGAGGCAGGCCCATGAAAACCCCATGCTGCACTAAAGAACTGCTGAGACAGATGATTGAAAGCACAGTACCGCTGAAGAGATATTAAATAGAAATTATTATCTGGAACTTAAAGTAGAGCTGAACATAAACAAAGCTCTAGAAGAAATTTTACTGTGCAAGTAAAAAAAAGGAAGAAAACAAAAGACTTATTTGTAAGAAGTAGCTGAATAGTAGACCTCTAAAGCTGTGTAACTCGGAAGGAAAAGATTACAACTATCAGCAAACAAACAAAAGCCCTTTGAAAATTAGGCGTGAGAAAAAGTTTGACAATGGGAGAATTGTGGAGCAGACTCAGAGAGGCATCACAGAGCAAGTAATCACTGAAAATGATCCAAAGGGTTGGATTATACAAGAGATCAAGATCTGATGAGAAGTTGTTTAAGATCTTGTAGAACAAAACAATCTCTACTCACCACAGGCAGAATCAATGATAAAGGATCAGAAAGAAAACACTAAACAGACAGAACTTGACAAGTCTGTCATCTAACAGGAAACTAAAAACCAGAACTCTCTTCTATTTATCAAGACCAAAAATAGAAGAAATGAACCTGAGCTTTATAAAGATACATGGAAGACTTATTTTCAAGTCAGTAACACACAACAGAACCAAACTAATGCTCAAGAACCTGAGAGATGGTAGCCTCAGACTGACAAAAATAAGAAAACCTCATTAAAACCTAATAGAATTCTTTCAAATTTTGAGTACAAATAGCAAAAGAACAAACTACATCTTCAGAGATTACTTAAGGACTGGAAATTACAGATGGATGCCTGTTTACAGGCAGACACAGAAAAATGAAATTGTCTCAATAAACTGGTGACCTAACCTGAGTCACTGATGCAGTTTCTGCGACATGTTTAAAAATGAAGAATTAGGTAGGAAGCAAGGCAGGGAAGTACTGTGAGAATGCATTTGAAATCTGAGATTATCCCTTAATTTAAAAAAAAGGAGCAAAATTTTGACTTGGTTAAACTACCGTATCTCTATGAGTACAGTGGGAGGCAGTACAGAGAGAAAATCATAAGGAGCAAACTTTAAGGACAGTACTGACACAGAAACAAATAGACCAGGATTAATCATAAAAAATTTAATTAATATCTAACATCCCAAATGCTATTATTTCAGAACCACCATAGTAAGAGCAGGACAAGGAAGCCACAATGCTGAGTTCTTGTTTACATTCAATTGTCTGTGTGACACAACTGAGCCCTGCAGCAGGCTAAAGGATGCAACTCACATCTGTACTTCTACACAAACAAGCAATCTATATAAACTCAGGATTTAGTGTGAAGAATTTTTTTTGTTTGGGATCTGTTTTTACAGGGGGTTTGCTGCAGTTTTTTGTTTGTTTGTTTTGTTGGGTTTGTTTGGGTTTTTTTAAGAGTTATATCCCTATACGCAAGCAGCTCTACCAGTGGAAGGTTTTTACCTCAGTTATGGTGAATTTTTATACTTTCTCTAGAGTGTTATGTGAAAAGCAGAAAAGCTTCATACTGCTCTCCAAACTATCAATGCACTGGCTGATCAGAAAAAATATAGTGCAGCCCACATCACTTCAAAGTTCAGTTGTCCTTTTTCCAGAAAAGACAATCCTGACACATCTCCTCATGTAGTACTTTACCTTTTTTTTCTCCTGATTCATGTTGCTTTGGTTGACAGAGCATCATAGTTTGAGTTAAGATCTTCACTTCAGTCATTTCAGATGACTAAGATAAGAAAGAAAGTTATGAAGCTTATTTCCTTTCAGCATATTAAAAAAAGGATACATATTTCTTAGGTAAAAGTAACAGTTGTAGTACAGTTTAATTTCAACCTGTAGAATGTTACTCTTGATTACATACAATAAAGGAATAAGACAATACAGATGAACATATTTGAGAGATATTTTTATACAGAACTTTACAGTTCTATTCTTAGTCTTTAAAAAGAACACAATTATCCCTTCCTTTTCTATTATCCCACCTAGAACGAGTCACAAGCTGTTACATTTGGGAATAAAAAAAGCAGAAAGAACTTTTCTTAAAGACCAAAGGATGGACTTGGATTCTTTCATTTAGCAGAAAGATGGCCAAAAGTATTATTGAAAAGTCTTTTCCATTTGCTACATTAAGGAAAAGGTTAAAAAAATATATAAAAAATACAGCTATACCTGTATCAAACAAAGGCAAAGTGCAGCTACATGTAGCTAAATACTGATGAAACTGAATATTACAGCACTGATGACCAAAGGCTTATTTAAAAGGGAGTAGTTTGTTCTCTTCAGTAATTACTGCTCAAGAGACAAGGGTAAGTGTTAATTTCCCTATGTTGGATCAAAGATAGACTCCCAAGACCTTGTTTTTTTAAAAAAAAATTTTAAAGTCAAAAGCAGCTTGCACAAGCTTAATAAAATAAAGAACACCTACTGGATTACTAAAACTCTTCTAAAATAATAAAAAAAAAAAGTAAAAATTAAGGAACAGGTATTCTCACAAAAATCCCCATCTATCAACACTCTGAAAAAACATTCAAATCAGAATAATCAGAAAGCCAAATTCAGGCTATGAAACATGAAGCATTCCATTTGGAAGACTTCAAACTTCATTTCCCAGCAAACAGCTACAACCAATTTCAAGTCCAAAAACCATATTTGTACCATGTTCAAAGTCAAGCACTTCTAGCAATAAAGCATAAAGTTTTATGACATTTGCTGTCTCAAATGAATTTGTACATGTGCTAACAACAAAAAAAATTCTAATTTTATTATTTACACATAAAAAGTGAAGACAGAATATATGTACTCTAAGTTTAAAAGAGCTGACTTAAATTCAATGAAGACTAAAGAAATGCCACACAGATTTTTGTAAGAATCTTAAATTCCTAAGCTGCATTTTCCAGCTATTAGTGCATGCAAATACCAGGGAAAGGCACTCCTGAAACTCATAATTCTTTTCAACAGTTCTGACACTGCTGGTTTAAAACATTCAGAGTCAAGGACACTCCAAGCTGGAAACATTTTTCATTTGGTTACATAACAGATCAGCTGACCTCCAATTTATAAATAATTATATATTTCCTCCATACTCACCCAGTTAACCTTACTCTGCAAACATACTTCAGTGCTGCTGGGTAATTCAGTCCGAATGTTTAATGCAATGGGTGATGCTGGTGAGCATAAAACATTAAGAAAAAATAATTTCAATAGACACCACAGTATTATTTTGTGATACTTGTTCCAAGAACACTCCTTGCTGCACAGACATTATACAGGCATTTATTCACAACTTAGAAGCTCCACATGACCACAGGACCCCTTTTCCGTTTCTTCCATAAATTTCATACAAAGTAAAAATTTATGATGTCACTTAGTTTCAGTCCACATCAGCACAGCTGATGACTTTCTGGCCACCAAAAATTTCTAACATAACAATAACAACTGTAGTACTGCAATAGCTAGGCTTTAATCTATAGAAATTTAAAATTTAAACCAAAATATTTACACCTGACATAAATACTGCATGATTTTTTTTTGTCAAGTTTTGTGGGTTTTTTGTTTTGAAATGGTATGAAAGCTAGATAAGAACAATGCAGTGCAGTGTACTGTACCTGAGGCGTCAGTACTTGCAATAAAACCCAAATAATCTGTTAAATTATGTGTATTTTATGTTTTCAATAGTAGGATCAGCCACCCCAAGAAATCCAAATTTAACAGAGAAGCCTGATCCAGCTTTCTGAAGCTACATTTCAGATGCCAAGCTAGAAGAGCAGTACCAAAGAGCTCTGCAAAAATCTAATAAAGTTTAAATTCAGATTTTATCACAGAAATGATGTGCTAAGATCAACACACAGCAAGCTACTTACTCACTGTAGTTTAATGAAGTAATTTAAAAGCAAAACAAAACAAGACACCTTACACATCCTTGTTACTTCCCGAAACATAACCCAAACTCTGGTAAAGTGAACTGCACCTCAGCCGTGCTACTCACCTTGTTTAGAAGACAGTTGATGCACTGGTCGTGCTGGCTGAAGGGATTTACCAATAAACTTTTTTGCTTCTGTAACATTTTGAAACATCGCACTTCAAAAAAGCAGCTGAAATCATTAGCATTCAGTTTCACATATGGATGTTAAACAAGAAGAGCAATCTACCTACTCCTTGTTAGTTGCACTTGACAAGGCAGTATTATATCTGGGCAGGAAAAAGCAGAAAGGTCTGATGCATCAATTTTTTTAGATGATTGAACATCATCTGGATAAAATTTGCATGAAAACAGAATCAGACACTTCTCTCATTTTTCCTTCCAATTGAGCTACCCTAGCTTCTCCTTAAGATTCTTTCCCTGTATGTCTATGTACACATTTGGAGAAAGGAGATGGGGACATGATGGAAATAAGGGAGTTTCTAACATTTTAGTTCAACAGGTTTTTAATTAATTAGCATCAGTATGCCCCTTATCAATCTGTTGTCTGCACAGGAGTTCCTTACATATCTATATAAACTTAGAGGACTGTTTTTTAATAGCTACTTTAGTTAAATTAATACAGTTTTGTATCTTCCCACTCAGTTTAGGTACTATAGAAGCATCAAAAACTGTGAAGGTGGTGCTGGGTTGAAAAATCTCACACTTTAAGTAAGCAATCAGTTGGAAAATGTTCATTTGTAGTATCTGTATCCTAATGGATATCCCTCTCATTCCCATCTCTTGTCAACTGGGAGATTTTATGATTTGAAGGAATTTCAGCATTTTTAGAGAAAAATAATACCAGAAAGAGCAACTGCCATAATATAAATAATACTGATTGGTTTTTTTTCTCTAAGAAAGTTTACAAGACAAGGGAATAACTGTTATAACAAAAAAATTCAAGAAATAATCACAACTGCAAGGGTTACAACTACATTGTCCATTTTCAGCACAACACCGGAAAAGAGAAGCTAGACTGTTAGACCTAGTATCATACACAACTTTAGTTGGTCTTTATGTTACAGGAAGAAAACTAAAAATCATCTGAGAATTTACTACGTTATAATTTTTGAACCCTTCTAACACAGTCAAATAACAATTTTCCAACACATGAAGTTGGAACCAGGTCTAGAAACCAATTGTTTCATGGTTACTGTCGAATTAGAACAACTTAACTAAAGCAAGGAAAAAAAATCTGGTTTGATTCTCTGATTTTCCTACCCGCTCATCTTAAAAAAGGAAGATTTCAAAGCTATGAAAATTCCTGCAACTGAATTAACTAAGACCACACATATGGATGACATACTTGATTTTACCCAAATTATGAATGCTTATATAAATCACATTTATCCTAGACAGTGAATTTCCACAGAAAACAATGCAGTAATTATAAATGCAGTAATTATATACATTTGCATAACAAGAGTGAAAAAAACCCGCAACAAACGGGCAAGTTTTCCTTCATGCACTGATGATAAATGATATGTGTGCTTTTTAAAAGCAGGAAAACTTGTTAAAGAGGCTGCCTAGCTTCTAGAATGCAGCACACCTCTATTTTTTCATAGTGTTCTGACAATAAAAACAAGTTTTGTTGTGCCATCAAAACACATTTTGTCGCTCTTCCCTCACCCTCCCCCAGGGAAGCCTCCAGAAAAGATCTCAACAAGTTATCTAGCCCAACCTGCTCAATTAATACTTTCTGAACAGTGTCAAGGAAAGGGGAGCAGGAGTCGTTTTAATAGCTGAGAAATAAACTGCTTCCATGAGAGACTATTGCAGTAGGGGCAGCATTCCAAGAATTGTCCCTTCCAAGGCCACACTGCTTCTCTGGGGACATTCCCATGGGGGACCTGCCCAGCAGAAGGGAAGCCTTGTGGCACCAGCAAGCGGGCCCAGAAGCAGTTCTGTAGAGCCCAGGAATTTTTTTTTTTAGTATATTAATAAGCTGGACATTGACAGCAGCCATTTCCCAAGAGCCGATCTCAAGAGTTTGGAAGGCTCTTTCCTAAATGCGTGAAGGGGATTTGACGCTATTTTCGTGAAAAATCCGCACGAGTAACCGGAAACTGACCGTCCCCCTCACCTGAAATGGCACCGCACTGGGAACCCCACAAAGAAACAAAACTCCCCACCGCCGGCCGACCCCTCGCCCTGCCCAGCGCCCGTGCCCTGCCGTGGGCCGGGGGATGCCTAGCCCACCTCCAGCCGCCGGCAGCGCCCCTGCCCCGCGATGCCGCTGGCCGTGGTCCCGCTGAGCCCGCTCCGTCCCTCAGCGCGGCCGGGCGGGGCGGCCTTCGCGCGGCGCCTCGGCCGCGGCCGCGTGCCGGGTGGGGCCGTTCAACGTCGCGCCGCGGGCCGGGCACGGCCGGGGCTCCGCGGGGCTGCGGCGCCGCTTGCCGCCGCTCCTGGGGATTCAGGGCAGCGGGGCACACCTGAGAGCCGCCCTGTGAGGCCCTGCCAAGGAGCAGGAGAGGCGGGCTGAGGTGCTGCTGCGCATCTCCCTCTGGGGTTAGAGCTGAGAGGGACGGGGGATGGATAAAGGTGTCTCCTCCCTCTGTCCACAAACGGAGTCATGTTCCGTCAGGGCCTCACAGTGGAAATTGGGAGAAATAAATGACTTTTGAACACAACTGTGAGGCCTCTACAGTTAACCTCTTCGAGAAAGAAAAGGGGAATTTGCAGGCCTTGGAAAGCTGTCAGTGAATTGGAAAGCTGCCCTCATGGCATGGGGCAGGAGGGACGAGAGAACAGCCCTCAGAGAACAGAGAACTGGCTTCTCAGTTACAAAAGTGATGGCATCCTGCATGGTTTGGAAATTAAGAGTTTTTCCTCATTTTTTGCTCACAACATGTAATCAACAGTAGCAATGAACACACCTTGCTCACTCCCAGAGAAGCACACTAAACTTCCCTGATGTTAGTTTGCTAGACTTCACCTTACTTAAGTTTGCAATATTAATTAAAAGTCCTTAAGTTTTTGCTGATTTTTTTTTCTAACATATGTATTTCATATCACCTACTAAGAACTCCAGAAGTTCAGAATAGGAAGGTAATGCCAAGTACATAATCACACAAATAACAAGCAACTGTTAATATCCAATGTTAAGATTTACCTGGCTAGTTTATCAAGACTGTTTTGTTGTTTCCATCAACCATATTGGCTCTGCTTTGCTACAGTCTCTGAATTTTATTAACTATAGGTATTCAGAGATGAAGCTGTCCCTGAAATAGTGGCTATTATATACAGATGTCACACTCCTACAGTCTTCTCTCCTAACACATCTTCCAGTTGGTTTCCTGAGCTTTTCATGCATGATGTGGTATCAGCCTTCTCTTTACAGACACTGGTGCAGCAATCTGCACACTCACTAACCCATTTGCTGCTGTTTAAGGTCTGACTTACAGTAATTTCTCCCAAGTGAATTAGTTTATACTCAGACATGTCCTGTTTCTTCTGACCCACCATCCATTCTCGCAGGATTGTCATGTAAAACAGTTGCTCTCCTATTCTTATCAACCATCCCCTTAGCTACATAAGAACTAATTATAAATTATTAATATGTAAGTGCCCATAAATATTAAATGTCTCTGGCTGTTACTCCAGAACTGTTACTGATGGGAAAGTCAATGTGGCAACTAAAATAAAGGTATGTTTTTTATGGAGCTGTTGTGCTTTTTGAAAGAAGCGTGTCAGGTGCTGCAAGCCAGATTTACACAAGAGTGACACTACCCTTCTTGACATATTGAAATGGTATCACCTACACATGTAGCAATAGGAATTCTTCCAGTATTTTTGCATATTGAAATATGCTAAGGATGAACTAAACAGTAAAAAACCTCACGTGTTTTTCAAAGGGGCTGTAAACTGGATTGCTGCTGGGTTGTAAGGCAAGGAGAAGGGGCAGGAATAAAAATACAAGGGGAAAAAAGGAGTGTGCCAGGTATTTTGAAAGCTTGCTGGGAAGATGGGAATATTGGGGCTGGCAATGGCTGTTTTGCGAGGCTGCCCATGCCAGCAGGAGCAGTTATCACCCCGCACGCTGCAATGTGAGCTGGCAATGCCGGCATGGGCCGCAGCCATCGCCAGATCCCAGCAACCTGCTCTGCTCAGCAGCCTCGCCCGTGCCCAGAGAGAAACGTGCCTCCCACTGCGGGAGGTGGAAAATACATTAGCTTATCAGTTGTCTCTCAGTTTGTCTGGTGCTGGCAATTACACTACTGAAAATTTCTATTTCGTTTGGCTGGTATTGTTTATGTTTTCAAATGATGATAATCTAGTGTTCTCGCAAACACTTGATATATACAGTAATTAATTTGAAGGGCCAATGAAGGTCTAGTTAAGAGAGACTTACTGTATGTTGCAAAATATAAATACTAAAGGTTTTTGTAGCTGTGTGAACAAAATGCTTATATGTAGGGAAAAAAAACCATCCCAAAACCAACTGTTTTTTCTATTTGATGAACTACTACTAATAATTATTAGTTTAAATAATTAATTTTCTATTTGATGAAATAATAATAATATAATAATAACAACAACAACAACAACAACAAATATTATTATTATTTCCCAGAATAATCGGGGAAATAATTTTTTTAAACATCCTGATTGTGCTCCTAAAGGCTGTAGATTGCAGAAAGTGACACAGTCACTCTTGTTCCCTGTACTAGATATGATTCAGGAAAGCAGAAAACATTTATTAAAGACAGTATCAATATTGCACGTGTAAAAATGAGCAATTGCACATCTAAATGAGCGTGTAATTGTAATTGCATGTGATCTTAGGTTTGTAATGGATGGCACTTAACAGCAAAGTAATGGCTTTGTGCTGAAATGAAAGGACTCTTGGGTCAGCCTGAGGGCACACTTGTAGCTGCGAGTTTGAAAAGGCATTTTCAGTGTAATTTGATACTCAGTTCTGCAGCCAAATCCAATCATATTTCCATATGTAATTGTAATTTATTTAGCAGTACTTTTTTGGGAGATTTTTTTTTTCTTAAACCCACTTTCAAAATAATTTCATCACAAAGCAAAAAAGAAAAAAGAAAGCAAACCAACCCTCCTCCCAAACCATTATTTCCAACGCTGTATGCTTTATTAAGTCAGTCAACAGAACAAACTCCAAGAGACAAGAATGTGTATGTAAATATATATATATGCAAACACAGACTCTTTGATTGTACTTTTGTGAAGTGGCTACTTTCAGCAGAAGTAGTGATTTGCCCTGTGGGGGTAGCCCAGGGAAATAACACAAAAACTCTTCTACCCCCAGACTGTTCCTGAAATTGAGCTACTTAATATATTATCGAGGTTCATCTTTCAATAGAGTTGAGAATTCAGAATATTAATCACAAGTATTAATCTTGTTCTTTTTGACTACAGAAAGTGTGGAATTAAAAGTGGGGAAGCTATTACTGTATTTAGTGCTTACTATGTGTAACTAGAGGAATGTTTATGGTCAGCATATAATACTATATAAAATACCAAATATATAGAAAAATTCTCTCAAGTCTATGAATTGTCACACTTCTAAAATTAGGATCTGTATCTTCCTTTAAAATTATTTTTCTGGTAACATTAATTGTAACAGATTCTCAATATTTTTCTTTAGGTTTCTGATTCCTTTAAATGTGGAGAAAAAAATCTCAACAAGGTGGATCAAAAGCACTGTGTAAGTACCAAAGAATCCCTACATGACAGACAAATTTATTTTATAAATAAAATACGTATCAAAACTAAACATTCATTATTTTGGGGGAGGTCTGCCTTGTTTGTCCCTATTGCTGAGGATGAATTGCAGAGGTAAATTCCTGCACCTGAACTGAAGGTGCATTCAGGATGCACTGAATATTCTCAGTAACTGCAGACATCAAACTCAACATCAGTGTTTCAACTGACCATACTTTGTAGGCTCTGAAACACCAGCTGCATGCCCTGCTTCTTGAAAAGGATCCCAGAAGCCACAGGCAGGAGGTTTAAAGGGCAGAAAGGCCCATGAAATGTGTAGGCTCTGCTGTGTCACAGAGGAGCTGGGCAGCAGGGTGTGTGCTTACTGCCTGGATCAGCACTGGCACTGCATCTTTATCAGAGTTGCCCTTTTGTTTTGATACACAAAATGCTGTCTCTGTTGAAGAATTAGCCTGTGGAGAGCAAAACTCAGATGCAGAGGTTGAGTTTGCTATGTGATTGCATCAAACAGTGGAAAAAGCTGCCATGGGGCAGTTGAAGCCTAGAGAGGGAAAACTGATAGGCTGCAGCTAATAGCTTGACAAACTTACTCTGTATATAAAGGAGAGTATTAGCAAGTATCAAGGTATCTGTTGTTGGTTTGGTTTTTTTTTTTCAGTAACAATATAATAAGGTAAAGAAATTAGGAAAGATTTGTGGTTCTGCTTAGGATCAATCAATAAAAATTAATCTATCATTATTTATGACAAAGTTTTACCATTTATATCTGTAAGTCTACAACATATGCTAATATTGTGCTAACATAATCTACTACATATGCTTAGTAGTAGATAGATGAAACAAATAAAATAAAAGACAAAAAAATCCCCTACACATACAGTTCTCTTGTGTGGTTTTAGATATTCACAGGGAAAGAGACTCACACCTTTAACAACTAATAATATCAGAGTTCATTTTGCTTTGGGAGAACTGAAATTCTGAAATCACAGCTTAATAAATTTAGTGAAAGTTTTCAACATTTTTCCTGGGCTAGAATTTCACTTGTTATTTGTATAGATTCCTTTACTCTGAATTCTTACACCTGATGCATCTATCATAGCTGAATTACAAGACCTTTATATATGTTGGAATTAGTCTCTGAATCTGAAAAAAATCTTCAAGAGAGATCAGCTCATGCTTCCATGCAATGAAGAATTCTGCTTTCCAGTATTTCAGTCATGGGAATTGGGTTTAGTTTTTAGGCTGATTGAGATTGTTCTCATAGCTTTTAATACCATGAGTATATATAGAGTCTTATTACTAAGACATTGCTACCTTTAGATTCAGACTCAGTTAGCATGATTCAGCAAATGGCACCAAAACCTGTACTGATAAATAAAGATGCAGTAGAATGTGGATAGAATAGTCAGAACCAAGAGCATAACAAAAATAAAAAAGACCAAAGTTTGAAATGTGACATAAGGAAACATATTAACTGTGCAAAAGAGTAGTGATTATAAAAAATACACACATTAAAACTAAGCATTCAAGCTTCTTTGTATTAATTGTTTGTGTCATAGCTGTGACATGGTCATCAAAATTGTTGACAATTTTTGTTTACATGCCAAATAGGAAATATAATTTCAAGTTAATACAACTGTTGTGTGTTCAGATGTATGTATATACATGAGATTAAGAATGACCTAATTGAAAATCAATCCTTTGTAAATTAATCCACTTTTATACACTTTTATGCACAATCTGAGAAATAAGATTTGCTTTTCCACCTTGAAATACAGTGTGAAATGGCTAAATGCATATTGCTAACTATTGGAACGGAATAATTACGACCTCATTTACCTTTTGCTAGATGTGAGGTATGGCTGATTTACAAGGAATCAGAATGAAGTTCCTTACTTATATTGCTATTAAATTATTTATTTACATGAGAAAGATTAATATTTCTATAGCTATTAAGTTAGAAACCTGCCTTACATCAGTTCACTGTTCTTCTATGCAGTGAGTATCTAGTAGCCTCCAAAGATGAACTAACAAGACAGCAGCCAGTGTAACTTCAGTGCATATTTGATCTTTCTGCATTATGAAATACATTGTCTCCATTTCAGAAGAGGCAGGGGATAAGCATTAGTCTTGTCCTAAAGCAGAGTTTGGAACATACACCTACCCCCTGCACAGAGATAATTTGGCCGCTGTGTGTGCTGTCGAAGACTGAGAATGTTAAGAAAGAACAAAATGTTGCGCTTCACTTCACTGTGTGGAACTGTGATCTCCTGCCATGTGAACCAGCATGAGAGAACCAAGACAGTGCATAGAAGCAATCTGAGAACTAGCAGTTCAGAGGAGTGCAGAACCAAGTCTAGCAAGTTTTGTCTGTCTGCTTAGCAGCTGCTCTTTCTCTGCCAGAAATAGCAGTTACATAGACTCAAGGAAATAACTCCTGCCTTTGCACAGACTCCTTCTGATAGAAACTAATTGCCAGAAGCAGGAGACCTCTGGCAAGGCACACAATGCACTCATTTTCCCTTAGTGCACCTCTTGTGCTGGTGTGCACTAAGGGAAAATGAGTGCATTGTGTGCCTTGGCTTGGCATTGCCTGCTGCAGATCATCCTGCTAAAAGAAGCCAGAAACTGCACACTTTGTGCTCCAGTGCACCCATCCTGTACTTACTCTCAGCTAAGCTCTGACCTCTCTAAGCTTGCCACTTCATTGTGGCAGTGGACCCATCAAATTTTGGCTGTTTGGTGTCTCAGGACAGCAGGCTGTTCTGGCCAAAGAAGGAACTTTTTCTTGCCCAAATGCTCTTGATTGTTTACTGTGTGTCTCAAACATAAAGGCAGGGACAAAGCACAGGTCACCAAAAAGCAAATGAGAAGAAGCAACATCAAGTCAGAAACAAAAGAACTGTTGCTGCCATTACCCAAACATAGAAACACAGAAAAACCCAAGCACACAAATGAAAACACAGACAAAAAAGCAAAATTACTACCTAAAAATTCTTTTTTGGAACTGAAGCCCTGTAACTACCCCAGGGTAGTAATTTTAATGTACTACTACATTAAAATTAATGTGATTTTCAGAATATGCAAAAGTTTCTTTTTCTGTATAAGAACTAAAAGAAAGTAATTCACTGCTTGTAAAATGAACAGTTGAAGTCTTTGATGTTTGTGAGAATAAGCACACGTATTAGCCCCCAACTGGCAAAAACTAAAGGATTTTAACTTCATCTTATTGAAAATTAAAAAGAAATGTCCAAAAAATCAGATCAAGTTCTCATTTTTGTGCAGGACATGCTGTTTGTTGATTAGTCTGTGAGCACAAGCTTGCAGAGACATTTGGCCCCATAAGGCAGTTACAGCTGTTCCTTTGTTTTAATTAGTAAGTCTTACTTTCTAGGGCTTTAGAAGTATTACATTAATAATATGTCTTAGTCTGAAACAAATTCGTACCAGAACATCATATCTATCTATTTTTTATTATTCTACCACAGCTTATACCAGAACTTTTTTTAAAATACATTTTTTTGGAGCTTTAATCTGGATTTGGTGTTTATCATATGATAGAGTGTAGTGAAAGAAATGTGCAAAAAAATTGTCTGCTTATATAAACTGTGTAAATAAAAATACATTTTCCCTCCAAGTTTGTAAATATAAAAAACTATTTTTAAACTACTTCAATTTTCATGCTTTTAACTGCCACTACCAATCAAACCCAGCCTTTATGAAAAAAATTGTACATTTCTGGAGTAATCTTTCAAGTAACATTTGCAATTTAATCAACAAATTTAACCTACTTTGAGATTTATTAAGTTGTTAATCCAAAGGTTTTAATTAAGCACAAAAGCATTTAGGAAGTTGAGATTTTGAGAGAGTCTTCTCAGCCATTCTTCAGAGAAGTCTATAACTAGGATATCAGTTTCCATGAAGAATCATCATGTGAACTGCTGTGACCCTCTCCACCTGTCCCACCTTCTCCACCCAGGAAAGTTCAACAAGGCTGTCAGAATCCCACTGAACATTAGGCATGTGCTGCCCTGGATCAGGAATTTGTTCAGTCTTACCTCACCTCTGGAAAGTGACTTCAGGGACTCCGCTGTGGTATCAGTCTCTCTATCAGCAATGCCATATTTTGCAGAAGTAAACCAAACTTGATGTCCTGAATCCAAGCAGTTAGCATTGTTGAAAATACATTCTATAGTTGCACTAAACAGAAAGTGTTCTATCACTCTAGTCAGTGTCAGAAAAAGAAATGGTTATATTCAGTGTAGCATATTTTCCTCAGTGTAGCATATTTCCTCATCAATTCAGAAAATATTGCAGACTTAAAGAATGGCAGAGATTCCATAAATAAAAATTGAATAGGAAACTTATGGATCAGTCAGTTCACATAAATATCTCATAAAATCAACTCATGCCAAGGCTTTCCTTCAAGCCAAGATTAGGATCTGCTGTTACTTGAAAATTCCACTCAAATTTTCCAGCTCAGCCAGCCTGTGTGCTTACAAGTGTGAGACCAAAAGAAGCTAATCCTAGTAGAGAAGTAAATGAAGGTTGGTCTCTTTCACCAGGCAGCAACTGACAGAACCTGAGGACACAGACTCAAGCTGCGTCAAGGGAAATATAGGTTGAATATTAGGAAAAATTTTTTTACAGAAAGGGTGATAAAGTTCTGGAATGGCCTGCCCAGGGAGATGGTAGAGTCACCACCCCCGGATGTGTTTAAGAAAAGACTGGATGTGGCACTCAGTGCCATGGTTTAGTTGAGGTGTTGGGGCTGGGTTGGACTCTATGATCTTTAAGGTCTCTTCCAACCTAGCAATTCTGTGAATTTCTGTGAATTCTGTAGAATTTCACAAATACAAACATTGGAGTTGTAAAAAAAAAATATCTTCTTTCTCTGCCTACTGTCAGGAATCAGATTGGTATTAGCAACACTTGATGCTGTATTAAAATACATGAGCTGCTGTGGGCATAAAAAGATTCTACACTGTGTGATGGGAGCAGTGTCCTGGTCCTGTCACTGTAGCAAGGGCTGGCTGCTGTGACAGCCAGGCTGCTTCTCTGCGGTACAGAACGCAGGGTCCCACGCCAGCAGTGCCTCACTGCCTGTGTGTGACAAGAATTGCAGTCCCCACGTGCAGCCATGCATCAGAGTGAGCTCTCCACACTCCTGACCTGCTCTGTTTTCTTATGGTAAAGCATGGTCAAAGTCAATAGTTTTCAAGCTTTTACTTTGGAGTTCTAAAAACAAACAAACAAATAAATATTTTATTTTTTCCCAATCCAATTGCACTGTATTTTTAGTCTTAAACTCAATTGAAACAGAAGGGCTACAGAGTGATGTTGTTCTGTATTAATGACATTAGCTTAAAATCACTATATTTAACAGATTTTGTTTCCTGCTTTCTTTAAAACAAAGATGAAGAAAAAAGGTTTATTCTCACACACAGGTGAAATTTTTCCTGAGTCTTATAACCTAGCCATGTTTCAGATCACTTTGCAGGACAGTTAAAATCGCCAACTGATCCTACCAAACTGCTCCAAAGCAGGGTGCTGGAGTTGTATAGAGTGTTGTGTGGTTTTATTTAAGCATAAACACCTTTTCCCTGTTCTCATTCCTGGCAAAACACTACTATATGAACTGAAACTGCAGAGAAAATATACATGAAACTTTGGGGATGAAAATTTTTTATCTAAAAGATGAATATTTGACATTATAAACATCAAAGCAAAATAGGAGTCAACTACAGCTCAGATTTTAAACGATGCTTCCTAGTTCATTGACCTGTGCATCAAAATAACAATAGTGTGCATTTATGCTAAAAAGACTGTATTGTTTTCTCACTCCTAAATAAGAAAGGTGCACAAACTACAAATAACACTATAGACTTTTTTAGCCCTCTTCCACACTGATTAGAGTGAGCTCAGTAATTTTTGATGGGGGAAAAAACCCAAAAAACAAAGAAGGCCAGTTTGTCAGACTCAGATTTCTGAAAGGAAGACTCTTTGGGTGCCTGCATTTTCAATGAAATACAGCCAGAGAACTCCTGTGAGAATTTCTTCTGCTGGTTCACGTGGTTGGTTGGTGGCTCTTTGGGGTTCCTTGTCATACAGCCTGCTCAGGGCATAGGGCTCCAAGCTTGCATTGCTTCTTGGAAGTTGCGTTATACCTTTCAAATTACTGTTGAACAGAAATTCTGTATTAAAGATTCACATCTTCAAGGTACTCTATGTTTTATCTCTCTGATATAGTTGGAAATTATATTCAGTATGTTGTTAAAGCATTCCTTAAACAGGCAAGAATTTGGTACACTTCATAAGTTTAACTTGAGAAATTGGCAGATAAAACACACAGTGGTATCAGTTACAGATAGAAAATTTTAAAACATGCAAAGAAAATTATCATCATCCCATTTACAAAATTTAAACAGAGCCAATATACTCCAATAACACTACAAAAATAATATAAAATTCTCTACTTATTTCCTATCTAGTCAACTTTTCTAACTTTCTTAACAAATTGAAAGCATGGCAAGAAAGATATTATGCATGGGTAAGAGACTTCATTAATAGACAATGAAAATTTAAAGACTGCTTTGGAAATACTAAAAATTGACGCTTGATCCTTCTGTGAGTGTAATATGCTGTATGTCATTAGGCCTGTCAGCAAATTCTTTCTTATACAATTTAACAAAAATCAGTCCTGAAATTCCATCAGCCAAGTAATTTTTCATATTTTTCAGGAAATATGAAAAAAAAAAAAAAGGCAGCATGCCCTCAGAGGTGTTTTCTAACCTCAGTCTCTAATTCCCTTCTTCAGTTGTTTGGGGTGGTTTTAGACATTAGCGATGCATGTAAATCTAAGGAAGCTGGAACTTATTATAACCATGTCGTTACAAATTTATATAAATTCATGCAGAAGAGCTCCTATTAAATTTACTTTGAAATAAATGGTGCATTTATTGCACAATATGCCATTACTGGATAAAATGCTAATATGCAACTGTCTTATAACCCTATGCACCTCATCCAGCTTTATCTTTTAGCCACTGCTTATAAGTGTACCCTGACCCACTTGATAATCATTTTACTAAGTCACTGCAATGACACACAGCTTTTCATCTGGATTAATTTCTAATCCATAGTCATATCTACTGCTTTTGCTCACAAGATTTAGCTGAACACACTTCTTTCAAATGAACTGTTAAAAAGAACCATAAAATCCACTACACAGGTCTAGATCCAAAGTCTGTTACTGTCACGTCCTTTTTCTTTTTTTTCCCCAAAAGCAGCCAGCATGAACGCCTACAAATGAATACTAAAGCAGAAGAGGTGATACAGGGATACCTCCCTGGTCGACTCCCCCAGAGTCCACTGAAGTGTAACATGACGAGTTGCTGGCTAATCAAGCTAACAAGCAGCTTTATTGTTCTAAAATAAAACCCCTTTTGTGGCTAAAGCTGTAGGAAACTGAGCCTAGATATTCTTTTCTTGTTGGCTCAAATATCCATAACAAAATCTTGCAAATAACTTTAATCAGATTAAGTTCCCCTCTCCTTCAAGACCTCCACCCAGCCTTTTGCTCCTTCACCTTCATGCAATGTGCTGCAGGTCGACAGCATCAGTGAAATCACAGAAGGAAATCTGAATTAAGGAGGCACTTTCAGACTTATTTTCAAGCAGGATATTGTCCTACACCTATAATGTGTGTACAGTGCAGCTGCTCATACTCCTCCAGTACAACTCTGCTGCTAAATCCTGGGATTGGGATAGGCACAGTTAGAAGGCTGAAGAATGGGGACAATTTAATCTGGCTGCTGAGACAAACACTGTAACTCCCCTGTACAGAGACTAATTTTAGGTATGAAGGGGGATTTAATACAATGAGAGTCCAGCTTTCAAATACTATACATTCTATGAAATATTATGGTTAGAAATTTTATTTCAAGTAATTTAGTCACACTCATTTCTCCAACAGTGATCTATTTCTCCACAACAGATTTTTTGAAAGGGGAAGTTCAGTCCCTGGCACTGTTAATCCAAGTCACACAGGGAATTAAGTAGGAAAACAGGATGAATTAATATAATGAAGTCACTCAACTTGCTCTCAGTTTCTAACAGCTGGAATTTTAAGAGATAAACAGCATACAAACTTGACAAAGTATTAAGTATTTCCAAAAAACCGGTATGCATGGCTTGCCATATCTTCGTAGTTTGATAATCACTATATTTGATTAATTTTACTGATAGCTTTCTCAAGCTTGCTTAGAAGAACATTTCCAAGATATTTTTAGAGTGCATACTCCATTCAGTGTGGAATTTTTGCTGGTGGAAAAAGCAGTGAGATAGATCTAACATGACAAATCATCTTGCTGCTACTCACCTATTTATTATTCAAGGCCTTAAAGTTAGTTAGAAAGATTTTCTAGAACTTCATATGAAGTCGCTGCCCTGGCATTCCCTCTGTTTATAAAGGCATCCACTGAAAGACAATATCCATTTCTCAGCAATAACCACTCATGACTCCACAGCTGCTCCAGCATCTTCTCTAAGCACTTCATACTGAATTTCTTATCAGACTGGTCTGAAAGATTTAGCTTCTTTCAACATGCTACTTGTGACAAAGATGTCCTAATTTTCAGAAACACTACCCTCTTGGCCTCCTAAGACAACATATTAACATGCATGGTGGGTATAAATAAAATCAAAGACTTATTAATCAGTAGGTTTAAAAATCAAACACAGTTTAAGATCGGAAGTGTTTCCTAGCCAAGGACACACAGTTTGTATAAAAGCTCTGGTGGAAAGGAGTGGTAGGAGAACAGGGAAGGGGCCTCAAGGACGTAAGTCCTTAATCCTGAATTTGAGTAAGTCCTTCTCATACCGAACACAAAAATAATACCTTAAGGAAAAGAATATTGAAAATGAATAGAAACAATGAGTGATTCTAAAACCTGAAAGTTGTTCTAGTGGTCTGTATGCACAGGACAGGATGTAAATTTTTTTTTTAATTTTAAGTTCAGAGCAGTTTATTGGATTGATAAGTAGTTCAGCACAAAACATCACGACTGTCTACAAACAAGCCCGCTTCACAAACGGCCACATCCACTGGAGTCTCTCAAAGTCCCATCAGATTCTACCATTACATTTCTTAGCTGGTAAAAATATCACAATTCTATGTTCATTCTATCTACTAGCAGTGGTTGAAATACAATGACACTTCATAGGAATAACTACCATGTTTTACTTTGCAAAAGGAAGTAGCAGCAAACATTGTGGTAGTACCCTGATCCTGACAGAAGTAAGTTGCTTTGTCCATCCCTTCTGCTGAAAAAGGTTGAGAAGAAAAAGAAGAAACACAAGACAGGAAATAAAGTATAGCTTAACACAAGGGAGAAAAGTACAAATTCCTTTGATTCATTAAAATAACATCATACCCAGCTCCCTCCCACTCCCAAAATAGAATCCCAACACTGGTTTCATCCATTATTTACATCCTCGTTCTTCCTAAAACAACAAGATAATTGCAATTTATTATTGCTATCTTATATTCCTGAGGCCGCCATTTGGCAAAAATGCAGAGGTCACCTTTGGTGCGCCATACCTTTGTGGTTCCTGTATCATATCAGCAAATTCATCCACTTACACATTCTTATATACATACAAATAACAAAATACATTTAAGTTTGAATAATAATCTTTATTTCTTTATTAGTTTATTTGTAAAAGGTACATTGTAATCCTGAGCTACTGCTTTTATACACTTAGCGTCATACAAAGACAGATCATTTACAGTTCGATCATTTACATTTATTGTGCTCCAAAATCCTTATCCGAATATCATTTTGACTTAGCAGGAACATAGATAATTTAAATTACATGTATCCCTGAAACATCCATATTAATTTACCCATCTGACCCCATTAGCTAAATTACTAGTTGTCTAAATCACTCAGGACATTCCTTCTGAATTTAGCAAAAACTTGTTTAAAATTATAAAGATGGGCAGTGCAAGAACTGGTCCCTCAATCCTTTGTGAATACATCATTAGAAAAAACTTTCTGTTTCCGTATTCTCTTGGCAAGTCAGTGCTAAATTGATTAGATGTACTTTGATGGAATGGTCCAAGTAATAGTTTACTAATTTCCTTATTACAGCAGTTAATGAGAATTTACAGTGTCTCCCTTTGCAGTGACCAGTGTCATAACTCTCCCAAGCAGGGAAAATCTGATGTGATCAGAGGAAAGTAAGAGGCAACCCATCACCATCTTACTGTCATCTACATGACACTGAAGTATTACAAACCAAGTCATATGAAATGCTTCCCTTAGACCCTGTAAAGGAACTTGTACAAATAACCAGTGTTAAGTTCCATAATCCGAGCATGGCTTTTAGGATTTGCCAATTAAAAAAAAAAACCAAAAACAAACAAAAAACGAAACAAAACAAAAAAAACCAAACCCAACCAGAACAAACCAAAACCTCAGTCCCAGGATCCTTGAGGAAAAAGCATTTATCCTAACTGAAATCCAACCCTGGATAAATGGAAATTTAATTGGACTACCAAAATAGCATCTCTCTACCTGAAAAATCTCCAAGCATACAGTGTTTACAAATGTCTCTCTAGCAACAGTGTCAGTCTTAAGCACTCAAAATTTTCATTTCCTGAATAAGGTCACTATGATCTTAGGCAAAAGATGCAGTAAAGCAGTTCAAGCAAAATGCTTATTGCTTAGGTTTTAAAGCAAGCCACTTGAATATAATTTTAGTTAAAATGTTAAGTACAAATGTGAAGCTACTGTAGAAACACTTATAAACACTCTTGCTTTTGAATTCTTACTGATAATCTAGAAAAATGGCAGACGGATTTGAACATAACAAAGGAAATGTAAAACTTAATACTGTTTGAAATACAATTCAACGCCTATAAAGACAGAGTTATGAACATGTAAACATAGCTTTAGTATTCAGAGCTAGGGAATCTAGCAGCAAAACAAACTATTTGCATATTATGTAGTGCAATGAACATTTGTTCTTAGAGACCCCCAGTCTTTAAACTACTTTAAACAGAATGGAATCCTTTAATGGAAAGGTTTTAAAAGTGTCCAAGATGTAATATCCAGAACTACTAGATGTTCATCTATAACTTAACAATTTCTCTATGCAAAACTGTGCTCTGGATAGCTGACTTTAATGGCCCCCCAGTAGCAGGCTCGAATGAGGCAGATTAAACCTAAGAGATAAGCAACAGCCCAAGAAACATATGTTGCGTGAAATCGCCTGGCGAAATCTTGTGTACCAACCTAAAAAGAGAAAACAGTAGTGTCAAACATACAGCACTGTCTGTTCTTCAGGGGAAGAGCAAGTTATATTAAGGAGAAGCATTTCAGCACCTTTTCAACTCTGGTAAGGGTAAATTAGGTGTTTTATTAGCTTGATTTTACATAACCATAGGATAATTGAGCTTGAAAGGGAGATCAGGAGACCTCTAGTGCCAACTCCCCAATCAAAGTAGGGTCAACCCCAAGGTCACACCAAGTTGTTCATGGTTTTAACCCAGCAAGGCCCCAAACAACTCCAAGGATGGAGGCTACATAAGCCTCTAGACAAACTTCATAGAAAAATGTTTTCACATAATTTTCCAATTCAAAAAAAAGGAAAAGAAATTTGTCTCTCACTGTTTATATTTCTGGCTTTGTTTCTATTAGGGAACCTGGAAAATCCTTCATAACATTTAAGATCACACATAATTAATTATTCAAGTTAAAACACAAGTTAGAGGCATAATGAGAATTACACATATGAATTCACTGGAGGCATTTCCTCACATGAACTTTTCTGGGATTCCCAGGTAGAAAGCTGGCTCTAGTAACCTGTATGAGATACCGGTAAGCCAGATATCACTGGTTCCACTTAACAGAGTAACAACAGCCTGAGCCCTCTCATTTGTAAATAGCTTATGAGCTGGTTTTACTCTATACAGCTTTTATAAATTACAAAGACATACATATTTCTAGTGCTTGGAATCCCACTCACCTCTATTGCAGTGGAATTTATATTTCTGGCTATACAGCAACATGTATTTCTGGAAACATGGAAGTTTGGAGAGCTCTAGCAAGAGCAAGATGTTCCAGTATTTCTACAGCGAAATCAGCCATTTTTCATAAAACTCAAGTTTTTAGAGATGAAGAGTCAAATTTAACATCAGAAAATAAGAGATTATCAAAGTGCCAGAACACCTTTTTTAAAAAAATCCTTTTTTTGGCCTACTCAGATGATTAAGTTCACAGTTTGAATGAAGATGACAAAAACCACATCAATTTAGGAAGTTTTACTCAAATGCTGGGAAAAGAAGAGCTGGTCAACTAAGAGAACTCCTTTGAACATACACACCCCTGCACATAGCTGCAAATTTATCATAGGATATCACTCACAGTTAATCCAACACCAATGAAGATGCATATCATTCCAATTGTGATATATGCACAGCAGCGCCTCCGTGGCAGTGCACTTCCAACAGAAGAACTGTAAGAAAATAAATGGTATTGTAAATTAAAAGCAAACAAAAAATCCCAAACTCAACCAACCAAATAACAACCACCACAAAAACCACCCCTACCATCAACAGTAACTGTTCAGTCTCAATGGGGAATGGAAAGAGAATGGCAATACACTATCTTCAGTTTATAGAGTTGTAAGCAAAGTCTACAGTTATACTACAAAGTACAGGACAGAGTCCTCATTTTTATTGTAAAGAACTGCCAGTGATTATCTAGTACCTAAAAATCTAGGTGCATACAAGAAAGGGAATGGTGCCCCATCCACAGTTTGAGTGCCTCTACCTTCTGCACCCACAGTACATCCCAGTAATTGTCTTGGATAGCCTTTGGATGGCAAAACTCAAGTTTGCTTTTCAGCTTCCATGCAAGACACCCTTCAGACTTTTAGTACATCAGCATATGGCTTCAATACTTCACCACATCTAAGTAAGTGAAAATAACTTCTACCACCCCTACATGGCATTAATAGAATAACATCCTTCACTATTCATTTCTTGGATACTCAATACCATTCAGTGACTGAACTGCTCTGAAGATAAATACAAATCATTTTAGTCACAGACATGTATTTTTTTTCCATGTTCAACATCTCCAAATACTGAAATTCTTTAGGCTATTAAGTCAACTTGAAGAACATGACAAGTTCTTCTTACTTTGCAATTTCTTTCTATCACAATTTATATGAGCTGCACAAATAACTTCTGACAACCAAGGTAAATAAATCCCCTGGAAGTTCTGTCACTCATCATCAAGACTATGAAGTCCAGGACAGACAGCTCTGTCTCTACCTGCTGCATCAAGACAGTGCTTCACTCTAACAGACCATAAATGTAAATAAACCATAACATTATCTACTACAAGTTAGAAAAATTATTCTAGAAGCTCAGCATTGTTTAGCAAATACATCTTGAGTCACACATTTGCAATCACATACAGCTTAGTAATGAGGAAAATAGGAATATGATTCAAGTCCTCTGAAACACAGTTAAAAGGACTAGAGAGGCAGAAGTGTTTTATAAAGCACGCACTATCTATCTTAGAGGTGTTCTGAAGCATCCTGAAGCATGCCAGCATTAGTTAAGTACTTCATCTCATTCTGGGAGACCAACACACCTTAGCAAATGTGTAATGCTTTTGCACATCTCATGATAGTTCAACTTATTCAAGATAAATGTGTAACAGAAAAAAGCCCTGCTGAACAATTGAAGCAGTGCATGCATCATATGACTGACCAAATTTCTGGCTCCAGTTAATTAACCACATAGCAAGGCCTCATATGCTTAGCATGTGACTAAATTTTTTTAAGTATTTGTCTTAGAAAGCCTTCAAATAGATTGCTTTAAGCAGCTTTACTTCAACATTATTTCTTTACAAGGAATTTCTGAAATGCTCCAAGAGAAAAAACAAACAAACAAACACCACCACAGTCCTCAAGCTAACACAATGAGCTTCATCTTTCAAGGCAAGAATTGAATAAAGTGACTACTCACAAGCCATTTTTAGAAGAGCTAGAAAAGTCCCTAAACAGTACTGCTCATTAGCTTCCATGGGGAAATTACTTCCTTAACAAAACCTCACAATACATAGTGAAATAGGACACTGGAGGGTGCCTGGGGTAGGATTAGGGTAAGAGAATTCCCAGTTGGGCAAATAATAGTATCTTACCCTCTCACACACACACCTCCACACACTCCCCCAAAAGCCACTCTACAGCCATTCTAGAAAAGGGATATGTTCTTCAATTCCAAGTTACATGAGTTAAAAATAATAAAACCAAACTGTAGTTTATAAAAGGGAACAAGGGAAGAGACTGAGTTTGCCAAATTGACCTTAGGTTCCCTCCTTTACAGAATTTTGTGGCTATGTACTCAGAGTTAATGCTATTACAGAGCTGGATCCCATAGGATAAACTGGTAAAAATGTCATGCTCAATACAGCTAAAACATACATGATACTTATTGTACCGTGTATTGCATGCAGTCAAAGTTCATTCTGGAAAAGAGACTTTCACTTTCAGAGCTGACTTACAGTCTTATTTTTGTAATCATAACATTGCAGGTGCTGTGTGTATTCTGCATTCTTATTTCTCATGTGTTTCCTCCTGTCCAATAAGAAAGGCTGGGGGAGAAACCATCAACTCAAATACCACAAAATGGAAATATAAAGAATGTCTCCATTTAGCTGCTTTTCTCTTTCCACAGAAAGCAATGATTAAATAAAGATATTAAAGTTTCTACATCGTGTAACAGACCTAGGAATCCAAATAAATCATTATTCATTTGTCACCTCCCAACAGAGATGTTAGCCACTAGCCTCCTCTAGATAGTGAGGGTTCCTCTACCCACCCCAAATTACACATAAACCCCCCCAAATTAACTTAGAATAAAGAAAGCTGAAACTCTATCCCAAAAACCTACCAACTGTGAAAACTCTGGCAAGCACATCTGGCAATATTAAAATGGAATCAAAAGAACTTTCTTCATATCACAGAAGCACCCAATTAGTTCCATTGTGGGAATATGAGGGAATTCTCTAGAAAGCAGCAGTTCCCTCTTTCTGAGCTGCTGCTGAGGAAGCAAAGGCACCAGCCAGAACTCTGGGCAGCAGCAGAAGATACAGAAGATGCCAAACCCAACACTGCATCATGGAGTAATTAGAAGAGGGGAAAACTGCCACATGGGACAAAGGCTATAAAAGAAGTACCTCAGGAAGGAATGTTGGGCCTCTTGTGTTTCAAGTAATAGGAATTATGACCAGGATTTCAAACATGCTTTTAAGAGGAAAATTAAAATGCCAATACTTTGAAGGTGAATAGCTCTGCTGAAATTAGCCTTCACAGCAGTGATGGGGTTCCAACATCTCTCTTTTTACTAAAAGTCCTTTATGGGGCAAAGGTGCTATAAATTCATAAGGGTCCATAGTTTTGGCAGACCTTAAAAAGTAAAAGAGATTCTACAGGAAAAAATAGATTTGACATTCTGTAATAATAACTTGTATCATTCAATTCCCTTTCTAGTAACTGAATTAATGAAGTAAATTTTCTAGATGATTTAGTATACATCTTGAGAAAGAGAACAGCAAACAAAAAAACAGCTCCTGCTTCTTCATCATTAAATGAGAAAAATACCAGAAGCCTTCCCTGAATCTCTCTCTTTTGGAAAACAAGCTCATAAACATCTGGTATTTAAAAATGCAGAAGAACACTAAATCAGCAAAAAGAAACCGTTTCTCCCCCATTCCCAGGTGTCACTATAAAATACAACGGTATAATGACAATTTCCTCATTAGCTACATTTATTTTCCTTATGCAACTAAGGGCCTGTGTAAGGCAGAGCCATTACACATCAGTAAGGCTTCTGCAAACACCTTACTTAGACTAACATGACAGGCTTATAGTCCACTTCCAAAGAGATTTGGTCATTTACCAAATAAGATTTTATTCTCTACAGCACAATTCCTACATTTCTCAAGTTATTTTTCAAGACAAAACAAGTGCATCACAAAACAAAGCTGTATCACAATGGGAGCACATAGAAGGGATTTAAAACAGACAAGAAGATCGATCCTATTTGCCCCTACACTCAGATATGAGAGGCTCCTTTGTTTAGGTACTGTGAGGCATGATGGCTTTATTTCTCTTTGAACACTGTTTCATTTTTAAATTTTTCAAGTAATAACTGCTGATCTCCCCTGCAGTTTTAGAAGACATTGGTAATATTAAGTTCTAATATCCATCAACCAAATGGAAGGTCACAAACAAACTATCTGCAGAGATCCACTGCACTTCTAAAAACATTTGAAACAAAATTATGACTCTAAAAAGCGTCAGCTGATGTCTCCTTGGAAAACTTACTGTTGCAGTGATTCTAGATGCCTTTTGCCTTAATCTACACTATCCTTTTCTCAGTGATAATTATCAACTTAATCAACAGAAGGAATGAACAGTTCTACATCTGACTACTCAGTTACTAATGAAAGAAGTTTTGCATTAGTAAGATGAAACCCTACATTCCCTTTTAACTACTTGGCTATGCTGACCTCTGACAAAGACCTGATAGAAAGCAGGTCATTGCAGTTATTTATTCCATCATCATGACTCAAAGCTGTGTCTCACCTATGCTGTGCCCTAAATCCATGTATCAGAAATGTTTATGCTGCTGGAAATGCAGAACTCCCAACCATCACATCCCAAATGCGGGAAAACACTGAGCAACTCATTCAAAGCTAAATTACAATATTCAACAGTTTGCATCCTCAGCCCAAGGACAGATGTGCCCACTTGTTAAAATTTGTTTTGCATTCTGCAATACAGTTGCCATGCAAGCTGTAATTATCACAAATTGCACTGCAGAAAGGCTCCCACTTTCCTACATATGGATGGCATGCTTTGCACTTTATGGAGGAGAACACTACAAAAAACTTTGAGTTTGGCTGGAATTTAAAACAGAAGCAACACTGATCAACAGAGGACAGACCAAAGGATCACATGCTGTGACTTTTGACTGTTGTTTGGAGCATAGTTTATTTTGCTGCTGTTACTGTTAGGGTTGGGGTTTTTGTTTGGTTGTTTTCTGGTCTTTAAGGTTAAACAACAAATAACACTGACCAAGGAGAGTCAAGAAAAAAGCCAAGGTCAGCTAACAAGGGTGACATAAAACGTAATTGCAATTAGTTTTAAAACAAATCAAACAGCAAAACTCCAACCCCTGCTCAAGGACTGAACAGACTTAATGTGTCAGTATACACACCCCTGCAAAGCAGCATGTCATTAAGACTGAGTTTATTTAATCTAAGCAAATTAGAACATGTCCACAACTCTACAACTTAGTTACATCCCTAAGGTTAAACACAGCACTAGACTGACTTCTCTATCAAATACTCCAAAAAAAGACTTCAGTCAGTGTTGAAGGCCAGGCCATGCCCACACCTACAGTGCATTTATCCTACACTTTCTCCTTCCTAAGGGACCTCCTAGTTTTTCTACAACATGCAACACAGCTGAGGTTCTCCATTCCCAGTGGAAAACATGTTTGTTCCTTTAACTGGAAGTCCCACCTGCCTGTCAAAGGAAGACATATATTGAAATAAATCAGCAGGACATGAAGGTCTCTGAAGTAATATTTATATCTTATTTCACACCATGTGGCTGAGATCCCATACAAATTTAAAGTATGTTACTAGTGCAACAATTCAAATGAAGAATTCCTGAGCTCAGATAAGAAAGGCCAAACAAATACTCAAAAAGAGAGGCTCAAAAAAACCCAAACCAAAACAAAAAGCTTACAGCTCTTGTATTCTAATTTTTCTTGTTCTTCTTTAAGTAATAGCAAATGAGTACCCAAGTTATTCCACAGTCATTCATAAACATTAACCAAGATAACACATTAAGATGCTTAACACAAGTTGGGTGTTGAGTTTATAGCATCAGTAAACCTTCTTTCAAATTAAGACAAGATTATTTCCTTTCCTCCCTTTACAATAAAGCAATTCAAGTTTTACCTTTAAAGATTATATCTGATTACTACTACGAAGAGGTAAAATTTCAAGGACATAAAATGTTAATTTTAGCAACCTATTCCTATCTATTGTTAGGAGCTTATTTTTGCCTCTATCAATTCAATCAGAGCATTTTCATAAATGCAGGTGGTATGTCAAAGCTACTGATTTCTGCATAAAGAATGGAGAATTCACATGCACACAATATCTGCTTTAGCCTTGAAGTTCAGGCGAGCACAGCAAAATAATCAGCACAGCCAACACATTTTACTCCAAAGACTTACAGAAGAAACACTGGCTACTTCACAGTAATTTACATAACCTTGCTTTCAAAGAACTTACATTTTTTTGCAGTGTGGGCATTTTGCTAGTGTGTTAAACCTCAGTTCCATCCACTGTAAAGAGAAAAAAACAAAAAGGTTAAAAGCAGACATGAGAAAATGGTTGTTGCACTTAATGTTAAATGTCATTAGGAAAACATTTTGCTTCTCAGACTCTTTGATTTGTTTTTTGTTTTCTTCTATAAATGGGATGCCCTTTTGTCAGTGGCAACATCAGATTGGGATTTCCATGTGAACATTTCCCATGACTTGCCTTAGTATTACAAAATTTGCTTGGCGTAATGTGGTTGCATCAACAGGCGTAGTATGGGCAATATTATAATATTAATAGGTTTTCTTCTCTTACTTAAAGACTATGAATATACCCTGAATCAAAATAAGTGTGCTTTCTTTGGCACAATTACAGACAGAAGTATTTTCCAATCTTTTTGCAACCTTTGCATCATTTATGAAAACTAAGTTATGGGTATACAAAAAAACGTGGTAAGAATATTTAAGAAAGTAGATATCAGGTTTTACATCAATGAAATAGAGAACACTTCTGACCACTTTACATGACTGTTAAAAAGATGATATGTAAAACTGTACATGTCACCACCTTCCATGCTCAGACTGAAACCTATGTGGGAAACAGCCTTGGTGAAAGCAATGCCTAGAACTAACTCAACCAGGGGATACACCATGATATACTCACTTAAAAACAGCAGGTTCTGTTCTATTTCATTCTGTGATAACAGTATTAAGCAAGCATTTTAAACATGTTTGCTTCGATCAAGGGAATAAAGCTCTTTTTCTTCTCCCTGTGAGCAGTTATTTTGTAACTGCAGCTCTCTCTCTCTTCCTCTGCCTTTCTCAAATGGAGGGTAGCTGGAAGTTTTCTGGGTGATGCAAAAAGTCACACTGCAAGCTAAAAGCAGGAGAAGAAGCCACAGTGCAGATCCCCAGTGCCTCCATGAGGCCCTTCCTTATCTCCATGAGAAATCTGAAGCTGTCCTACTGAAGTGAAAGTGTTTTAACTCCTACAGCCACAAATCAAAATCAGAGCCCATCCTCATATGGAAAACACCACCGACCTACAGCAAACACCATTTAAATGCTGAGAAGAAATTTATGATTCTTATGAGCAAAGAAAGATGTGTCTTCTCAGGCCTTGTCAGTATGAAGAGATTTTGCTGTGAGCAAAGTTTTGAACCAGGGTATTCATTGAGCATTTTCCTACCTCTTGATTATCTCCCTCAGTTTTTTTTTTTTTACTTAGGGACAAATCTCCACTAAAAAGAAATCCATCTTTTATTCTCTTGTTCCGAAGTATCCATTTACACATTTGCAGGACAACTAGGTAACCGATATTACTTGTTTACAAAACTTGACTAAACTGATTTAGCAGAGTTTTATTTTAGTCCTTAATAAAACTTCTGTAATGCTCCCCACCCAAGCAAAGCTTTTTAAGGGCATTAATTCTATTTCCACATTCCTGGCAGAGGAGCAAGTTAAGTATTTTTCTGTGTCCCTTTCAAAAACCTACTCAATTTCTCTTAACTCTACACAGCAAAAGTGGGATAAAATGCAATTGTCAGTACTGGGGATGGAGAGAGGCCTCACCAGAGCAGTTATTTCAGCTTTTTAAACTGCAATTCCAGAAATAAAGGGAAGTCTAATTCCAGGATCTATATTTTACCTAATAGTAATTGAACTTCACTTCTATAGACCAGTTTCAATTCTATATCACAGTGTAGGCAACTCCATTTCCTTGGTTACTCCTTAATGATCTTTCCAGAGTTTTAAAACTTCTAATTATTAGTCCAAATTATTAATGGCTACAAACTCAAATGCATTTAGGCTCCAATTATTGATGGAAAAAGGAGTCAGCAATAATCTGTTTTCATTGAGAGTTACCTGGAAATAACAGAAGCAGTAGTTGCTATGATGACTTTTACACAGACCAGAAGTATTTGTAGAAAAAGAGCAAAATTGTGACAAGATTTTCAAAGTACAAGAACTCAAATCATATTAGCACAGTGGGGAAAGGTTATGTTTGTGTACATTCTAAATCATGCTTAAGCTAGCATTTTTTACTCATACTCCAGAGTGCTTTAAAGTACCTAATATTGATTCATGTTGTTAAGAAGTTACACTTACATGAAATTTAGCTCTCTGCTGAGAATACAATGATTTTTTTAATTGGACCAATACAATATACAGCCCAAATCCCTTGTTAGAAGTACTGAAACACAGATGAAGAGATGAGGAATACAGAACTCGTCAATATGTCAACTGTGGACAAAACCAGACATCCATCAAAGGAATTACTAGAACAGTCAAACATTTTCCTTCTAAGCCTATAATAGATCTCAGTGCATTCAACACAAGACAGTGAAAAAAAAAGGCCTGAAAAAAAACCAAAAAGACATAGGTACATAAATACATACACAGTACTACATAGAGCTGCTGCTGCAAAAGCGTCCTCTCCATTCCCTTCTGGTCCTTTGGGAAAGCAAAATACTTCCACAAACTAAAACATATCTTATTTTTCTGAAAAGTTTAATGGGTTTTTTATTCAATTATTTCAGAAGCAAGTAATTTCATATTTGATTACTTTAAAAAAAACAAAATTGATAAAGCACAGTTGACAAAGCATAGTGCTTAGCCTGCAGCCTGTGACTTCCATAGCTTGCTCCTGGCTTCTTGTCCCTGAGGTTCCTCCAAAAACAAGACAGTAGCAGGAAGATGGCAGAGAGAGGGAGGACACAGGGACAGCCCTCCCCTGTCCCCCATTTCCAAAGGCAACTCAGCCTCTGACAGCCACAGACCATTGCAGGCAGAGCTCCCTCAGAGGAATAGCAGGGAATAATTTACTGCGGGCAAAAACAGTAACTGCACAGCCCAAGTCCAAAAGCTCCCAAAACAGCCTAAACCAGATCAAACTGATATTTAGCAACACAGTTAAACCCTCATCCTGCCCTCCTTTTCTATTTTATCCTTTTTCCATTTGTCAAGTCCAAACCTGCCAGAGACAGTAGAAACCTTCACACAGAAAGAATTTCTATAAAGTTACCAAGTGAAAAAAAAAAATCCGATTAACAAGATGTGAGGTATTGATAGTTTGACTACAATTTCACTTCACTACTAAGCCATTCTTCCAGCTAAGACAGAGAAACTTTAAGGCACACCATAGCAAGGAGTGTACTTTTCATAATTTGTAAAAAACACCCCTCTATGTGCAGAGGCAAGCAAAACACAGTCATGTCTTCAAGTGGAAAATAAAATCTTGGAAAGGTGGTGAACAAGCTGATACTCTTAAAAGAACACAGAACATGACAATTTGACTTTTCCATCCCAGGGATTCTAGCTTTGCTTGTCTATTTTATTTATTTTTTAACTGCCAAGTAAAGTAAAAGGGATAGCCTAGAGAGCTGCTGAGAGATGCATCTAGCACTACATATTTTCTTCACAACATGGAGATATCAAAAGGCAGAAATATTAACTTAGAAACTGAGCTTCCAGGCTGGCTAAAACACTTTTTTGTTGCTTCTCTGCTCATTCTGAAATCCAAACAATTTCCTGATTTTTCTTAAATAGAAATTTTACTTTCAGAATCTCAAACTTAATTACAGAAAAAAACGAAAGTAAAAGACTGATGGGAAAGCTGTGTAACACAAGGCAAAAAAGGGTTTATTTCTTGATAGCTCAGCATAAAAAAATAGCAAGCTTTCAATTTCTAATGGTTCAGAGAGTTTCTTTTCAACATATCATGAAGTGACAAATTGGTCTTATCCTGGCAGACAGGACTATAAAGTTCAAAACGCTGCAGTTCTCAAAAGCAGCCAGATGATATGAACTCGCATGCACAAATCTCAAACTAGAAAACTTAACCTTTTAAGGCATAATTCAGTAGTTATGGGCAAAACCAGACTTTATGGATATGTTTTTTTTCCCTTATGTTCACCTGAATAGTTCATAGTGTAAACTGCAAAGTTAATCTGGAGTGTACTTGTATAAAGTAAATAGGAGATCAACAGGTAAAACTCCCATGCCTGTGAAAGTCCCTAAATATAGGCTGAAAAAAAAGGCAAACAGAAAACCCACTTCAGCTATCTTCAGTTTCAGACTACTGTTCTTTAGCAAGGGTTATAAGAAATCATGTATTTTTTATTACATAGGCTGAATTAGTAGACAGACTATTTCTAGAGCATCTCTCTAATTGCTTCGCAGTTAGCAGATTACTTGTAAATTCTTCAGCATATTCCTATATTTTTTCAGGAAAAAAAAAAAGAAAGAAGCATAAGGGCCATCTCCAGCACCCTGCACTCTATAATAGTTAAAACATTACAGCACACCTGTCCTGGATTCAGCTGGGACTATTAATTTACTTCTTAATGTCTGGTACAGTGTTGTTTTCTGGATTCAGTAACAATGTTGGTAACAAGCTAAGGTTTTAGTTGTTGCTAAGTAGTGTTTACCCTAAGCCAAGGACTTTTCAGCTTCCCATGCTCTGTCAGCAAAGAGGTGCACAAGAAGCTGAGGGAGAGCACTACCAAGACAGCTGAGCAGAGCTGGCCAAAGGGATATTCCATACCACAGAACATCATGTTTGGGGCACAAACTGGGGGAAGTTGGCTGGGAGATGCTGATCACTGCTGAGGCACTGGCTGGGTCAGCAGGTGATGAGGAACTGTATTAATCATCAGCTATTTCTCTTGGGTTTTATTCCTCCCCCTCTTTTCATTACTATTATTATTGTAACTACTATCATTAGTAGTATTCTTTTTCCATTTCAATCATTAAATTGTTTTTATCTCAACCCTCAAGTTTTACCTTTTTCCCAGTTTTCCCCACCACCAGTCAGGGGGCTGGGTGGTGTTAAGACACAAAACACCTCACTGATCCATAAACCTGAAGTGAAGATTTGAAGGCACAAGCCACTATAGAGCTTACCACAAAAGCCAGCCCTTCTCTCTCTGCTGGTATAAGCTGACATGGAGTGGCATCCCCTAAGCTGCCTTTATCCCTGCACAAGGAAATGTACTTGAGTATTCTCCGATCTTTATGTATCTTAAAATCCTTTGTTTCAGGAGTGCACCACCTCTCTCATGACTGTTTCCTTTAACTGTACCCCTTATCTAGTCATTTCCTACAACCCACAAACCTGAAAGAGATTCAGTCACTGCTGGATGATGAAGCAAAAGCTAGCTTGCCTGCGTACTGCAATCAAAATTCAAATGTGTTAGTACCTTGTCCATTTAGAAGGCTACAGAGAGTTCAACTGGCACTCACATATAAACCAAAACCTCCAGTTCTCCAACAACTTACAGATATGCCAATGGCAAGTGCCATAAACAACAGCTTTCCAGGGCTCATGCAGCAATCACAGAACTGCTCCCTTGGCCACTGCAGAACACAGCCACCACTGCAAACCTAAACAGAACCTGGAAAACCAATTTCCTCTTCCAACACTGCCCACTCTCACATCATGAAACAATAAGACATGGGCTTTATCTGTCCACATACAGAAAGACTGTTAAAATTCTTGAAACACATAAAAATAACCAAATACAGACTATACGCTCATATTAATGAGTAAAGAAGTTTTAGTTCCTCAGTGAAGCCAGAGAGTGAGGCAATACACTCTAAAAACTGCTTACAACAAACAGCTTGAGGGATAGCACGGTGAGGCAAGAAGGAGAATGCGATGCTTTACTTACAAGGAATGTATTTCCACAGTGCCCACACACCACTCTAGTTCCATCTGGCTGAACTGGCAAGGCAGGTTGAGCTGGCTGCTCCTCTGGAATCAGCATCACTGGACCAAGAGTAATGATGCGCCTACTGTGTTAAGAACATGGGATACACATGTAATTAAGCTAGCAAAAGAGAAGGATGATGTGTTCAAGCAATTAACTCAGTCACTACCAAATATTTTTACGCATTTAAACTATAATCTACTTGTTAAACAGCTGATGCACCCAGTTTTGGTCACTCTCCAAAGTATTTTCAGTTTTAAAAATACTCGCTTTCCCTTAAGATCAGCCATACAAGCCTAAACCCTGTATCAGACTTGCAAGCATATGACAGACATGCTCCTCAGAAAAATGAAAACTTAATACCCAGGCTGAGCAAGCCTGAGAATTGAAATGTACATACCCACGTGAAACATGTAGAAAGAGTAAGGATCTTCTTTAACTTAGTTCTCCTTCCCACACTATTGACAACCATGTTAATATAAGAAGCATGTCCATATTTGCGCAGTAAAAATTCCATTCACACTGAGTAAACTAAAAATGAAAACCACCCTAGGTTGACTAAATGAAATCATTTTACTTTAAACTAATTATTTACTTTTATGTTCAATGTGTTTCCAGTTTAGTTACACGATTTGTTAGTCCAAAATGACAGTACCCAAATTAACCAACTCAGAATGAGGATGAGACTTCTTAGAATGAAAAAAGTGAAGGGGAAAATTAAAGCAATATTTAATTTGCATTGCATCTCTTCCATCTACAACCACAATTGTATTCTGAATGGTTTTCCTTCAATCTGGAGTCTTTCATGTAGGTCACACTCCCAACTCCCTCCTTCAAAGTACACTACACCAATTTTGCTCAGTTTCTAGCAAGACAAATGCATAGGCTATCTTACTGCTTACATGTATGCTTTTGAGATTATTTTAATAAAATTAAGGAATTTCTAATTTAGTTTAGTTACCAACCTTGTGATATACTATAACTGAACTATCCCATGAACATTTTTGCACTCTGAGAAAATGTTTGGAATGTTTTGAAGTCCTACCCAACCAATCGTTAGTAAAAGGAGTTAATTCCCACAAGTCAAAAACTATGTTTGAAAACCAGAACGGCCGATAGACTGGTGACTAACTAGGGCACTTGGTGGGGTAGAACTCCCCTCCACATATCTGCAGACTCAGCCTTCCTCTCCCTTTCTCCTGTTAGAGCTGCACCACTTCCAATCAAACTCCTCTTACCTCGGTGGAACCTTTAACACCTTAAGGCCAACAGTAAGAGCAACCACCATGGCAATCACAATTGCTTCTTTTATAACAAGTGTGTACATTTAAGTTGAGAGCTGACAGAATGAAAACTCAGCATAACTAAGGAAACTGAAGTCAAGCTACTACTCCATCTCCCATCTTGCTCCCAATCCCTACTCTGAGCTTAGCAAAGTGAGTATTCTGTGTGGTTACAATAACTAAGTCTCCAAGAAATTATGAATGTTAATCCCAGAAATGAGAAGTGAATTTTCTTCTATTGCTCTTTACATTATTTTTGACTTACAAAATAGTTATATAACGGGACACACACATCTGAGACTTAAAGAAAAGGGAGAAACTTTTTTTCTTCTTTAATTTTAAAAAAATATATTCAAAATGGACACTAGCACTACCTGTGTCTGCAGCAATTCAGTAATGCTCTGTAAGTGTCCATGTAAAGAGACCAAGGTTTTGAACCTCTTTTAGTTTTAAATACTCAACACAAAGACAGCAGTTGCTTTAAAGAAAACCATCTCAAGTCACTGGAAGTGTTTTATTCTTACCAGTTTGGTCTTGGGCAGCCTATTTTCCGAGATGTATCCTTACAGATAAGGAGACAGTTACATTGACATCTAACATACTTCTTCCCTGAAGGAGGGTTTTTGATCGGCTAAAAAAAAACCACAACCACCAGAGAACACACATCAGAAGTCACAGCAATTCACTTTTTTCCACATAACAGGAAGACAAAGCAGAACAACTCCAGTGAAAAGTTCTTGTTAACAAAAATACACTTCCTCTTACAGAAGAAACTTCAGAGTCAACACAAAATTAGAAATTTTTTCTTTCTTAAGAAATGAAAATTTCCTTGTTAGAACAAGCAAATTCTGCTCACTCATGGAAAAACATTCATACTTTAGCAATGACAATTCAAGGTTTCATTTCAGTTATTATTTTTTTATGTGAGTTTAAATAGTGATGTCTTAATAAAAAGCAATCACTCAAAACCAGTCAAAACATCAAACAACCCTTCTTGCCTGGTACAATGGCTTTAATCAATAGTGAAAGGACCACAGTCTGTTTCTTGGTCACCAAGAGACTATGAAGACATCACGGAACTGTAATCTTATTTTAAACTGTACTGAAATTATCTTTCTCCAACCTGGGAGTCAAGTTTCAATGTACCTTTCACGCAGCAAATCAAAAGGTGCACGATACTTTGTTTGGCTTGAAACATTATATATTGGACAGGAAAGTGACTATCAGCATCAGGTTCTCTATTCTCTCTTCTAAGAGGAAAAAAAAATTCCTGCAGTTTTAAGGCTTCCCATTTTCAGGACATAATTTAATGTTCTTTTTATATAACATATGTATAATAAATCCATGTAATAAATCTAATCCAGTGTTTTTCACACAAACACTTGCAGAAGCTGTGAAGCACTGCAATATCACATCCCAAAACTAAAACTGGCAGGAGAAAAAAAATAAAAGCAGGAGGAAAAATAAAAGTAAGAGGCCAAATAGTGAAGACTTGAATTAAGAGGAGAAGAAACAAATATGTTTGAACGAGCTGGGCTGGCTTGTCCTCTTCCTCAGGGGAAGGGACCCACCTGTCCAGGTGAGGACATGAGTGCTACCCACAGTGCCCCCCAAAAAACACCAGAAATCCATTTTACCGTGGCTTCATTGCAGACTGTGCATTTGACCACGTGCTGGTGTAGCTTGCCATCCAAATTGATTAGTGACTGGCACACACGGCAGTTTATCACAGGAACACCACTGGCATCTGGGCTTGCAATGGCAGTGTATGGAGGAGGAAGCTCTGCTGCAAGAGACAAGGAAATCTCAGCTGAAAAAACAGAGGATCCTAAAACGCTTCCAGCAAGTATCGTTTCCAGCAGGCACAGGCTCAAAAAAGAAAAAAAACCTTTACACCTCAAACTTAGTCTTTAGTATAAACACAGAACAAAACTAAGTTTGTTTTCCCCTTCTCCACAACTTCTGTTTACACAAACACCACCCATAGTTGTAGGTAAAGCAAACCAGCAACACAAACACACAGTAAATGACCCCAAAAATCTGGATCCAACAGAACTCATCTATGTAACATTATTTCAAGCCAACTTTTTGTAGTCCATAGAAAACACATGGAGAAAAAACACTAAAAAACCCCAAACCTACTACAGATTAGTAGAGACTGGCTTCTGAAGAAAAAGACCCAGAAAATAAAACAAGACACAGGTAGGAAGAGTCATAAACAGCACTCACAAAGATCTAAAAAAGACTGAAAGATAGACAAGTGTTAATCACATATTAAAAGATACTACAGATAAAAACACAAAAAAGTCCTGTGAAGAAAACAGGCCTTAGGATAGGAAGTGGCATGGAATGCTTCTTTTATGAGTAAAACAGCAAATGTATGCTTTCTTGAAGAAAAAACCCCGAAGTCTCAGAGTTTCTGCTTTTAAGGGTTCCAGATACTTTTCTAGTCCAAGAGCCAAAGTACCAATGTACCAGAAGGTCTTCAGTCACTCTGGAGAGGCTGACACTAGGAAAGCTTTAATGGCCTCAGGCCTCTAGGGAAGAGCAGACTTCAAAATCCAGCTTTGTCAGTCTTGAGCCCACAACAAAACAGGAAGGAAACACTGAAGATTACCTGAGGTTTAAGAATCCATGGAATGAAAAGAATTCAACACAGCGATCTCTCACAAGCTTATCACCACCACTCTTTGGCATATATTAGACCGACTTATTTCATCAAGAAGTTCAGGGCTTTTCAGGTAAGCAAATTCAGAACAGGCATGTTCAGTAGTTCATATTTAGCTTTCTTAAATACTAGTAGTTCAAAATGCTCTGCAGCCTTGGGCTTCAAAAAGTTCTTCAAAAATTACATCCAAGCAGCTAACCAAATCTTCAGAAAAGCAATGAGAGATCAGCCAACTTCCCATTTACCAACAGCATTGAACAGAGCAGTATCTGCTGGAGGGTGGTGAGTGAAATCACAGGCTGCTATCAAAGCTGACAAGCCTGAGTATAAAATTTAAGCCTGTGAGAATGCACTCATCACTCCTTTGCTGTCTTGGAGTGAATGCCAAAAGCTGGAGGGATATAAGAAACCCTGTCTGCCCTTCAGATCCAAAAGTCACCACACACCTTTGAAGTACACGCTGAACAGCCATGTTGCTATCTCTTTTTGCTATTTGGTCTATATATGACCCAGACCTGTGCTTGATTTTAACTCACAGAGGCAGTAAGAAAAAGATGGATACCTTGAGAGTCTCAGAATCACATCCAATATACGTGAATTATTTCAGATGAGAAACAAAATTAACTTATATGCAGCAACACAACTCTGAATTCATGACACTAACTGATGATGTATTTCTTGAGGAAGTGAACTTCACACCTTCACCTCTGATACACTGGTTACAGAAAACAAATCCTTAAGAAATATCAGGTAACAGTACTGTTATTTCTTCTGTTTGTGAGGAAATACATTCTGAAAAAATGCAGCATACTGAAAAATAAATGTTAAATATCAGTATTTTGCAGTACTGTGATACCCTATTTTAAGTAAGGCTGCCACACACAGGACATGAGACATTACAAGACATTAAAAAACAAACACACACAAGACAAAACCCCAACCCACACACTTTGGCAAGCTGAAACAAGCTCTCCAGAAATCAGGTTAGACTAACCACCATGGCAAAGTCAAGGCTGCTCCAGTGGGTTTTGGCAGTCAGCAGACTGCTTAACTGCTCCTGCAGTGAGCAGCTGACACTTTCTGGCTAGGGGAACAGGCAGCCAGAAAACAAAAGGCATGTTCCAAAGACTAAACACCACACTCTCTGTCAAGAGACCTTTACAGCTCACTCCCAGCTTTAAGGTGGCTTTTTTGAAAAGCAAGAGTTGTTTTACAAAAGTTCTCGACTTTGTCCTCTCCGTTTTGAGTGTGACAGCTCAATTCTGTCAGCTAGGAATAGGGTGACTGTACTAAGGCAAGCAGGATCTTTAAGGGTACCAGAGAGTGAAGAGACACACAACCACCAACATTTCAGCTTTCCACAATCCTGGAACACTCGAAAATTTGACAACCATACCTTCTAGACATTTATAATTTTTTATACCCATTTCCAAGTGATAACTCTTATGAAGCTGGTAAACTGAGGTGTGTGAGCCCCTACACACAGCACCAGCCACTTCTTCAGCCTCATACTGGAGCTGCCTGGCTTCCAGGTAAGCAGCCTCGCTGTTCCTGTCCTGCTGGCTCAGCAAATATCAGATAGCAAGCGAATAATGGCTGCTTTTCAGAGCCCTGCTGCAGCAAATAACATTTGCTATGGAGCAGAAAGCATGAGGTATCTTGGCACTGCAACCTTCATGCTCAAAGAAAACGTGCATTTTGAAGCAGTCCAAAAAACAAGCCAGCAGAAGCCACCAAAATTAAATATAAAGAAGAGTATATTTGGGGAGAGTAGGGGGTGGGGGATAGTGAAAAGGAAAATAAAGACATTGTCTTGGAGTTAGCTGCTCCTTACCCCTTAATAAAAAGGCTTGAAAGCACATTAGCTTACTTCAGTATGACCTTTTTTTTTTTCTTGACATCTTGAATTTCAGGCTAACTAGAATATCTAAAACCAGTTTATAAAGGTCTGTCAGTCTGTCATAGTGTAAGGTAGGCAAGCTTCACATACACACCAGGAGAATGTAATTAGATAGTGAATTCCCTGCTGCTGACATACCAGTTTACAGCTATATTATCCATTTCTCTTAAAAAAGAAAATGAACACAAACAAACAAAAAAACACACACAAAAACCAAACAAAAAACCCCCAAAAAACAAATCAAACAAAAAAAACCCAACAGTAATTAGTTCAGCAAGATTAGCAAAGTGTCCTATCATGCAATACTTCTGACTCCCTCTTCACCCTAAAGAACAGCAATGCAATGGAAGATATCCCATTTGCAACCTGAGAAACTCCTTGTGGCACTTGTGTACTTTCCTCCCCTGGTAGCTGAAGGGTGGAAACAACAGAGAACCACTAGAAGCCTACCAGGGTCAAACATAAGTCAGTTTTATTTGATTTAAAAAAAAAAAGTAAAATAGTTCTTTATCATGACCTGTGAGGGGGTTGGTAAGGGAAAAAGTTTAATGATTGATGTCAGAGATATGTTGTTAAAAACTAAGAAATCCTGGAAAAGGCCCCAAAAAGCACGGACTAACCATCCTACTCCAGGGAACGGAACTGATAGTTTCACCCTTTGTCAATGTTGTGAAAAGTTTCTTAAATACTGTGGCCTGCATCCACACTAAAAAGATTTTTCTTGCTTACATCATTAAGAACACTGAGCCATTACCAGGATTCAACCATTTTACACAGGGAAGGGTCAGCTGGGTCTCAGTTGCAGCTCAGCAAGGGAAGAGAAGGCCACCTTCAAAACATGGTCTCTCTAATTTAAAGTTCAAGATGATATACTTGGCACAGTAGATAATTATAGGGATAAACCTATTAATGTACATTCAGGTGGTAGTTTTGCTACAAAGGGCTTCTTCCTCCTTTCTCTGCCACCCCACACTATCCAGATGATGCTAATCAAGGAAGCTCAGCAGAAGGAGTTTGCTTTGGAAGCAAAGCCAATTCTTCCGCAGGAATGATTCTTCCCTCTAAGTCTAGCCTTGTGCTAGGGAGAGGGATGAAGTCTGCCAGTCAGCTGGAAAGGCAGTTTAGCTTGCATGGATCCTTTCACTAAGGAAAGCAGACAGAGAAGGAAGTAGAGCCACGGGCCTGTGCCACAGCTCGGCACAATTCTGTTCCACAGCTGTCTGAGAGTTCTGCAGAGCAGCTCTCAAGTGCTGCCTAGTAAGTTTGCCCATGGACTGATCAAACAAGAGATATTCAACATTCAAGAAAGCTCTATGTTGGTTCCTCCTCATTTTTGGGAAGAAACCACTTATCTCAAGCACCACATCCCACCACAGGTGCCCAGCCAGATATCTCAAGTAACAGATGCCCACTGAAGGCGTAGGAGGACATGGCTACCAACTGAAATGAGCATTTCGAATCCAGCTCATTTCCAGGTCATGAGTTTTACCCTGGGGTCAAACAAGAGTCACTAATCTAATACATTTTCACTACTTTTTAAATTTATAAAGACTTTAAAAAAAGAAAAACCCAAAAAACCAAAACAAACAAAAAAACCCCAGATTGAAATGTATGCAAAAATAGTTACAGGATAAGGAACACTAAGAATAAAAACATCAAATCCCAGAATGTAAACTAAGGTAGATATATGGATTTTTTTGTTTGTTTACTTGGGGGATACTGCCAACATTAAAAAATTGATGGCAAATAAAACCCAACTAAAAAGCTAAAGCATCCAACCTCTGCTGTTTTTTAAGCCAATACTCCTTTGTCCACTTCAAATCAAAGTAAACAGTCAACACCAGTTACAGCTCTAACTGAAATACATTTCTGTATCAAGACAAGAGGACTAGCTTTCCACAAGATTAAATATAATTCAAAACAGACAGATGCTCACTCATTCTAGTTGCATGCATGTCATATGTCATGAATCTATATAGTTAATAAAAATCATTAAGAAAGGCTACCAACACACTGGACCTACTGAAGTAAGAATTGTAATCTTACATTTTAAAGGGTACTGTTAGCAAAGCTACACTAATCTTATTTCGTCTTTATTCCTTCAGCTTTCTCCACACCTCAATTTCTGCTCCAAAACGTTTAACTGAAAAAAAACCCTACTAATGAATTTTGATAACATCCTGATTCCCATTTTCTAAGTGATTTTTTCCACCTACTAATTAAATAGTCAGTATTGATCAACAAGACGATTTTTCCTAAGTCTATGCAAGAGAGATAATACCATATAATTATGCCACGGCTACAGATTTGTAACCGCAGTATCGGACTTGCTTTAAAAATAAAGCCATAACCAGCCATGGCCTTGAAACGTGTTTGCAAGGGCATCCTGGTGGTTTTGGACTTCAGCTACCACACTGCACCGAGTCCCTTCGCTATTCCGGTGGGATTGCCAGGACGGGCTGGCCACACCTGGGCGCGGGGCTGAGGCTGCGATGCTCCCCGGCCATGGCGACCTGCGCGCTCGGCCCCGCGCTGCGCCCCTCCCGCAGCCGCCCGTGCCCAGCCGAGCTGCGCTCAGCTCCGGATCTTCCACTTAATCCTGCTCCTAATTAATGGGGAAACCCAAGTCCAACAATTACCACGCAAGCTGCGGCATGCGAGCGAGTTATAATAAGCAGACCGGTTCGGGCTTGTTCTGCCCCTGCAAACAATTATTTTAATTTCTATTATTTTTCCTGCTGAGCCGCCCAGGCCGGAGCGCGGCGGGGAGCAGGGCCTGTGCCGGGCACGGAGCGGCGTTACCTGTTGTTCCCCACCGGCCAGGGCGGGGGCTCCCCCGCCGGCCGGCCCCGGCCCGGCCCCGCCGCCGCGGCCAGGGCGGGGGTGCCCCACACCGCCGCACCCGGGCGGAGTCGCCGCGTCCCCCGCCAGACACAGCCACAGCCGCCCCCCGCCCGGCACGGCGCCTTACCTCGGGGACTGCTGTCCGGCAGATAGGGCGGCGCGGTCGGGGTGACATTGCCGGAACCGGGCGCGGAGAGCAGCGGGGAGCGCTCGTCCACCCCCTCGGCGGCCATGGCTGCGGCGCGGAGGGCCCTGCCCGCTGCCGGGCGCGGGGCGGGGAGGCGGCCGGGCCGGCGGCGCCGGGGAAGGGGAAGGAGCGCAGAGGAAGGGGCTGGGAATGAATGAGAGCAGGGCGGGAAGGAGGGACGGCGGGGCGGGGAGGAGGGACGGCCGGCCCCCGCACGGGGTAATGAGCGGGGCAGGCCGGGGGCGGTGTCTAGACAAACATAACAACCTTCGGTCGTAAATAAAATTTTCCCGAAAAAGAGTGCATTTGTTGAGATGTGTGGGTTTTTTCTGGTTTTGTTTGTTTGTTTATTTGTTTGTTACGGTTGTTTTAAGATCTGTGTTTGGATGTTGACATCAGTACCAGGGAATGCTATAGTCGATTTAGCTGGGAGCAGTCGCCTTTTCCAGGACTCTGGGGATGCAGATGGACGGAGGAGGAACTCTCCGAGGTGACAGCGGTGGGAACCTTCAAGGGAGCTCTAAACGTGAGGAGATAAATCGACGCGTTATCAAATCTGCTGCTCGGCGGGAATGTCTGTCCCCTGGTGCCATTGAGCTCTCAGGACGGAAGGACTAAATTTCCTTCTGCCGCTCGGGCACCATCTGGAAGTCTCTAGCAAAGAGGGAAAATAGCCTTCCCTGATTAATTTTTCAGACCATACTGAGATAAAACTGATGTTTGTCCCGCTTGTGCCGTGTCCTGCTGTCCGTCGGTCAGATGGCCAGGCTGCCAGGCGGCACCGGCACCCGTGCGAAGCGATCAGAGCCAAAGCACTCCCGGAACGACTAGCATGGAAGGCAGATGTTTTTGGGTAAAGGTGAGATCATGGCCTGGGAGTTCACAAGCTGGCCATATTCCTTCTATAATAATACAATTTATAAAATAAAATAGGATTTCTTGCATGGTGTAGAAAATTTTCTGCAGGTCCTTTTTTCATATTTGAATCTAGAAAATCAAACTGTTGTACAAAAACAGATTAATGTATATGGGAGTCTATGAGAAATAAAATATTAAATGAAATGAGGGCTGATATGGTTCATTTTTCGAAGATTTCAATCATTATTACTTTAATAAATGTAATACAGAATTAATTAACTGATCATTTGGTGCAAAATTGTGGTTTTGAACATTATTATCCTGCAGAGATAAACTGTGAATATGAGTAAGCTCTGATGTAAGGGACAGTGTGCTACAAGGCAGCTGGTTGTGTTATTCCAGCTGTCTTCATCATGCATTAAATGCAGTGATGCTATGGCAAACCACTTTTCTATCAGAAAATGTGGTAACTAACTTGCAAGATGCCTTTTTTAGTATTAATTATATTGAACTTTCAGTGGTCAGTCAGCTTCAAAATAACTCTCAAGCTCAAATCAATGCTTAACAGCTTTTTTTTGTGGGGATTTCTAAGGCTGAAGGTGTTTTGTGCCCCAAACTCTTTCTTGATCAGGTACGATGAGACCAACCTTGTCAGGTCAAATGTAGGTCATTAAAATCACCAGTAAGGTTCTGTCTTTAGCACATGATTTTGCTATCACATGCCGAGTTTTCAACAAGAACAGAGGTGAAGGCTTTCTTTTGGAGTCCTATTGCAGGAACTGGCAGTAGCAACCAGATTCTTTACTTTTTTTCTTTGTATGGGAAAAGACAGAAAAGATTTCATACACTTAAAGCTGCCAACTAGGCTGCACTGAGTTCCACCAGTGCCTGGTCCATCCTGCTGCAATTACACCAAATTGTCTGTGTGGGACCTCCTTCTCCTCTGAACTGCTTTTCTGACTTCTAAACTTAAAATTCCCTCCCAGGGAGCTGCAGGGAAAGCTATGCCATAATTCAGTTTGACTGCTCAAGCCTGCACATACAGCTGAGAATTATTGTTATTAAGCATCCCAGCATGCTGACCTATTCTTGGAAATATGACTGTCATCTAAATAAGGACCCATTTAGGATTTTAAAAAAGCAAAACCAGCATTCCTGTGGCTCCTTGACTTTTCAGAGCTCTTAAAACCGTAGTCACCTGAGCTGCTATAGTCTTAATAGCAGAAATTAGGTAATAGTTCAGTCACCTGCCTCTGCTGTTCAGTATTTCATGTCCATGTGTTTAAAGGTAGTCAAAGGTCTACAGGACTCTGCAACGCAAATGTTGCAGCCTGATGTGTAGACCTGCTTGCATTGCTTGCTCTATCCATGGGAAGCTAGATGGTGCCTAAATGTGTACCAGGAAACTAGGGGATGCACTTGGCTGGTAACAAGCCTTCCCTGGATGCTAGTCAGGCTCTAAAGGAAGAATTCAAGCATGAGATAATGTCAGGCTACAGACAGCTTTGGCAGTGAGAACTTGCTGCTTTCTTCCTGCTCTTCTTCCTCTGGACACAACTGCCATGTTTACATGTTTAATTAACTGCTGTGCAGTTTTCCTTCTATGAAAATCCTGCCTTTTCTGGTGGGTGGGATGCTCTGCTCTGAGCAGCCCTGCTTGTGCCTGAGCCACCCAGAAGAGACATCATGTCTCGAGTTCAGTGTTGTAGCACAAGCGCTTTTCTGCACTACTTGCCCCTGAGCTGCTTCGACTGGCGAGTCCCAGCACAGCCTGCACATGCCTCAGCCTTCGCTGTGGGACCTGGTTGTGCTGCCAAGGCATCTCGTGGGTTCCCAGCACTGAAGGCTGAATGATACAGATTACAAATCCAAGCACGTGCCTCCATGGGAAATGCCTCCTACTGAAAACACACTACTATACAGCTTTGAACGTGACCCAGGCAAATGAGCCAACTACACCCCTGAAAGCAGCCCTACAGAAGGTTCCTCAAGGTGTCTTCACCTGTGTCGCAGAACGGAATCACACATGTACTTCTCTGTCCTGCCCCAGTCCTGTTGCTTCAAATAAACTTCTGTACCCAATAAATGAGGGCTGAGCAAGGCAGCACACTGGTTACTGACAAGGCTTCCATTTAGCAAAGAGATAAAGAAAAGGGTACAACATATTTTCTTTCTCTATTCTTATTAATGTCCCGTGCTTAGAGAGACATTTTGAGAAGCTTGATAATGCTCAAGTTTAATTTTTCTTCATTCTAAAATCATCATTCTCATAGATATTTAAAAATTTTCCCTAGATAAAAGAATCTTAACTTTTGCATAAGACCAACCACTGAAAATGTCAAAGCTCATTGTCAAGTGCAAAAGTATTTGTGTATCAATATTATAAACAACTACAACTCTTTGTTAATCTTGCCTCTTTACTAAGTAGTAAGTGTGAAAATATCTCTCAGGGAACCTGTATTGTGCAGACTTTTTCAGGTACCATTGTAATTTTCTGTGTTACTGGAGGTTATTGTAAATTTCTGTGTTATTGGAGGTTATTTAAGAACAAATAACCTCCAATAATAATTTTTTATCTGTCTGTTATTTTTAGTTTCATAATAATGCTTAGAGTCTGCAAGCCTAAACCCACTGCCATAGGAGCTGTTCAAAGACACAGAGAAATACCCTGATCGCTTAAAAGACAAAAAGATAAAAACTCAGACATAATACAGGTTATACAAATTCCCATAACTTCTCACTCACAGTGTAAGAACTGGAATATGGTCAAGGGATTGTGTTGCTATACCATGTTTCTTCCTCATGGCAAGTATATGGAATAAAAATAGCAGGAAAATAGCTTATTTTTACATTTTCCCAGATTCATTACATTGGGAGAGGCACAGTAAGCTAACACAAGACCTGGCTTATTTTTCTTTTTTAAAACGGTAATGTTATTATATTTAATTATTATTGAATTCTAATAATATTACAGTTTCTTAAAACTGTAGTATTATTAGTGTTATTTTTAAAACTGTAATACAGAGAGGTGCAGAGGAGCAGCATATACAATGCACACAAAATTCTTTCAAGATTTCCATTCGCAAAGGTATCCTGTGCTGCAGGATCAAGTCTATGACAAGATAAAATTTCATACTATGCCTAGTCTGAGAAATGTCTTTACACTTCTGTGTACAGCATGAGATGCAGGATATAATAATCCTGTACCAGTTATAAAAACAAATAACTCTAGATTTGAATATGTGGTTTCAGGCAAGGTAATGCAATGTAAACCAATATAATAACCGTGATACAGCATCCAGAATAGTATTTCAGAGCATAGTTGAAAGATAGGCAAGGCTTTTGAAAACACTTCTGAGTTCTGTCCTTTGTACCATGCTACAACCTAGTGAAGGCTTCCAACTCCAAATAGGATTGGGACATGGCATTGATATGCACAACCATGTGATAACTCTGGAACAGTTAGTATGCTGAAATATTTAACTTTCTTTTCTTTATTTTCTTTAAATGTATGTGCCTGTAATTTATTCACATGAAAGAGTGTACAAGCACCATGAAAATGGGAATGTCATACAATTCCATATATATTTTTACTTGGAAAAGGGCTTTTTTCTCTGCAGAAATTAGACAGCAGATCTACAGAGCACAGGAATTAATTATGAACCTCTTATCTGCAGAAGAATTTTACCTTTAGTCCCATCAACACTGCTCATCCCGTTGCAGTTGTGATAAGTTACCCTCCCACTGGTGAAACACAGACAAGGAACATTATGTTATTCAGGGATGACTTGGGAGGCTGACAGCACCTAATGTTGCAGAAAGTGGTTTTTCCTCCAACCCACTCCTTCCCACCTGCAGGGCTATGAAGACAGGAGAACAGCACAGCAGAGCTGTGGGAAGGGTCACACTGGCTGCACTGACAGCCATTCCTGTCGACACCCTCTGTTCCCAAAAGCAACAGGGAGCATTTGGCCAGTGACTAGACAAGTCTATTTTTAGTAACTTTTTATGCCATATATTCTATTCCTGTCACTACAGAGTACTCATGCAAATGTATGTAGGGCTGCTGCTGTTACAAAGCTGCAATTTCCTGGACTGCATTAATTTTACTACAGTAGATTATGACAGACAGAAATTATAATGGTAAAGAAGTCTTCATTTACACAAAGAGAGGCGTCTTCTTTTATTTGTAACTGGAATTGCAGTTCTTGTAAAGCTTATTCATGTTATCATCTTTTCCTGATTGCACATCTGTCATTTCTTTTACAGTATTGGTGCTATTTCCAGTTAACCTTATTTTTAGAATAATGGAGGAATTTTCAGTCTCAATTAGGAAGCAGTTCACACTGGAAAATATAATCCCTATTGGCAGGAAAATTGTTTATGGGTTTTAAATTCCTTTACATTCCAGCTCCATCTCTATGTGTTACCATAACCATTAAGCACTTTCTTGGTCATCTTGAAGACACCAGCTGCTTTCAAAGATCTTTATTTAATATATTAATCTCCTCTTAATCACATTACATATACTCAAGATTCTTGCATTTGTTATTTGTCAGAGATTGCTACCCAGTAAGTATTATATTATTATTAAATATCTATATCGTATCTAAATATGTAGATCTCTTTCTTCTGTAAAATCATTCAATTTGTTTATTAATGTCAGTCAAATGGTATTTGAATAAACTTTTAATTCCTTTCTTTTTACTTTAATTTCTATTATTGAATGGATTAATATTACAGAGATAATTAGGCAGTTTTAAATTTGCTTGACAATTCTAAATGTTGGCATCATATACATTTTTAATTTGATCTCTGATTTTTAGTTCTGAGGGGCAGTTTGAGGGGAATGAGGAAAATATTGTCCTACACTTTTGAGGTTTTTTTTTTCAGTTTCCAGTGGACTTACTTTTTAGCCAGAAGCTTCTCTGCATCTTGGTCATGAAACCAAGCAATATCCGGCTCAGTCCATACCTCAATAAGATACATTGAAGAAAAGCAGGTAAAGATCTGAAGTAACATGTGGTGCTTCACTAGGCAGCACCTTTTGCTTTGTGGAAGAACAGAGCTGCTGTACCCTCCTGGCACCTGGTGGACACTAAGTATAAAGAAGGAAGCTCCAAATTCAAGTGTAGGTTACAGCAGCTTTTGATCACGAGCTATCCCATGACACATATCACAAGAATAGCTGAATCTTGGTCAAGCTCCAGTTCGGATAACTAAGCATCTGACTTGAATTCCCTTTGCCATTTCAGTCTCAATGAGCAGCCTTCTTCGGTTTCAACTGGAACTCATTTCATGCAACATGTTCATTAAAGTGTTGCTCCATTTCAGGAATAGATGAAGTGATAAACATACAGTTCATTTTTCCAGGATAATAAGAAAGAATAACAAGGTCTGCCACTCTAGTTATTTTATGCGAGCACCAATCTCTACTTCAGCTAAGTAGCATCCTTGATGATAATCCTTAGTAGATTTATGGCGACACTCTAAATGGTGTAAATGCAAAGACTGTTCCACACAGATACGGATGGTGTGGATTGAAGTGGCACAGTGCTCCTTTTTAAATGTAGCTGCATTTGTTAGCATAGTACATAGAGTGTTTGGAAGAGGGACACAAAGATGGTGAGGGGCCAAGAGGAGAAGGTGTATAAGAAGTAGCTGAGGTCCCTTGGTCTGTTCAGCCTGGAGAAGAGGTGACTGAGGGGAGACCTCATTGCAGTCTGCAACTGCCTCATGAGGGGAAGAGGAGGGGCAGGCGCTGATCTCTTCTCTGGGGTGATCAGTGACAGGAGCCAAGGGAACAGCATCAACATGTCTCATGGAACATTTAGGTTACATATTAGGAAAAAGTTCTTCACCCAGAGTGTGGTTGGTCACTGGAACAGGCTCCCCATGGAAGTGGTCATAGCACCAAGCCTGATGGAATTCAAGGAGCATTTAGACACTGCTCTCAGGCACATGGTGTGACTCTTGGTGCTGTCCTGTTCAGGTCCAGGAGCTGGACTTCAATGATGCTTGTGGATCTCTTCTAACTCAGCATATTCTGTGATTCTATGATTCTACTAAATGTGATCAAGAGCAGCTATACTGAACTGATGATCTTTGAATCACCAGCACTTTGGAAGAAAACATTTGAGATCAGACCGGGGGAGTGAAAATGCTGGTGATGGCCTGTCTCCAAGGTAAGCTTTTCTACTGGGAGCTGCCAAGAAAGATGTTGCTTTAGAAAGAATGTGCAGATGTCAGAAGTCTGAATGAAATTCTTAAACTTCATTGAGCTCATCTCCACTATGGCTTGGAGTTTTGCAAGGCTTCTGTGAGTTAGAAAAGCTCCATATAACCAGAAGGGAAAGAAAAGAGTTTGAGGCACAATGAGTTTACTCTAAATAACCAGAAATTAAACTGTTTGCATGTTTGCATCTAAATATTGGCTGTACCTGCAGAATCTCTTCAATGGATGCTTCTCATAAAGAAATAATTGAGTTTTACAGATATAGAGTGTTATTGTGTGCCTCTCAGCATGGAATGCAAGGGTGGCAACAGCTAGTCTAATCACAGCCACCAATAAAAAAGAATTTGTAATTAACCACAAAACATTGAAGCAATGAGAAACCAGACGAATTAGAGGGCTGGAGGGTATTCAGCTAGTGGAAAGCTGAATTTTTTGCTATAAGAATAGAAATAACAGAACTAATTTTTTTGCCTGTATCTTGACTTTAACTAGATTTTATTAGTACATAGATTGTAAAGGGAAAAGGAGAAACAAATGTTTTTCTCCCATTGATGGAAAAGATGTGGGAATCATACCAGTAATACTCTTCATCAGAAGAGTATTACAGCTTCTTGATGCAAAGCCCAATATCCTTCAGGGAAAGTTTAAAACCATGATTTTTTATTAGAGCCATGATTTTCTTATCCTTATCAACTGATCAGTCTTAAGACTGTCAGGAAAACATGCAGGTCCTGTAAGAAGGAGAAAGAATGCAAAATAGTGCAATTAACGTAGCAAATTAATAGGAAAAAAATGCCTTTACCAGTACTACAAACAAGTTTCAAGACCCATGGAGTTGAAAAAGGTGCAATGAAATTATTGTATTTTGTGTCATTGCAGTATCTTTATAAGTAGATCTCCTAATGAAGAGCAAATAAATATGGATTCTGCACACTGTTTGCACATAATGCTTGAAATGGGATTCCTGTGATCTTTTTACCTGGAAAAAAGAAATGACACTTAGTTGCTCCACTGTATCTCTGCAAATTCTATTTTGATGTGCACCAGCTTTGAGAGCCAATGACAAATTATTTTTTCTGATTTTGCTATCAGGTTACTCACTTTTTGCTCTCTCCTTGTAGAGCTGGAGGACTTTTCACCATGCTCATAATTCAATGTGCCTATAGCAGTTTGGATAGATTCCACTTCCCTTGTTTCCTGCAGGCAGCTGTTACAATTCTAGCTCTGCCTTCCTTCCACAGTCCCTCCCAGATGACCTGCTGTGCCATTTGAGGTCCCTAGTATGATCACAAAAAGTGATCCCTAGTATGGTCCCTATTATAGATCCCAAAAAACCAAAATAGCTTCTGTAATAAATGTATCACATCTATGTTCTTTGATATGCCCTTGTCATTTAACAGCAATCTAAATCTCTGGGCACATTACTGTAACAAATGACAAAGCAAGAATTAATACAATTCTCCAACATATTTTTGAGGAATATATATTGGAAATTAAAGAGTTGGGAGTAGAAAGGCACTGGTTTAGGATTTCCAAGGAAATGGAAAATTCAGTTCTGCCACATAGTCAAGTTCTAAAAGCAGCTTTCTTTCCTCCTGAAAAAAAGAAAAAAAACAAGACCAAACAACAACCAAAAAAATTGACTCAGAAGGAATAACACCATTTGTTTCTATAAGCATCACTTGCTGGTAAGTATGGAAAATTATTTTTGTGAACTGCTTAATAAGGTGAATGGAAATACACATCAGCTTTGGGGTTTTGTTGCTTTGGATTTGAAGAAATTGTTGGATTTTCTCTTTTATTCTAGATGATATACTGCAAAGGTATAGAAAGCCCTGGGTGGTTGCTTATTAATAGGTTCTATCAATCTGGAGATAAAAAGGCATGAAGCATTTTGAGGAAAGGATGGAATGAGGGCTGATATTAAGTACCAACACTGGTTTGAAATGTTAGAAGTAGTGCTTTTGTACCTACAGCCTGTAGTTACAATGTACAGCTTATTCTTTCTTCATTTACCAAGGGCTATATCTGTTACATCTGCACCTTTTCAAATAATTCAGTTTTCTCATTTCAAATCCTTTGTGTCATACTCCATCTCATCCTTCTTCATAATTCATTTGTAGATCACTTCATGTGAGGAAAGTCTGTTGTCAAACTCAACTACTTAATCTGCTCTATGTTTGTATAGGGTTGCTCTCACCAGCAATCACCTCTACAGTTCCTTTCAGAACTCAGTCAGTTTTCCCTTTCCTTTCCCTGGGCCAGGTCACCAGACTCCTTTTCTGAATCTTCTGCTTGTCTCTTCCTCGTCCTTAGGGCACTCAGGCCGATTCTTTTCTTCCCCTGCCCCAGGGTATCTGGAGATGAGAGCACTAGAGGTGGGGTCCAGTACCCAGCCCTATGGACAGTACTGGCTGTCCAGGGTTGGGACTAGAGGACAGACCTAGGTTGGTACTTCACCCCTGGCCAGAAGGTTATCTGGCACAGACAAATGCTTTTGGTTGAGCTGTGACAGCAATTATGTATCCTAGAAATTATGCCGAGACTTCTGTATGCTGAAAAATTATACAAAGGTATAACTGTATTTTATTGGTATAAGAATTTATAGTGCACAAATCACAGTGCAAATACTTAGTCATATATTTGTCTTGAACACTATGTCCAAGTAAAATGCAATTTTAGCTGGACTGCTTAGTGTTGAATACTACTTTGAGAGTCTCAGAGATTGCAGTAACTGACCCATTACTCATTTTAGCAGTTTAAAGAGTACCTAGGGTTCCTCTTGTCTTTTCTTTCATTATCATGAGATATGGGAAGATTATCTGGCAAAAAAAAGTCTGCTTAGCATGTGACACTCTCTTTCCTTGTTTTACAACAATAAAACAAGGAAAGCTATAGTTGGCGATTCCACAGTGTAGAAAGTAAGTAAACAGCATGGTGAAAATAAAAGAGTATAGTGAAAATGACAGCAGCTTCAAGGGGTTCTGAATTATTGGCCTGAATTATTGGCCAAGATTCTTTCCAGGACTACACCAGCAAAATGTGATGATATCCAGTGCTAACCCTGTGAAACCCAACTGAAAGTGTCTGCTGAATGCATTAAGGAACGGTACTTACATACTGAAAATCCCAAATGTCCAATTATAAATATTTTTTCCTCCTGAAAAGCAGTGTGAAGAGCTGCAGCTGAGCCTTTTCTCTTTGCTTATTGTTTCTGAGCGTCTAGAATGCATTCAAGTCACCTCTTGTCAAGCAAAGATCACATCTCAGTCATATAGCTAAGAAAACTGCTTAAAAATCCAGACTCATGGGTTTTTATGAAATGTCACCATTCTACCTTGCTAAAATTTAAAAAAGCAAAACACTGCAAATTTCACAGTACATCTGCTGAGGTTCGCAAAAAGGTGCTAGCACTAACAGACACATTTCTCAAAAGCAATCTTCACAAAAACCAAGGACCTCTCCAGGTAACAGCCTGGAGAAAAACAACAGTTTTTCTGTACCCCAGCACCAGTAAGACAACTGTGAGTGAGTGACCCTGAATCTATTTGCATTAAGAGAAACATAAGATTTTTTACAAGTTCTGATTTTACAAATATAAAAGATAAATACATTGGTCTTTGTAAGCTCAAAAATATCAAATCCAGAAATAAGCCCCACTATTTTGTTTAACTGATAAATGACTCATAACAGATTTTGTTAAGTGATTTTATATACATTAGGTCCTGACTCTTGTCAGATTTGTGTTGAAAAATTACTATAAGAGTTTAACAGATGAGGGATCTCAGCTGCAGATGTCTTGCTGCAAAAAACCTGATAGCACTGTTTCCAGCAAAAATAAACAAACAATAGGAAAATCTCAGCTAGTCCATTTACTGATCTAAGTGAATTTTCAGAAAGTCTGTAGTACATATACCATGCTGGGAGATTTTAGGAGCCTAACAGCACTTCCCATATTGAGCTTTATATTCTGTGGAGGCTTCATTGCAAGGTCATGTATAGTCCTTCTTCATTTAGGCTAACTGCAAACCTTACTGCCAGCCAATTTTAAGGCATAAAGAAAAGGAGAGTTTAACTACTTTTCCTTCAGTATCTGGACTCAGGTGACCCAGATTCACTGATTATATAGCACATAAATCAGAAAACTCTCAAACAAAGCCTTATCAAAACAACAGAGCCATTTCAACAGTTTCATGTATAGCTGTAACCAGCCTATAATTCACTTTAATGCTCTGCAATAAACATCTTGTAGATAATAGAAGGGAATGAGGTACACACTGATGTAAAAGCAGTAAGATAGCTTCTTTGCTTGACCAATGTTTTATAACATTTAGCTGAGTAAGATTTGGGTAGTCTTTACTACTGTCATGAAAACTGACTGCCAAACAGCTTATTGGCTTTGCAATTGAAGAAATAAAATCAAGATTTTTGGAGAGTAACAGAAGTAGTGGGGGTCCCACCCCAGCTTACTTATGAATGAACAACCAACCTTCCTGAAGTTCAGATGTTACTAAATACTGTGACAGCACTGGGAGACCGATACTACAAAGGATGTCAAAATGCAGTACTTTAAAAAGCCATGCATGCTTTCCTCCCCAGAAAACAAATATGAAAGAAAGTGAACACAGCAGCTGGTTAATTCACTGTCCAAATCAGCTGATATCACAGGTATGGAGTTATTGACTTCAGTGACTAACCTGACAATATTCAGTCGCATTGCAAAAGAACCCCTTAATTCTGAAAGTTTCAATTTTGTCAGTGTATAAGACAGACTGTGCTTAGTACAGAGCCTCTTAAATTATCATTGATTTCAATGGGAGGTTCAAATTCCTACAGAATGGATTAATGAAGTAATAAATTTTAATACCAAAAAGGGCCATTATGGCAATCCACTCAGACTGCTTTGAATTCAGAAAGTCAGTAAATGCTGCTTGCATGAAGACTGTAACTTAGATCTGAGCTAACACATATCCATAGGAACTGTTCCAGTCTTGATTTAAAGACCTGTGTGACAGCAAACCTATCGGATCCTAGATAAAGTGCTTCACAGATCTGGTTACCTCAGATTTCAGTTATCTTTTTTTCTTTTTTTTCTCCTTTCTACTTCTAACCATTATGTTTCATTATGACTTTATCTGTTAAGCCACCCTTTCTACTCAGGAACTAGATAAGCTGAGCTTATATGCAGGAAGGCTCAAGCTAGGTGCTGTAAGACTATCAGAGAGGAAAGCCAGAATATGTGGAGGGGAAAATGCTGATGAGCTGGCAGACCAAGAGACCCTGAGGAACGAGGGATCCTGGTGCAATCAGGCAAGGAGCAGGCAGGAACAGGGAAGGCCCCTGGAGCAGGGGCAGGCACAGAGAGAAGGTGGCACACAGGCTGCCCTGGCAGTCTGACAGAGACATCTTGACTGCAGGTCCCTGCGATGGCAGTTTCCCCAAATTCAGATGTTTTTCCTTTTATAAGAGGATTTCTGATCAGCCAGCTGCCTTTGGTCTCCACCCCACAGGCTATACTCACACTTGGCGGTACCGGAGAGTGTCATTTTCTCAGGCCTCAGCAAATGCCTCCTCCTGCTGCTTGGTTGATCCTCTCTAGCTCAGCTGCTGCTTCCCTTTGATGGGCTCAAAGCATTACTGACTTGTGATGTGGTTTTCTTCAAGCAGTAATTTGGTATCAGTTAGTTTATAATGCTGGCTCCTCTGTTTTCAGTATTTCCAAGGCCTTTGCTGTTATCCCACATTAAACTCCAGTTCATAACAGCCGTCTTGGCACAAAGCTCCAGTTCCCAGGACAGGCTCTCAGCACAGGCTGATAACAAGCACCGCAGGCCAGAACTGGGGCATTGAGCCTGCTGCTAACAATGGAAGTGCTCTTCTTAATAGCTGTCATTCATTCCAGGTTTCATGGCAGCAGAGGAAACTCATCATTCGCTGGCTGTGCAGCGTGACCTGCCCAGCATTTGTGGTACAGCTGTTCTCAGACATGTACTCCCTCATACTTAGTGTGCACCAAAATCTCCACTCCTGTGTCAATTTGAGTTCAGTTATATTAAATGTTGTTCAAATGAGACTGAGTTTTAATCAACTCAGCACTGTCCATTTGGTGACTTGAGGTATTTATTTGGTTGTTGGTATTTATTCTACACTCTTTTGGGATACTCCTAAAGATATGGCAGAAGCCTGAACTAAAACCAGGGGTCACTGCAGAGACTTCACTGGATCCCTGTAGTGACTACCCTTTGACTGGGGATAGTTCTGCTGGAGGGAAGGAACCTCAACTACCTTATTTTTTCTGAAAGATTTAAGGCTGTAGTCTCCTAAAACACAGGAGAGCTCAGCCTGCTTGAACAGCAGACAGAGTGTGTCATAGTCTGAACATCTAATTATAGTGTCTTGTATGGTAAAATGAGGATTTTTTTTTAAACTTTGCTGTAATTTCTAATGTTCTGAAAAAAAACCCTGGAAATGTAGAAGGTTATATGTTAAAGAAACTCTCCCATCTGACCATTCTGATGGCAATCTGGGAGTCCCACTTGCACCACTACAAATTTTAACGCTGGGACAGGAGCCCCTTTGCAGCAAGTAAATCCAGTGACGTAACATGTTTGACTCCCTGCACACGCCACACTCAGACCTAAGCTCCCCACATCAGCTTGACCCCAGGTTTCCCACAGCAGAGTCCCAGATGTCCTGTACCTTTTAAGTAATTTAATTGTGATGCAGCAACTTAGAGAGCCTCTGGGGAAGAAACCCCAATGAAAAGATCACTGGGTTTTTATACCCTCACAGTCTGTGCACTCGTGCTTCAAGCACCTCTTGATCCAATGGTGGTTTTGGTCTGGGGTCTTCCTGTTGTTCACTGGGTCCTGCAGAGTGTCTGTGTGACTGACCATCCTTGCCTGGCTGGCATTGCAGGTCCCCATGCCCTTTGCAGGCAGGTCAGTGCTCCTTCATGGCTCCTTGCTTGTGGTTCCAGCCATGCAGGGCACATGAGCACGTCACACACCAAGCAATCTGAACTGGGTGTATTGCTCAACAGTCCTCCTGCTAATGTACTGAAAGGAAAAAGAAAAAACTCTCAAGGTATTTAACCACTGCCTTTACATACAGGACTATTGCAAGTAACAAATATAACAAAATTAAGGCTAACAAGATTACCATAGGGCAGAATACAAATTCATAAATTCTTGTGCATAAATACTCAAATGATTACAAATACAAAATCACCAAGGATTCTCAGAAGTCTTTTACTTATCAACTGATTGATCACCCACTCTTCATTTGATGTGAGAATTGTGTAACCAGTTTTCCTTACCTAAAACTTAAACAGCAAAACTTGAAACAGCAAAATAAGGACATTGTAGTAAAGTATATGGCCTTCTCATTTTGGTGCTAACTTGGATTTTCTAGAGAATACCTTAATTAAAACTTAATCTCCAGGCTATATATTATATACCTGTATTTCAGATGGCATGTGCTGATACAATTGAGCAGCACAATTCTCTTTTCTGCTCTGACATGCTCTTTTTGCATCTAAAAAATATACTGTGCCAACAGTACAATTTGAAGGCAAACAAAGGTTGACTTCCTTCATCTATTGGGATGCTGAAAAAGCCAGCTGTTAAATTATTTACAATAAAATAGCCATTTTAAAGTGGTATTTGCAAAAGCATAGTCAAGGGGCCTGGCATCACTGGGTGAGGGGTCACTGCATGTTGGTTAATCACCCACAAATCCTGCACAAGTACTCAGGGTCTCCATCTAACCTATTCTGGTTTACAGGCAATATAGGAATGTTATATGCAGACACACATGCTTTAAAATTCCTTTGTCTAAGTATTGGTCTATCTGGTTTTGGACAGTTTTCCCAGCTTCCAGAGGAATAGGATACTGTCTCACAGAGGGTGGCATGTCTGCCTTAGTTTTAATGCACATGGGTGGTTCCCCACCTGTAGTGGTCTCACTCCAGAACTCTCATAATACAGCTTTCAATATTTCTAGTATCTTCTGCTCTTTTTTGAAGCTCTCAGTAATCACACCCAGTACCATTATTGAATCCATTCCCTCTGGTGACACATGCAATTCTGCATCTAAGGCCTGTAGAAGGTCAACAAGCACACTGAGGAATCTTCAGAGGATCTAATACAAACCTTCCCAGCACACTCTTATGTCCTATCGCTGCTATTACAGGTTTACTTAAATTTTTCCTTGCCCAGTGGCTCCATGTATGCATACTTTGTCTGTTAAACTTTGTCTGACCCTTTTGGGGCAAAGTTTAAGAGGATAATGTGGCTCCTGTATCCATCAGAAATTCAACAATGACACCCAATCCCCACATACTACTACTATATGTCCCTGCTGTTCTGGGTGTTCTCCACAAATTGTATATTTCTAATTGTATGGCTCCCTCAAATTCAGTAGAATTGCTGGCCTCTAGTTATTGTGACAATCTATCCTTGCATAATTACTCCTCTACTTGGTTGGAAAGGCCATTCTCTTTGCCTATGTTCTAAATTTCCACAATAGAAACGCTCCATTTCCACATTCCTTTTCTGTCTCTTTCTGCTTTCTGGTTTAGGTCCACTAATTGTATTTGGTCTTCTTCTCTTCCATTTTCTCCCCCGAAGATTTCCTGTCATGGCAACAGCCATCAGATTTTTCACTTTCTCCAATTTCCCTTTTCTCCTCTACTTGCTTTGCCCTCTGTTTTTTTCTTTCTCCCATCACACATGAATACTGCAACACATGAATTTTCTGTAGTGTTACTCCCTGCCACCTTGGCATATGCTCCTTAAATTACTTTTGGCTGTCTGGTGCTGACTGACCTACAAAAACACTAATTGCAAGTGTACCATTAAAGTTTTGTGAAGCCATTGCCCCATATTCTAGCAAAACCTGTTGGAGGCAGCCCCCAAAATCTCTAGGATTGTTGTCCATTCTCCATCTGCATTCCATTATTTTAGTCCAGTTAACCTTTCATTCCCCATGATCATATTGCTTCAACCAGGTTTTGAACTCTTGTCTGATATGCAGGCCTGTCCTCTGTGGTATTATCATTCCAGTTTGGGTCATTCACTGGACAGGGGCTCCTGTTTCCTTCTGTTTTCAGTGCCCATTCTGCTTTGCTATTAATTACTTTTCCCCTTTCACCAGGCCAGAACAGTTCTTTCAAAAGCACCTGCATGTCCCCCCAGCTTGGGTCATGTCCAGTACATATATTACAGCTGAGCACATTTCTTGCTACCTTCCCTCAGCCCTGGCATCCCACTTCCCTACAATGCCAAATCCTCGGACCCCACGGGCGTTTGGTAAACACTTGGAGTAGCCCCACAGGAGGTGTTGAAGGAGTATTTAAAGGACAGGGCGGTGCCGAGGCAGAAAGAGCGCCGGCATTCCTGCTTTGGAGATGAATCCCGCGATCAGCAGGGCGGTGCCGATGCAGGCAGAACGCCAGGGTTCCTGATTTGAGGCTCCGCCAGTGTCATCCGTCGGCTCGGCTTCCCTCTGCTAACTTCTCATCCATGCACAGCTGCTCCAAACATAACAATAATCCATGTGATCTGGGAATCCATTTTCCAGACACTGCCGCAGGAAAGTTAATTTGTGTAGATCAAAAAGTGCCTTGCGATGGCCATTGTTCTGCCGCGCTACCTCTACAGGTTACAGCCGGCCAATACTCCTGGCACAGTGGCACTGCCTGCTCTTGGAATAACAGCAATGCCAGACGCGCTGTTAACCCAAGAGTGATTTAATCGCCGTGCACCTGGGGGCCTCTGGGGGAGGACCCTCCCAAAAAAGATCACTGGAGTTTTATTCCCTCACAGTCTTTGCACTCGCATTTCTCACAGCTCTTGGTCCAGCGGTGAGTTTCGGTCTGGGCTCTCCTCACTGTTCATCAGGTCCCTCGGAGCTTGCGGCGACCGGCCACCCCCTGGCTGGTGCTGCCGCTCCCCTAAGGGCCCTTGCCCATTCACAGCTCGTCTGGATCCCCAGCCACTTTCCCCGGCCAAGCCAAACCGAGATTATCTGCAAGCAGTGTTTTATTTTTAAACAGTATAAACCAGTATCCAATTTTTAAATATACAGAATATTCAAGAATATGTACTAAATGTATATATAGATATATATGTAGACATATATAGGCCATATACAAACTGATACAGAGCACATATATGTTGGTTAAACCAAATCCAACGAGGATTTGTTCCTATTCTGGATCAGCAGAATATTTACAAGGCTGCCCTAGTACTTTCCAGTGCTACACTGTTTTCCTAGCTAAAAGCCAATTCCACCCTTCCCTTTTCCTAGCAGATCTGTGCCATCTTTTATTCTATCAAGATGTTAGTAGCAGGTGGAAGTAAAAGAATATTATACTTTCAGATATGGACATATGAATCTGAAAATGCTTTACATTTCAACCTAATTCTAAAAGAGATCTAACAAATAAGTGGTTCTATATAGCAAGAGATTGATATATCATGTTATGATTCTGTTTTAGACTTGTGTCTTTTCTTTACACATGACACTGTACTTCATAGAATCTCAGGACTGTCTTGCTTGGGAAAGATGTGTATGATGTCCAACTCTTAACATAGCACTGCCAAGTCCAGCACCAAATCGTATCTCTAAGAAACATTTACTGTTTTTTAAATATCTCTAGTGAGATATTCTTGTAGACATTCTGTTCATAAAAATGTAAAAGGAGTAATGTAACCACAGTGACATTAAGAGTCAAGGACAGATGCAGTTCCATTAACAGTTTTTGATCAGTTTGAGTAATTTTAAGCACCATTAAAATATTAACTTTTATAGGCTATATTTTGTCAATATCAACCAAGTGTTCCAGTATTGGTGCCTGCGAGTGAGAAAAGCATCTCACTACACAACAATTGGTAGCTCTCAATTTGAGGCGCTGATTTGACATCAAACACGAAGTCTGGCTTTTTACTGTAACAAAAATGTTTCACTTTCTGAGGAGTAATTCACGATGAGGACACACAAGCACCGCAACTTGAAAATCGTGAGCCTTTCTAGTGCTTTTGAGCTTCATGAGAAAAAGTAGCACACGCAGCACACTGTGTATTTTGCACAGAACGAACAGGTTAAATAATTTGTTTTCCCTTAATGTGATAAAATGCGTACAAACCCCTAACCGATTCCCTTCTCACATCCCTATAAAACAGGATCTACCTCTAGGTTGAACTAAACCTATGGCTTTTTCCTAGCGCGGACTTGTCCACGGGAGTCCTTTACTGGCACATTACGGCAGCAGCGAGTATCCCGCAGAGATCAGCGGACAGAAACGCTCACAGCCCCAGAAACAAACCAAGGGCCACCTTTCCCTTCCAGAAGCGGAACCTAGGACACCGAGCCCAGCGCCCCTAGCCCCGGCACGGCGGCCGGGCCGCTCCGGCCCCTCACGCCGCGGCGGAGGTGGCGCCGGGCGGGGCGGCCCTGGCGGAAGCGCGGCGAGCTCCCGCCTCCCGCCGGGGTCGGGGGTCAGCCGCGCCCGGCGGCTGCGGGCGCCCATGGAGGGCTCGGAGGACGAGGAGCAGGGGCCCGAGGGGCCGCTGCAGCAGCTGCTGAAGCGGCAGCGCAAGGAGAAGCGGGAGCTCCAGGGTGAGGAGCGCTGTGCCTGGCGCAGGGCGGGCGGGGAGCAGGGTGGGGAGCGGCGGCGGGAACACGCGGGGCCGGCTGGGCTCGGCGTCCCCTCTCCGCCTTCCCTCGCAGGAAGCGGCGCTCAGCAGCGCGAGTAGCTCGGAGGGGCGGGAGGGACGGCGGCGGCTGTGGAGAAGGAGCGAGCAGCCCTGGCAGTGCCCTCGCAGGGGGACGAGGACGGCGGGAGCAAATAGTGCGTGCAGGCAGCGGTGCGGCAGCCGGGAGCAGCGCTGGGCGTGAGGGCGGCCTGCGGAGCTCGTGACTTAATGGGCCATTGGCGTGGTGTTCGCGGTTTGGTACTTTGATTTCAAGCTGAAAAAGGTGTGGTCGTTTAAAGCATTTTACATTGAAAAGCCTGCACAGGGGCTCTTCCTGCCCAGCCTGATATGTTTCTTCATTCCAAGTGCAGTTGACCTGAGCTGACTTTTCATGTCCTGTCCATCCACAATGAATGGTCTTACGGGGCTTCAGTATAAACTTGTAACACTTTGCGACATCTGACCTACCCTATTACAATATATTCGTATAATTAAGGAGGTCTGATAGATGGATTCTGTTGAGTTTCATAGTTGTTATATCATTTTTGGTAAGTCTTTCTCATTGGTAGTGTATTGATACGGCCTTTTCCTTGTTTGGTTTTTTGGTATGTAATGAAATAGGCCCATCTGCAACCTCTTATCAGAGGGTTAAAGAAGAAAGGAGTCAGGTTGCATACTGTCGCTAAATCTATAGGAACTTACTGTTTTGAGAGGCCTGTTCCTCCCTCAGAGTTGGTTGAAAGTGAAGAGGCGTAGGAATCAGGCATTGTGAGAGGTGGCTGGATGCATGGCGCCTTCACTGTGAGTGGCTGAGGAGCAGAGGAGTTTTACACCTAGGGAAGGTGATAATGGCAGTTCTCCACTACCCAGTGGTGGGAGGGGTGTCTGCAAGGCAGAGTCCCTTTCTTCCCAGTTGGGAGAGGCAGATGACTTACAAGTAGGTACGTTTCCCTACTAGTAAAATATATTCCTGGTATGTGCATTGATAAGTGTTTACCAGAGAACAAAACTGTTTGTGAGAACTAACACAAGGTGTATCTCAACCTCTGAAAATCTCAACACCTTCTCTGGTTGATGGTACTTGTCTCCACAATCCCCTCCTCCCTTTTCACCACCCATACTCTCCTGTGTATTTGTGTGTGCCTTTTATGTTCTGGATTCATTTTTCCTCTATTATGTTAATTTTAATGAACAAAGCTGCTTTTCTGTCATACTCAGCTTATTCATCTGTGGGGCTGAATGCTTGACATAAATCTTTCAGTACAGGCCTCTTCCTGCCTCCCTTTGAAAAGTTTCATTATCATTGCCATCATCTTCAGCTCAATTGGGTCAGTCAAGGATGAAGGACATGAAAATGTACAGGTGATGAATAGCAAGCAGGGTGTTAAATAATTGCTGATGTAACTCTAAAACAGCGAATACAGAAGTGACAGAGGTAGGGGGAGTGTTCATTTAGGAACACATGAGAAGAGAAAACTATGGGGAAATGTGGTTCTAGTTTCTACTGTGTAATGGATAGAACCAGACTCATCAAAGTATAGAGGATGGACTAGAGACACGGGCTGAAGGGCAACAAGAAAAATCTTCATGGGAAGAATAAGGGAAAATATTTTCATAGCAAGAATCATTAAATTTTGGGAAAAAAAGTTTCCCAGAAGGGTTGCAGAATGCTCATCCCTCGAGACTACACAGTCACCTGAATTAATTTCAGGTGCATCTGAATTGGCATAACCTGATGCAGCTTTGAATTCAGCCCCACTTTGAGAAGGAGGTAGAACTAGGTATACATTCAACACCATTTCTAACCAAAGTATTCTGTGATTTTGGAAATGAAGCATTGACTTACAGCCTAGAAATACTTAGGGGCTTTAATCAAGTTAAGATGTTTTTTTTCAATACCCATTTTGCTTTTAGATACTTTTTCTTAAGGATGGGTAAACTCAGTTTTTAATTTTAGTCTGCTGCGTAATTAAAAAATTACGCATTTTCCTGTGTGATTTGATGTTTTGATGCCCACATAATCTTTCTCAAGGCAACAGGCCAAAGTCTGCTGCATTGATGAAGTTCGTATGTACTTTTATTAGTAACCTGGCATAAGTTTTTCTCTTCTTCAGAGAAAGAAAGAAAAGAAAGGTAATTTACATTTTTAAGAAAAAATATAGCCATTTGGAAAATGTAAGGATTAGAACCAGCAGTCTCACAGCTAAACTATTATACTAATTTGTTGATGTTTGTAAATTAGTTTTTCTGCATGAATTGCAGTTATTTTTCTGCAATGATCATAGAGTATATCTTAAGAAATAATATTACACTGCTTCTGTAACAGCAAAAATTCAAGGCATGAAAAATGCTGTTCCCAAGAATGATAAGAAGAGACGAAAACAACTGGCAGATGAAGTTGCCAAACTAGAGGCAGGACTTGAGCAGAAGCATAAGGAGGAATTGAAGCAGCTGAAGGAAGCTTCACCTGAACAGAATAAGGTAGGTGCCCTGACTTCACCTGAGGTTGTACAGGTACAATTTGTGTTAGGGCTTTTTTAACTTTTAAAAATTATAGTGAAATAATACTTCAAAGCAGTTACCTATTCTTCACATTATTAGTAACTCTTTTCAACTTAGCTTTAGCTGTTACAGTAAATGGGCAGTGCTAGAAGGGGCATGTAACAATGGGTGATTTTTGTTGTTGAGCTGTTTTGAGAGAGTGGCTTGGTTGCTTAAAGAATCACTGTAAAAGATATTTCAAAACAGGTTTAATATAAATTTGCAAAAGCATGACAAAGTTTGATGGTGAGATTTACTCTGGTACTGAATCCATGGATGAGGCATACAAGGAAAATCATTACACAAACGCCAAGCTGTAACAGAAATTAAAGGTAGAGTAGGGGGAGAGGTGCACCACCACAAGTAGTATTTTGTGTTGCTTTTAAGGCTACATGGATAAGTCAGTTATGTTAGAGAATTATGTTTTTAAGGTACTGTTTTATTGCCTCTCTGGTTATCTTATATAGACTACTCAAGTATTGAAACCTTCAGCAGATGTTTGACTCATCCAGTGTGTTTTGTTTTGCAATTTTGTCAACAGTGTGACTGATCTTTTTGTATAGCTCATACATTTACTGAGTTAGTTTTGTCATTTTCTTGAGAAGTTTCAACTCTGTCTTTTTCAACTCCTGGTTATGCTTTGATATAGAGGATGGACCCTTCTACTTTAATTGTCACAGAACTTGCTAATGGCTGTTTGGATACCTCATAGGCTGGCATGGTGAGGAAAGCTTTTCCTTTCAGCCAGTAAGCAGTGTTCACCAGTATGTTAGAGAACATACAGCTTAAATTTGAGATGCACATAACTCTTGGGACTGCAGAAAAGTAACAAAATGCAAGACAGTAGTTTGTAGGATGTGAAATACTTTGATGTCTTCTATGCTATTCATGGATCTTTGTGGAAGAAAACTTAAAATTGTTTCATAAGATGCATATCTTTGTCATTGTTTATACTAATAAGAACATTTAACTTTTTTTTTTTTCCTTTTAGACAGATTCCATAGCTGATGGGGTTGCAAATATAGAGCTTAAAGGAGTAGAGCAGCAGACTCAGCATCATCGAATATCAAAAGCACAGAAGAGGCGGGTATGACTTCATGTTAAGCATTTTGCAAATAACTGATTGATTATCTTCTGCTAAACTTAACTGTAATAGCCAAAGGTGAACATTTTTACTGGGGATGTTACCTGGGTAAATCTGTATTGATGCTGTACCTACTGGATGCCTTGAGAATCTGTTAAACTGCTGTCTAGAGATACGTAAGGTTTTTATAAATAATTGTACTTTTCTACCCTCAGGCGTGAGCCGGGTATCAGAATAGGTCAGAAGATGGGAGCCATAAGAAAAGAAATTATGTAAAGCAAATTATTTTTAAAAGACTTTCACTAAAAGTATTATTAAACAAGTAAAGTAATTGAATTAAAATACTATGTGGAAATTATGCAACTTGTGGTACTTCACACATTTAACGAAAGAACATCAATACTGCAGAAATTCTGTAAAATACTGAGTTGTTAAGAAACACTACCTAGTGTCCTGTTCTGTTAGGCTTAGATCTGATTAAACATCACGTTGTGATGGATTAACATTCTTCTTGTACCTGCCTGAATATTGGGTCATGGCCAGGGGAGCACTGCTTTATTGCATATTTCATCCCCTGTTAAATGATCACTATGAACATGTTAAAAGGATGCTTATAATTCATGGTACCATGTCTAGGCAAAGTAGGAACTCTAGTCTAGTTTTCCCATATTCTTATTGCCTAAACCTGTGTGGTCTTGATTTGTGGTGAATTTTAAGCATGAACATGAACAGATCATTCTTCGTACTGCTTCCTTGTTTATTTGCTTATTTATTTTGGTTCTTGTTCCCATGTTAACATCAGCATGAACTTATGAAACATTCTAGGAAAGCAATTCTTTTTTTTATTATTACATCCCTACTAATATTCTCTACATGCATTCTTATCCAACCTTTAGGTTAGGAGCAGTCTTTTATGATGTGGAGTACCTGTCCTGAGGGAGTTTCAGTTTCATGGCATGAGCACCATGCAATCATATACTTAACTGGTAGATCTCACACTTCTTATGAAAGAGCAATGTTTTCTGATGTTTAATTAAGAGTTCTCATACTTGAGTGTTGAAATAGTTGATCCTGAAGAAAGCACTATGATTAATAGACTTTATATAAGTGTTGTAAAGTGTTATTTTGCATGTTGATTTAATTAAGATTTCTCTTGTCATAAAATTTCGGGTGTGGTTAACTGTGGAGGCAGTTAGGATATATTGGTCATTTAGCAGTTGCTGAAGTTTGGGTTTAGGAGGTCTCCAAGATCAGTCTGAATCAGGTGGTACTGAATCAGACCAATATACTAAATAAATATATTGGTACTAAATGACCAATATATCCTAACTGCCTCCACAGTTAACCACACCCGAAATTTTATGACAAGAGAAATCAGGTGGTACTGATTCAGACAAATATTTTATACACAAGAATGTACTGAGAAAGCATTGGAAGAGCTAGAAGCAAGCGCTAAGCCAAGAACCTTATGGGCATATTCTAAATTTTAACATTTGATGTAATTTTTGTGTGTTTTTAATCTAAGGAGAAAAAAGCTGCTTTGGAGAAAGAAAGAGAAGAAAGAATAGCTGAAGCTGAGATACAAAATTTAACTGGTGCTAGACATCTTGAAAGTCAGAAACTTGCCTACCTATTGGCAGCAAGGCACTTAGAAATTAAACAAATCCCTTCAGATGGGCATTGCATGTACAGAGCTATTGAAGATCAGCTCAAGGATCACCAAAATTCCTGGACTGTTGCAACTCTGAGGAGCCAAACAGCAAAATATATGCAAAGTCACTGTGATGACTTCCTGCCTTTTCTTACAAACCCTAATACTGGAGAAATGTATAGCAGAGGTAAGATTTTAAAAACAATTATAGCTGTTTCTGATAAATCTGTCTCAGTTAAAGCTTAATTGGGACTTTTCTGGTTTTTGTAACTTTGTTACTTTATTGGGTTCCATGGAACACAGAATTATGATCTGCTATGAAACTTGGTACACCTGGATCTCTAATTAAATATATATTTTTAAATTAATCTAGGAAATATTATTCCCCATTAGAAAAAAAAAGCTGAACAAAACAGAACTTGCTGGTTACTAGATGATCTGAACTCATTCTGGGGTATGATTTTGTTATAAACAGCTTGTCTAGCAGGTTGGAATGATTTTCTTGTCAAGTTTTATATTGGTATTTTCAGTGTACACAGGAAAGCTGTTAAAATGGGTGGGAAATTCAATCAAATCTATTTTATAATAGTTTGAATAGATGCATTTTCTTATTCTGTCTTGTTTTTTTTCACTGCAACGTAGTTTGGGATCATTTTTTACAAATAGACTAAATTAAAAAATATAAAGAGCTTTAGTGTGAAGTAACTGTGGGCTGAGTAAAAACAGAGTTTATGTACCTCTTATTTGAGCAATATGTGATTTATTCATTATGCCTTGAACACCACAGAAATGACTGCATAAATTTCATTAACTTAATGCTACATTTGTTTAATAGACTTTGCTGTGGATTTCATGTGGTCACTGGGTGCTGTCTTTCCTGTGTTGACAGAGATTAATGTCACAGGTTAAATGTGTCCCAGGAGAATACTGAATAAAATTCTGCACAGCAACAAGGAACTGTGCTTTTCTGTTATAAAGGAAATGAATGAAAAGTCATTCTGAGCTGTCTTCAGAAAAATCTGAAGATTCTTCTTTCTTATAATCTGTAACGTTCAAAAGCTTGAGGGTTTGTAATTTACAAACTTTAAACGTGGTAACTGTAGAACACGATCTGAAAAGATTAGCTATTTACAGAGGAACTCTTAAGAATAAATACTTCAGAGGTTAAGAACAAGGCAGCTAATCTGGAAATTTAAATAAACCCTAGCCAGCTGTTTACCTACATGCAGTTGCAAGAGTTTTAAAACATACCTGACACCTGGCTAATTTAAGAAGTAGATATACTACTCACTGTCACATTCTTTTCTAAAATTTCTAAACAACCTCTGAAAACATCCTCTTTCCTTCAAGATGAAGGAAACTGTATGCAATTTCATGTGTGTTGTTACCTGTTGTTCTCTGAATAAAAAAATTAAAGTATTAGCTGTACTTCTTCTTTTACTCTTTTTTTATCCCTCTCTTCAGTCTGAAATTTTCTTTTCAAAACAGAATGAGTCTGGGGTTTTTTTTTTGACAACTGTTTTTCTCTGCTTTTCTTCAGTGAACATATGTATTTTCCTTTATAATGTGTGTGTACTTTTCTGCCTCTAGTTTGCACAATCAGTGTTTTTCCTCAGTTGCTTGTTCTTAACCAAGACAAGTACTAAATGTTGTCTTTTCCTGCAGAGGAATTTGAGAAATACTGTGATGATATAGCAAATACAGCTGCATGGGGAGGTCAGCTGGAAGTAAGTATTGTATTGACCATTTTTATTTGTGAAATTCTGAAGTGGGTGAATACACCTTAAAAAAGGGCTTCTTTAGAAAGAATACCTGAAGGCATAAGGAAACATAATCATAAATAGCTTATTAAGAACTTTTTCTTGTGGTTATAGGTTGTTTTCCTACCATCTTTGTGATGGTGCACCACTGTTCTGAGGTATTTGACAACATGCAAGTTAGTGAATTCATTTGGTATAAATATCATTAGAAAGACTGACACAATGAGTGGGGTGTATTGTTAGGTCACTGTCATGTAAACGAGAACTTTCGCTTCAAAAAATACATATTTATTTTAGTTTGTCTTATTTTTTATAAGAGAAGAGTTAGCAAATTAATGAAACCAGCCCAATGTTGTATCCTCTAAACACTGATTAAGGCAATCTGTTTTCAGTTAAAGTTTTAAAAGTTAAAATAATTTTGCTGATTTTAATAAAGCATAATTTCTGAAAATATTTCTAATGTTATGCTTGAACTGTCTGCTAAAATTAAATGCCTGGTCTTCCTGTCTTCTACCTACATTGTCTTTAATCCTATTACTAAATTGTTTTTGCTTTAAAGCTAAGGGCTTTGTCACACATTTTACAAACACCTATTGAAGTAGTGCAGATGGATTCTCCTCCCATTGTTGTTGGTGAAGAATATTCAGGCAAACCAATAACACTTGTGTAAGTATGCAATTTTATCACTTAAATTTAGTGCACTTATTTCTGTAACAGAGGGCTCAGCTTTGATTCTCATCTGCTCTTTTGTTTTCTGTTACACATCTGATGTTGAAACACTGCTTGAGTAATGGTTGTGCAGATCAGAAATTCTTTGTGATTGACACACTTTGGAGAAATTGTCATTAGACAGTGTCTGATGTGTATCAGTCTCTGATTTAGAGAATGCTGCAAGGTCATTTTACCTGGTAAATACTTACAAAGTAATAATGACGTTGATACAAGATGGAGAAAACTTTTTTTCTTCTTCAGGGTATTTGTCAAACTGTGCCTGGAAGTCACCAGAATTAAAAATTGTCTTTAGTAATACTCTTCTGTGTAATGATCCTATATATTTTTGCCATGATGTATACTTTTTGTTAAACTGAACACTATTTCTGTAACATTTTTTTTAGGTATATGAGGCATGCCTATGGATTAGGAGAACATTACAATTCTGTGAAAGTTCTAACAGACACTGCTACAGAGAACAGCAGCTAGCATACTGAAGTTGTACATTCACATGGGTAACAGTTGCATCGTGATGTGTTGGGCGCCAGGAAATTCCCAGTAAGACTGGAAAGTAAATGGTATGGATTAGAAATTAAAAAAGAAAAAACATACAAAATACAAGACCCTGCAAGTTTTGACTGTAAATCAGACATTGCTCTGGATTTATAACAAAACCAAACCAAAACCACACAACAATATTTTGAACTTATTGGTATTAATTATGTTTAGAAGATCTTCTCTAAAATGGTGGCTGTGTAGATCAGGTTTTTTTTTTCAATAGAGCTTCCTCCCAATACTTGCAGAGAAAATATCAAGTAGTAAAAATTTGTTTTGGTTAATCTGCATTTCTGCTGAAAATTTAAGGTTACTTGAAGGTCCCTGTTCCATTGTTTCTGTCAGATTTTCATGATAATGGAAGAGTTCAGGCATTTGAAAGAACTGATTGTATTTTGCTTATTATCAGCAGTGTTTCTGTAGTCCTATTAGGATCTAATTTCAACAATGTAGTATTGATTCCCTTCTTTATTTGGGCAGAGAAGATGAGGAGGTAAATCCAGCAGCAGATTATCTTGGCTTGGCTAAAGGAATTTCATGATCTTTTTAAAGACTTCCATATAAGATTTTTACCAAGGGTCTATGTAGAGGGTTTTTTGAGTTGGGAGTAGGAATTCAACTCTTGTGCATTGTTAGTTATGGCTGCACATTACACAGTCAGTGCAAGTTAACTGCACTGTTCATTCTCCATAGTCTTTCAGCTGTGCATTTCAGTGAATCCAAAATCTTATAGAGCCTCCTCAGTGTCCTCACTTGAGGTACTGAAACTCATCTGAACTTATAATTTCTGGATCTGCTGATCTAAGCACTTTGTCATCTAAAGTGTGATGGCTTAGAATGCTTAGAACAGCTGGTTGCACACAAGCTGTAGAAGTAATCACCTTGGGTTTTATTAGTAACTAAAGGTGATCTGGAAAAGAATTAAGTTTATTTTAATTGCTTCTTATGATGCACAGAGACTTGAAAGGTTTTAATATGGCTTGACTTTTTACATTAGAAATGTAGATTGTTGTCTGTAAATGTGACTTCAAAATGAGGAATTTACTGAAACCAAAATTTTAATGCAAATGTTTTTTAACAAGTGATTTTGTTAATTTTTAAAAAGCCTTAGTCAATAAAAGTATTGTATTTTACTGCTGCTGAGTTGGTTTGGAGAAAAGTGGTTCATGAAAAGATTAAACACCTTTGCCCTGGTTTGAGGATTATGACCTAACTGTGTATCTTGTAGTACTTCAATAAAGCTAGCCTGCAGACTTACATTCCTGGAACTTAGAAAAGTCTGCTCTTACTTAAGAGAGAGATAAATGATCACTTTATGGGTCAGATTATGTCTGAATTAAAGCACTTTGAGAGAGAGGGGGTAAAAAAACCCCAGATAATTACAGCAGGAGTTTTTGGACAGCAGTTCTTTAGGCTGGTGCCTGCCAGGAAAACAAAGTATTCACCAGATCAGGAGTTTTTACATTGTTATCTGTTATACTGTAATAAATATAGCTGGTTTATGTACCAAACCAGCTGGCTTACTGTAAAATTTCGTTTACTACCTTGATTGAAAAAAATGATGGTTTTAATTTCAAACAAAAAATAGGATACAACAGCATGGAAAAAATGTTTCTATTCATAATGCCATTACAAATTTCACTAAAAATAATAAAAAGTACTCTTCTCTGCATTGCTTAGAATTGATGTGATATAAAATGTACATGCTGCATTTTATAGATACACAGTTCTTTGGTTTATTTGGGTTTCAGTTTTGTTTGATTAATTCAGAGAGAAAAGATGCCGGAATTGGGGAACACCTGTACCGAGAGTTTGTCATGTTGAAGATGTTTACAGTTTGTATAAAGTTAAATAATTTAATATAGTGAGTGAAAGATCCTTGCTTATGCTGTATGGGACTTGCCAAAAAGTAATAAATTGGTTTATTTGTGGCAAATCTTTTTGGGGTCAGTTTTATTTTACACTCAAATGTTCACTTATTTCCTAATATGAATAAGCTTACCTTTTTAAGTTTTAAGATCCTATTGTAATAAGAATTCTAAAACAACTGATTGTATTCAGGCAGACAGTGCTTCACTCTGTATGAAATTAAGTTGTTTCTGAACTGAATTTATCCTTTGCGTTTTAGCAGTTAAACTTGGGCTCTTCTGAAAAACTGTATTTGAAAATCCTGTTGAACTTTGGGGGTCTTCTCGCAATTAAGCTTCTAACTTTTGTCAAATTACATTTTTCTCTGCAGAATAACACTATTTGCTTCAAGTGTGTTTCAGTAGCTTTCCTTGCTTTTATCTGTAATTCAGTTTCTTCAGCTGCTATTTCTTTTAAGGAAAAGGGTATTTTTTGGGGTATTTTTTTGCAAGATGAATTAAGATTGGTTGCCAGCAGGAATACTCACATGAACGGGGGAAGCTGTCTAGTGATCTGCAGTAAATTGTGTACAATATTCCGAAAGGGAAGAACATATTTGTTGTTGAAAACAGTGGTCACATGTGGCTCTCAGTGTTTGTCCTTGTCCCCTTCACTTACTCTGCACCAGTCTCTGCTCTCCTGTCCAGTTGTGTGGGCTGCAGGCAGCCCCATGAAAGGGGTTTGAGGTGGGTGGCAGCCAGAAGGAGTGCAGACGTGTCATAATTTATTTAAGCAGTAAATTAGTTCAAGGATTTTTTTAAAGAAAGAAATTATATAACATGCAATGAAGCAGTGATGTCCCTTGTGCACTTTTGTATAGTTCTCATAACTTCTTGTGTTTATGTATATTAAAATATTGCACAAAGCTAAAATGGAGCTTTTTTATGTTGCGGGTGGCAGAGCAGTGGGACAGGCTGCCGAGAGAGGTTGTGGAGCCTCCCTCTCTGGAGATATTCAAAACCCACCTGGTTCCTCTGTAGCCTGGTTCCTGGGTGACCCTGCCTTGGCAGGGTGGTTGGACTGCACGATCTCCAGGAGTCCCTTCCAACCCTAGTGATTCTGTGATTCTGTAAGACAGTGAAGAGGGAATTTGTTCCACAGCCACTTGCTTTGAAGCAAAATTGTCAGTAGGAACACTTTTTGCCTCTTCTCCATGCTCTCTTCTTTGTAACAGGCAATTGACCAGGAGCTGTGAGGAAAAAAAAAAAAAACCAAAAAAATCTGGTGCTGAAATTTTCGGTGTATGCAGAACACATCCCCTCTGCTCCTGTGACTCAAGGAGTAAGATGTGCTGGCATCAGTGTGACTGGGTACATCTGCTGCTTGTGGGATGGTGGCTGCCCCTCAGCTGGGTTATGCTTGAGTGTAATGTGGATTACAAGGCTGGGAATTCCTGGAGCTAAATGCACGGGTGGCAGTAGAGCCGATGGGGTTGGGAGGGGCCCTCCCTCTGGCAGTTTGGGCTGAGTTTGGCCCAGTGCCTCCCCCAGCAGCACTGATTGCCTTGCAGCTTGCAGACAGTGGCAGAGCAAGGACAGGCAGCGTCCCTTTCCCCTGTCGCGGGCAGTGCGGGTGGTGGCAGTGCGCACCCACGGAGCTGTGCACACACACGGAGCTGTGCTCACACACGGAGCTGTGCACACACACGGAGCTGTGCACACACACGGAGCTGTGCACACACACGGAGCTGTGCTCAGGGCAGTCCTGCTCTGACCCTGCAGGGGTGTGCTGCATTAGTGCCATCTGCAGGGGTGCAGCTGCATTCCTGCCAAAGGAGCCAATGATGAATGGCCCGGAGATGGCCTGAAACCTTTGTGAGAATGGGCATCAGAATGTCCCATCTGCATCATCGGGGTGCTTTGGGCTGTCATCTGTCATAGGCCATGGAATTTTTGCAAATACAGCTTTCTATGTTTAGCCCTTGAAACACAGCCTGCCTCCCTCTGTCTGCCAGTGGATCTCCTGGGATGTATCTATGGATGATGTATTTATTTATGCCTGTGTTTATTACTTAATCCATAAGAAGTTAAGCAAACCTAAAAATAGGATCTGAAACACAGAAGGCGTTTTCTCTACTTTCCTTGGCTTCAGTGAGAATGCTAACCCACCAATTCTTTTGTTTTGAGCAACTAATAAAAGCAACAGATGGCTGCTTTTATTGATTGATCACTAGAGGCATATGATAGATGTACTTTTGAATACAACTAAGATCCAATTGCCTCTGTATGTTAGAAACAGTTACATCATAAAAAGAATTATTCATGCACAAAAATATTTGGTAAAATTCAGAATAAACTGATGTAGTCTGTGTTGAAGATTAAATAAATATGTCAAGGTGTTAATTTAAAAACTTTTTTCTATTTACAAGTTAGAAAAATTAGAGTGTATAAACTTATATAGTAAGCAGATAAAAAATATTCCCAGGAGCTGTATTTTCTACAAAGGCTCCCTGAACTTCATCAGTTCTGCAAATGTTTTGTCATGATGTATGAAGGAATTAGATACGTTAAGAATCTGACGTGCTGTGTTTTTCCAGAAGTGAAAACCTTCCAGATGTGAGTAATGCTGTTTTATTTTTTATTGCTATTTCTTTTTCTTTTCTTTTGAAGGATGGTATTATGAAAACATTTGAGCATGATGTCTTATTTGAAATTATTATGTAAATCATGAAGATGCATGCTGGCAATTGCATTCTGGAAGGTATATGAATATTCTTTTGAGAAAGCTAAGGATGTGGAGATTTTAAACGATTCTTCTACACACACATATATCCTCTAAAATCAAAATATTAATAAAACTTCAATAGTATTAATATGCAATAGTTTGTCATTAAATCCTAATAAGGCTCCATTGAGTGGGGAGTGAGGGACATCTAATGAGGAACCATTTTTCTTTTAGCTGTTTCCAGAATGTAGGAGCACAAAACAAAAACAAAAAACAAAACAGGGAAAATAGTTGTGAGCTGGGGATGCCTGCATGAGATGCATAGAATTATTCAGTGTTGAGGAATATTCCAGGTGCTGGTGGCTGGGGGTGCTGCTGTTGTGCTCTGGCTGGGGGGCAGCAGCTGGAGCCCCAGGCAAACAGCTGTGAGTGTCCTTTTCCACTTCAGTGCTTTTCAGCAGTTACACCACATTAATCAGCAGCCTCCAGCACTCAGAGTTTGGTGAGCTCCTTGTGAGAGTGTTCTGTAGGTTTGCTGGCAGCTACATTGCATCTTCTTCACTGGCTGGTGGAGCTGCAGATTGCATCAATGGATTTTAAAAACGTTATTTCGATCTCTGGTATATTTGTTGGTATTAGACATACTGTGCTTAATGTTGCTGATTCCATTGTAGTGCTTGCTGTCTGATCTGCTGCTTGCGTGTGTTATCCATCTGCTTCTGAACATTTTATCACAACTTTTGCAAACAACTGAAGAATTAGAGTCAACTTGAAGATTTTTGAGGAAAAATACAGGGGGCAAGGGGCTGGAGAATGTAATGCAAGAATGCTTTAAATCCAAGTTGAAAAACTGCTGTTCAGTAAAAAACAATGAAGATACTATTAAGGAAAATTATTCTCCTGATCTTCCAAACCTTTACATTTTAGATTGCACATTTTACAAAAGTTAAAATTTTGTTTGTTTTAAATAGAGAAGAAGGTGGATGTCACACCTCTGATAGAATCTGCAAAGCTTGAGTACATGCTGTCACTTCTAAAAGAACCTTAACTTTCCTTGTCTTAACAAGTGATATTCCCCCTCTTGTGGAAGGACACATTACAAAAACTATGATAAGGGTTTTTTCTAGTTAGACCATTTGGGAATTCTGTTATTTTTCATGAAATATTTTTGATGCTGTCATAATTATCCACATAATTGCTATGTCCTATTTGTGCCTGGCTGAGAGCCTTCTGTCTACTACTCTTGCCACAGACATCACTGGAAATAAAAAGAAATGTGAAATAGCTTGTGTGGATACAGACTCCTCAGAAAGGACAGGCTGGGATGATGAGGAGGAGAGGGATTGCTTGGTGCTCCTCTGTGGGACTGGTGATGGGGTCTGTTCATAGCTCATGGGTCAGGAGCAGAGGGGGGTGGCCTAAGTGGACTTGTTATGCATCAGCAAACATATTTCATATTTTCATTAAGTTTGCTGATAGTGTGGGCATTTTGCACAGTTTTACCTCTCTGCCCAACTTTTAATCTAAAAATAAGGTAAAGCAGACTAAATTTGAACATTTTTGCTTTGTAAATAAAATTGAATATTAAATCTCATATTCAAAATCCTGTGTCTGAAATTCTGTATCTTTTTCCTGCAAGACTTCTTTATGCATTTGAAGAAGTGCACACAAGACAGGTTATTTGTACAACATAAGAAAGCAAGTCTCAGTAGAGGATTTCTGCTAGTCTCACTTCATGCAATGTAAGGTACACATCACAACGATGCATGTACCGTCGAAGTTTATCTGATGCACAAACTAAGCTATTATTACTTTCACAGAATGGCCTTTCCAAAACTCATTAAAAATGAGTATTGAAATAGTCTTTATAAATTTCAAATGCAACTGCAACAGTTTGCAGTCAGAAAACAAAAAAATACAATTTTATTTAGCCCCATCCCTTTGTTCAAGATCAGACTGGATGGAGCTCTGAGCAACCTGGTCTGGTGCAACGTGTCCCTGCGCGTGGCAGGGGGGTTGGAACAAAGTAAACTTTAAGGTCCCTTCCAACCCAAACCATTCTATGATTCCATTATTTAAAGGGCTGAAATCTAATATGCATTTTAGGAAGGGGTGAAAAAAATCCAATCCTGTACTGCACACTGTAAAAATAGATGAGAACTACTGACTGTTATATTAGAATCTATGTAAACAGGCCAAGAAGAGAATGAACTGGTAATGGTATAAAGCTTAATTTTTGTTTATTAAAGCACTGTGCATATTAGCTATATATTGTTCAGAGTAAATTATAAATTTTACAGAGTTTTTAAATTTAAACTCTCAGTAAATTTTAATTCAAGAGCCTTAAAAATTATAAAAGTAACTTCACTTCTAAATTTTGCACATGGTATATCTCACAAGCATTTCCTTTTGAAGTATTGAAGTGAGGGAATAGGTAATCCATAACTATACCGAGTAACTCAAATTGTATTTTAAATTTTGGAACTAAGATTCTTCATGTTGCTCACATGCACATGGACATACAAAAAATACATGGACATAAAATATATGTTCTACATATTTGTTACTTCAGTTCATTTTCTAAAGTAATGACATAGTTAAATTTCTGATGTCAGGGCTGAATGTATCACTGGCACACAATGCACATGACATTCTGTTCATTCAGTTAATGGCTTCAAGGATAGTTTAACCAAGTATTACTGGCACACAGTGCACATGACATTCTGTTTGTTCAATTAATGGCTTCAAGGATGGTTTAACCAAGTATTTGAAGAACTATACACCAAGATTAGAGATATGTATTGAATAACTTTTTATCTCTTAAAAATAGTCACTTCTTTTTATAATAGCATAAATCAAAAAGCAAGGTGGTGGATGCGGGGTGGGAATATGAGTCTCAAAGCTGGGAAAAAAATAGTTGAGGAAGTTATTAGTGGCCTCAATAACATTTTAAAACTGAGCAAGTACCTTCCAAAAGTTTACAAAATACCGAAATTTGATCACATTTTTCTAAATGCAGTGTAAAACAAATGAGTAAACATGAAGCATGATTTTCAAAGAATATTTTAGTTTTAAAGGGATCTCTGATGGTCCTCCAGACTGACATCCAGCTCACAGCAGCACTAGTTTCAGATAGAGGAAATTATTCTGTCTTTCGTTTTATGAGCATCATCTTGTATGTGGAAAAAGGGGAGGGAAGGCAGCTGAGAACTCCGTAGACACAGTCAGAGGAGAAATGCATGTTCTGTGTGTTTGCTTCAGGCTATAGGTCCCTTGTTTCTGTGTCCATGCCAGTCAAAGGGGCCACCTCAGAAATGTTTTATAGGAAGGTTTCCCCAGTTTGAGCTGAGTTTTCCAGTTTCTTCAGGCTCAATCTCCTAGGTCATAATGAGGGAGATGTTTCCTTGGGGTTTTCTGATCACTTGGATTGATAGAGCCAGCTGACAGACTACAGCAGCTTTGAAGGTATTTCTGCCCATTCAGCCTATTTATAGTACTGGTGTGTTTTATTCAGTGGAATTAACTCACCTTATTCCTTTAGACAAGTCTTTCATTCCATCCTTATTGTTAACTCTGCCTTTGTTATATGAGCTATCATGCTTAGTGCTTTTCAGAAAAATAATTTTATTGGAAAATAGCTAAAGAGTTACAGAGACTGTAATCTCCTTCTGCTAGGGATTGTTTGAGTTACTGAAGAATTATCAGTTGTTTCTTGAGACTCCCAGAGCTCTCAGCCGTGTACCCTGGTGGTTGTGAGCGAGTTCCTTGGCAAAGAAATCTGCTTACCATGTTTGGACTGATGGGGAGCAACTCACCCTTCATTTTCTGCTTGAATTTCAGTTTGTCATTTTTGGTTTGCAATTTTCCATTTCCAAGGATCTTTTTTTTCATGATCACACCTCCCTCTAGTTTAGCAGCATCTCCACGTCTCATTAAAACGGTTTCTATTTCTTGCACCTCTTTTATAACAGTGTTACAAGACTGAACTGGACATTACTAATGAACTTTGTCACACAGCATTAGCTATCCCTCTCAGCAGATGCTTGAACTTTTATAATTCTCCCTGAGCCTTTCTACATCATGGAACCAGTCCCAATGAGCATGGAGTGTTTCTGACACACTTTGTTATGTGGCACCAAATACTTTGCTAGTTGGATGTAAACTACACAAGTTATTACACAGAAATTGCTCATTTCATAGGCCTTTCACCTCTTTCAGAAAAACTTCTCCATCTCAGAGTAGGTAATAATTTCTTTGCATGTGCAATTCTTGCTGTGACTGCCAGGAAGAGTTCCACCCATACAATGATTTTTTTCAAAATCTGGATTTCATCCATGAGTATCTGGTCTCAGGCCAGGGAGTTAATATCAAATAGTTTGCAGCAGAAACTCTCTGTTATAACTCATAGAGTACGTAATGAAAAAAGTGACTTGGAAATGGAATATCCTAAATTCTTTGGCCATCTTCCTCAGCCATCCAATCCTCAGAACGCATTTGGATTTTTATTTACTTTCTGAAGTGCTGATAGCCCTAATTTTTCCCAAGATCCTCTTAAAGTTATGGAGTTTTGGGAGTAAAAGATTTGTGTGTTGGATAATGAACTTTCAACCCCATATGAAATGACATAATGCTCTTGAAAGAGACTGAGGTGGATATGCCTCATTCCAAATGTGGGTGACTTAAAGGGTCTCATTATGGAAAAATAAATGGAGCTTCATACTTATAATTACTTTAGCTGACATGTTTAGCTGAGCAGCAATAAAACATACATCATCTTAATATATATTGTTGATCTTGCCAATGATTTATACCATGCAAGCTGAAATTACCTCACCCAGTTAGAGAGAATGAAGTCAGTGAAAAGCAGCTAAAGATAATTAAGCTAGACAAAGTGGCAAGTAGATTTTTCACTGCTTAATATATGCTATTATGAATTATTTAAATACTAAAAGACAACATGAAATTCCTTTCTTTTAACCATAATTGGTCCTGCTGTGGATGTGTTCAAACAAAAAAAGGTATTTCAGATATTTCATAACAGTAAATAAACATGGGTTTTTTTCATTTTGACAACTACATTAAAATGTGCAGATTTTAAGCTAAGATCTCCAGCCTTGACATTCTTCTGATGAATCATGGATACAAAGCAATAGCAAGAGAACTTTGCTGTTTGAGGGGTGAGTCTGAATACACTTCTGCTTGGGAGAGAAAATTTTTCTTTAGGTGTGTTTCTTGCAGTCTTTTCTAATCTGAGAGAAGTCAGCCTGGTGATGACAGGAACTGGGAACCTTTGTAATAAGAGAAAATAAAATTGTGTACTCCTGTACCTTTTCTCCTTTTCTGTTTAAGATGATTATTCTTTAGGTAAAACATGCAGAATTTATACTTCTTGGGATATTTTCAAGCACTTTAGCATAAAGGGAGATAATTATATTTTATTCTCTAACAGTATCCTTCTTTTCAATTTAGCCCTCAGGGCACTTTTTGTAGCATCATTGTGCAAGATGGGCTTGTAAGGTTCATATACTTTTTAAGTGTTCCATAATGAAAATCAGATGAGCAATTTCACACACACACAAAAAAAGAAAATAAAAAAAAGTAGTAGCTCAAACCTAAGATTTAGAGAAAAAGAAAATCCATATGTTTTTAAATCTTTTGTCGTTGTTTGTCATTTTGTAACAGCTTGGAGCAATACTTAGTCCAAGATTTCAAACAGAACATGGTTAGCTCTTTAGTCATGGTTAGGCAGTCGCTTAAGGCCACCATCACTTATGTTCTGTATGCCAGTGAACACAGGAAAACAGAAATTTCTTCAAGGCAAAGGCCTGATTTAATAAGCTGGTTTCTTAAACCAACTGCGTTCTTAAAGTTTCTGGTTACTCCTAGCTTTTGTTTATGACTGAGTTCTAAAGTTCTAAAAAATGCTCCTATGCAAGCCGAATCTTTATGATGTGTTGTGAATTAAATTTCTATGCTGTCAGTGGAACACAGGTGCATCTTTGTGCTTCTTATAAAGGCCACTGATTTGCTGTGGTAGATAAGGCCATAGAGGTTAAACGTTTTGTCTGCAATATGATGAGTTGTACAACAGGAAAGGGAATTGCATTATAAAAGGATGTGGAATGAGAAAATGAGATGGAACTTCAAATCTCTAGGAAGTGTTTGGATATGCAGTTTCCTGAGAAACAGGAAATCCTGAACCTGTTCAGCCTGAACATAAATATCTATGGAAGTAAATTAATTTTAAAGTGACCAAAGTACTTGGATTTTAAAAGTGTTATTTTTCTGGTTCTGGATGATCTTAGAGAAGAAGATTTACAGTACTATTCATTGAATGAATATTTCATTGATTTCTTATACAGCTGCTTAACTAAAGGCTTTATTCTGGTTTATAATTTACAGTTTTATAAAGCATTTTAAAGACATCAAATATGAATGCATTTTGGGTCCCAGTGTAGGCAATGGAAAGGAAGATTGAGGATGGTCAACACCTTGGAAACCCAAATCTCTTAAGAACCATTTGAATGTGGAGCTACTCCCAGCCAGCAGTAACATCTGGTTTTCACAACAGCTTAAATAACTTTCCAGATGGATGTTGCTTATGTTCCCATTTCCGTAGACAGGGCTGACATTGTGAAAAAGGAGTGAGAAGCTTGAGGATTTGTTTACAGCATCTCTACAGTGCTTAACTTGTTCTTACTGGCAAGTCATCCATTTCATGGAGCTTGAGAGTCATGGAATTGTCATGGTTGGAAGGGATCTCCTGAGATCGTCCAGCATAACCCCCTGCCCAGGCAGTTTAAATCTCTTGGCACATGTCCTGGTTCTGGCACAGAGCAGCAGGAGGTGGAATGGCCAAGGCTGTAATGTTACTCGATATCAACTTATGTCATTGCCAGGGGTGGGGGAAAGGGATTCTCTCTTTTTTCCAAGATGAAGGACATTCTTTTCCAGTGGGAAAAAGCATGGTGTGGTGGGGAAGAGTCAGATGGCACCTGTTGTGTTTTTCTGTGTAAATAGTTTCTTTATCTTATACCTTTTGTTATTAATATTGTTACTGTTACTGTTTGTGTTCTTATCTCATTGCTGTTTCCAGTAAATTGTTCTTATCTTAACCCATGATTTTCACCTTTTATGCCTCCACTTCCCAGCTCCATCCTGGAGCAGAAGCCGGGAAGGGAAGGAGGGAAGCGTGAGCAATCAAGCAGTATCTGGTTTGGGAGAGCCCTGGTGGGGGCACTGAAGTGGGGAGTACCATTCCTAAGCCACAGCAGTATGTTAGCTATGGAAAGAAATCACATTTAGTTTCTGAAGATGTTACACTGAATGTTGAATAGAGAGTAATATGAGGAGTGTCTTGAATTCTGAAGGAGACATTACTAATCTGCTGGGTGCATCACACAGTGGGGGAAGCAGGCAGAAGGCTGCTGCAGCCCCCTGCCAGGCTCTCTGCTGGATCCTTCATCCCTCATGTGCTCCTCTCATTTTAAATTTCTGAAGCAAGCTGAGGGCAGTTTGTCCAGCTCAGGAGGGCTGAACGTTTGTACAGAATGGAAGTGAAGGTATGTATAAGTGTTTAAGAGTGCAGCATGAGGATTTTTAGGGGTTTGGGGGGATGGAAAACCGTCTGGGACAGCACTGAAGGGCTGAGTATGCAGAAAAAGGCAGAACTGGTGTAACCTTATCCATACTGACTTTTGGCTCTGGTTTTTGAACTGAAACCTCCTCCAAACTTTGCTCAGTTTGCAGCCCAAAAGATGCAGGGAGTAAGGGAAAAATGAAGCAGTGTGGACAGTGAAGGGTCCATTTCATTTTCCGGTCCTCTGTTACTTATCAGCATGGATGTTTTCTATGAAGTTCAATCCTAGTTATAATACAATTTATACAGCAGTATAAACAATAAATTAATTTTTTCTTCCTAAATTAAAAATAACCTAGGACAGCTTTTTCATTTCAAAAAACTTACATTTTCTTTAGCAACGTTACTGTCCGCTCCCCACTCAGGGTTGCATATGATATGACAGATAACAATGGCCCTGTCCTAAAGATCTCTACATTTAAATATTTTGTCTTGAAGAAAAAATTTGAGTGTAAATTGTGTCCTTGGAAGCCTTTGGGCCTTCAAATCCCTTTAGAAAGAACTAACACCATACAGAACATCTGACAGAAATAAAATTCAGCAGTATAGATTTGTGGAAAGTAATTTTGAAACATTGGTGTTGCACTGGTGTTTCCTCAGAAAAAATGTGCAGCACCTCTTATTTTCAGAAGAAAAAGAAATTAAGCTGAACTGTACACCCACTAGAATAGAGACAGTGCTGTGCTCCTATGCACTGCAGTCATGACTTGGACTCTGTTGCTGTGCCACAGAGCAAGCAGGGAATGCACTCACTAGATCAATCAGATTGCTCTCTTTGGTATTGTTTACAATAATTGTTAATTAGTTTCCTAGGATAGTACCTCATTTGCGGTCAAAATAAAATGTACACCAGATGGAGAGAAAATGAATTCCAAAGCAGTAATCTATTCATATACATAATTATTCCTTGGAACGCTAATGGTGGTGGTTTTTGCTGTTTAAACTCCAGCAACAGATAGATCAAGCAGATGAAATTGCTTAAACATTATTCAGGATTTTATTGGATAAACCATAAACAATTGATATATGATTGCTTTTTGACTGGCTTTTTTCATGTGTTTTAATTTGATATTGTAATTAACAATTTTTCATTTAGAGAATTTGAGTCCAAATTTAAAGTTGCAGAAAATATTAGGATGTGCTTAAAGTGTTATTTCTAATATGTTTCAGCATTTTTGCTATAAGTCCTGCTTTTCCTTAGTTCTGAAATTGGCTTTTAAAATGTGATGTATGGATGTCTTGATTTAGAAACAAATACATTCTTAAAAATGAAGACAAAATACTAGGTATGGAATGTTTGTAGATTTTGTGTCAGTTTTTTTTCTGGAACAACTTTAAACTTAAAGAATCTCTTAGACCTTATGAAAAATAATAAAAAAGCATAAATTACTTTATCTTTAGAAATGTTTTATTTATATCCTGCCCATGTTTTTATTCCTGTAGGCTATTTAATTTGGAATCAAGATTATTGTTATATTCTTTTATGCTAAGAATCTGATCATTCATGTCATTTCTCTCTCCCCTAAAATTAAAGGGCTTTGTTATTTCTCACTCACCCTTTTGAAAGAATCATGTTGTTACAAAGACAAAACTGATTCAGGAAACATATTCCTAAGTATGTAATTAGTAAGTAATTTCAGTGGGAATCTCAATGTGGTTGAATTTAAGGATGTGCTTAGTAAGCTTCTTCAACTGATCCAAATTTACTTACTTTGGAATAATTCTAGTATGTCTATTACTTCTATAGTAAGTAACTTTAAGGATAAGTAAGTCAAAGTTCCATAAAGTGGTGCGGATTCTTTTCCCTATGCAGATATTTTTTTGTGCTTAGAATAAAGGATTGCTGGAATGCAAACTTTGGAGACTTTTGGCTATGGGGACTTTGGGCTTGATATTTTTGCTTTGAGCAATGAAATTGGCTGAGAGATGAACTTTTATACTTCTGTACAAACTGTGAGGGATATCTTGGCTATACTCTAAATATTTTGTCACCTTCCTGAATCTGAACATTTCAGTAAGAGGGTGTTTAAGGAACACTTAATTCAATTTTGGTTTTTATGTTTATGTAATAAAAATGTAGAAATGATGAACTAAATTCACGTCTCTGTCCCATTAAGATGATGTTAAGAATGTTGTAGTTGGTGCCCAAATATATGGAGGTGACAAAACCAACAAAACCAGAGCTGGTCAGGGGACTTTATTTGTACTTTACTTTTAAAGGTCTTTAGAAATCAACATTTTATGTGCAATCAGATTGTACTCCCAAATAAAGAAGATCAGACTATTTTCATCACTGTCTAAAAATATAACATTAAATATTTTATAAAAGACAATTATTTAAAATATGTAAAGAGATCCTATGAAGATTTTCTTTTTGACATTCACCTAATTTATGTAATGTATATGATGCTTTTCTGTTGGGTATGGGATAAATCAAAATCCATTTCTGACAAGGAGAAAAGCATATAACTGAAGCTTATACAGTATTGTCACAGAGCAAATATTCACATAGGCACAATGTCTTGTCTGTGTAGGAAGACATCCACACATACAGGTTAAACATTTAGAAACCCTGGAAAATAAATGTACATAGATAATTCTGTAGAACACTAAAAATTATCTGTAATTTATGTACAAAAATTGTTCTGTCCAGGTTTTATTGTTAAATGTACACGTTCTAATTTATGCTGAAATATTTATTCTGTTTTCTTTTTCAAATCAGTTTCATTACAGCACGAAGTTTGACAGTGTTTCCTGTGTGATATTATATCGACATTGGTTTAAGTTTTTGATGTTTTAAATAACACAATTTACAAATACGTGTAGAAATGAATAAGGCAACATCAAAGTGGTGGATATTAATTATACTGGCAGATGGAATAAGTCTTTGGTAGCAGACAGGGGCCTCATTTATCAACCACTGGGATCTAGCATAGCTTGAGGCAGCAGAAGGTCAAAGAAGAGCTGGAAAATGGAATCGTGGTGCATGCAGCCAAGTGGGTGCTGTCTCTAACAGCTGCCCAAACCTTTGGGCTCCACTGGAGGTTCTCATCACTCCTTTTTAGTTCTTTCCAGTTGTGTAAAGGATGGTCATGAGACATCTCACTGCTTTATCTTCTCATGAGCTGCTGAGTAAAATTTCTTTCTTCCATTTATGGATGGACAGAGAGTGTCTGAAATGTAAGAGGGGATCATGCACAGAGCTCCTCTGCCCATGGACACCAAAATAGTTGTACGTGACAAAGTTGTGCCAGCACAGAGAGGTGAAATTAGTCTTGTTTCTCATTTCTTTGAAGCCTGGAAAGGCCCGAAAAGTCTCTCTGAGTTAATCAAAGTTTCTCCTTCTCGTTCTGGTAACTAAGTTTTCTGTAGAAATTGTCCTGAGGTGTGTTTCGAAGCAAGTTAGTTTTTTTTTAAATTACTGTATCTTGAAGGAAGTTTCCCCTCCCTCCAGTGAAATCCTACTACAATTTCAGCTGTGGCAAAACTAACTCAAAGTATTTATAGTTTGAAACAACAAATCTATGCTATATATGCCTTATTTTATGCACTGTCCTGCCCAATGTCTAACTTACAAATATTGCATATTTCTGAATGAGGGAAGTAATTCTAAACTGGGAAAGTGTGCAGCTGATCAGTCATTAAGAAACCCCCAGTGAATAATTGCATCAATGCATTTGAGCACATGGGGACAGGTTTTAATAGGGTGGAAGGGAAATTCTTGTATGGAATATGGGAGTCAGAACAAATAAATCTTGCATAAAGGGAGGAAAATAATTTGTAAACCAGTGTAAGAGAAGACAAAGGCAGCACAAGAGCTAAAAAGATTTAAATTTTAGAAGTAGAAATGGAAAAGGATATATAACAGGGAAGTAAAAAAAGTGGTTTGTCATTTGCAAAGATCAGGAACTAAACTAAAGCAACTGCTAAGCACCTGACTCAGCAAACTATCCAGCCATATGCTCAAGTGCATTTTTACTTAACAAAGCACTCCACAGTCAATTAAGCAATCACTGGAGTCAGGAGGAATCTTTCCATAACAGCTATGAGAATTTAATCTCTTAGATTTTATTCCTTTTTAATTTAGTAACATGTTGGTTTTGTGCTCCCATTGTTTATGAGATTAGACAATATGAGGTTGAGACAACAAAGATTTTTATAGTTTCTATATAAAATTCTAAATGCATGTATAATGAAAAGCACTCTCTCTTTACTTTACAGAAAGTATTTGAAAAAGTTGCATCAATCGCTAGGTTTCTGCCTTGGAAATATGTCTTAAAGATACAGAGTTTGAAGCATGTAGGAGAGAAAATTGGCATGAAATTATTTCAGTTGTCTGTACTCCCTCTTCATAACAGGAAAGAGTGGTAGCTTTATAAGATTTGGAGCTATCTAGGACAAATATTGATTATTTGGGACAGGGTAGAGTTCTGCACCAGTTGTTCAGTAGCAGTGGTGCATTTCTCTTGCCCTGATGAGCTTCCCTGCTCCCTCAGACAGCCCAGAATGGTCTGTGCCAGCCCTCTTTATCAGCTGTCCTCCACTTGCTAGTTGGTGCCATGTTCATATTCCTAAGAAAAAGCAAATACTATGTTGTGTGATGTAGATAATTGCCTTAGAGACCCAGGAAAGGGATCATGTTCAAAACTTTGAGATATTTACTGAGACTACCTAATTTACTGTTATCTATTGGTATTGGTCTAAACTAAGTAACAGCTGATAATTAAAAAAGCACAAACCTACTGCCTTTTCTTCATCAAGGAGGTCATTAGCAATCACATCAGAAGAGGAAAAGAATATATCCTAATTAGTGTGAGGCAGAACTATAAAGACAGAATGAATTGTTCAAGGTCACCTAGAAGAGATTTTTTGCTGTAAATATAATTAGGACAAATTGTTCAACTCATGGAGTCGAGTACATGCAAGCATGATCATACATGGAATTAATTTTTAAAATAATCAATTGTTTAAAATAGCACCCAGTTGCATAAAATTAACAAGTAGCAGTATTTGGTTGGCTTTTCTTCTCAATTCTGTATTATGCAAATTAATATGGACTGTGGTTTGGGATTTGGGGACTATGGAGCTGAGTAATGGGCATTTTGAATAAAATATATGGACTCATCTATATGGCCTATATGATTGAGCAATCTTTTTTTTTTTTTTTTTTTTTAGTTCATTTTAATGGAATCTTAAGCACCTGGCATGTGAGTCATGGTGTTCTCAGCTATCCAGCACCAGTGTACCAGTGGGCTGTTTTTGTTCCTATGATTTGGAAGAAATTGCAGAAGGGGTAGCAACAGTCCTGATTTCAGGGCACTTGGCAAGTATACTGGGAGATTTAGTTTGAATTATTTGTATACTTTTGAAATTTGGAATTCTTATATTTTTATAATCTATGGATGCATGTATGGGAAAGTTTAAAATACATTTTTTTAAACTGAAGTATTTTGTGTGTCTCTAGTCACTAAGTCCCAGGCAAGGATGATAATTTTTATTAAAGTAGGAAGATAGTTCAGTGTGGCTGTTTGTTGTGTGACTTTTCTGAGTTTACTGTCTTGTAGAAGTGAAATCATTTAGAGAACTAATCTTCTTATGTCTCTGCATATCTTTCATGCTTATTTCTGGAACTAGTAAAAGCTGATGTTACAATTCATATTATTATTAGTACAAACCTTTTTGTCTACTCTTTAATTTGGCAGCAATTGATTTCCCGTATACTCACTCATGATTATGAAGTCAGTGTGGCAAACAACAACTTTGGGGAGAAAAATCATTAAAATCACAAATTTAAGAGTAACCTCTTTTTTTATTCAGTATCTAATATGCATTCTTCATGTGAAAGTTTCTGTTAAGTGTGCAGACTATTAGATAGTGGTCTCATAAAATATCTTTTCAGATATTTTAAATTGCAATGAGATAAGAAAAGACTGCATAGATATGTTAATGCTTTTGGATTACTTCTTCTCAAGAAGTGTTTTAGCCTTCTCACAGGCTGCATGGAATTTGCTCAGCTATGATCCTGGAATTCTGTCAGTTTGCTGTCTCTTGGGGCAGGAAGATATTAGCTACTTAAATACTAAATTTTAATTATTACACTTCACAGGCCTTCCTTTCTGAATGGCTGTACTTTCTGTCATATGTTGTAAAATCTATTACCACTGTGATTTATATTATGACAGCCTACAGTTCTGGATTAATCTGCTGGTTTAAAAATACACTGTTAACTTAGTTTCCTCAGTGAGGTAATTAAGTATCTGTTTCAGCTGGATGAAATTAATTTAACGAGTGAAGTATATTGACACTCTAAAATTGCAGGTTTTTCTGATTAATGCTTTCACTGACTGATGTGTCGCTCTAAAATACTTAGCACCACACTTTGTTGTAAGAGAGGATAGAAATGAGGCACTTAGAGGTTTTTGCACAGGGAGAGAAGAGTGTGATAAGGTATTTTATCACATGATGCAAAAGAAAAGATTTCATCTCCTGAAGAGTCTGGAGGCAAGGTATTTCTGATTAACCAGATAGTGATATCCTCTCTCTTTAGATTGCCAGAACAAAAAAATTTGTATTGAAGAAATGTTATGTATTTTGGGATAATCTGTGATTTAGTATTCATTCCACTGCCACGACATGATGTAACCCTCTATAGAGAGGAGCACAGTGAGGGGGTTAAGCACAAGAACAGTTTGTCCCTCCTGAGCAAGGTCCTGAGCACCTTGATCTGGCTTTGAAGTTATCCATTCTTTGAGGAAGTGTTTGGATGAGATGGCCTTCAGGTGTCCCTCCCTTCTTAAATTATTCTCTGCTTCTCAGGTTATCTGGAGATAAAGTCCTTCAGGAATGCTTGTTTCATGATACTGCTTCCCAAATCGTTCTCTCATGAGACAATCCATAATAAGTGAGCATCTAAATGTTCTGTGGCTGATGACATTATGTTCATTCAGGTAAATGGTAACTTGAGGGGTTTCACTTCTTGAACATAGGTACATTTTAGACCTATCTGGTGTTTGTCTACCTCATAAGACTGTTGCACCTGAATTCCAGGGAAAACAGAACCCTGTTGTGGGAGGTGTTAAGGAAACTCCTGTCTGACCACCCAGAAGTGACTCAGTCTCAGTCCCATCCCCTGAGCTGGGACCAAAGCTCCTTCACAGAAGGAGCCCAACAACCCCATGAGTGCCCTGCACAGTGTGTGATTCCCTACATACTCCACACTCACATATTCCAATCAGGTTCTCTAACTGGCTCAACCCCAGATTTCCCATATTAGTCTTAGAACTCTGGATCCTTAAAATAATTTAATCATGGTGCAACAGAATAACCTCTTGTGCTGAGAAGTGGAGCCTGAATAAAGGACTCCCTGGGGCTTTTATAACCTTACCTTAGGTGTGCAATAGTTTGGGGTCTTCCTGTTGTTTCATTGGGTCCTGCTGTGTCTCAGTGCCAGGTCACCTGGCTGCCGTCACAGGTCCCCAGCCCTTTGCAGTTCATGGCCTCTTGCCACGGGCTCCTGCCACCCAGAGCCCGATTTGCAGCTGGCTCTGCAGCTGCGCCCTGAGCTGCCTGCATTGATTGTACTCTTCTACAGGAGCTCAGATTTGGCCCTCCCAGCTGCATCTGTGGCCCAGTGTCCCACAGCATCTGGTCGGCCAGGTCTCAGCACCATCACTTACAGATTAGGTCTCAGACATGAGAATGGATATTCTTCAAGATGTGCTTAAAGGCTCAGTACACGCTGCTTTGAAATGAAAGGATGCCCAGAGTGAGCAGAGGCTTTGCCTCATTCTCTGGAAATCAAGGCTGGAACTGAAACCAGTGAAGATCTGCTTCTGTGGTGTGGTTACTCCATTCCACAGGCTGCTGAGCATCCACTGGTCAATAAGATATGCAAGAGAAGGGGTCATTTGAGTTTGAATTTTTTTGTTTCCTAAGTTGAAAAGTTCTCCTTTATTTGTGTGGCTTATAGGCTGGCTTGTGCACTCAGTAATCAGAAAATCTGGTTTACTCTGTCGTAACTTTTGGTTAAGTGAAATAATATGAAGAAACCAATGCCTGTGATTTAAATATTTTTTCAACATGTGTTCTTGATGTTGAAACCTTAAACAGCGTTTCTCTTGCACAGACAAATCTGTGTCAAGGGGAAGAGGTTACCACAAAATATTTCTGTTAAATGCCACTGTTTGTGTTAATAGATTTATGTATTTTGCCTATCAAGACGTTTTCTCTAATGTAAGAGTTCTTAAATCTGTTTCTAGTCCATTCTGTGACACTTAACCCAGTTTAAAAAGAAAAAAAATAAGCTCTCTTTGACTAATTTGAAGGTAACCTTCAAACAGCTGCTAAAAACAACCTTAAGAGAAAATGAAAAATTACATTTTCTTAAGAAGGTATTTTCCATAGGGAGTGGACACTACTATGTTTCTTATTATCATTTTAGATATGCTAAAATAATCTAACTTGCTAATAAATTTTTTTAAAAAATTTCATTAGCTATTTATGGCAATTTATTAGCAGACATGTCATTAGGAACAGAGTTTAAGAGCATGATTGCACTATGTTGTTTTTTTTTTTTTTGCTTATTCTACACTCCCTTCGCCATTCATTAGGTGTGCACAGAGCAGACTGATCCTGAGCATAAGGAGCTCCCATGGTTCAGTACCTTCCTAATCAAGCAGTTGACCTCCTGTCTTAAATTTCTGAATTTCTGACCAGTAAACACATTGAAAATTTAGGGAGTAAATCTTTTTTTGATGCTACAGATATCTGATTTTCAACTAACTGTGTTAATAAACTATATAGTTAATATTATCCAGTTCAAAACCCACCATGTCACGGCACAGCGTCAGATGGGAGCCGCGCCCTCGCATCCTGCGATAGCCGAAGGGAAATACCGGGCGAAGCCACTCGATGTCAGTGTTGCTTCACGGAGTTTTGCCTAGCACAGCATCCTTAAAAGAGCTGAAAAGTCCATTTTACAGAGAAGATGTTTAAGTAGAGCCCAAGCCTTTTGAGCCACGCCTGGCTTTTGTGTTGCCTCGCTGTTACTGTCCCCATAGTGTCGTAAATTTTCTGCGTGATGAGGGGATGGAGATTATAGCTTTACGTGTTTTGTGAAGGGTGAGAATCATATCTTTCTCGGTTTAGGTCCACGTTCAAGTAATTGGTGACTGAAATCAGTGTTTTTGAAGTTAATTATTACTGAAAATGCATTGCATCCAAGCATGGGAGATAAATTGGCAAGCTTTTGAGTTTGTGGATTTTGTCTGGCTTTGATACAGCAGAAATTCAGAGGGGAAAGTTATTTAAACATCAGTAATAAGTGATTTGCATACTTACACATATGCTTCTTCTCTGGCTAGTGTTGTGGTTTAACCCAGGTTTATGTAATACATGTGGTTGATAGCCTACTTTTTTACAAATTCTCAAAATTCAGGAATGCTGTTTTGAACAGTGTGGATTTCTATCACTGTGTTGTTGCATTTATCAGCACTCTGTTTTAATTCTAGTCATTTGTATTATTTTCCCATGTGCTACGTTCTGCAATATATGAACTGCACAATTTGGTCTCTCTAAATTATTTTCCATCACGCTCTTTTTAATATTTGACTTTCATTACTATCCAGTTGTACTTTGTCAAAATACTTTAAATTGTTCATAGGAAAAAATTGTCTAAGAATTTTAGCCATAGTTGCTAAGGACACAAGCTTTACGTGACCAAGATTTTTGCCTGTCTTATTTTCCTAAGTCTTTCACTTAGTATCACCTTAATAATTTAGCCATGCTTATCTTATTTGACAGAAACAGAGCAGCACCAAAACTGAGTTCATAAAAATTTTGGTCAGGATAGAGGACAAGAATGAACAGCAATTAGTTTCTGCACAGAATAGAAAGGTGAGGAAAGCTCAATCATTATGTATTCATTATATATTCAGATCTAAATCTTAAGATCTAATGTATTTTTGCCAGCGGCCAGCCAGCAGGTGTGTGTAGTTTTGGGTTAATGATAGCACATCCTTCCCTTTACCCAGTGATGGTGGAAGGGAGGACTTTGGGAAATGAGTTGGATACTCTGGATTTTCTTGAGGGGAAAAAATTATGCACAGCAGCAGGAGCACAGGTTCAGTTAGTTCAAACTGGTTTAATGCTGGATGTTTGCAGATATTTAGTTCCTTCCTGAGAAAACTTACAAAGATCAAGTCCCACTGCATAAAAATATTCACTGCAGAATCACAGTGGTTAAGGTTGGAAGGGAGCACAGTGGGTCATCTGGTCCAACCTCCTTGCTCAAGCAGGGCCATTCCAGAATGCATGGCACAGGATTGTGTCCACATGGTTCTTGAATATCTCCAGTGAGGGAGACTCCACATGTTCCATTTTTTTTTCATCTATGCCTGTCTGAGGTGTGAATAAGTTCATTTAAGTTCTATGAGTGTATGTACACATAGGTATAGTTTTTGAACTTGCCTGCCAGTTTATGTGACATCTAAAGGCAGTTCTCATGCAAGAACCCAAAGAATTCCTCCAAAGATTTTCCTGCTTCCATAAGAAGTGGATTTAGGGCTTCTCTGTCAGAGTTCACCACAATTTTTCCTTTTGGGGTCTAAATTGGAGTAAGGTGTCAGATTATTTTTTTTTTAATCCCTTGAGGCCAGAGCTAGAGAATCAACCCCCTTTTCTTCATATATCCACCATGTATGTAGACTTCTCATGTATGTAAATGTTAGAGGACCTGAGGTCACCCCATTTATTTTTGGAACTTGTTGCAAATCAGGATTTAAAAGCCCACCATATCTGAATCATGATGCCATAAATATCTCCTTCTATATATTATCTGTATTCTAATTTTTGACTTATGGTAATTATCTTTTTAGCATTGTACATAAATATTCTGCTAGAATATTTTTATGCATTTCCAGAACAAACAAAAAACCTACTTTGGTAATCACTTGAAGATAGGTTTTACTCATATGAGATTATCAAAAAAGCTAATTGTGAAGCATCTAATATTACAAAAGTGTGTGCGAATACACTGATTTAAATATATAAAACCAAAGGTTTCTCATGCTTATCCTTTGGTGTTCCAGGAAATGAAGTTTTATTCACTTGTTTCAGAGCAAGAGAGGGTCTCACAATCCTGATAGCTCAGGTACATCATGAAACAATTTAACCTATGGAAAGCCTGCATAGTCTGGGAGTGTATAGATTAAAGATTTGTAACAGCTGATGGGAAAAAGTTAAAATGTTGTGTGTGTGATACACCGTGTTTCCATTAGGATACTGAAGTGTTCTAGGAAAGTGGAGGGGATTTTATGTTTCTTTAGGATTCGAAGGCTGTAATATTTTGTAGTGAGGTACAGGCTTTTTATACAAACCTATACATCAGTTTTCCCTTAAAAATGTTGATTTCTCTGGGGGTTAGTAACTGAAATGTTGCTTTGTTGCTTCACAGGTAACTAGGATTATTTATTAATTTCAGAGTTACAATGAAGAATGTATTTCAATAGTGATAATATTATCAACTTCAGATTTATGGGTAATGCAGTTTTTTACTTATCAAAAATTATTGTTGGGGTTAAACAAAGTTTCCACAAAAATTCCACAGCAGCTGTAGGATGTTTGCACTCATGCATGCCCACACTTACAGAGAGATACCATCCTTTGTTATTGGTAGGGAATAATATCTGTTGATAATGGCAATCCTAGGTGTTCAGATACTAATATGGGAATGAGGTAAACTTGTCCAGTTTAACTGACTCTGCAATTAGGAGGTGGGAAAATCTCAACTACAGACCTTCTCAAACATTGTCAGCATTTTGGTGTAAGAACTTTGAGGACTGGAGAATATGTTCTTGTGTGTTTAGCCATAGTTCTTTGGTTTCCCACTGTGGGTTTTTTTGCCTGTTACAGAATATCCAGAGCTTTTAGCAAACAATGATAAAAAAAAAAAATGAGGCTAGGCTCTTTGGCTCTTTTTACACAAGTACCTATATTTGGGGATATTTTTGCACATGCATATTTATGTGTAGAAATGTATTTTAATTTTTATTTCATGGTAAATACTGTTGTAGTTAGAGGTACTGAACATTTCATCAAAACTAAGCAGCACCTGACTGCTGAGTAGCTCTCATTGTAGCTCACATAGTGGATTCCTGTCCACTTCTGACTATTGAAAGGAAAAGATTTATGTTGTGAAAACTTGGCAGGCATAAATGCCTCAATTATGAAATCCTTGAACTGCACTTTCAAGTTAAAAAACCAAAGAAAGCAAAAAACACAAACCACAAAAAGAATAAATGAAAATAAGTGATGCTTAAAGGTTTATTCTAATGAACAGAAGTAAGATTACCTGTCTTTAAAAAGTGTATGTTGTTAATGAGTGGGCAGGGCAAAGAATAAGTATGCCAGAAATAGTTAACATTAAGGGTATGTCTCATGCTAAGAAATTCTTTCTTTCTCTTCCTTTCTTCTTTTTATCTTTGCAATGCTATGGGACACAGTTGTGGACATCAACTGAATGTCACTCAGCAGAATGAACTGATGCATTTGTCGTTGTGCCAGTCTACCTGTTGCATTTGGAAACACCCTCAATTTTCCTAAAATTGTTTTGGATGGAAAATGCTTCAGGGTTTTTTTGCCTTAATCTAAATAATAAAATATAAATGAATTTCTATTTTTTAAAAAAGAAATATTTTAAAAATATATTGATTTTTATTGCTTACTACAGAACAGTGGTTGGGAAGACACTTCACCCATATAATGGATCTTGCATTTCAACTTAAATTTCTTTGTCATCCAGAGATACAGAAAACTTAGAGGAAAGCTTACTGTGTCCTTGCTCCATAACAGTAAAGGCATTTAAATGCCTGAACATTTAAAGCTCCTCTATGTCCTTATCACTTTGTGTCTGAGCACTTTGTATCGTACACAAGGTGCATGACATTATTACAAGAACAAATGTTACTGGGTGAACAGTCTGTGCTGAGAGAGCCTTTGCTGAGTGGACAGCCAAGAGCAGAAAGGACTAGCTTTGAAAAAGAATGATTGTCACAAGAATTTTTGGCACTGCCCATGTGAAGCTGATACCTTGCAGTCCCGCGCTGCATTTCGAGCTTGTTACTCTGAAGTTTGAGGTTTCAGCCTACAGAGAGATTCTGTGTATGTTTCTGGTAGGGCTTATTGCCACCTGATGTTCTGCATTTGCTACATAAACAAGGTTTCTGTGTCATTCAGAAGACAAAATGCTGATGGAGTAAGACAAGTCTTCTAGCACGAGCTTTACTGAGGTCTTAATGCCTCCCGCCTGCGGCCAGAAAAGCTCCCCCAGGAGGGACAAGGCTGCTCTCCCAGGCTTGGCAGGGAGATGCCTGCTCTGCTGGGCACTTCTTGCTCAGATTAGCATAGCCCAGCCTATATCACACACACACCCAGTAATACCTCATTTTGCCACTGGAATGAGGCCAAAAGCACAAGCATTACAGGGATATAAAGCGGGAAGTTACGGGAAAGAATCACAAACTAACGTGAGACTAGACCAAATTTTTGCAAACAGCAGAAAATGGGATCTTTACTGTAGACAGTTCTTGCATTTAATGTAGCTGTTTATATGATTGCAGCACTTAATAAGTGTTTTCATTGAGTGTAGTGGCACAACAGCTGCAGAAATCTCAAGTGCTTCTGTTCATTTTTTTTCTTTTTAGTTTGGAACTGAAAAATCTCAGAAGAAAACTGGACACTGACAGAGATCAGGGTGATTCCTCAAGTGTGCACTCTCCTGACAGAGGCACTGCTTTTGTGGGGTAGGAATGATGACAGGGGCAAAAAGGAAGAGAAGCACAGTCTGGAGGAAGATCCAGGCTGTTCACTTTGAAGATATCAAAGCCTGGTGTATGAGAAGGCTGCCTATCTTGACATGGGTGCCTGTCTACAACTGGAAGGAAAATTTGGTTCCTGATACTGTTTCTGGGATGATGCTAGCCATCCAACAGGTGACTCAAGGTACAGTTAACTCATTTCAAATTAACATTTTAAGTTTGTCTGGTCATATCTAATGTTGATTGAATCTAAATAAAAATACAAGGAAAAATATATAGTCAACCAATTTATAGAGTGGATGTGTAAATGTGGAAAGAAATGCATTGTGATACTTCAGTTAATTTCTGTGGAACTTTACTATTTATCCTTTGACATTTTTTCAAACATTGAATATGGAAGGTGAGAGAGCAGTAACTCTATTCATACAGGATACTTATCACATACAAAGTTTTATCAATTAAATGACCATCTTTTTCTCTGTTTCACATGGAAAACAAAATACAACTCAAAGACAATTGCACTACAAAATTTGCTGTTGTGGAATAAACACATGCATGATACTATTACCTATAAAATTCCAAAACGCAGCAGGAAGAGGTCACAACTTTCTGTGCCTAAAGAGTGTTCCTGCCAGAGACATTATCCAGGGAGAGAATCTGTGGCATCCATAGCTTGTGTGCTGATTTAATGCTGTATTGCATTACCTACCACACGTCTTTTCAAGCAGCAATACAAAGCAGGGGTGGAGCTAGGCTCCATTTTACAGCTAAAAAAAAAAAAAAAAAGAGAGAGAAAAAAAAGAGAGAGAAAAGGAAAAGCTTCCCAAACCCTGCACAATGATCTGCAGAAATTTAAGTTCCAGTCATCTTGGTTAGTAAAGTGATTGCTGCGAGGATATAAATGCTTTTGTCAGTTTTTGATGTGTCTTTGATAGTGTCACCTTCTTATGATAATCTCTTATATTTGTCTCAGACAAATCACAGCTTTTTATCTCAGATGGACTTTAACTCCTTCCTTCATGTAAATGACATCTATTGTTTTATAACAGTCTTTCACATTAAGTGTGCTTAACTATCATTCATGTTGTTAAACACTCCTTTAATTGAATTATGCTGCAACTTGGAACAACGGAGTATTTGTGCTTTTAAAGTAATTGGGAACATCTGCATTGGCATGATTTAACTTTAGGAACCTTAATACTGTAACTCTGCAATGTATCTAATTTCACCAGTATGTGTGTATACAACAATTGTAATTAAAATGCTGCTAATAACAGTATGTTGAAATTCATCAAAAATGCTATGTTAAACAGCATTTCTGCAGTGCTGGTAGTTTCAGCCAGGATTTTAATGTTTGACTCTTGTACCAAGAAGTTCTTTATTGTCACAGATAAATCTGTGAAGACACAAAATACAGGTTTGTGTTTTCTGGTTTATTTATAAGTACTTTAGAAACAATTTTATCCTTATTTTATGTTGTTCAAAAAGAAATACTTTGAAACTCCTGATCTGTTTTTTCTTTCTCTGCTTGCTGCTTCTCAAGATTTTGGAATGATTTTAGGGGATGATATAGGAAAAGAGTTAGAGACAAAAGTATATCATCATGTTTGTGGTGCTTTAATTTGAATGCAAATACAAGCTCTTTCCCTAGTGCTGTAAGCATTCCAGTTACCAGCACTATCCTAATATTTTCACAGGAAGACTTATGGATGAAAAGAAGTTCCATTTTTTATATAGCACAAAGCCAAAAAAAACCCAAATTTTGGGAGGTCCTATTGTGGCTGTTTTCTTCCACCCACAAGATTAACCAAGAAATTTTGTAACGCAAGGGAGAAATTCTAATAATAGTGGGAAAAAAAAGGTAATTGGTGATAATTGATTTGTTGAACATAGTGTCAACTTCAGCAACAGGTTTAGGCAATTCCAAATATAAGGAAATAAACCTGAGTAATGGAAATATTTGGAAAAATGTAAGTTGTATTCATATGCAACAGTTTTCTGAGTGATGAAAACTGCAAACTCCAGGGTGGAGAGCAGTCCAATAGCTTGAGAATAATTAAGAAAGGCCTTGCAAATGAGCTGTGTTTTTCACAATTTCCTTCTGTGGGATTTCTTACTCATCTGGTATTGGTCATATTCAGGCTATTCAGGTTGACAACTGCTCTGATCTCATGTAATATGTTTGTGTTCCCACTTCTAATCTAAATTTTAGATAAAATTGCTGATTTCCCTTTGTATTGTAAAGAGGAAAAGATGAAAGTCACTGTCCTTACTGTGCTGTAGTAAAAGCAACAAAACTGGGCTGGGGAAAAGGACACTGAGGGTTGCAGCAAGATGGAAAGTAAAGGCATGGGATTATCATAATGTACTGCTGGGCATTTGTGATGAAAGAGTCGTTGCTGAAGCCAAGCAGTCATTCTGAAAATGCTCCTGTAGTTGTTTCATTTTCTGCTAAAAATAATAAATAAATATTAATTCAGAAGTCCCAAAATTCAGAGATCTTTACCTTATGAGACAATACTTGTAATTTCTCTGTATGTATCTCCTAGTTTTAGAGTCCTTTATCTACTTCTACAGAATATGGAGAAAGAAATGTCAAAGATAATTATGTTTCTAAAAATTTTATGAAAATATCACATAGGAAAAAGACCTTACAAGTTCTAACAAAAAAAAAAGCCTTTTCAAATACACCAATTGGCACAAAGGTCCAGCTGGACTTGCACAGTCTCAGACCGCAAAGTCAGCCAGCCACAAGTCAAAACTAGTAAAAGAAATCAGGCTTCATCAGTTCCAGCTATTTAATATTAGTTCCAAGTGTAATTTAATAATGCTGACAAAGAATCCTTATTCTTACTTTTATACCTAAGGTTGAAAAAATAATCTTTAAATCTAAAATGAACATCATGATGCAGTCTTGAAGTTTGCTATACACTGTAATAGGAAGTTAAGAAATTTGAGCTTTTATGTTGTGGTAATCAGTGCATAATTGGTCTCCAAAACTTCTCAAAACTCTGTTATTGATAGACCAGAGCAATACGTCTCTAAACTAACAAAATAAATCCCTAACTTTCTTGTTGGATTAACATTCATTGTCCTCTTCCCTTTCCCTTTAAAACTTATTAATACCCCATCAACAGTCATTCTATGAAGAGTCTTTCCATTTAATTTTGTATCCCTCTTCCTTGCAAACAAATTCAACTGCTAGATCCATGTAGATGTCTCATAAGTGCCTAACCTTCTTTTTCCTTTCCAAATTGAAATCATGCTAATAAAACAAAGGGTCTGCTGTGCAGGTAAACAGTTCTCAGCAAGCTGCTTCTGTGTTCTTCACTGGTCAATGAAGACTTAGTTGATGGGAGTTAATGAACATTAAGTTATTAGAGAGCATCCAAAGGAGGGTAAGGAGGATGATGAAGGGCCTTGAGGGGAAGCCAAATGAGGAGCAGCAGAGGTCACTTAGTTTGTTCAGCCTGGAGAAGAGGAGACTGAGGGAAAACCTTAAAATGCTTTGAGAGGAGGTGGAAAGGCAGGCACTGATCTATTCTCTCTGGTGACCAGGGACAGGACTTGAGGCAACTGAGTCAGGAGGGGTTTAGGATGCATATCAGGAAAAAGTTTTTCACCCAGAGAGCTGCTGGGCACAGGAACAGGCTCCCCAGGGAACTGGTCACAGCATCAACCTGTCAGAGTTCAAGAAGCATTTGGACGATGCTCTCAGGCACACAGTGTGACTCTTGGGGTGTCCTGTTCAGGGCCATGAGTTGGACTTGATGATCTTTATAGATCCCTTCCAACTTAGTTTATTCTGTGATTCCATGGTTGTGAGAGGTGTGAATGACTGCATTTACATCACTTTTATTCTTTTCCTTCATTCACTTATTAAGTTGTCAATCTTGGCTGACAAGTTTTCTCACTTGTGCTTTTCTGATTCTCTCCTGCATCCTTTGAGGAGGAGTGAGTGGCTGGATGGGTACTTAACTGCTGGCTAGAATCAACCCACCACAGGCGTGATTCATCTGACTAAATCTAACCATCTGCTTTGTTAAGGCTGATTAATTATATTAATAAGTTTCCTCTGAGTGTAACAGGGGTGGGCTCAAGTGTAGACAATGACAAGGCAGACATCGAAGTCTAGGTGTCCTAACCATTATATCCATGTAATTGTGGGTAATAAACATATAAAGAGTTCATGTTTAACAGTTCATGGTTAAAGGCAGGTCTTTTCTTTTCTTTTCTTTTCTTTTCTTTTCTTTTCTTTTCTTTTCTTTTCTTTTCTTTTCTTTTCTTTTCTTTTCTTTTCTTTTTCCATTGACCTGTCACAATAGAATTATTTGTGGGGTTTTTGTGTGACTCATACCCATACTCATCAAAGAAGACTTTGATCAGCCTGGGTCTGAATTTCTCTTGGTTTCCTTACATGATAAAATTAAGATGCATTATGATGCAGTCTTTCCATGTAGCTAAATCTCACTAAACTGTCATCATGTTTTTTCTGTAGCCTTCTGAACATGTGCTATAGTCCCATCATAGCTCCTCAGAATGCATCTGCTTAGCTTATTTGCCCAGTGGTGACTTTTATTGCTCCAAGCAAATTATTCATCTTTACTTTCATGGCCTTTCGTAGGTGATCTTTCCTGATCTTATTTATTCATTACCAAACTCTTGATCCATCTACCAATAATCCACTTTGCTATTCTTCTTCGTTCAGTCTTGTCTTTTCAAAAAAACAGCTTTTTACTCAGGATTTAAATTTTGCAGTGTATATTTTTTGGTAGTCATTCCTCAGTATTTTGCTATTTAGAATGTGGGATTTGGGGTTTGTTTTTTGCTTGTTTTGCTTTTTGTTTTTTCCTGGGCAGAATTATGCACACTGCTCACAAAGACTAGCATATAGAAACCATGTACCATGACCCATCAGTAAGCTTCCTTGAATGCCCCTGAATGCAACAGAATTAAAACCAAGTTTATCTGAAAAGGTTTATAAAAGAGACCCTCCATCATGCAGATGAGTTAATTGCCAGAGGAATTACTACCCAAGTTAGTCTGCTTGAATATATACTTTATTTTTTGAATATATATTTTAGTGTCTGTAACTTATTTACGTTCTCTATACAGGTAGGGGACACAAATGTGTCTGAAGTATTTTGGTAATGAAATGCTGTGAAAATTAAGTGCTCTGCATAACACCTGAAGTTGTTTTACTCTTTCTGGATGTAAATTACTAATGTAGGTACCTAACTTCAGACAATGTCAACCCTTCTCTCAGGCTTCTTCCAAGTTCTCTCTTGAGGTTTTGACAATTATAAACCTCATCTTCAAGTGATTAATGACCAGACTGTCTCCTGCTTACACAAACATATGACTTAAATTCTTTTTTTTTTTGGCCATTTTCTGGGTGATGATAATACTTATACCCTGCACTTTTCTTTATAACAATTTAGAGCTCTTTACACCTACCAGTAATAGAAAAGTTTATGGGTAGGGAAATTAGACACACAAAAATGCTTTTGCTCAAAATAGAGAAATTACTTGTGCAATACTACACTGAGAGTTTATGGTGCAAAGAATTCAGGTTTCAGTAGTTTGCTACTGAAATGCATGTCTAACAGTGCAACTGAATTAAACCCCTCCAAAAAACCTCAAACCTACCAGTACTTTCACAGCCTTTAAAAAAATAAGTGCAAAACAAAGGAATGGTACTTTCTACTGAAGTATTTGGTCTGAATGGAAGCCTCAGTGCAAAATTTGAACTTTGACTCAGTCTCCTGAAAAATGATGACTTTTCCATGAGGAAAATGATGAAGCACATGGATATATAACTGACATCAAACAGAGAAAATGAAATACATCCAGATTGAAGGCTGAGATAGGAAATTGCCATCTCAAGATTCTGTAAAACGAGGTAAGTGGCATTGTGGATCTGGTTACATGTACCCTAGATGATGCTGTCAAATTTGGAATTATATTCTATGATTGGTAGTGAGTATGGTGTTGTACCCCAGTTACAAGCCTGTACTGCAGATGAGGGACTGGACCAGATGCAACCCATGGTGTTGTATTTCTCTTTAGTAATAATAATAATGAAAATACATGTCCATATAGAACAATAAAGGACACCAGAGTGATGGATTCAGCTATGCAATTCTGAAGCAAGGTTCTAGGACAGATGATGGGTTTTACTTCAGATTTATGTATGAATTCTAAAGACAAATCTGCTGCTGCTCTCAGTTAAAGTTGGTTTTAATGGTGTGCTGGAAAATAATTAGCCAATTAGCCAGGAAAAAAAAAAGGCTGCTGCATGAATTGGGAGCTGCAAAGAATCTGATGACTACTGGCAGTGCTGTCTGTTGTTCCATTATCACAAATACAGTGTTTCATTTTGGTTGCCTCTGTTCATAGATGATGATCTCCGTAGAAGTAAAGGCTAGGAGAAGGAGTAGAAAAACAGAGATTATATTTGGAAGAAAAATGTCTCAGGTTAATTAAAATATGAGAAGGTTTTTTCTTTATCAGGAAAAGCATTCAAATTAAAAGACAGTTGCAGCACATAGAGAAATGAAAATAAAGTAATTTGAATCTGTTTAGATTTAAAATTGGGAGTAGTTCTAAAAATATTGTATTTAATTATTGGGTTCAGAAGATGATCTCCTTATCACCTAATCCCATTCATGGATGTGCTAAATTACAAACAATTGTGTTTGGCTGTCATAAGGGGGAGCAGCCCACAAGAGAAGGTCTTCACCATTTTATGCTCCCTTTCAATTTTATGATCTCTGAGCTGCTGCTTTTTTTTTTTTTTTTTTTTTTTTTTTTTAATAAAAAAAAAAAGTGAAGTTTGGAACTTTTATATATATATGAAAAAGTTAAGGCAAATGTGTGGGAGTTTCAAAATGAAAACACTGTCACTCTATTTCTGATTCAGTCTTTGCTTGCTAAGTTGTGGAATCATAAACATTTTTCTGTTTCTTTTGAAATAAATATTTTTCTGTATATTCTGTTGCATGTACTCAGTAGCTGCCCACTGGAAGCATGAGGGTATAAGATTTGGACTTTCAAACTTGCCAGATTGCAATGATGTCAGTGTTTGTAGTTTTAAAAAAAAATATTTTTTTGTAGGCAGCTATTACAGGGATGTGCTTAATGTAGAATTTATATATAGTATTATACATTTGCTGCCTTTCCTGTGACCTATCATGAACAAGAAATGCTTTGGCTCTAGTGGATTTTGGTGGGCTGTTTTTTTGGAGGGTGGAGGGCCCTTGAGATATATTTTCTCTAAAAGTTAAATATGTAGATGGCATCTGATGAAATCAGTATTGTTATTTCTGCCAGCTTCTTTTCTTTTTCATTCTTCAAGCCCAATAATAACTCCCTGAGTCTTGGTGTGGCTTGTATATTTTAATTAAACTTAATTTAATCTGGAGCTGGATTTATTGCTGAACAACTAATTCCTTAACACTGGCTGGAGACCCTGACATTAAAAAAAATTAACTATACTGCCTTCCTGCATTCCAGAACTGGTGCCCAGTGTTTTGGAAGGCATGATGCCAGAAACTTATATAATTTTTTTTTCTTAGCTTTTCATGGAGGAACCCCAGCTGTGTCTTCTCAAGAGTGATAGTTGCCAGGGGTTTATTTCAGGCTCTGATCATAAATGTAGGCATAAATATACTCTAAGCTCACTAACTGGAGCTAATAATTTTATTAAGGGGTAAAGCTGCCTTGTAAATATACATCTGGCTTACAAATAACATGTGTAGATGAAATAGAATAGGCACATTTGGAAATAGAGCCAGAAAAACCTCCTACAGAATGCATTGGAGAATCCATGTAGTTCATGATTTCTGGAAGAGTGTCCAGTTGAACTCTGTAATAGTTCTCTCATGCAAAGAATAATGATGTAAGCAGAATATGAAATTTAACATGTTAGTGAGAAAATGTGGGAGAATGTTTCACACTTTACAACTCTCCAGGGGAGCGGCAAGGCACTTAGGCTGCTGTGCATGCAATATTTTCTTTCTAATGTCTATAAAAATTCTTCCAAGTTACACATGTGCTAATGCAGGCCTGTCTAACAGACTGCTAGAAATGCGAATTCTGCTTCTGGATGACCTCTGACTCCCCTGTGGCCTCCTGTCCAGGTGCACTCTGGTGTGCACACACTGCGTGCCCAGATGAGCTGGGTGGATCCCTGGGCTTTGGGGTGCCTGAGCACCATGGACAGAGACTGAGCAACCCAGGAAACATTGATCCTTGAAGGAGGAAATGACACCACACATAATCTTCCAGATCAGAAAACTGTTAGTGTTCAGATCCTTGGGCATTGATTTGCAAAAATGAATGCCCTTTTCATGGATTTCAGCAAGTCCAGCTCATTGGGATTAAGGCCTGAAATCACTCATGACAGGTTTGTTTTCTCCACAGCATTGATGCTTCTCCGAAGATTACCTCATAGTTACCTTCTTGCCAGAAACTTCTAAAGGTTTCATTCTCTGTTTATTCTTACTGAAATACAGAGATTTTTACCTATAATCCACTTTCAAAATCCTTCTTTGTTTCTGGAGGTGGCTGAATTCTTCCGGTATTACAGCTGGCTAGTGGATAATAGAACTCCCTGTGAAGCAGTTTGTAAAATCTTTGTGGTGTTCAGATATGGTGTCAAATTTATCCTAAAGGGATCTTAACATCTGAGACAGTAGCTGATAGCTTTTTTTTGAGGAGCTCTATTGAAAGAAAAGAAAACACTAGGATTTTTTAATGTTCCGTTTTGTATGTATCTAAAACATACAGAAGGGTCAAGGTCTCTTGAACAGTGAAATCGTGAGCAGGTCATGCCATCCCCTTATTTCTTGTACCATAATGCTTGCATATTTTCCTTTTGAGCATTAAGATACGAATGTCAGTAACTGGAGATCTGTAAAGTAGCAGAATAGCACTTTGTTTTAAAGTGTTTTTAAAGTGGCAGAATAGCACAGTGTATTCTCAAATCTCCCTTTGATGCGCTTGTCAGATGGTACATTGGGAGAGCTGCATTTCAGAATCTGTGAAATACTATGGCTAACACAGCTGAAGTGCTTAACTCTCACCAGGCTGAAGGAGACAGCTGCATGGGCAGGAGCTGCACTGAAGGATCCTTCAAAAAAAGAGGGGGCTTGCCAAATCAACACTGTGTGGTCTCTGAAAGATTTATGGTTCATTTTTGAGGGCCTGTACTTCCATTTTGTCTTTACATTCCTCATTTGCCTCAGGCTTTGAATGACAGGAATGATTTTAAGCTCTTGGTACTTTGTCACTAACTAAGTGAGACAGAAGACACAATCCACTTGTGCAGCCCCAGCAAATGTGCACTGAGAGAACTGATACTGAGCTGCCCAGGTTTTGGAGGTTAATGATATTATTTCCGAAATATCATTTTGTATTAAGAGCTTTTACAAAGCCATTATTAAAGAACCCTCCAGAACTAGCAGGTTTGTGTAGAAAAACTTTTCTGAAATATAATATTAATTTTTTTCCTGTGGTGGAAAAACTTTTCTTGTTTTTTCTTCAATAGAAGTTAGCTATCCTGGAGTTAGAAATTAAATCCTGGTATATGAGTCATTGGTTAGTTTGATTTGGAAATATTGGTAGGAGGTTGATTAAATATGTGTCAATTCTACATTTTAGGGCATCCTCAGAAAATACCCTTCTTACTACATAATAGAGCTTTGTGAGAAGATGGAGTAGAAATGGAGAAATTATATATTTCTGAAGCATTAGAGAGTGAGCACAACTGCAGAAAGCATTTTTGAGGGGGATAAGATGATTTTGTGTCATTTAGGGGTTTCATAAGCCTGGGGTCTGACCATCTTAGAATAGTCACACTTAAGAGTAAAAGGTTAGAATTACAGAAAATTATTTGAATATACACTCTATCAGAAAAACTTTATACATATATATAGTTTTTTACAGTAAATATTAAATTATACTAATGTTGATACTCCTCAAATCAATTATAGGCTTAGTACTTTTCCTGGTTCTTAATTTAATTTCTGGTTTGCACCTAGTATTTCCAAAAGATGTGGTAGAGTTTTCCTCAGAACAGATGTATGTATCATGAGCATATTTTCAGATGCAGAGAACTGTTAACTAGTTGACTACACTCTGGTGATTCATAGCTCTTCCTATGGAAAATAGTTTTTTATTGCTGTAGTTTTGGCACTAATCTAATTAGCAGAAACTTCCAACTCAAGCTGAGACCTTTCTCCTGTGGCAGGAGATGGCCTTGTTTCTCTTTGTATCAAGTTTGTTATTTTGTAGTTGCTTGCATTGATGCTGAGAGTTAAACATCTCTTGTTTTTCAGCCTGATGTGCCAGAGGACTGTAAAACACCTGGTGCTACTCACAGGTCATGGTTTTCAGTGAAAGTGTGTCCCACAATGTTATCTTATGATAAGGAGGTAGTTAAAACAAATAATATTAATGTACTGTATCCAAACATACTGTTCAATATTTGTTTGCATTTCTTTTCATGGAATTTATATTCTTATATGAAAACCTTAATGTCACTGCCACGGGGGCTTCTCCATATTACCAGTGAAGATTATGGAAGATCCTTACTTTATGATCTATTTTCTTTAAGTATTACTCTATGGAATGAAAAAAAAAGAAAATAATGTTTCCTGTCTTTTGATAAGAATGTTCTTGAGCAAACAGCATGCATTGCAGTTAAGTTTAATGTGAAAATTAATGAAATAAGCTTAAATATACTACTGATTACATCTTGAAAAGTATTTAAACCTTTAGGGCATTTTATGCCTAATAAGAAAACCTGAAGTCTTTACTGATTCTATTTTATAATGCCCCTCTGCTCTTACACACTGCAGTAAGTGCTACACATGCTTCAGTAATGGGAGTAAAAACCTAACAAACAGAGTGAGGACTCAAGTCAAAGGCTGGTAATTTTAGCTCTGGCCTGATTGCCACAACTTCACCATGAAAAGGAATGACATACTGCTTCTAGAAACTTCATACAAAATGTGAAAAGTCCAGGCATGAAATGGAGAAAAACAAGGGCCAAATTTAAACTCAGATTATCTGCCTGTAAACAAATGATATTTATCAACAGCAGATAATCTGGATTTATAACTATAACCAGGATCAACAGGCTCTTCCCAAAAACCTTCTAAAGTACATATCTGGCTCAACATTCAGTACTGAAGCTTGGGAAGCACACAGACTCAATCCATTTCAATTATGTTGTTATAATTAAAATGAGACTGAAATTATACTGATTTTTCTGATTCATTCACTTTTTGGAGAGTCAAATAATTAACCTAGCATAATGCTTTGTTGCAAGACTGGAATTTGTGTGTGAGTAATATTCAACTAGTAAATTAATTCCAAATTTTCTCTTTCTGTTTGGTTTTGTTCATGTTCAAAATGTTTAAAATGGGAGAGCTTTCCAGTGTTAAACAAGATTTAAAAATTTATTTCTCCTATTCTCTATTCCCCCCCTCCTCCATGCTCAATTTTATCTGGATTGGGTCGCGTAGTTCTCTCCTGTGCTGTTTTTATTCTCCTCAGGCACACCCTTCTGTGTTGTTCTTGGTTCAGAATCTTCTTTTATTTCTATTGATCACATGAGCATGGACATTACACTACAATTTCAAAGAGCTTTCTGACTTATGATACTGCTGTGCTGAGAGAAAAATACAGATGTGACTATCAGTAGATGCACTTATTATAAGGCTGAAGAGCAACCAAATCCATTTCTCTTTAAAAGAAATTTAAAACTAAACAGATTTAAAAATATCTCTTCTCCAAGTCATAATTGGTAACACTACTTTACTGAGCACAATGTGGGTGAAAATGATCCTTGTAGGACTCACCTCAGCAAAATCTTCACTGTGAGGTTTTTCTAAGAACAGATGAATTGCTTCACTGAGAACTTGACACTTCTGACCTTTTCGTACTTTCTTGCCTCCCCTCCACCACCACGTGTGCCTCGTTACAGACTCAAATGAAAATGGAAGAAGGAGATTTTGAATGAAATGTTCAGAATTGCCTCTGAAAACCCATAAACAAAGACACTCTTTGGCACTCTCCATATTATCAAAACCCCATAACACCAACAGAATTTCAGGCAAAGAATGCTGTCTGGAGCAGTTAGGAAAGCTCAGTGAGAACAATGAATCCTACAGGTTTAGTTTTCTTTGGGGATTTCACATGTACACAGAAGTTAACTCCACTGCACAGATCTGAATCTCCTCTGTCACAGACCACAGGTGCTCATTCTCCCAGTGCAGGCACCTCTGCCCTAGGCTGGTGAGTGCACTCAGGTTGAAGGTGGACTTGAGAAAGGCATCTTGTCTGGTACACAGGCCAGTCCTTTCTTCCAGACTGCACGATGAGGTATTCACCAAAATTTATGGAGCAACTGTGCAAGCCAGCTTCTCCTGCCCTTAGTTTCCAGAAGTAAGAGCTGTGAAATGGCTGTGGAGCCTCCTGATCTGGAGCAAGTCTGGGGAATCTCCTTCTGATGACTTGCAAGAGGCCAATGCAGTCTGACTTGCTGTCTTAGGTGTCTCAAGTCGAAAAGCAACCAAATCTGCTGCTTTGCAGGAATGTTTCTGTTGAAAGATGAGTTCCTGTCCAAGACTTTCTAAGAAAAGGATGGATGTTGTCCTCTGTAGCTAAGCAATGAAGGTAATTAGTAAGTCTATAAAGTTAAACCTGAACAAATTCTGTTCGTTCTCCATCTCAACATGAAAGTCAAATACTTTCTGTTTCTGAACTGACAGATTTACATGATGGAAGAAATGTTAATATCTAAAGGCTTACAAACCCCAGGCACCTAAAGAAGATGAACTCTGGAATAGTTTTTTGTTTAAGAAATTACAAGAAAGCAGACTGAAGGGGCTCCATCCAAACCAAAATTACAGGTTTTGAAATATTTGTAAAAAATAACCATCCCACCGCCTGGAGACTGTCTGGCAGTCTCAAACCCATGTTTGTGAGGGTGGGGGTGAAACATTGCTGCCTCCTCCTGTGAGGCCTGGCTATTAAAAGAGGCTTGGAACCACTAATGGAGACAACTTGGAAACATGGTGGGATATATGGATTTTGATGATGAAACGAAAAACCTTCCACAGTTATTTCTGATCCTTTTTGTACAGTAATTCACTTAGACTCTAGGTTTTCATAAAGGAAGGTGAGTTTTTTCCTGCTCTTAATTAAACTGTAGATGTTTCCTCATAAAAATAAAAAACAACAAAGCAAACAGAACAGTTTTATCTTCATACAGTGAAGTAATTCTCTTTAATTTTCTATAGGGCTGGCCTTTGCTGTCTTGTCTTCAGTCCATCCAGTTTTTGGGTTATATGGATCCTTTTTCCCTGTCATTATTTATGCCATATTTGGAATGGGACGTCACGTTGCAACAGGTAAGTGTCTGTTTGCTAAAGTAGTTTTCAGAACTGGATACTGAAATTTATTCTTGTTTAAAGGTCAATGGAAGGAAAATTATCTATGATTAAACAGAAATATGATGGTTTTGTGCTTCTCTTTACAACTATTTTTTGTCAGTTTAAGTACTTTAAAGAGCTCATTAAGAATATACCGGAGTTACTCCTGCCATTATAATTTTATATTGCACTGACACTTCCTTTGTAAATGTAATTTAGTAAGAGCTTTTGTATTTTAACTTTGCTTTAGAAATCTGCTTCAGGCTAAGAGTTTAACACAGGGCTCTGCCAATAAGATGTATGTAAATGGAAATGAAAAAGGTTCGACTGTCTCTTAAACCACAGAAAGCACACATTACTTCTCACCTGTCTAAAACACAAATCCTGCATTTCTCAGGAAAAGAAAAACAAAAACTACCTTCTGAGCCCATTACCTGCTATTGTATTAAAGCTAGAGACTCTCCCAATAAGGACTCTCACCCTCTTGCAGAGCAGACAGTGAAAGATGCTGCCTGGCTACTCTGCTAAGTTATGAGTTACTTGTTTACCCTCAGCAGAGCCTCAGCAGCTGAAGAATTGAATGACTTTGGGCTCCTAATAGGTTGATGAATGCTCTGTTTCTGAACCCAAAGAAATCAAATTATAGAGGGCAGCTGGAAATAATTCTCATTAGATTGAACCCTAAATCCTTTGCTGTGCAGAAGTGGGCACTTGATGGCCCCTGAAGTTTGCAAGAAGGGTGAGATAGGCCCAGCATCAATACACAGATAACGGCAAGCAGCCCCGGGGGCTGTCAGAAGATTTAAGCAGGGAGGGGTATCTCTTCCTTGAAGAGGAGAAAATCTCCTGAAAGGACAAAAAGTGGTTCTCAGTAATCACACTCAAAATGAACTCTGCAGAGTCTGATTGCACAAGTGTATGCGTGGTCTCTTAGGAAGTTAGCAACACATTCTGAACTCCCTTTTTGATCAAAAATATTCAGTTACATTATAAAAAAATACTATTCTGAACAGCTATAAATTGTCTTAGAGAAAAAAAGAAAGTTGAAAGTTTGCTTTCCCTAGATGTACAGAGAATATTTGAGCCTTTTGATCTTCAAAAAGGATCTGTAGATGTGTTAGTATCATAATGTTGTAATGGCTGTATTCAACTCATGTTAAAGCATTCCAAGAAAAGGCGGAAATTTAGAATCTGGAAAATAAATTTTACTCTTGAATACAGATAGATTAGAACTTTAGCCTATATTAAAAACCTGTTTCAAAGCAAAGAAAAAAAAAAATGGAAGGGTATTGTCAGAAGTTTGTTGGTGTATGATTATTAGGAAGACAAGAATCCATCATATGTAGGAATGCCTTGCTGAGTTCCACAGGTTCATGTCTGCAGATTTCTGCATGGTCCTTGGTGTGGAAACTCTTTCCACTCATAATTCTATTTCAAAATTTAATTTCAATCAAAAAAAAAAAAAAAAGAAAAAAAGGCAACAAAAGAGTTTTCTCGCTCATATGGAATTTTTTAAATTAATAAATTTGAGTGACATATATTGTTGATCTTTTCAGAAGGAAGGTCTCATGCACTTGTTCCCCCAGCCTCAGTTAAGGCATTGTGGTGTGTAGCTGAGTGTACAGGAGCCATACTGCCTGCCAGCTGCTCCATAATTCCTTATGGACTTTGGAGACAACTTCCTCACTTACCAGAATTTTCTGTAAGATCTGTGATGCTCTCCATATGTACACAGGCTGTAAAAGTGTTCTTTGTTAGTGAAGGCAGTCATGTTAGTATGAAATAGAAAATCCATCAATGGCCCTGTTCAGTTAACTGTTATTCACTTGAAATGCCTCTTCTTTGAAAAGGCTGATCTATTTGAAGAGATTTCTCACCTGAGCAACAAACACATACAGCTTTTCTTGACTTTTGTTAACATAATTGATTTTGAACCATTTTCTGAGACAGTTTTATCTGCCATAAACAACACATACACATCTTTGATTTAAGATAGAATTTCATGTAAGCTGTTTACAAATTTAATTTTATGCAAACAACTTACAACAATAGAATGGCCAGGTTTGGAAGGAATCTTAAAGGTCTTCTAGTTCCAACCCCTCTGCCATGGTCAGGGACATCTTCCACCAGGTCAAGTTGCTCAGAGTCCCATCCAACCTGGCCTTGAACACTTCCAGGGATGGGGCAGAAAAATCTATGTATAATCAGACCCAATTGGAGCGGAGTTAATGTGACTTTTGTAAAGGAAAATCCTACCTCAGTACCATCTAGAATACTGTATGAATGTCAACAAGTGCATGGAGAAGGGATATACCTTGAATATAAGATATCAGAATGGTCAAACAGCTACTGATAAGGCTCCACACCAAAGGTTACTAAAGAAACTAAGTTGTCCTTGTGATAGAAGAAAAGTTCTTTTATTAATTATTAGCAGGTTGAAAGATATGGCACAAAAGGCTGGACCTCATGGTCACTTTTCAGGGTGGTGGAATCCCTGGTGGGTTCCTGAGGAATTCACGCTGTGAGCTTTACTCTGTGAAGGCCAAGGTGAGGGCAGGACTGTGTACACCAAATCCTGCAGCAGTAGAAAAAAGGTGAGTTCAGAGAGAAATTGTTTTAGAAGACTTTTAAAGTATATATTAAAGAAAACAGTGCAGCAGATGCTGAACTTCTGCAAGCTGCTCTCAGACGACATTACAAAAGGAGAAATTACAGATGGGTTCAGACAAACTTTGGCAAATTAATGAATGGTAGTTCACAAACAAAATAAAAAAAAGCCAGCTAAGGAGGTACTTCAGTAACACAACAGCTATGGATGCTGGCAATAAGAGCAATGGCCCACAGAAGATGGCCAGGCTTGTGTGCTTTCCCCAGGTAACACATCTGACTATCACAGCTGGAGACAGAGTACTGGGCAAGATGGGCCATTGGTCTGACATAGCAAGATATTCCTGTGCTCTAATAGCTCTGCATGTTTGTGTCTTTTAATGTTGAATTGTCATCCTCATTTATCTTTGTGTCATTAAATGTGCTTTATCTCTTTCAGCAAATAAATGTTTTTCTCATAATTTGCCTCCATTTATTAGAGTGCTAGGTACTATTTAATGGGCTAGGTACTATATATATATAGTGTGAATTAATTGCCCTAGACATTTGAATGGTGAACACTTGGGATTCTCAGACAAATAGCTCCTTGATCACATCCAGGGTGAGTTAAAAGCATTTCTGATAACTTGAAATAACTTGAAATCATTTTAAATTGTTGTATTTGAATGTCTTTTGTAAACCTGTCTTAACAAATGTGCTAAAAAAGGATTTTCATTTAATTTGCCTGTATAAATGGTATTTTATGGTAAGAAATGTGTGTTACATGGAAAAATTACCTTAAAATTGTTCTTATGATGACAGGAATGCAAAAAATGCCACTTTTACTTATAATGGCCGTTTTGAAAAAGAGACCATGAGTGATGAGTACACACAGATATACAATTATTGGTGACTAATGTGTGGCTTTTTTTACAGGAACTTTTGCTTTAACTTCCTTAATATCTGCCAATGCAGTTGAGCGTCTTGTTCCTTCAGTCAGAACTAATTTCACAGCAAACAATAATTCAGGAATTTTGGGTTTGTCAGAATTTGAAATGCAGAGGATTGGAGTTGCAGCAGCAGTTTCATTTCTAGGTGGAATCATTCAGGTTGGTGGTGATCCCATTTTCTGTACGCTACTGATGTACTGCCTTTGTTACAGATATGACATTTATAAGAGTTTTTACACTTTTCTGAGAAAAACTAATGAAAACATCTGCTTCAATGGTCACAAATGATGAAATTAATGCACTTTAAGAATTTGCTATTCCTTTGTTGAGATGTAGTAATTATCTGTATACATTCTGTCAGTGTTTTACAATACGAACCAAAACCACCTTCAGTCAGATTTACCATAATATTCACTTGCAGTTGGTGTCCCTTTTCCTTCTTCAGAAACAAACATGAATCAGCTCCTGGTAAGCACTGACATATTCCTGAGGCTTTCTGTTGCCCTTGGCTTGAAAAGCAATACTATACAATATCCAATAATTAAAAACAGTAGGGAAAGTTTTAAATTCTCTTTAGAGTTCACACACCCATCATTAAAGTGAAATAGTAAAACAGATGTCTTCAAATGATTATCTAAAGTTTATTTAAATGATCAGAGGTCTTTTAAATTTCTTCTTTTTTCCTATTCTGGCTAAAGGGGCCAAGTTTCTTCATCCATTGCCAGTTGCTTAGGTTTTCAATGAAGGCTTCCCTCTTTCCTTGTAAATATTAAAATGGAAGTAACGTGCCAGCATGTGACATTGCAACACCTCCTAGGTAGCTGGGCTCCTGAAACAAACCCAGACCACTCCACCTGGTGCTTTGGATCCCTCTCCCGTGCAGCAGATGAGCAAAGGGGCCCAGGATGAGATCTTCAGTAGCCCACGTGCTTGGCAGGAACTGGGGCGTGTACTCCTGCTAGTCAGTAGGAAATATCAAGAAGCATTGTTATTTCTGTTGTGTTCTTATAATTCTTTTATTGGTTTATGACGAGCATTCTTTTATTGGATTATGACTTGGGGTAGGAGCATGAGGGACAGCCTACAGACAGCACAGACAGCAAAGCTGATGCAGATTGTGCCTGGCTGTGCCTGCACGTGCTGCTCCAATGTGCAGCCCAGAACTGCATCTTATGCAGGGTGTGTGCAACAGCAGAGCATGAATGGAGCTCTTCATGCAGGAGTCCTGTGCCCACAGCTTTGAAAACTCCTGCATCATCCCCAGAGAGGTCAAAGTGCCTCATGTGGGAAGTTGGCGCCTGCATTCATTCATTTGATGTAACTTCAAAATTCAATGCAGAAATTATTTTGCTTGGTGGCTGCAGAATCCAGTTAGGTGTGTGAGTCCTCCCAACCTCTTACTCCTTCATCCTGAAAAGTTCTGCTTTTTCATATGCCTTCCACTGCATCAGCTGATTTATCTCAGCCTATGTCCTGTTTAATCCTGACTGGAATGAGAAGAAATGGTAAATCCTCTCTGCATCTTCAGAGCAGGCCTGGCAGGGAACTGTGCCACATGCCTGAGCTCCTCTCCCAGGTCAATAATGTCACTTGCATTAGAATCATATAACACAGCTGGTGCTTGCCATGCTGCCACCCATCCTTTGTGTGAGTTTAATGGTTGGAGGCCAGAGTAAAACACTTATTTCCTAAAGAAGTGCCTTGAAGCTACTAATATTTCAATATGCAGGTGAAAGTCCTGATCAAGGCTGAGATTAAATTTTGCCATCTTCCCAGGTGCTGTTAAGTGTGGGAATCTATGTCTCTCATCAAAATTCCAGTCTCCCAACTAACAGTTGCTGCAAACCCCAGATAAGGTGACAGGGCACATCTTGCTCATAATGGGTAGCTGAATCAGTCACCTTTTTCTATTTATCAGATTAGATTAGAAATTAACTAGTAGCCTGAAATTAATGTGTGTTCTGGGACAAGAAGAATTGTATGATGCATTTTGAGGCAACAGCTTTTCATTGAAGACATCCTGCAATACAAAAAAAAGTTGGATTTTCTGTGTAGTTGATATCTGGGATGGTGCTGCTCTGGGAAAGGAGCAGACCTGGTTATGTTATCTACTATAAGACTTTAATATTTCTGAAAAACAGTCAAAATGCAGTTCTCTAATCAGCCACTAATTGCATAAAAAACAATAGATGCTGTGACTAATCCCTACCTTGGGCATCTTCCAGACAAAGGATGAAAAGTCCTTGCCAAAACAGCTGTTTCCTTCTTGGAAAGAGTAGGTAAAGAGCTGTACACCCTTGGCCTAAAAATTTGATGCTATTTTTCCAGTAGCCTGGCTAAGTACTCCAGTCAGCAAATAATGTTAAAATAAGGGGGAAAACATAAAAAATAGTGAGTAATGGAGGGAAGGTGGGGCAAGGGGGGAGCTGTTTTGAGATGAACTGCTGTTGGCTAGTTTGTGTTTATTGCAGACCACAACTGTGCATTTGTGTGTGAGGCAAACTCTGAGCAGGCTCTGTGAATTTCAGTGTCATCTAGACATTAAATAAATTAGCACTATTTTCTTATCATAAGACAAGGATACGTAGAGATTTTCACTATTCAAATTAGGGGCTTAGCTGCTTAGGTTTTTCTCAAAGTAATAAATTTCAGAGTCCTGAACTACTTCTGAAATCTAATGTTTGAGGAAGTGTTCATAAAAGAGAAAGAATATTTAATTATATTAAGAGGCATTCTGATGAAGTTAAAATAGTATTAAAATAGAAAATAAGTAAACATAAAATAAAAACCGCAATTACCAAACCCATTTAATATAATGCATTTGTTATTTCATTTAAAAAAGCAGAATGAAAGGCATATGAAGTTTTTTTTATGCTTGTGTAGCTGCTACTCTATAAAAATAAACAGGGCATGGAAAACAAATAAAATTAAAAGAAATATTCCCTGATATCAAATACCTTGGAGGTATTGATGGGGAGAGAAAATGATGGCACATAGCAGACATCTATGGGGTAATTTTGTAATTAAAATTGGATGCTGCCTTTATAACATTAAAAAAATCCTCAAAAGAGCTTTTGGATAAGTTTTTTTCCCTATTAATATATGTGCAAGAATGCTTGTATAAATATATGCGTCTTTAAAATTATCTCAGCATACTAAAATGAAATACAAGACTAAGATTTGCTGAATAAATAGAGGAAAGCTCCTTGCAGATCAAACTGAGGAAAAAAATATCCTAGGAAAGAAGCCTGAATTCTCTTAAGACCATAGTGTTATAGGCTTCAGTTGGGCTATTCTTCTCTAGAGGAGAAATAGCTGCTTATTGCATTCCAGTCTTGTAGCATTTTTATTAGCAAGTTTTTCATCTACAGTATTTTAAAAAATAACATGTAATTAGTTGCCGATATACAGTGTTGGATATAAAAATATTTCTGGTTTTCAGGAGAACAAATTTACACAGTCTATTATCAATTTGCTTAATAAAAAAGGTGTACATTTGAATAAGAAGGGCGTTTTTGTAAGGCAATATTCTTGTCCAAATCTCTATTACCCTGTGAAAAAAATGATGCTGCAGTATTCTGTTACCCATAGCTCTGCATGAGGTAAAAACATGAGTCTATTATACAGTGATAATCAGGGAAAAACTTCATTTTTCTTTTACAGTGGAAATACCTTGTTGCAGGCTCTTATTCTGTATTTTGAAAACTACAAGTTTTCAAAAGGGAGTTTTGATTCTCACAATTATGGTAGAGCATACTATGTGTTAGTACAGAAAGACCACAGAAAAGACTTTTTCATGTCCTGGAAGGAGGAAAGTTCAGTGCACACACCATCAGAAGCTACCAGACACTCTCAAGACACCCAGAATGAACATAGGAGCTGCAGGTCAAAGAACCAAAAGCTGATGGTTTATCAGTCAGATGTCTATTGAAACAGGCCACGGAGATTTTAAATTGGCAACTCAGCTGAGTTGAACTGTGTCTCACTGCTGTCTCCAGAGGGTCCATAGAAGTCTCCACTTTTGCTCCCTTGGATTGTGAGATAACCAATGTAATGTACTAAATGAGAGGCTCCCAGCCTGTGCTCCAGGAGATGCTCCCATGTCTGGCCTCATCTACCCAGCCCATGCAGCAAATGATCAGAAAGGGCCCCACCACTTTGTCTGCTGTAACACTGGAAAACCCCTTCCAGAGCAGTGGAGTTTTGAGGGGTTTAAAATTCACTCTCCAAAGCTGAATCTGCGCAGCAGGCAACACAATGTCAGTCTTCCAATTTCTGGGGACAGAAAGTTCAACATTAGTGATTTCCAAAGAGCTGTTAACTGATAAAAATTTTTACTGGCCATGGAGTTAAATTGACTACATGTTGAATGGAATTTTAATAATAATAATAATAATAGACTGAGCATGTTGTCATGGGAAGAAAGTATTGAAAGTGGACAAGAACCAAAGTTTCCGAATAATGAACATAGAGGGCTTTGCTTTTTGCAATTGCTCATTTTTCTTCTCCTGGCTAAATTCTCATTCTCTTCTACTTGTCAGAGTAAAATTATGGAGCAGTAAAGACAGCTGCAAAAAAGTTCCCTTTGGATCGTCTTTCTTCCATTTTGAAATTTACTTTTTTTTCCAATTTTTTTTTTTGGGAATCACACCTTCCCTCACTTCTGTCTAATCACTCCATTGTATACCTTTTTTCTGTGATCTTTTCTCCTTTACTGTGCATTAACTGAAGGCTGCTCCCTCACTTTATCTTATATTGCTTTTTTTTTTCCTTTGAAAGGTCTTGATTTTATTTACATGAATTTATTCAAGAATTTATAACTTGTGAAAGCAAAATTCATCTCAAGAAAGTTACTTCTTAATGAACTTTTTTACACGGTATTATGTACTGGAAGTGCCACGCAAATAAGCAATAGCCAAGTGCCTTTCAAACCACTTTTATATTGTATATATTCTTTCCCTGAAATCTGCTTTTATCCTCTAGGAACTAAGTTCTTAAAAATTAAAAATTCTAGATAAAATTCTAAAGTATATTAATTTTTTTTCTTTTACAGGTTAAGAAAATCTCAGTATTATGATAAATAATAAAAGGAAAAAAAAATTGCTTTTTGTTGTTGTTGTTGTTGTTGTTCCAGCACTTTAGTGGCACTTTTCTCTGTAGTTTGTCTGCATCAGAGACAAAAAGAAACCATAAAGCATATCAGAAAATAAAGTGGAAGACCTGCAAAAATGAGCATCACAACCAGTAGCCAAAATAAAGCAGATTGTTGGACATTTCTTTAAGAATACTGAACTTTCTACACTTTGGTCAGTGTTACTGGGTGAATGATTTTATGACATAATGCAATGCAATGTAATTGAGTGCTGTCAGCTCAGCTAAGTTTCGAATGGTGTTTATTCAAAATGCAGTGGCAGCCAAGCTTAAATGGCTCTTGCCCAGCATGGAGGGTTAATTGTAGAGTCAATCTGGACCTGTGTAAATGCTAATTAAAATTTTATCTGTCAGGAAAATTCACATGCAAATAGATTTGGGAGGCTTGTTTCAAAACCTTTTCCTCCTCCCAATCCAAGCAGTTTCTGTCCATTACTCATGTTGCAAGGACAGCATGAGGTTCCTATATCAGTTTGTGCTAAAAATTACACCCTCCACCCAGAATGTTTCCTGTTTTGGTTGCTTCATTTTTAGATCCTCTCCATGGAAGATGTATGGGTGAACATCACATTTATTTAGCTATCATGTAAATAAAGAGTAGGATGTTCATGCTCATGAGGTACTGCCTTTGTCTCTGGAAGTCCTGAGCTGCCTTCTGCAGGAAGGAGAGGGCACCAAGTGTTACTTGTTCAGTTGAGTGGCTACAGAAATTGTCCAACTGAAACCACACCCATGGTTTGCATGCATTTTACATAGCCCATGGTTTCATGCAATCACGAAAAACTGTGTTTGAAATGTGTTCTTTTAGCTACCTGTGAAGCATCCTCTTAAAATGCTGAAGATTAAACAAAAAAAAGTAAAAAACCAAAAAGTAGATCTGAGAGTGATGCTAAAATTTCTAAGCACAGCAATCATTTTGCTGTAACTCACAATAATAACTTTCTTTGAAATGCTAATAGTAACTAATACTTCTCTGTGATATTATGTAGTATACAGAATTGTCTCTGTGGTTTTGATTCCATGGCTAAATAAACATCCAATTTCCTGGAAACTAAGCTATTGCACAGTTAGAAATTTCGCATTCAGAGAATAGAAACCAATTTTACAAAACAAACAAAAGTTCCCAAGGGAAGGGAGAATTGAATTCTTATTGAACTTTGCTACTGTGAACAATGTTTTAAATATAGTAGTAGACACACTGTTAGAACAAACAGCTAAACAAAATATCTGAAATTAGTAATTATCAGTTTTAGGCCTGACTAACTAAATTACTACTCACTGAGGGTACACAGTAATTATCATTATTGGAGTCCAATCTTGAATGGCAATCAATGTTCCAATTGCTCATAGTAAAGAGCAATTTACATGCTATTAGTAGGAAGTAGAAGAAAAATCTCAGATTTAATCTCTCAAATGGAAGAGGATATTGCTCACTAGAGGTTTTGTGGTTAATTAAAAGCCACTTATTTTGATATTCTTGTTTCTTTTGTGGTACTATGCCCAAAGCTCTCTGCATACAGGTGAGTTTTATGGTGAGAACATGAATGGTGTTCAAGTATAAAGAAAGATAACATCTGAAAATAACAGTTTTAGCTTCAGAAAATAACCCAAACCAAACAAAACAAAAAACTCAACCCCCAAAAAGCAAGGGAGACTGTGATATATTCCAAAATGATGATATTTAGTATGGTAAACGCAAAATGAACCTCTTAGAAAGTATTGTAGCAAACAACTCCGTTCCAAGAGCATGTAACTTTTCAGGGAGAAGAGCAGCAAATGCAAAAGACTGCAGAAGTAAGAAACTGCAAAACTCATTGTGAGGGGAGATAATGTCAGTGTAACTTGATGTGGATCAGAAAAATGGAGTGTTATGTAAACGACAGTAGCAGCTGTAGTCATGTAGCAGCTTTGTTCGAAGAATTAAGAGTTACCAAATCTCATACTTTGGAGAGAAAGAATGTTCGAAGCACAGGATAAGGGGAGAAAACAGTTGAATACAATACCTAAAATAGTTGCAGATCCTGCTGTAGTTTAAATTTCTGGATTAGGGGTCTCACCACAAGAATCTCTATAGCACCTCATAAATTTGATATCTGTTGAAATTACTAATTTTGAGAATCCTGATAGAGACATTATGGTAATCAGTAAGCTGGACCAAGATATGGCTCTGGGCCCATTTAGGCTGCATAGCAGTGGAACAGGAATAAGTCTCAGAACCAGCCTCACTTTTTGAGTTGCTGTACTTGTTGCAGTGTTGAGTTGCTATTTTTATGGCGTTTATTGTGCTTACATATTTGAGCAGGAGAGAATATTTAGAGTTTCTCTGAGTCTGTTTTTATTACTAAACTAGTATTAGAGTCTGGTAAACTAGTGAGTAAAATAGTGCAGGTAAACCCACAGAACTTCAGTGGGTTCCATTTTCAGATAGATTTGTCTTCCAAAGGACTTTTGTTTGTATTTTTAGCTCATTTATCTTATGACTTATTAAAAGGACTCTGACTCATTGTCTTATCACCAAGAAGTTGCTGATCCTCCTGCCTTTGCCTTTTAGGTAGTGATGTTCATGCTGCAGTTGGGCAGTGCCACTTTCTTGTTAACAGAACCTGTCATAAGTGCCATGACAACAGGAGCAGCTAGCCACGTCGTGACTTCGCAAGTGAAGTATCTGCTGGGAATGAAAATGCCATATATATCAGGACCACTGGCATTTTTTCATGTGAGTTCAGTGAAAGAGATGAGATTTACTTCATTGGATAAAATTTTATTATATGCACTATTTGTCTCTGTGTAAGAGTAGGGAATTTGTTATGCGCATGTGTGAATGAACAGAAGATGAATCTTTATCTTGCTTTAACTGTTTGTAAGAAGAGATTTGGAAAACCTGATAGAGAACTAGCAGGGATGGGTACAGTAATTAATTTAAAATATGTTTCTTAGGGTATCAATAATCCCTTTTATTATCCTGAGCCATTATACACTCATATAGGGAGGGTAATCTCTCTCTGGGTCAGCATGTGGAAGGAATATAAATTTAAACATATTTTCTTCATATGCTGCTGAATGAAATCTGACCATCGTTGTGGTAAAAGGAAAACGACCCATGATTTGTGCATTTCCTATGCAAAAATTACTCTAGATGTGTTATTTATTATTTTATGACACGATACTACTTTGGGGTATTGGTAAAAAGCAGGTATGAGCTTAATATGAACTTATAAAAGTGTGACTTTAACAGAGTTCAGTGGCAACGTTCAGTCTCTTACTGCAAGGATGAAGCATTCATAGGGAAATTGCATTAGTAACAATTTAGAATAGATTACATGGAGACTGAGGATGAAAAAGGGTAAGGGCACAAAGGGTATGGACACAAAATATAAGGTGTGCAAAAGGGTTTAACAGAAATTCATCAATGAGTAATTTAACATTAATTAAGTAATTCAATGGGAATTTTTTATAAACATAACCGTGACTTAATTACAGTTTCATGATAACAACATTCACACCATAATAATTTCACACGCACACAGGTGGAGATATATGCATGTCTGCCTGTGAGTGTAAAGGTGCTTATCATAAATTCCTCTCAGCTTTAGGGAAATATTCATGGCAAATGGCTGAATGTTTCTCACCAGGCAGGGGCTGCACCTCGAGGAGTCTGCGTGCATGTGTGTGTGTGTATCAGCCCAGGGATTGCACCTCAAGGAGTCTGTGTGCATGTGTCTGTGTGTATCAGCCCATTCGCTGCACCTCAAGGAATCTCGGTGCATGTGTGTGTGTATCAGCTCAGGTCTTGCTATGATGGTCTTTAGAGTATTGCAAACTTGAGGATTCCCAAGCTCTGAGACGTGCCCCACAGAGAAGGAGAGCTCAGAAGAGCCCAGAAGGCCTCACTTAGGACTGTTGTGTGCAGGGTCACAAGGTGATTTGCTTTAGTCATCAGTTGGTTTCCATCCTGGCCATAACCCACGCTGGCAACTACTGGAGTTTCCAAAACATTTGGAAATTGTTTCCAAAACTTCGGCAACAATGGTGCTGTTCTACTTGGGCTCCAGCTCAGGCAGGGAATGTTCCAAGGCTGTCAGGGGATGACTGATCACCCTTTGTTCCCCACCTCAGCCCCACAGTGGGTGTTGCTGTTACAGCACCTGCTCTGCTCCGGGACACGTCCCCACCCGGCTGGTTTGGGCAAGGCCAGGAGGGGATGCACCACCACCAGTGCCATGGTTACAGCCCTTGGAATGTACATATTTTTGGCTGATACCTTAAAGAGCAAAGCTGAATAATCTTATTAGAGAGTCACAAACATATTCTTGATGGTAACTTATTCCAGCAAGCCCTGAGTTTCAGTGCTGTGAGCATAATCTCTTGGCATTATTAATGTTACAACAGTGCCTGTCAAAATGATATTTTGCTCATAATAAAAGTGTATTTACTTGCTGAGGTGATATCTACATTGCTCTGATAGTGAGACTTCATCTAGGCAGCCAATAAATTAAGACACCTTATTTAAAAGCACTGACTATGTCTTTGTGCCCTATTATGTGCTTTATTTTTTCCTATTATTTGGAGAATTTGTTCATGTGAAATCTTGATTAGAAGATGTTGATTTTTAGAATTTTTTTTCATAGTATTTTATAAATTTGATAGCTTTTCATATGGAGAATACATTTGTTAAGTTTTTTGCAGGAACAATTAATTATTGAAAATTAGGAGCATGTAATAAACACGAATAATTTATCCATTTATCTTGTAGAGATACAACTAAAAGTGTCATAGATATTTTTATGAGTGATCAGTTGGCTTATTAGGCTATTAAAATGGTTCTTCTTTTTTTTTTATTATTTAAAAACCTTTTCATAAATGATTCTTAATATAAAATGTGAATAGTCTCTTTTTTGTGGTGTTTCCATGGAGACTATACTTACATATAGGAATATTGTCATCTTGTAGAGATGACTGGTGTTAAGTACTGCAGCCAAGGCATAATCAAAATACACATTATGAGCAATAATAAAAAACAGCAGTGATATGAAGAAATATTTCCACCTTGATGTGCTGATGATATCATAAATGAGGTCATTCAAATGCTTTGAAGGAAATCTATTCCCTTATCCCTTGTATTTTTAATGCATTTGAAACAAGTTCTTTGCCTTTCTCTTCTCTTTTGAAATCAAACCTCTTTGAACATATTCCAGAGAAAAACTCCTGATTTTTTTAAGATACTGAATTGTTCTGTAAATTGTGTGAAAGTAAATGACCAAAAAAAAAATCTATTCTGTACAACTTGAAAGAATGATTAAAAAGGGGCAATTTTACTGTTTAAATATTTTAAAATATTTCTGGTGTCTGTTCAGACTTATGAATTGCCTTAAGAAGGCCCAGTATCTCTGTCAAAAGTACCAGAACTAGATTTAAACAATATTTTTCTTCTGTGGTTGTAGTTTCATGTAAAAATTATATTAATTAGATATAAGGTGCTTTGCACATGTATCTAGAGAGTGAAAGGCAACTTTGGCATGTCTCTCTGGACACGTTCTTCACTTCAAATTCTCAAAATCCAAAGACTGGTGCTTTTGTTACATTTTTTTTCTTTGTCCACTCCAAAACACCTCCCACTCACAAAACCAAATGCTTTGCCTGAGGCAGCCTTTGGGTTGGCAAAGCAAGAATAAAAATGTTTAATAAAGTGTGATAGGAGAGTTGCAAGCATAGCAAGCCAGTGAAATGAATTCTTTATAGCATGTGAGATCATGGTTAAATACATAGGAAGGAACTTTGCATATGGAGAACAAATCTTGTACACTGGCCCTGAGCCTGTGGTATTTCTGTGTTTACACACAGGTTATGTAACAATAAATTTTGTTTTCCCTGTGCATAGTTTGTCACATTTCAGTTGAGCTCCACAGTGCATCATCAGCTGGTATTTTGCAAATTGAAAAGGAAAAGTGAAGGTAAAGAAGAAAAACAGTGAGGGAATAATGCAAGTGAGATCTAACTTTACAAGGGAGAAGTGTCATCAAGTTTTACCCAGCATCTGAAGATGAAAGAACATACTTGTATTTTCCCCTTATTTGTGTATACATATATTTATCTTTCCACATGTTTCTGAGAAAATAAAACACTACAAAATGAGCTGTAATGTAAGAAACTTGCTTTGCAAAAGGGGTCTTTTGTGGCTGTGTTGCAAAATTCTTGTGTGGTTTTGCTGCAAATCTGAAAAAAAACCCCAAACATTCACATTCTGTTATCAGTCTTTTCTTTTCACTCTTTTTTTTCCCCAGCTTCCTTAACAGTTTACTGTATTTGCCTGTACATTTTCCCTCCAGTGTGACATATCTAAAAAACATCAGAATGAAATTTTTTTGAAAATGAAATTAATTTGTTCACTCTTAAAATGTATTGTCTTAAATAATGTGTTCCTTTAATTCCTTTGTTTGCTTCAGCCTCTATACATATTTTAGAGCTAATTTTTTGGGGTTTCACATAGGCATTAAAAAAGCAACTCAGAGCATATCATTAATACATCAAAATACACACCCGTTCTAGAATATAAATCATTCCAATGTTCAATATCACCTCAAAACTGATGGTTTCCCATGAGAAAAGGAACATTCAGTGTCTGCATATATATGTGCAAAACTCGAATAGTTTTTGTTTCACTTAGGTCCAAATTTGCATTGATTACAAAAAAGTCCACTGATTGCTCATAATATTCTTACATAGTTTCTATTAAGAATATTTACACAACTGGCAATGAAACTAAAAACACAAGCGGCAAACAGCTCAATTATTATATCATTGCTGATTTTAAAAATATTTTAAATTATATAATGAAAAATATTCAAAAAAATTTAAATTATATAAGGACAAAGATTACTTTCTATACTGCAATATCAAGCTAAATTCTCCTGCATAATTTCCAAATTACATTTTTGATTAAAATATTTGTAAATACTTCTTTTGAATCAGATGCCAATGCTGTTGGAAGCTTGAGCTTTATGTATTTAGATTCAGGATTTATAGTTTGATCTTGGATGAGTACAGTAACTGACTGGACAGAGTACAATGTAAAATGTAGAGTTTAAAGAGATGTCTGTGGTATGTAATTACATTCCTGCTAAGAGCCACATGCTCTTTCTTTCTCGTGAAAGGGTCTCTTCATTTCACTCCTCATACCATGAATTGAGTGGTTTTAGGTTTTCAGAAAATGGTTACTCAGGAACCAACTAGTCAGTGGAAGCTCCTTATTCTAATGCAGAAATTAATTTAATACTAATGCGTTCCTGCCAGAATTGTTTTGGTGTGCTACAGACACTTTGGGGATAGGGCTGCTTGGGCTACTCAATTCGAATGAGCTACAGAGTATTGGTAGTTCCATTGTTTTTCATTTATTGGCTGATGTAGACTGCATACAGAAAGGTATGACTTCAAAGAAACACCAAAGGATGTACTAGGCAGTTCATATGAAGATTTTGTTGCAAAATCTGAAAAACCTATGGTAGAGGTTTACAAGATTTGGCCATATATTTTTAAAATTAAATGGAAATATCTTCTTTATTCAATTTGAAAGACAAAAATTCTTGAAGCCTGTGTATATTTCTTCTCTAAAATTTTATTTATTCACTCAATATTTTGTCTTACTTTGTCTCAGAAAATTAGATTTGATGCCATGAACACAGATAACTAATGCTGACATTTTAATAGCCAGCATTCATTTCAAAATAAATCCCATCTTTCTGACTTCAGCAAGTAGGAATCAAAAACTTTCTTCTCTTTTCTTGCCTCTTCACCTTAGATCTAGCTCACTCTTTGGTGAGTTTGTGGGCTCAGTTTTCCAGATTGCCTCCTTTTGTCTTAATTAATCTCAGCCTCTGTTTGGGCACGGAGCCAAGTCCTGTGCCCTCTTGAAAATGCATTCTTGGAAAATTATGGGTACAGATCTAGTCCCAGGCCACTCAAGACACAATCCACATATTTTCTGATTACAGTGGGGCAATATGTGGCTAAAAACTGTGGTTTAATTGCCATTCTTCAGATTTGAGACATATCTAGATCATATTACTGAACAAATTGACTTTAAAATATTTTCCCGATTTCTGAGAAATGTTTGTGCTGGGTAATATTGTGCATCCTTAATTGAAACTCCAAGGGCTACATTGGGTCTTTATGAGGAAAGTTACTTTTCTAAAACCATATTTAGGTTGGGTTTTTTTCCCTTTCTAGATTATGAAAATATCTTCAGAGAGAAAAACATCAGGAAGTCATTTCAATTTACTCATTCTTCAATATGAGCATCACTTCTTTAATGAGTGACAGAATCAGAACAGTAGAAATAAATTCTATCATCATATTGACTACCTTTCTGCTAAAACAGAGTTCTTTCCTAAGATAATTTGTCTAGTATTTTTCCCTGTCCAATATAAATTTGTGAATTTTACCTCCAAACTGTCAAAACTTGTTAGCATTATACATGTATTGGAGAATAAGTTCTCTGGAGCAGAAAATTATTAATCTTTATTTTGACAAAACTACAAGTGTCACTTTTGATTTATTTTAGTGGTGGTCTTAGTCATTGCCAGAGAAAACACCTACTTTTTAATACTGTTGTTATTATTTCAAGCTTCACTTGCTTTATTTTATTATCCTTTATATTGGGGTTTAAAAAAAAGTTATTTGTGATGATGTCTAAATCTACATCCTAATCTTACCTTCTGTTCTCTCCATGGTTTATGTTTCAGTACGCACAACAGTTCCCAGAATTTAAATGCAGAACTTGCGGGACTGAGCCTATCTTGTTTTTTCTCTTACAGCTTTAGTAAGCATGTGTATTGTATCCATTTTTATGGCTTGCTGTTCTTTCAAGCAATATCACTTTTCTTCATGAGGCCCAAAAAGAAGTTGTGATGAGATCTCATGATTTCTTTATCAGGATAGATGGTCTCTCTAACTTTCTTCACCCCTTCTGTTGCAGCAAACTTGTAATTTTTTCATTGCTTTCTGTTAATGTACTACCATACTGATTTATGCCTTATTTCCTGAACCCACAAATTCAGCACGCAGCAAAAATTACAGTTCACTGTGTCATCTGTGCTGGTGCAAAGGGAACTGCATTCTTCTGAGCCTGTTACTTACAAGATGTCTTAATCACCAAAGACCTCTGTTTCTCCTCACCATTAGTCATTCTGTTCCTGTTCTGTATTTCTGTTCTGCATGTTCCTTATAATTCAGCACCATATTTCCTTTATTCATCACAGATCCAACCACATTTTTCTAACCTGTTTTACAGCTGATTGCAGCACATACTAACTGCTGAAAAACTGAGCTCCATAGCTCTGGCCTGGTGTCCTCTTTCCCTCTTAACTCTGCAGTGAGTAGAAAAGGAACAAACAGGGCTAAGCAGATAACTTCAGTTGTTTTAATAACCAGTAGCATATGTATGCGAGCTTGGCAACTATTTAGTGTGTGCAGCACCTGGACCTGACCAAAGCACACTCCATGGAGTATAAGGGGCAAGGGCAACCAAAGGGGGCGCTGAGGATGCCCTCCTGAAATTACTCTGGGAAAACATTACTCTGAAAAAATGACCCACAGACTGCAGAGGATGCCCTGAAGGGGATGCTCATCTTGAAGATTCCTTTTGCATCTCTTCCCATCCAGCCACTACTGCATTTTTCTTTCCCTTTTCTTTTTTTCTCTCCTTCTCTTTTCTCCTCTTTTCTCTCTTTTATTTTATTTTATTTTTTTTCAGAAATAACTTTCACTACTAGCATTGGTGGATGTTATATACTATGGTCACTACAAATAAACCTTTGTGCAAGAAACTTTTCTCAACATTTTTATGCGACACTCCTTTATCTCACTGGACTTAATGAGACTGAAAAAGGAAACGTATCACATCTATTTGAATTTTATAGCTTGCTTCTACTAATAGAAATTTGTAAATTAATATATACAAATATTAATTGCATTATTTTAAGTTTTCAAAAGTCCATAAGAGAGGTAAATTGATGATTTTCTTCTTTGTAAAATCTAAACTACAGGCCAAAAACTTGTCCAGTGACTCAGCTCCTGCAGTATTGATTCAGGTCTCACTCATTATCTGTCTGAAATTGTGAGAAGATGCCATGGCAAGTGATCCAGAATATATTTTTTGATCTGTGATTGTTATTTGCTGTTCACTGCAGATTTATGCCTATGTGTTTGAGAATATCAGATCAGTTCAGTTGGAGGCATTACTTCTCTCCTTGCTGAGCATTGTGGTACTTGTTCTTGTTAAAGAACTGAATGAGAAATTTCACAAAAATATTAAAGTTGTCCTTCCCATCGATCTGCTTTTGGTAAGTACAAAATTATATATCAGGCTTTTTCTTACAAAGCTTTCAGTGGGTCAATCTGCTGAAGTTTACTGTGCTGTTTGCAGTTACCCACACCCACACCTGCTACTTATTAAACAGACAGCTGATTTTCATGGCTGTAAGTTAATTGTAAAAACAGGAAACAGTTTGGCTTAATAATTAAAAAAGAAATTACATAAGCTCCCAATTTGTATAATATTTTTCATATGCTTACTACTTTTTACATAATCACAAGAACATAAAGCCTAGAATGTTAGAGTATAAGAAGTTTCAAATAGAAAATAAAAAGTAACTGGCATATTGTAACTCCAAGCAAGTCTTGTGCTGGGTAGCTGTGCCTTACATGTTGTTTGTGATTTATCTACAACAAAGTTAAATAGCTATGCTATTGCTTTCTGTCATTTTACTAACGTGTTTTCTTTTAACAGTTTTTAGTTTTCTTTTAAGTAAATTAAAATTAGCAGTTGCATTATAAACCCCTGCTTTAAGGATTAAGCTGTAGTCAAATGATCAGCACCAGATTGCCATTAGAAAGTTTCTGTTTTTCTCTAAACCTCTAAAAGAAAATGCAAAGTATGAAGGACAGCTCGTTTTCAGAGTGCATTTCTGCAATTGCTCTTTGTTGCTGGAAAAAAAATATTTACAAGGGCAAAATTGTGGAAAAGGAGGTAGCATGGGTCTGGTCTCAGTGTTACCTTTTTAAAAATATTGGATAAAACGTACCAGCAAACTAAGGATTGCAGCCTGGAACCCTGTTCTGTTGGGATTTGTGAATTCATCTCATTTGAAATATGGGAAATTAGTTTGAATCTCCTGAGGGTCAAACTTTATACTCCCTCTGCAAGATTTGTACCTGACAGAACATAAAAACAAGAGGCAGACACATCTTCTGCTGTGTTCTGTGCTGAAGTCAACACTAACAGTCTGGATTAGATGTGCTCAAAGAACATCAGCTGGATCAGATTGCTCAGGAACACCTAAATCATGAGCTGCTTTAAGCTGCTTAGATGAACGGCAGGGCTCTGGGGCAGGTGCTGAGCAGAGGGACTTTGGACGCTGGTTGCCAAGGTTCCTGGAGCTTTATAGAGAGCCAGACAAATCTCTTTCATTTATACAGAATGTACAAACTGCACTATAGTCTCACACCACTATTCTGTCCAAATCTTAGTTTCTTTTGACTCTCACACATTTCCCAAAAAAAAAAAAAAAAAAAATCATGATAATACTCTCCTGTTTTACTGGATTGATCTAAGGATAAATGTGTGAACAATGCCATATGCTTAGGTATGGCAATAATAGGTACCATGTCAGAAACAATAGAAATGTAATATATTTTTCTGTTTGAATCTATAGATAATTGCTACATCCATTGCTTGCTACTCTGCTGATATGGAATACGTCTACGGGATAGAAGTTGTGGGAAATATTCCTAAAGGGTAATGTGGGTTTATTAGCTTGTGGCTTTTAAACACTTCTATTTCAGAGAACAATCTCTGAAAAGGTCAAAGGAGTTTCTGAAATAAGAAATGGTAAAAATATATTTTGTTTTTTTCTGTCTCCTGAAACACTCTCTTACAACTCAATTCCATGTTAACAAGTTATATGTGCATAGATATCAGAAAAAAAATGCATCCTTATACATTTTCATAGCTTTTTATTGCTTTGTGGAATAAAATGTAGGTACTTAATGATGTATGACAGGAAGGCAAGATGCTCTTTACAAGATTATTGCAACCTGCTTTTTGAGGGTTGGGTTGAGTTATTGTAGCAGAATATGCTCCACCCATATAGTAATTTTAGAAAATGCAGTTTCTGAGAAAATGTGAAAGATTTAATTATGCTTAATCTAGAAAAGAACATTTTTACTGTAGTTAATGGTACACTTTTCTCCATGACCTTGAAAAGAAGGCAAAAAAATTCAATATAATTTTCTTGAAAGAGAAATTAGATTAAATGTCAGAGAAAATGTTCACACTCTACAGGTTGATATGGAAGAGCACAGCTGTTGTGTACTCTCCTGCTTGGATAGAGGAGGGATTCCCTAAATTTCACAAAGTACGAGTCCAAGACAGTATGAGTGCATGTGTGGCAGCTTGCACTGAAAGAGATGAAATAAGGGACATTTCTGAGAAAGAATACAAAGAATACAGATTTTAAGAATTTAGAGCATGCTACAAATCTGAGACTAAAACATGACTAAGTGTGTCCCTTCTATGTGTAATGAACAAGTCAACTGTATTTGTGCAAATTTAATCAGGAATTTATTTTCTGTCTAACCTCATACAAGTAGTATTGAAAAACAGAAGCAGAGCCTGGATAATTCCTGCATATTTTTAGGAGTTTATCCAAAATATCTAACTGCCTTGTCAATGGAGAGCATCAGAAACTTTAAGAGCACAATTTGGTTTTCAGATGGTGTGATTTGTGCTCTGGAAAGACCAAAGTCCTTTTGAAGAGTTCAGAGACAATCTGTGTTGATTTGGTTCGTAACTTGAGTAGTTTTATTGCAATCCCCATTAGATGGAATAAATGTCTGTACTATCAGTAACCAACAGGAATACAAAAGCTTTTAAAGATTTAAATTTAACTTTACAGGAAAGCCAACTATATTAAAAAAGGAGAAAATGCACAGTAGTCTCTTCTACTGAACGTTACAAAATTAGTGAATGGTTGCTAATTTTATTTGTCAGTTTTGGAGTTATTTTATCAACATCTCTTTATAATTTCTCAAATTGAAGTTTTCAAATTGAATACTCCATCTTAAACTGTTTCATCTTCTACAAATTCTCTTCTGCTGCTCCCAACAGAGAGATCTTATTAATCTAAAATATTGCAAAATGTCGCCTTAAAAGTTTACAAGAAATACAAAAATTAGCTGTTCCTGCAGAGATTGTTTCTGTGCTATTCGCATAAATGGCAGGTATATAGAGACTACGTATCAAGTTTTTAAAAAATTACTGTCTTTATTTTTTATAGGTTGCCATCACCAAAAGCACCACCCATGAGTGTCCTGCCTGAGGTAGTCACTGAAGCCTTTGGAGTGGCACTGGTTGGTTATGTAGCCTCACTAGCTCTTGCTCAGGGCTCTGCTAAAAAGTTTAAATACACTGTGGATGACAACCAGGTAAAGCTTTTTCTCCTTAGTGTCACTGAGCCTTGAAATCACCATTCAGGAAAACTGTTCTAGATGAATACCCAGTAGGAAAAGTTGTGTTCCATATAGCATCCTAAAAACTTCTAGTGTTTAAAGTAAAACCCAAGTTTTGTTCAAATTATCTCTGCAGAGTGCCCTCATTGGTTGAACTGCTCTTTTGGGGAAGCTCATCCTTCAGGATACTCTTGTAATGCTACATTCAATGCAGCATTTGGGTATTAATGCATTTTTCACTGCTCTAGGATGAGATAGCTTCTCCTCTGGCAGCTGAGCTCTTATAGACAAACTGTGATGTCAAATCAGCCACCATTAATGAAACAAAGCAATTCTGAAACAAAACCAGGTACTTATAGTCCCAGGACTTACCTGATGTTATAATAAGAAATTATTTATTTATGCAAAGTAGAAGTCTCACCTGAAATAAAGGTTTATTTGTATCTAAGAAGCTGGGTGAGTTCAAAGAGTGCTGCCAGATTTACAGCCAAAGGAGATTTTTGTTCCGAGTTCCGTTTTGCAGAGAACATGCTTAAATTAAAGTGGGCAGTCTCTGCACTACTACAGTGCTTGTCATGGTGGGTGGGTAACTCTAAGCCTGCCGCAAATCCATGGAGATGCTGAATCAAGCACTGTGGGAAGAAAGGCTCAATTTCAGATAACTGGCACTAGTACTGTGTGATGAAAATGTTGCTTCCACCTTTATGTTAAGTAGTTTGTGATAAATAGCATAGGGTTGAATGAAGAACAGTTGTTTTGCAGCTGGAGGTTTATTTGAACACCCTATCTAGACAGGTTGGTCTTGCTACAACAATTCCTGTCCTTTACTACTTGTATGTCATTGGAAAACACAGTGGGAACGTTCTTGGCTATACAGGTCTCTAAAATATTTCTCAGTTTGAATACATTGGACCATGAATTTCCATTGATGCTTCAGAGCCATCTATGAAGCAGAGGGAGAGAATGGTTTGAGCTTAGTGCAGCTCAGACTTCAGGGAGACACACTGCTTTGTTTCAAGGCACTCCATGGAATGCAGCAACCTCTGTGTCCTTCTGCACCTTTGGAAGTCTTGTAGCTTACACACATTCATTACTGAAGTCTTGGAAACTCTGTGTATGTCCACATCAAATAATGGATCACAAGAGCAAAACCTCCATGAGAGGAGAGCAGTGAGGTGGTGTGGCTGTACAGCCTTCAAGGACAGGCATAGTGCTGGGCATGGGGGCCTGTGGGGGTGTGAGGCTGCAGGATGAGCTTTAAGGGGGTGCTGCTCTGTGCTGTGAGCACAAACTCATGAGCTGCTGTTTTCCTGGTCGGATACAGCACCATTTTCCTACACATTTTCCTCAGCAGACCAACTTGCTCCCTAAAGTCTGTGATGCTGGGTGGCCCTGGTGGAACACTTCCTTAGAAAACATTGCTCTTAGGCTGCACATACACAGTGGCTTCTCCATCTTTTCCTCTATGAATCCTTTGTTCAGACATGTCTGCATTTTGACTGTGAACAAACATCAAATACATTTGTGATGAAGGACAGCGTGCATAAAGTATGGCTACCACACCACTGCACTTTCACTAAAACATGCTCTAAAGGAAAAGAAATCAGTGGCTGTCTTTTTCCAGTGAGCCATGCACCAGAAATGATCTGGACAGTTTCCAGACACCAGTACCTGGGGCTCTGGCCAGTTAAAAAGCAGACATGGATCAAGATGTAAATATTTTGGTTGAACTTAATCTTCAAAGCTTAACAATAGCATTTATTCTGGGAACAAAATGTCCCTCCTGCTTTTGATGAATCTGGTTCAACAGCTCTATTATTCAAATTAGTTCTGAGTTGGGAGCAGACCTATTCTTTTGGGAAACCCTTTGTCATGTACCTGTGGGATTTTTTCCCTCAAAAATGTGTCCATCCTTTATAATTGCTAATATTTGCATAGGGGACTCCTTTGTTGGCAAGAGGCATTGAAATGACAGCACAATAGGAAAAAACATCTTCTATTTAACAACTTTGCAGGAATTTTTGGCTCATGGCCTCAGCAACGTGATTCCTTCATTTTTCTTTTGCATACCAAGTGCTGCAGCGATGGGACGGACGGCACTTTTATACAGCACAGGCGCCAAAACACAGGTAATGAGTTTTAAAAACACAGGCTGTGAAAAACACAGGCTTAGAGTGAAGTATGTCAGAGAATTAAAACTGTGATTCTGCTCACTGCAATTTGTACTGATTTATGCATTGTATTTCCCTAGCCTCCCTTTTCCTCTTTTCTGGATATGCCTCTGCCCTGTCATTTTTAACAGTCTGCATGAAATTTCATCTGATCAGCGATGTCTTACTAGGAAAGATAATGGTTCCATTTATTAATTTTTACCTGTTTCATTCAATATGACATATAAGGTCTGTGGCAGCAAGGAAGTTAGGAGTTGTATTTTCAGACTGCAGGAAACTGCATAAAAGCCCTTTAAGTTTATGTGAATTTGTCAGCATTGTAACAAAAGTGCCCTCTAATGGTGTTTAATGGATTTAATGCTACAGTCTAAACTGAAGTTTAGGAAAAAAAAATCACATTTCATTTATCTGATTTAATTTATCTTCTATCTGATTTCCAAAATAAAATGAAAGTAACCTTTAGAGCTGTTTGTTAAAAAAACACAAGTAATCTCCCAGCTTCTGCCTTGTGACATGGTGTGCTTGTCCTATCCCTCAGTGTACACTGAACCCACAGAGATGACATTTAGATTTCTGAGGATGTTTGTAGCTATTTCCTACTGAGGAAACTAAACCCACATGCTGTTGTTACAGTAGCTCAGGAAAGAGGGGACTGTAATTGCTGAGAATGGTAACTGTGACCCTGTCAGCCTGTCATCTGTCCAAAATGTGCTTGGGAACAAGAGAGGTGGCAAACCACCTGGGGCACCCCCACAACATTGCCTCTTCCTCTGAAACTCACGGGCCCTTCAGGGACAGCCTGCCAGATCAATGTCATCTCCTTTGCTATTCCCCCAGGTAACAAGTGACAGGACAAGAGGAAACACCAACAGGCAGATCCAGGGAAGGTTTAGATTAGATATGAGGAAACTTCCTCACAGAAAGGGTTGTAAAGCATTGGAACAGACTGCCCATAGTAATGGCAGACTCACGATCCTGGGAAGTTTTCAAACATTGTGTGAATGTGGCACTTGAGGACAAGGTTTAATGGTGAACATGGTGGTGGTGCTGGGTTGATGGTTGAACTTGATGACCTTAAAGGTCTCTTAACCTTAACAGTTCTATGATTCAATGATTCTAATTTCCTTTTACAGCTGTTTCTCTTGCCTTGTCTTGTAAAAAGGACATTATCTGCAAGGAAAAAGTTCATGAGGTACAAGACTAAATACAATCCATAGGTAGTTTCTCCTCAACCATACCTTGCAATTATTTCTCATGCAGATGCCACAATATTAAGGAATCATACAGGACTTTACTCCAATAATCTACATGTTAAATAATTGCTAATTAGCCAACAGAGTACTTGAACTCACTTAATCATAATGAATAGTCTAACAAATAATCTTGAAAAGTATTTATATGAAAATATTTTAGCTACCACTTGGCTATTAGTTATTTCATGTATTTTAGTTGAATTTTATGTCATACAACAACACATCTATGAATGTCTGCCTCACAGACATTCTCTTCTGTAATCTGTTAATGTACTGAATGTACAATTTACAGTTGTACTGCATCATGCTGGCTTTTCCATGGAAGACTTGAGGTAACCTGCAGACCTATAACCTTGAGGTATATGTGGTACTTGAGCACCCTGGCTCTGGTACATGAAGGGAAAGACCCTGATAAAAGGTTATTCAATACCTGAAATGGAAAAAGAAACCACTATAATTGATTTGAAGGTAGCAAACACACAATAAAAACCTGCTTGGTTTACCCATTGGTTTCACAGTATAGCAGTGCCTGTGTCTAAAAGTTAAGAGTGTGGTTATGACTTAGCACTATGAGAGTATTTTATTATACATAACAATCTCTCCCCTGCCTTCCTGGAAAGCAACACATCAGCTTAATGCTCTCCTTTGTGGCTGTTCAGACAGAATGAGGAGATGACAAGATCATCTCTTGTAAATATTGGTCAGGTCATAGGCAAAAAGAGGACTTCCCTTAACTTAGGGGGAAGTCAGTTTGGCAGAGCACATGGAAGAAATGCAAAGAGCCTTTCAGGGGAACAGAGGAGTCCTTTTTTCTCAAATGGCTATACCTGGATTGCAGTTTTGTCATTTGTTCCTCAGTGATATATTTTCCTGGGAGAAAAGAGAAGTGAGGAACTCTATCATGGACTAGAAGCGTCCTTCAAATAGAATCAACACTTTTTTTCTTGCTCCTCATGAAGGCAGAAAGAGGGAAAAGTTCCTTGTGACTTTACCAGCAGATTTTCTGTCCCTTTTTATGTAAACACTCTGTCTATCCTGCTTGATGGTATTTTTAAGTACACCATGACTTTAATTTTCTAGTGTTTTAACAACTTGTCTGGTTTTGTTTTTAACAACTTGTCTCTTAAAATGAAACCTAATTATTTTAGTGAAGAAACATATTATCAATATAAAAATAAAGTGAGCATCTGTCTACTTATCATCAAAAACCTTCTGTGAATCTGAACTGTATATTTATAAGAGCAGAAGTACTCAGCGAGCACTCACAGCAGAATAGGACAGTGCAATTTTACTGTCGTTTTCCATCAGATTAATACCATATATACTGTGAGGAAATATGTAATTATTAGACCATATATTTTCTGAATTTATGTTACTTGCATTAGTTATAATCTTTAATGTACTTTTTAAATGGCACCTACATTTTCTTAAGTAAATACACGGATATTAAAATGAAATTGTTAGTGGTTTCTGGTTTAAAAATAGTTTTCTTTTAGTGTTAATCGCAACAAAATAAGTCAGAAGCCTTCTCTTGTGGAAAAAATGATAGTATACATAATTCTTGCTTAGTGCTATGACAGATCTGTTATTTAGTACAACATAGGGTGCATGGCTATAAATAAGATGCAGAATGACAGTGGGTGCTGAGAAACTTCTGGGATGAGACATTGCACACACACGTTCCACTTAATACCCAAATGTGAAAGTGATGCTCTGATCTGTGTCAGGGTGCTGGCAGCAGGGTCAAGCACAGATGTTTAGATCTCTCACTGTCTCATCACTGTAGTTGATTAAAGGTAATAATCAGAGATTAAAATTGAAGTTATATGCATCTGCAATCCACAGATACATTAATAGCTAACACCATCAGCATCTGATTCTTGACTTTGTCTGCAATATTTTAAAATTAGTCCTTTTCACAACTTTTTTTTTGTTGTTTCTGTTGTTGTTTGAATGATCTGCAATTCTTGTTTATTGTTGTAGGTGGCTTGCCTTATCTCTTGTGTATTAATTCTTGTGGTGATCTACACAATTGGACCTCTGCTGTACTGGCTTCCTATGGTATGCTACTTAACTTTTTTAAAGATTAAGATGTCAAACATTTTCTAAGGGCAGTTTCTTTCAGGGAAAGACAGTGCAACTTTTAAAACAGCTTTATTAATATTCAGTGGCATAAAGAATAGTAAAGGTATGATAAATCTCAACATCATAAAGCACAGAGTTGACAGCAAAAGACATACAGATTTTAGACATATATAGTTACATATATAGTCTATCACATCAGAGTATAGAAGTGAATTTCTCTTCTACTTACTTTTGGGATGTAGTTTATGAAAAATATACACCCAGGTCTCTGTGGATTTGTAAATTGACAAAGTGTTGTAGAAATTAATGAAGATTAATGATATTTCTCCTGATATGCACATGATACACTACTTTGCTTTTCAAATAAATGTGACACAAGTTATTTTAAATAGTGACATAAGCTTAATGACAAAAAGATTATAAAGTATTCTTATATGTCTATCATACATCTATGCTAAGACTCTTTAAATCAGTGTGGCATCTTTTCACATAAGCTATATCTAGCTTTTGGTATTACAAATTAATAGTTAATTTTAACTAGAGGCTTGTCAAAGCTGCTAAATACAGCTCCAAAATTATCCACGATTCTGCCATGTATGTACATGAAGTTTTAACTCAATTATGTTTTAAACTTGCTTTGTGCTATTGTTTACATGATGTCATGAAAGTTCTCACTTTTCAAACACAGATCCTTTTATAGCTTATTTTTACCATGCAAAGTAAGGACACTTGAAGAAGAGTACACAATATGTCCTGGGTTTTTTGCTATACTTCTTCTCTAGTTTCATTTGTTTTCATATGGATTATAGCTAAATTTTGATCAGTTTCTTGTAGGTTTTTCCACCAATATTTTAAATATACTTTTTGGTTTTTGCTTTCTTGATAATTTATTTCTCTTTTAATATGTTTTTTCAGCCCCATCTATGCACTGTAGGTCCATTGGTTTGTACTCCATTATTTTTGGCTCTAGATGATTTCTTCATCCATCTCCTCCTCCTTCCTGAGTCAAAGAACAAAAAAAAAATTTTTTTTGCTTCAAAATTAATGGACCTTTGCCCTAGAGGCCTTCTCTAGGGGAAGGGAAGGAAGTGAAGAAAGTAAGTTACAATTCTTTAGTGCATAGAGGTTGAGTGATGATTTGCTTTCGAGTCCTTCGGACTCTGGCAAAATGTATTTGGTCTGGTGAGGCATGGAAGAGTCTTGAGTAGTCCTGAGGTTTCTGTCATTTTTCTCTCAGTTAGGTAGCCTGTAGATTGTCTTCACAAAAAAAAAAATGGGGATAGGGTGGTTGTTGCTTTTAGCAGCTGTCACAAGGACACCTGTGCTTATCCCATTTTCTAAAAACCTACCAGGTTTTTTTATAATTTAATTATGATATTGAGTGCTAAATAAAATAAACAGCATTTGTTTTCACTAAAAACTATGCAAATGGCTTTTGTGCTTATGTCTTTGCAGTGTGTGTTAGCAAGCATTATTGTTGTGGGCTTGAAGGGGATGCTAATGCAGTTCCGTGACTTAAAAAAATATTGGAATGTGGATAAAATAGACTGGGTAAGTAAAACTTAATCTAAGGAGGTTCTCCTGAGACCATTTGGCAAACATCTGTTAACTAAACTTTAACAGTTCTATGGCCTTAGAAGAAATAAGTACAAGACATTATTAGTAGTACTTTTTGTGCACTATCAGCTCAGAATAACAGCATCTGTAGTATCAGTTGTATTAAAAAATAACATTTTAACAAACAGTAAAGAAACAAACCTGATGCTAGAGATGTGTATACAAAAAGATCAAGTTAATATGAGCAAATATGTGTCTAATTTTTATGTCTTTCCTATCTGTTTAACATGTTTTTGTTATTGTAGCATTATTGAAGAGATTTTGGTAACATCCTATCCTCTGGGAATAGGGAATGATCACACAGGTCAAACAGAACTGGAAGCACTAGTGATGCAGGAAGATAAATATTGAGGGGTGCTGTAGGTAAATTGCCTTAATTCTTTCAGATTTTGCAGAAATCTATTCTATCTACTGTTGAACACAGTGAAAAATCTGCACTATGAGAGGAGGAATACATCAGAAAAAGTATATAGGTGAAGAGATAGAGTATGAAAATTTAGTTGAATACAAAGTCTAAATAGTCTGAAAGAATTTGCAAAAATTCCATAGTAAAGATGAATCCTGGATGTAAGAAGATTCCTGGATTTCTCTTCTGTGGTAGATTTTGGGTGTAATGGCCCATTAGTGGAACCAAAATTTCTGCTGATATCCTGCATGTTTGAGTTAACAATATTCAGAAAGGTATTTTGGCCACATAGTCCTTGTCTGTGGTGGGAAATACAGGTAATTGGAGTTAATAGGACTTTTTTGAATCCACCAGTTACTTAGCATTCTATAGCAGTAATGGTTAAGTCTAGAAAGAATAAAACTTTTTTTTTGTTAGAGTACTGCATTTTAGTAAGGGAAACAGAGCTGAGTAAGCAACATCAAGTTTGTCTGTGAGATTTTTCGCACTTGGTTGCAGAAAATTAGAGGTTCAGAAGACTTGTTTTTGGAAGTTTCTTTTGTATTATCCAGAAGAAAAGTTCTTCCTGAAATATTTTCTTCCTCAAGCAGTAAAATTCTGAAAATATTTTCTATGTCTTGTTTTGTATTTGATCTTCAGCTTAACCCATATTGCCAATGACAGAAAATATGAATAATGTGGATCAAGAATTATTTTGGGAACAATGGACTTAAAAACACTTAGGTCATTAACATTTAAGCATTGGTAGTTATGGGAGAGAGATATATCTTCTCCATCAGTTCATTGAGATAATAAGTAGTTACACTTTCCAGCAGGATATTTTGGAATCTCACTAGATTTGACATGTCTTCACAGATAGACTAACCTGATTGATTTCTGCTTTTCTGGTTTTGGCAGAAAAGGTTGTGTGAGTAGTTAGTTATTAAATCTCTGACATCTGTCATCATTTCTAAGAGAGGTTATAGAATGGGGGAGTGTGCTGGGTTCATCTTTTTGACTAAACATTCTTGAGCAATGATTTATTTTCAAGTAGTTTAACCATCAGTCCTTAGCTTGACAGGATAAATCATCTTGCCTTAAATAGCATAGTTTAAAGAAAGGCTATAAACATTGATCTTGCATTGCTGCCTGCTCTGAGGAGCCCCACCAAGGCCAGTGATTTGTGTAACTACACTGGTTATTTTGGCCTGAAAGGATTCACCCCAGTAATTGACAGAACACTAGAAATGAATCATTCCATCACCCAGGTTATCCAAAGTGTTCTGAAGACAGAAACCCTAACAAAACATTTGGAAATAATTAGCAGTTGTCCTTTCTGGAACTGATTCTTTGAAGGGTGTGTGTCATGTAGAATTGAAGTCAGGTTTGTTTTGGTTATAGGTCTGGCAAATGATTGTGCATGGAAATGGAATATTCTGGAGTTTGTTACCTTGTTCCTTTACTCTTCTTTAAGCATCTCATTAGACACAAATGGGATGAATATATTTATTTGTTGATTAGTTCTCTATAAACCTAATCCTTTTAAATGTAGAAGGTATGATATTGTTCAGGGGTTGGAGTTGAGGAAATTCATTGGTTCCTCGAATCACAGGATATTCTGTGTTTCTATGAAATCTCTTCTTTCAAACATGGGTGGCTTTTTCTTTCAGATTTACATCGTGCCTCTCAAATTACATTTGATTACTTTTCATCTACTACCCCATTGTCTTTATTCCAGAGGTTTCTTTCCAGCCATTTGAACTTTAAGTGTCTCCTGCTTCAGTTAAGTTCTTTTGTCAGTCCCTACGCCTTGACTGGATGACTTCAACAATCTCATATTAATAACTGCATTATTCCACTAAATATGTTATATGCATAACTCAGAGTGATTTGTCTTGATTTTTTTTCTGCTTTTATTGAGAAAAGCCAGGAAGCTAATCTGACCTTTTCTGTAAATATATCTCACTTCTCAGGTTCCTCAGGACAAAAGATGATTTCCTTGTCCTTCCTGTAAGCCTAATTTCTTATGCAGGCCAACTTTACTAACTTGCTGTTTTTATTCTCCAGCTTGATAGGGCTGGTGATACCTGTGATATTCTCCTAGTATTGCTAAAAAGGCCAGTAAATTCTTGTTAACTCTTGATTTTAAGGCTCAGGATCACAGATAAGCTGCCTTTTAAGACAGGCAAAAATACTGCCTGGCAATGGACTGCTGAAGAAAAATGTTCTCTTTGCTGTTAACAGTTGGACTTGAAAGTAACCAGAGATGGAGGGAAAATATTTCAGAAGGTGATGTTCTAAGAGAAAAATTATAACAGAATAAGGATCATTTTCATGAGTTAATTATATACCAGGGATTTGAGAAGTTCAGAAATGAAATACTCTGGCATTTAAAGAGAAAAAAAGAGTTTTAAAGTTACATATATGCCTTGACCAGAAAATGACCACAGCTGAGCAAAGCCAGATTGCATGCCTGACTTTTAAAGCAGAATGGCCAGAATTTATGGTAAAAGTGACACATTCCCAACATGGTGTTGTGATGAGAGGCAGTTATGGATGCATGAATCATAACTGTATGCACATATATTAATATTAAAGGATGTAAGGAATGCTACTAATTCAGCAATTAAAGTAGATCCAAGAACGAGGGTCTCATTTTTGACAAGTATCCTCCATGATCTTGCCATTGTGAAATTCTGGGACACGTATCCAATACCCTGTCAATCTATTTTGTCAAAATATTTGGAGAAGAGGCCCTAGAAAGGGTCTTCCTTGAAATCTGGAGCTCATTAGTGCATTTTCATGGGGTTTTTTAGAACTTCTTCAGATACTATCCTCAGGAGGAAGATGGCCTCTTAAATTTGTTCATCACACATGGGTCCTGATTCGTGAGAGGGCTCTGAGAGCTCTCAGAGCCCTGCTACACTTTACAAAGAGAGAGCTCTGCTCTGCTTTCCTCTACAAAGTAGGAAAACATCTCTTCTATGAGAATTATTTTACATCAACGATTCTATCTTATGGCATCCTAGGGAGATTTTCTGTTTTTCCTGCCTTAGTGAAGATGCTAGTGTGAGTTGTATTACTTGTGCTGTAGGTGGTATCAAAGAGCTACAACACCACTTTAGGATCATTTAGTTTGGGAAAGACCTTTAAAGACCATCTAATCCAACTGTTAATCCAACACTGCCAAATCTACTCCTAAACCATGTTCCTAAGGGCAGTTCCTGCCCTATGGCTGTGGTGGGCTTCACTTGAATGCCAAGATTTCATGCAGGGTATGCTGAGGATGAATGCACACATTAGTCATTTGTCTGCAGAAGGATGTGGGACCATGGCCATGTCATTCAGTCATTCAGTCCTTTGAGCCAGCACCTCCTCCAAGACTCCAGCATCTACTGCTGAGACAGTTTTGGAATGAGCAGGACTTTAATGGGATTCTTTGGGGTATATGCTGGAGAGCCTCTGTTTGAGCAGCTCATCACAGCCTCACATTACAGACAGCACAGAACTGGTCAGCTGAGACATGTTCATCTCTTCCTCCATTAAGCTACAGCATAACCAGGTAGGAGTTAGATGAACTGCATCCTAAATTTTATCCATTCTGATAACCAAATCCATTGATTATGGTAGGAGACTAGACAGCTGTATTGCAGCTAGTTACGTGTGAGGAACACTACCCATTCAGGCAACAGCTGATCATCTCCTCAGTTTGCAATGAAACAAGGCAAGTGCATAACCTGCTTTTAAACTGGTACATAAACACTTATTATCACCATTGATAATAAGTGTTATAGCATTGCATTGTTTAGCTCTAGGTTCAGAAAGTATTCTGCAACTTGTTTATATGATTTTTTTTCCTACCGAATGCAGATTTTAGACTGTCATCAATGGTGGACATCTAATGACTGTATGAAATGGAAAGTCTAGAGGAGGCAGCTGCTATAAACAGTCTAAACAGTCACTGTACCTCTCAGTGCTTCTGATACTTTCTGATACATACAGAAGTTGACATAAATCTATTTCTTCTGCTTGTTTCTTTTCTCCCTCTTTAGAGTTTTTCTTTAAATTAGTACAGTGTTTTGAAGGTGGATTTTGTTTTGGTTTTTGATATTAGCATGTGCCTATAACACATTATTGCTAAGATCTAAAGATTGATTAGATTCTATCTGTCCTGGAGTATGCAATAACGATATTGAAGTAAGCTGCCAAGGATAACTTTGATATTTTTATCACTTCTATGTTGAACTTTGCAATAACCAATGAATTAAAAAAAAAAAAAGTCTATCAGATCAACATAACTTCTTTCTACAAATTTGATGCTACCCTAACTAAAGAAGAACTGTTTCCAGGCCAATGCAAAGCACTGAAAGGGTGGTTGATTAATGAGAGTATGATAGTTTTGGCTCAGCCTCTACAACAATGGCAGTCTCTGAATACAGTTAAGATGTAAGGTACTAGGCTGCTGGAGAGGCACTTAACTAGCTTCCTCAGTAGTCAGCAGTACTTAAACAGTTCTGGCTTTGATTCTTCCTATGCAGACTTTGTATTGTGTTTTTATGCTGTTTTCTTCTGAGACCATAAGAAGTTTGCAGGTCTGCAGCAGTGATTTAGTCAGATGTGATGAGGTTCAGGTCTGCAGCTGAACTGGATGCACTGGAGTGGATTCAGGTATTGTCAAGGATTCAGCCTAATTAAGATAGTCTAATTCTCAATCTCACTGATTTTCAGGTTTTCAGTAGTTTTGTTAACTTTTTCACATCCAGGTGAGCTTCTTTATAAATGTATATTTGATTTGTAAATCTTAGCATTACTTTCTTATTCATTAATCAGACCTCAATATCTGTTGTTCATAAAGGTGGTGTTTGCAAATATATGCACAACACTTCATAAAAGATAACATGTCAAAATGCAACTAGTGATTAAGGACAGTTTCAGAGGATGAACTACCTCCTTACCTAGCAGCTCTCCTGTTGAAGAAACTGAAAAGTCTTTTGCAGTAGTTAGGAATCTCAAAGACAGGGAGGAAAAGGTTTCTCAACAGTCACATAACACTCTGTCCTCTGTGACAAGTTAGCATGGTATGAATTACACTTAATAATTCATAAAATAACAGTTCTGAAATCTGCTCAAGCAAAATCCCTGTGCTTGGGCTGAAAGTATTCTATTGTCTCTGGCTTTCGTGAGTTAAGTGAAGGAATTAGAAAAGATAATCTTAAAAATGACTGTGCCATTGTAATGTGATCTGTTATTGTGCAAACATGAACAAGCAGCGCTGTAATTCTTGAAACGGGCACCTGTGGGGATCAGTATAGCCAGAGAAATGAAAATGCTTTCCAGTCTTTTTTAACACCTTTTATATAAAGATTAGATGGCAATCTTGGCTTAAGGCTCCCTCAAGGAAAGAAAGATGTGCTTTATTTTACCAATTAGGTTGGCATAAGAAATCGAGTAATTTGTACTTTTCTTTTAATTGTAAAATCTGCATGTCTCTTAGCTGTACACATCATTGTAGTATGGAAAGAAAAGTGATCATTTTTGGTAAGAAAATAATTAAGGAAAAATTGAAATGTGAAAGTTTTGTAAAGTTTTGTAAAATTTCTTTTTAAAGTGACCTTAGTTTCAGATACACTTCTGAGTTTTTTTTAAATTTGCATTTAAAATTAATCCAAAGTTTTATTAATCAAATATTGAAAGATGGGGAGGTAATATGAAATCTCACCATTTCCATTGAAAGGAATTAATTCCCCAGTAATTTTTATTTGTAATAGAGTTGTTTTAGTCAGCTGTACTCTGATAAATGCCACTTTTAATCAGCCTCCTTGCCAATCATAATTCCCACTTGTATGATTAGTGGAAGTAAAGGTCTCTGTATGTGACCTCATTAGGGCATTTCTTTATGGGAAAGGAAAGGAGGATTTAAAATCTATGCAGTGAAGAAGGTGATGAGAATTTGCAATGTGAAAAATAAAATACAGGTTTCCGAAACAACTGAGTTGATTCTGACTTAAGCTGTTAGCAGAAGTACAAATGCTATTTTAAGTAACCCTGGAAGGAACCTCTGTGAGCACTGGGAAGAGTTGTGCCATGCTGCATGTGGTCCCCCATGGGGAGCCATTACTTTTATTGATAATTCAGTCTTCAGTATTTGCCAGTTCAAAGATCCAAATGTTCGCATCTGAGAAACTAGCTTAGTTTTAAAAATCTTTATTTCTGATTCATAAAATGCACATTGCTATAAAATTTGAAACTAATAGCTTCTTTTCGCTCCCCTCCTTAAAGAGCATCTGGGTTAGTACCTATGTGTTTACAATATGCTTTGCTGCTAACGTGGGACTCTTGTATGGCGTTGTGTGCACTATAGCAATTGTGATCTTCCGCTTTCCCAGGTAAGAAACAATTTATTGAAATGTTCTACTAGCACTTCATTATGTATTCCTTCTGCATATTACTTCACAGTCAGGATAGACATACGGTATACTAAATTTAACAACTAAACTTCAGGTTTTTAGTTGCAGAAAATTGCAAGATAAGACAATTTGGAAGTAAAAGTCACATCTGTCCATTTACCATAGACTAAGGAATCTCTAAAACATTTTATAAAATGGCATTGTTTTGTGATTTCTCTTATTATTACACATCTGTAGGATTCATTATGTGAAGGTAGCACAAAATCAACTGAAAGATTAATAATATTTTTTTCCATTAGATATTTATTTGCTCCTTAAGGAAAAAGTATGTCTGGCAAGCTTGAGTAAATAAGAGCCTTTATAAACTCCTAGGTACTATGTTGCACAGGAATTGGTAGTTGACAATTGCACTGCTAATATAGATTAATGAAACATAACAGTACAACTATTCTAATGTCTAACAAAATGTGTAAGTTCTGTGCATGACTTAGAAAAGTCAGGACAAATAAACTAGAGCCATTAAAAGTTTTTTGTTTGTTTTTTTTTTTTTAATTAATATTTTACAGTTGCTACTTTGGATCATGAGTCAAGGGAAATATAGCTGAGGTTCATGATTGATTTGTGCTACAGAATTAATCCACAGCTCACCAGTCCTGGAAATGACTTGCTGGTTGCATGCAGTTGTTTGCATGAACATTGAATCCCAGTGAAATTAAGCACAATATAGACAGCTCGATTAAATGCTTGTTTAAGTTAATGGTGTTAGACATTTGTGCACAGCTTTATTCTCATAGAATAAGTTAAAGAACCAGCATGAAAACAGTTCCAAATTTCAAGGCAGTTAAAAATAATGGGAGATTGCTTCTGCTCGAATTAACCGATACTTTTGTGATAACATTGCGCTACTCAGCAAACTAAAATTTTGATAAATTCTGAAGTAAAACAAAAGGCAAGTTTTCATGTTGTTTTTGTCCTGAGCCTGGATGTTAAAGGCTCTCCAAAAGCAGAAAGTGATGGATATTTTAACACAAAAGAGCCAGATATAGAGGAAACCTCAGTCTGAACCTGCTCTTGTTAATGTAAATAAGACTCTTCCCACTGATCTCTGTGTTCAGTAAAGCTGCACATGATTGCCCACACCATCTAAAGGCATAGAACAAGGTAGCAGCCTTAAAACTGGCACGGCACAGATGGAGTTAACGAGATAATGTGTAGTAAGCCGTGCAGTCATGAGCAGAAGTGTTAGCAGAAGCAAAGCAAGGAAAATACCATAGATTATTTATTGTAAAGTTTCTGTTCAGATGTCAGAGTGCTGAATGTGGTACATGTTATGTATCAGACTGTATTAAAAGTAGCAGCAGCTACAGCTTCATCTATGCAGATATGAGAGAACAGCTGATGTTTGCAAGGCTCATTTATCTGGCCCCAATACCTGCAAATACCCCTTGTATATTGGTGCATCTGTCTCAGAGGATAGATAGTTCCATAGTGTTCTGCAGTTAAATGTGTTCCTGTAAATGACATGTTGAATCAGAAGATTCTAACACTGAGCTCACTTTCCAAGGCAATTTTCTCTTTTCTCTCTGTAGAGAGCATAGGAATACTGATGCTTTCCAGTAAGTCCCCCATTTTGATAGCTAGAATGCAATGATCTGCTTCATCATGTAAAGATGTGTCAATTTCAATGACAAATAAAATATCTTTGTTTTTCATGACCCAAAACTATTCTACATATTTCTTTTCCCTTTCCTTACAATATGATTTTTTGAAGGTTAAAAATATTAATTAAACCTCTTTACTTTTGAAGATATAGATTATATATGAGCTACCTTGACTTGAAAGTAGCTCTGGCCAGCAAACAAAAATTGAAATTAAGATAAGAAATTCTCTTCACAGGAGAATTAGAGAATTTAATTATTCATATTTTCAAAGTGATCTCAAAATTCTAAAATGAGCTTTTTGCTGTTTAAGAGGATGATTATCAGAAAAGATAAGGTCTGTAATCACAAGAATACTCCCAGATTGAATTTTTGGACCTTTATACTGCTGCACTGTAGCTTGGGGTGTGTGTCTTTTTTGTTTCTGCTCAAGACTACTAATGATTAACTGTACAGATTTTTCCCTATATATTGATCACAGAGCAAAGACACTGAATTTGAAAAATGTGAAAGAGGTGGAATACAAATACAAAGCAGAAGACAATTGTGTAAGTTAATTTCTTTTTTAACTTTCTGTTTGTGTGTGTGTTTCACTAATTCAGATTTGCTTGTTTTCTCTAGTTAGTTACCAGATCATAATCGGGGAGTCAAGGGAATGCTTTTATGGTATGACCACTTGAAATCTAAAGCCAGGATAATATAATACTATTATAGTTGGCCATCAGAAACTGGAATATTTTCATGGTTCTGCTGCTTGTCTGCAAAGTGAAGTTAGGCAAGTCCTCTTAGATTTATCTATCTTAGTTTATTTGTAATTTATAGTTATGAATTGCTCTTTCCCAGTGTTTCCTAATTCCAAAATTTAAGGAAATATCTTGCCAGGAATGGCAAGGGCAATCTGAGCAGACAATAGCAGTCTCTGTATTATTATCACTTTTCCTAAAAGTCCTTTGGTATTTTTATTAGCCCCTATCTCTTTTCTGAAACCATTTCTCTCACCAACCCCTCATGACCAGATTGTCCCAGAGGACACCACCAGGCTGGGCAAAGAGGGGCAGCCCCACAAAATTGTTACAGACTGCTTCACAAATTTCATCACCCTGTGCACATGAAAAATGGGTGGAAGAATCTCTCACAAAGACTGTGCCTTTTAAATCTGGCTTCTTACAAACTTAAACCAACCAGTCAGATTCTTTTGGTTATTTTCATTGCAATTATGATCAAAGTTGCTTTTTGCTCAGGTCTGTGGTAAGAAGAGAAGGGCAATGACCCAGAGAGGTGAACTCCCTCCTCCAAGATGAAATGGTAGGTCAGCAGCCAAGAGAGAAGTAGAACCATGTGTCCTCTCAGCACAGAGCCCCATCATCAGGACATCCTGCCTTTTCCACTGTGGCAGTTTCTCCTTTGTCCTTTTTCCCTTCTTTGTGCTGATGAAGGGTCTTATGTATCAGTAAACTACATGCTCAGCAGTTAGTGCTTCACCATTAAGCAGATCTTCTGTAAAGAATTTATTATTTCTGGCAAATGTCTTCCATCAGAGCTATCTTGGGCTAAAAATCTGAACTTCTGAGGGCTCAAGGGCATTTACTGTTTTGGCATACTGAGAAACACTGGAATGTGAAAGGTACATAAGAATGGGGAGGACTCTGAAATGTGAATGAAAAACACTGTTGTTGAGACTGGATCAGCTGTCCATTATTATATCACTTTTCATTCTTGATAAAAATGGTGGAGTAACTTTGTCAGAGATGAGTAACAAAAATTTGATTTGCCTGCTATTTTTCATATCAGTCCATGAAGCAGTTTGTACAAATGCCTATACTTTTTTTTTTTAAGCTTAAAAAAGCTGGTCTCCTGCTTTTTTCCCCCCTAATTCAGTAAGATTAACGCCAGTAACCTAATAACAAACTAGTGTCTGCAGACAGTGGGGAAAATAACATTATGTTAGAGAAGCAAATTGCTCAAGAGCTATTACACAAAACAAAGAACGAAAATATGCCTTTAATTGAATTTAGAGTCACTGGGCTGCAGCAGGCATTTAGGGTAATTTTTAATGTATGAATGTTGGTTGCAGCAGGCATTTAGGGAAATTTTTAATGTATGAATGTTAGACTGATCCAAGTTTCCCTGGTAAGTAACAGATTAGACATAAACAACAGGACTTTTAAACATGAAAATATGCAAGCTTAATGATCTACCCTGCCATTAAGGATTTATAGGGGTTATTTCATCAATAAGAGAAAAGACACTTTAATGTGGAAAAAATCAAAGGGTATTTAGAAGGTTATGTGAAACACATTTCATCCCAGGCATTCACTGGCACTGAACTCGCACCCGAGCAGAGCCAGTGCTGCGCAGAGTGCGCGGGCCAATCGCCCCGGGCCTTCCGAGGGGTGGCAGGAACAGACACCTGAGACAAATTTCCTGCTTTCTTAGCAAGGACACAACAAAGAGGAAGTTTTGTTTTTTTCAGAACAGTTCTTGTCAACAAAGAGTCAAACCAGAGCCAGGAATAACTGGCTGGTCTAATTCAGACGCAGTTGATCTTGTCCATTCTGGATGACGATTATACCCAAGTCTGCCATTTGCTTGATCTGGCCTTATGATCTGAGCCTTTCAAGTTTTGGACCTTGTACTTATGGAAGCTTGATCATCACAGGATTTGATATTTGCATATCAGTCTTCCTTTTTTCTTATCTTTTATCTTCTACTTTGCCATGGCACTGAAGTGTCCACTTGTCTCTACACCAAGCTGTCTATAGCATCGTTTTTGTGGGAATCTATGGAATGTCAGAGCATTTCTCCATTCAAGCATATACCATGCTTTGTTTTGCCCTTATTTTAGAGCTCTATTCCATACAAACAGATACATTTTAACTGCCAGTTGAGTTTTGCCGCATATCTGACTGTGGCAAAACTCATTTGTGGTATTTTCTGCAATCACATCCATAGGTAAATTGCGCAAAGTCCCCACACATAGTCTGGGGTTCTTTGCCTTCTTTGCCCTTTCAGTTGGGATGTTTGAAATATTTTCTTTATTTCACGGTCACTGTGGTGGTGTCTGAGAGATCATCTCATTCCCAGAAGTCTGAATAGCAGTCTACAATAAGGAGATAGCTTACGTGGTTTGTGGTTCCATTTCTGTTTTGCTTGAAAGTATGTTGGGAAAACTGCATATCTTCAATGCAATCCCAAATAATTTTTAACTACCTAAAAAATTGTCCGTGTCAGCTCCACTTACTTGTGTTTGGCTGTGACCTTGTTACATGACTTTTGTTAGGGAGAAAGAATTTTTTGACCTTTATTCTCTTGAAAATTCTTGATTTTTGCTTCCATTGTCACACAACCTGTGGAAGATTGGGAGTTCAGTAGAAGCAGCTTCTACAGAAGTTCCCCTACGAAACCACTCTTTAAGCATGTCTTACTGCTGTCCAATATATTTATATATAAAGATTAATTTTCTTACTGGCTTTTGAAGATGTTTTATATGTACACCTTGAGAGTGAGAGAAATAGCACTTGTTTTGTAAAAAATGTCTCCCACTTATACCTGTGGGTTTTGGAACATTATCTGGTGTCCTTCCAAATTTGTTCTGCTGTGTAACGTTTATGTTTTGAGCTGCACAGTCTGACTGAAGGTGCTGGTAAACTGGTTGTAGCTTTTTTAGTGAAGTGCAGAGACAGGCTCAAGGGCAATGAAGAGTTCTTGTGAAGATTATTGTGTTGGTTGTAGAAATATGCTGGTAAATCTTTAAATGTGCCGCTCAACGTTGATCTGTATCCATCAAATATTTTCATGGAGAACCGTTTCTGTACTAAGGTCATCTTCAGATGAGCAAGATGAATATTGCCAGCTTTCCCCAAACCACCTGCAGTGTTTGCCCTAAATCCTTGTGTACTTCTTGCAAGATGCGTTTGTCTAATAAAATATATTCCCTGTCTGCAAATGTTACCTTGTCTATGCTTGGGGATCACACCAACTGGAATAGTGCTATTATAATTGTTAGCTAATAGTTCTTAGTATTATGCCTCATAATGTGTATGCTTGTTTTCACACTAAATAATATTATAGATAATTTTCATCATATATTACTTGTGTTTCCATTCTTACTTCAGTTATGTGTGAAGGGTGATCAATAGAATTATCTGTTAAATCATTCTCACAATCCAAAGCTCCTCCTAGGTTAATTCACAGATATTTTCAGGTTTTTTAAAGAAATGAGTCTGGAGTTTGTTCTCCAAATCCAAGATGAACTTTTCAGCATTATGTTTATTTCATTCCCCAGGGATCACTAAAACAGGTAAAAATAGTTTCAGTCAACAGTCCGTTAGTCTTTTTGAATGCCAGAAAATTTCACGCTGACCTGTTAAAGATACTTCAGAAGGATGGCATGAGCAGCCAGGTATGTGATATTGTAAACAAGGTGGGATGTGCTTTACACTTCAGTAATCACTGGCTTGAAGATTGTTTTTGCTTTCCTTGCATTTCTTAGAGAATGCAATCAGATACTGAATTATCTGTATAATAAGCTATAAAGAAGCAACATTTGAATTTATTCATTTAGAATAAAGCTAATCCTAATCTTAATAAGATTCAATATGGAGTATTTTTGTATTATTACTTGAAAATAATAACCCTTCTATTTCTGCATGTGATCCTGTAAGAGACATTAAAGCACTTATCCAAAACTCAAAAATTTCTAGAAGAACTTACATAATCTCAGTTGATATAAGGCTGGGATTTTAGAAAGACAGTGAGTAGCTACAAATGTGCTTGAATAAAATGTGATTTTTTTTTCCTGGAGATAAGTCCCTGAGAGATGGACACTTCATTTCTAACTATAAATAATTTTGGGAGAATTAGGAAGAAAGCGGCTATATTTTATCAATGGTATTATTTCTTTTTCCTCTTTTGCACTGATTGTATTAGAAAAATAAACAGTATACAAATTATGTATATCACATTTTTGCAGAATATCCCTGTAAGTATAGTATTTTTCCAAGTTCATCTGCACATAACTACTGCAACTTCCTGCAACACTTCCTAAAAGGGAAAAGATAAATTATAATTTTTCTATCAGTGCCATGAAGACATTCCAATATGATACAATACTTACTGTAGACAGTTTCATCCAGTTTGGCAAATTGGGCTGAGAAAATCTCAGCTATGTCTTAGATGGGTTGTTAAGACAGCAACATGTCTACCACCTCTGCTGGCCCTTGACAAGAGTTGTGCTACCCGTGAGTGCTTAGATGGGTGGAAATTCAGCTCAGAAAATGTGATGCCTTTTTCCCTTGGTTTTGCTAGGCTGACTGATTTGGATTAGTATGATAAAAAGCCTCCAAACAGAGAGAAATTACTTAGGGTTTCCATGGAATTAATTTGAGTCAATTTAATAAGTTAATTTGTATGTTACTTATAAAGGAGATTTTATCCTTTGTCTCTTCTGTAAGGTACTCAGCAGTACAGCTGCCTGAAACACTGTGCTTTTTTTTTTTAAATTTTTTTTTGAGTAAATGTCTTTCTGTAGCACATAATGGGTGTGAAAAAAATGCAGTTTCACTTTTGTTTCTGTTCTCTGTTTCTGGTTTTAACTCATGTTTCTTCTGATAACTTGCATATTGAAATAACCATTATAAAAATTATCGAGATGAATGTAATTCTTTAATAAATTTACACATCAAAAATGTTCTTACTAAAATATTAGCATAGAAGATGAGATTGTAGCAAGTAGAAAATTAATCAAAAGTTAATCTTATAAAATCACTGCCAAGAATTTTTCTTGTCAAGAACATTTTTCCCATCTTTTGACCAGTTCTTAACCAAACCCCGCTTTCCAAAAGCATTGTGTCCAAAATATGCCTTCTAGTGAATCCAAGTTTGATAGAGGTTGAGCCAGCTAAAAAGAAATGCAAATATTGGTTTGAGTATGTATCTCAGCATTCTTCTAAGGCTATACCAGAAAATATTATGCATCCAACAGGCTATTTCGTAGGATATGATTTTGGAGAGAATGAGTTAACTTTGGTACTGAGAAACAGAATTCTTATGTATTGCATGGTTTTCTCTCTTTATTGTGCAATGGATTGGTTTTCCTTGGTATGTTAATAATTTGCTGCTTTTGTTTCAGTGTGAGCAGAACACATTGCTCTGTTCATTTTCCAATGGAAGTTGCCATGGTGAGTTTGTTACCTACAAATGGTGTTAAAACCAAGATGGATGTAAGTGTGCAAAATAGTTCTACATTTTTCTATGTACTTCTAGGTGCACACAAGTTTTGTGGAAATAAATATGTTCAGTTAGACCAAACATTCAATGAAGCATGAATGCTAAACAATCTTAAATTATGCTAACCTTGGCCTAATAAATCCTGTAATTCATTCTGGTTTTGACAGACTTTTTAAGATTTCAAAAGCAGGGAACCCCTTGAAAATGCCTTTTTTACGGGAGTGGAACATTCTAGTGGAAGTCTCATTGCCCATCACACATGGGTTGGAGCAGGATGATTTAAGGTCCCTTCCAACCCAGAACATCCTCTGATTCTGTGTCCCTGCTTATTGCACTGGAATGAGTGTGTATGTAAAGAGACAGGTACATAGTGGGGGAAACCCTTCCCGTATTGTTGCCTGGACTGATCTTCAGACCAGGCTGAAGAGACTGTTTTGCTAAACTCTGGTCTTGTTTTTTTTTTTTTGCATGCAGAGTATATTAGTATGAAAAAGTAAAAGTAAGATTAGAACCACGTTAAATCTTTGGGATCTTTAAAGCCATATAGGAGAAAATCTCAGAAAATGTCAACTGAATTGTTAGTGACATGATAACCATCAATATTATACAGTATATCAATCTAATATATAATAAAAACCCCTAGAGGTTTTCTTTCAATTAAGGATTAAGCTGGAAACTCCACTCTTTCCACATTTTGTAGCACTTAAATCAAACCAGAGCACATACATTCCCATGGGAGAACTGCAGCAACCTTTTGCAGTGGATACTTTATACAGATGACTTAATGGTGGATAGAATTAAAACAGTGTTTATTTAAAACACTTATAAGCATTAAAGCCACAGTAGAAAACCTGATTTGGAGGCTGTTATCTGAATGTTTGCATTTGTTAACTAGACTCAGGACATTTTTATGGTACTACAATGTTTAGTTAACTTGGGGGTGACAGAGTGCTTTGCTGTAGTATAGCAACCTATGAAAATGGTTATTGAAGATTATATTGTATTTTATTGACTATATTGTAAAATATTTTGTTTGAGATCTTACCAGTACATATTTCAGTCATCTTGAAGATGAACTGGTTTCTCATATACAAAAGTGACAGAAAGCACATGACCTCTTTTCTGAATGCCTAAGACCTGCCTTGAGGACTTAAATGCTGTCATTACTTATATCAACCAGTCTATGGTGATTCTTCATGGGGTCTTTTCAATAACAAACAGAGAAAAAAGAAAAATCCCTTTAAAAAGAAACGCAAAATGCTGAGCTTAAATTTTCAAGGATGGGAGAATGAGGACACAATCCTTAGGCCTTATGGCAATTGTCCAGGAAAACATGGGAAAAAAATGTATGCCTTCATCAGAATCTTTCCTTTCTCCCTATGGGGAATACTGTCTGTATCAGCACCAAGTGAAACAGCTGTTCTGGCTCATGCCACTGATCCAAAGAGGGTGCAGGTCTTTACCTATCCCCCTATTTAGAGGCCTGGCAGCCTCTACTGCAATTCAGGGTGCAGCAGGGAGTTATTACACTGAGCCTGGGAGATCACATGAACCCCTTCTGTGTTTCTATCACAGTAATTTTCAGGAGGGTCCCTCTAAAATCCCATCTTTTTGTTTGTATGCATCTATTCATGTACGTTGCACAAAACAGAGGCAGTAAATGTCTGGAAATGCAAGTCCAAAAGTCTTTGCTCTCAGAGTACTGTCGGAAAGGAATTACCACCATTATAAATTTGCATCAGGGGGAATTCCAAGTCTCTTCAATAGTTTAAAATCTTTACCTCTGCTCTGCCAAAGCGATTCAGCTTAACTTATCTTTACAATCAGAATTCCTTTCCTTCATATTTTTTTTTAGTTGAGTGGATTATGAACAAACATTTGTTCACAGAACAATGTAAATAAGATGTGCAGTATTTTCTAGTTTTCACTTTATGAAAGCCAGGAATCCTTTATCTCTGTGCTAGCTCAGGATGCATTTAGAACAGAGTATGATTTCATTAAATACAAGATGGCCTGAGGTTGAAGAATGAGTATAAGAACTTTGCAAATCTTGCCAACACAATTTTCTTCTCCAGCATGAATGTGTAGTTGTGTATTAAAAAATTATCCAATCAACAACCAGTATAGTAAAACCTTAGGAAAATTAAATACTCCACTTTATATCTATTTCTTCATTATGGGTGAATATTAAGTTAAGCCATAGGCAGGTGTTTAGGGCCTATGGAATTCAGTATCATATCAGAACTTAAAAAAAAAAAAAAAAAATTGTCTGTGTATACCATGAAAAATCTTCCAAAGAAGCCAACTCAATGAGAAAATCAAGTTTGAAGAAGCAGCTGCTTAATTCTTGAGACACTGTTGCTGCCTAAAACATCTCAATTAATATATTCTGTCTGTCATCACTTCTTTGCATTGCCTTAAAGGTTCTTCATTTGTTCTACTAAATTATGGCACTTGCTTTCCTGATACCCCAGCACATAACAAGGACAATTTTATTGTAATAGTTTGGGCTTATTTTGTTGAGTTATCATCATTCTTATACCCATTTCTTGAGTATTCTCCTTTTAATTAAAGGTTTTCATTTATCAAATGTGTAGGTGAGTTGGTGCAGCCATGTCACAGTGAGCGAAATGTTCTGATATTAGACTGCAGTGGACTGAATTTCTTTGACTACACTGGAGTCTCCGTGCTTCTTCAGGTATTCATTACACTAGAAATATTTTGTATATGTTATAATTATACATATGAGTTATTTGGGCCAACTACTAGTCACTCTACTTATGTCACTGGAAAAATCTTTCATCCATAGAAAAGATGAACACAGATTTGGTATTAAATTGCACTGTGTTTATATATAAAATTACATTAAATATTTCTATTGGGTAACATAACAAATCTGTGTATCTATATGTAATGAAGAGGAGTTTTGGAACTTTTCCCTTTTTTTTAAGTTGGTTTTTGGTCATATTTGACCCTGCCATGTCAGTTGTAGAAATGAGTAAATTTACTTCTTTAAAATTTCAGCTCTAATTCTGTGACTTTATCTGTATATTCTACTATTTGCTAAGCCAGAGGTCAAAACATGATCTCCATTATTTCTCCTGTGGGTAACACATGTTGCAGACTTGGTTCAGGCAGTGCAGGAGTTCCAAGATGCTCCCAGAAGAATAAACCCAGCAGTCACTGGTTACTGTGGTGAATTGAACTACATCCAGATGGTGGCTGGCCACAACTGGTGCTCCCTTGGAGCCAGTCCTGTTTAATATTTTTGGTGATGATTTGGACAAGGGGATTGAGTACACCGTCAGTCAGTTTGCAGAAGAGACCAAGATGGGTGGGAGTGTTGATCTGCTAGGGGGCAGGAAGGCTCTGCAGAGGGGTCTGGGCAGGCTGGATCAATGGACCAAGGCCAGTTGTGTGAGGTTCAACAAGGCAAAGTGCTGGGTCCTGCACTTGGGTCACAACAACTCCAGGTGGTGCCACAGGTGGGGCAGAGTGGATGGAAAGACATGGGTTAGTGGTGGACTTGGCAATGCCAAGTCAGTGCTTGGACTTGATGATCTTGAAGGTCATTTCCAATCTAAACAAGTCTATGAGCCCATAGTTTCACGTAACAAGTAGTTCTATATAGTGGATAAAAAAATTATGTTCAAAGCTGTTTCTTACACTTCCATCAGATCTGGAGTTTAAAAGTTGTGTAGTGAGTACAGAGTTAAGTGGGTATGGAAGACTTGGTTTGCATAATTTTTCTGAGTAAGATAAAGGGCTAGATTTGAACTTGGGTCTTGACCCAGAACTCTTGTTGTCATAACAGTTTTCTCAATGTCCTGCAGTGATTGCACAGTGAAGTAAGAGCTGCCTTAAAATATTTTCAATTAAAACTGCACTTACAGGCAAGGATATAATGAAAAAGAAAACTGGAAAAAGAAGGTTAGTGGGAGTGACTATTAGCTATTAGTATTTTTCCTATCCTTTTGTACTGGGAAGAGTTCATCATAGATGGAGACTGACCTGGATTGCTCCGGTCTGAACTCAGATCATGTAGGACTGTTAATTGTTGAACAATAGTCACTAATAATCTAATATCCGTTTGAAATATTGGGAATTCAATATTGTATTCGTTTAAAAATTTGTGAAACTGATTTTCAAAAGGTCTTAGAGAACTCCAAGTTACAAATTATGTCAAAGAAGTGTTTGACAAATTTGTGAGAGGTAAGTCTGGATGGGCTGTGAAGTGCACAGGTTGGTAGTGCAGCCTCTGGATAAATGGTTGGTCCAAAACCAAGTTACTTCTCCTCCTACCAAGACGACCACACTCAACATGTCCTTGTTACACTCCTTCCCAAAATATCATCACTGATGTCAGAGATGGAGGATTTTTGAACTGAGTAAGATTTTTGCTTTATTTTAAAAATAGAATAGTCTGATGGAGTTCTCACTGAATCTCCTCCCAGAATTTTTCTACTTCACATAGATTATTTAAACATTTTTTGAAGCAGTAACTGCTTTGTATATTCCTCATTTGACAGGAGAATGCCCTACTCTGCTTTTAGAGTTATTTTCACTTTTGTTTTGGTTTGGTTTGGTTTTGCTTTCTATCTTATTAATATTTTGTCTCTGGGGAGTTGAGCACTTTCAAAGAAATAATAAAGAACAACTTACTGCTCAATGCAGCATGATAGCTATGGTGCTTTTTTGATATACGTCTCAAAGTTTCCTAGGTCTGAGTCCTGTCTGTGTGGACTGGAAGTAAGCATATGGTAAGGACATGGGAAAACACGCTGAAAAAAGAGAAATGGAAATAATACCCCTAAAAAATACAGTCAGAAATTGCAAAACTATTACTCAAATTCCGTTTTAATTCTCAGCAGAGCTGTAGAGTACTGTGAAGCGGTGTCAGGAAATAAATGTGGCTTGGTGATGTTTGCATTATAGAAGGGCTCGCTCTGGTGGCTGCTGGCAGTACAGCTGCTGCAGCGGCACTGCGGGCTCTGCTTACCTTGAATATGGGCTTTTTGTGAACTTTCTTCTCTGCTGGTATTTGAAACAGTTTTGTTTTTTTTTTTAATTTCTTGTTTATATATATAGATTTACGTGGACTGTAAAAACAGATACATCGATGTGTTGCTAGCACACTGCAAAGGCAAGTATCAGCTTACAGTAAAAATTTTAACATGATGGTTTATATATCTTCACTACTTTGTTAGTGTTCATGTGTTTGTTTTACTGCAGGTTCCTTGATAAAAGCAATGCAGTACGGTGGAAATCTTGACTCTGAAAATCCTGTATTTTTTGAATCTATTTCTTCAGCAATTGATGCCATTCAGATTCACAGGGTAAGACTTACAAGCAGGAGTAGGTGAAGCCTGGAGGGCTTCTTGGATGCTCATAGCAATTTGTTAAAGGCTGGGAAAGTCTTATTCACCCAGTGAACCTTTTATGTAGAAATCTTTTATCTGTCTGTAATCTACAACTAGTCCTCAGGCTGAGGAATGCAGTTTTCCATTTTTTGCTGCTAGCACTCTCTTCCCATCACCACATCTCCTTTTGCAACAACATCTCCATCTTCTGTGATAGATCCAGAGGTGCTGTGTTGTGGTGCTTTAATCCGGGCTCATTCTCCACTGGAAAGATTTATGTCATCTAGAAACACCTAACACACCCTCTCAGTGAGACAAATTAACTCACAGCCAGTTCTGCATTATTGAAACAACACTCCTGTTTCTCAGCCTGGGATGCTTAAAGCTCTTCACACATCAGAGCACTGGTCTGACTGAAATGGTTCTGTGTCCCCAGCTGATTTGATTTGAGTTAGAAATCTTGTCTCTGCCTTACATTGTACCTCACTGTGTTGGCTCACTGGTGGAAAGAGGGGAATTGCATGAGGTAGAAGAGAGAGCAAGAGGGAGAAGGGAGGCTTGAGCATCTATTTACTTGTTCAATGATTCCTGCATTCCTTTTAAAAAAGATTGTAAACCTGGACTTTCCTCTTGAACTATATGATCCTTTTCCACTGTCATGGCAGTGCAAGTGTCCATTAAAAGCAGTATGCTTTCCCATGGTTTTATTTATGATTCAAACTTGGCTAGAGCTTGGCTCAGAGCCTTCTCCATGAGACATTAAACTCATCATGGTCTGCGGTTTGGTCGTTTGGCTTTTGTTCTTCACTTTGTATTTAACGAATTAAATCAGACTTGCCTATGGACAAAACCACTTTCCATTGATTTATCCAGATTAAGGTGAATTGACATAGTTGGTCTAGTGAATTGACCAGGAAAACATGTTCTTTTCAGCGCTTTTCAACATTTTTCATTATGCTGTCCTACAAAAAATAATTTGTTGAAATGGTAACTGCAGGGCAAAAATAATGGGGTTGGCTATTGTATATTTTGTCTGGGTCTGATTAGGTGAATTAGAATGATCGGTGTGTTATAAAATGTCTGCTTTTTATACTGACATTATTAACTTTCCTAAGATTCTCGTAAGATAGTTATGTACCAGCATTCCCGTTTTATGGAAGTGAAGCATGGATAGACCAGGACAAATGTTCATAATGAAAAGGGGGAGTTAAAACTCAAAGTACACTTTTTAAGGAAGTGATTGCTTCTTTCTATCAGAGCTGCTAGGCAAGTCAAACCTCTGCATAGTGGCTTAGCAGTTTAGTCTGAAAGGTTTACATGCAAACTCAAATTTTAAACGTAATCATGAACAGTGTACATATACTGCTGGTGCTTCTTCAGAATATTAACAGTATGTGCTTCAGGGATTTTTATGTATTCATTGTGTTCAACACCTGAAGATAAGGTGGACAGGAGTGAAAAGGCAGGGTGACTGCAATAGCAGCAGCACACTGTAGCTACCAGTTTATGTACTCCTCCTGTGCCTTTTTAAGGTGCTGAGGTCAGTAGGACACTTCAGTGTTAACATGACAGAATAGGCAGAATAGGATAGAAAAAAATATGAGGAAGGAGTTGGAGACTAACAGAAAATGATTTGTTCTGATTCACATTTCAGCTTCCCCATATAGCAGGGAATAGTCTTCCACTGTCAGAAAAGTAGAGGTAAGAGGGCTTTGTGGTCCATTTTCATCTCTGCTGCTGTTCAGAAAAGATATTCTTATCTAAACGCTCCAAAGAAAATGTGTCGTTCTCATTTTTATGTTTATAAATTGGTAGGGTACTTGCCTATTACTTTATGCAGTTAATCTTAAATAACTTTTTTTAATCATAAATAACTTTTTGATATATTAGCAGCATTTTCAAGCTAGCATTCCTTCATATCCTAATTTTACATTATATTCTAGGAAAACATTATAATACTTTTTTTTTTCCTGTTTCTCTCATTGTAGAATTACAGCAAGTTCGGTGAACAGAGTGAAGTGTGATGCCCACCCATTGAGCATAGCGAGTTTCATCTGCTCATATTCAAAATGAACTACAACATGGCTTCTCCTTCACTTTTTTCTCCAGTGGATCTCATCGATTATCTTTTGCATACCGTATATATTTAGTACATTCATTAACGACAGATCTACCTTTCAGAGAGAAAATCTTTCAGCTGTGATCACACAGAAAATTTTTATGCAATTGTTCTATAGTGGTTTTATAAAATATTTTTATATACGTTTAGATACAAATTATTAGAAAGCAGACACGAGGTACTGTTTTTACCAGTTAGGTGTATTCATTTAGTATTTTCTATTGTAACATTAATTGTAATATGCATCTGTAGTTTTGTGTATGGAATAGAGACATGAATTCTTAAAAGAGTATATTATAATTGATACAGTATCTGCAGTGGGACATATATCCATGCATACATTTTCTAATGGCTTTACTTACTCTTTCCTCTGTTCAAGACAGCCATTTGCAGAAACAGCATCGCATCACAGCTATCATATGCTTTCACTTTTTGTACTTGGTTTTGTATGCTTTTTAATGCCTGCTCAGATCAGTGGGAGAACTCACAAGTCTGTGCAAAAAAATGCAGATACATGTTGACTAAGAACAGTGGATTGCCTCCCTCTATATTTGTTGTCTTGTGCTATTATGGTTTGCTACGTTTTCAAAGCCACAGGTATTCTTTAGCTCAGTCTGACGAGGAAAAACTGGTAATATTTTTCCAAAACTTATTATTTTTTCCAGCATTTTCCCACATTTTTTCCAGACTGCATTTCCACTTTGAGCTGTGATTTGTTTGGTGTTGAAATCTTCAGCCAAGGCAGCTGAAAGGTGGCGGTAGTGACACATGAGGTGTGTGCCACACTTCTGCCACAATCCTGATGTGATGTGCAGTATACTGTGTGTGAGCACACAAAGTGGGTGGTGGAACTCACAGGTTGAGTATTTGGTTTGTATTTATGGGTTGTCAGCAATTGTATTAGATCATACTATCACATAGCTATCATGTTATTTGGCAACATATTAAGGCCTTCCAGTACCTGAAGGGAGCCTACAAGAAACATGGAGAGAGACTATTTGCAAGAGCATGTAATGATAGGACAAGGGGATGGCTTCAAACGGGAGGACAGTAGGTTTAGACTAGATATTAGGAGAAGAATTCTTCACTGTAGCAATGCTGAGGCACTGGAACAGGTTGCCCAGAGAAGTTATGGATGCCCTGACTCTGGAAGTGTCCAAGGTGAGGTTGGATGGAGCTTTTAGCATCTTGTTCTAGTGGAAGGTGTCCCTGCACATGGCAGGGTAATGGAACCAGATTATCTTTAGGGATCTTTAAAATCTAGGCCATTCTATGATTATATGTATGGTTTTTCTCCTCTTACTTTTGTTCCCTTATGTGAACACCAGCAGTAAAATGAGAGTTGAGCAAAAAGGAATCAACAAATGAGAAAAGAAGTAGGGGGTTTTGGTTTTTTCACCAACTTAAAAAATCTATGGAAGCTATAGGTAAATGAATATGGCATAGCTGTAACAGCCATCTTACACTACAGAGAGGAGTGAAGTACACAAAGGAGGCTTTGTGCAGCTGACACATATAGGCAAAATCTAGCTCTAAGTCTTCTGTTTTCAGCAGCAGTTACATCTGTATACTTGTCTGGACCCTCCCTGCTCTCTCAGCCCAAAGCTGATGCCTGCAGGAGATGAAGTGGCTCATGGAGTGACTTCTGCATCTCTGCATAGTTAAGACATTGATATGCTTTTCCTCAAGTCTCGGTCACTCCACACTAGTAGATGATAATGGGAGAGAGCCGTGGGGTTTCTTGCCCTTTCAATTATGAGTGACTCCTGTAGTTATTCCCTGCTTTCTCCCACAGAGGACTAGAAATGTTCTGCACAAGTTCTTTTGAGACTGTTTTGGTAATTACTATGCAAAAGGCTGATAAGTGAGAAACTCATTATATGCAGGAGAAATAAATTCTGTATATTGTCCCAAGCACATTAATTTCAGATGCTGTAGTTGACTGCAAATGGCTCATTACATCACTGGACTCAGTAACAGGCTATAACATTTGATTAATAATTTCTTGAAACAGTTTTAGTAATTTATTAACACTTTAGAAACTATTTACAATGTGCTTTAATCGCAGAAGCATCAATTTTATGTCACAGCTGAATGGAGATTTCTATTTAACTGCAAACTGAATAAATCAATAAATGGTATCTTTTCTACTAGGTTCAGCATTTGTTCTTTGTCAGCTGAATGTTTTTTCTGAAAATTTATAGATTAGTTGATTAATGAAATTGTTAAAAATAGGGTCTTTAGCAAAGATAACATCACTTTTCGGGGGACTTTCACTTTTATTCTGAATGATCCTGTAAATGGAACAACACCGATGCTTTTAAAATTCCTTGTAGTATTAGCCTTTTAAGAAACCTTCTGCATTTAATAATCAATTTTGTAGTGCTTATCAAAATAGCTTCTAATTTTTATTGCTTTCAATAGGAATATTTTTTGATCAGTTTAATGGCTGGTTTAGGGATGAACATTTATCTCCCATTCTCTCCAACCTTCCAACACTGGGATTTGGGATAATATTTCTGTAATCTATTTTGCTATATATAATTAGTCTAAATAACTTTCCATTTCTGAGGGTATGCATTGTTAATTTTATTCCCTGTCTGGCAAGTGGCATCGCTTAGAAACACTAGGATAGTTGTTTCTCAGCAGAACAATGTTTAAAGGGCATGTGAAGATAGCTGCTCTTTCAATTTCTTCTAAAATACCTGTACTGAGTTTAAGCTCTGTCAAAAGAGAACTGCTCTATACAACTATGGGCAGTGAGGGATGGAGCATCATTACTTTTTTACCATTGACTTGGAAGAACAAATTTCAAATTACAAACCACTGATGCAGTTTCTATTTCTCCACCACCCATCCTTTTGAGCTACTGATGTTTACTAAAACATGTGACTGCACCTTACCTGTCCTCAAATGGCCAGGAGGCCATTGCCATCAGACCTCGTGGACTGCCAGGTCATGGTTGGTCTGCTGGTGGGAAGGGAGTTGCTTCACGTCCTCCCCGAGTTGCTCTTTGCAAATCCCCAGTGATGGTGTGTTTGTGCCACTGACAGACTCAACTGACAACTGCTTAATTCTTTGGTGAAGATTTAAGGAAACACCTTAAAACTTCTGGATTAAGCTTTGGAGGCAATCCCCACCATCAATTTCTATCCTTCTCTCAATGCTTTTTTTATATAGACTGTCCACTGGCTTTCCTCTGGCTCTCAGAATTATTATGTAAATACATGGAAGCTCAACCCAAACCATCACAATTAGCTTCGCTAGAATGGAATCGAATTAAATAGAATAGAGTAACATTTGAAAGAAACCAACAGGGATCATCTAGTCCAACTGCTGTTATTATAAAAGAATATCATAATTACAATAAACCATACTTACTCTTCTGATCCAGAAGGGCCAAGGGAGCCAAACTCATTCTGTAGCAAAGAGCTTGCACAAAGCCTGTGTGTCCTCTTGGCTGTGCAGGCCTGGCCACACTATCCCAATGGAGTTGGGAATGACAGTCAGGAACAATAAAGGGTTTTGTTATTTGTGCCCTGCTCCTGCAGGCATTCATCTTTGTACCTCCAGCCTTGTTTGCTTGAACACCCCTACGGACTTTTCAGAACAATGCAAAGTTTTATCAAGTGTGGTTACTTCTGTGAGCTCACGCAGTGTTAGCAGTAAGAACAAACTGTGGAGTTTCTCTGTCCTCAGTGATTTCTAAAGCAAGAGAGAGACTGCATCTGCAAGCAGAGGCTTGAGGAAGTCTCTCATTTACAAACAGGTTTCAAGTAATGAAACTAATGAGTTTACTACTCTTGGTAAGCAATTCTGAAAATCTAATCATTCACTTTGCTTCCTGTATGTATACTCACATGCTCAGACTTTATATTGCAAAATGCAGTGTGTATAAGTCACCAAGCTTTTGCAAATCAGTGCTTCAATTCTGCACATTTGGTGTATTCTGCACTTCATAGGAGAACTTAAATATAACGGGTTTTTTGCAGAGATGGTCCAAAGTTATCAGAGATTATATATTTACTTGATGTGTTTAGGAATTTTTAGTTATTTTTAGGAACTTATTCTACATTTTAAATAGTATATCTTGTGAGTAAAGAGTTTTTCTCAACATTTAAGATTCGATAACCAGAGTATATTAAAATGGTGATCTGATCATATGCTCTTATAGAATTTGTTTCACACATTCCAAAACAAAGCAAGCAATGAGGAAAAAAAGAGAGAGTAAACTGATGTTAAAGAATGAGTATAAAGGCAATTAAAAATTAGGCATAAAATATGTAATAAGGAAAAGACTGTTAACATTACATTTATGCAAATTAAATGTTTCTAATTCTTGTCATATGTCTTTCATTTTAAAGGTTATTTGCCCTGATTCTATGATTCAAGTGTCACAAGGTCTGGCTGTAGCTACTTTGACATAATTTATTTGACAGCTCTGTGTGTCATAAATATATAATGTAACAAGGAAAGGTATCTTCACTGTTGAATGAAAACATTAATGTGTCAATACTGTGTATGAATACTCTTTGACATTTACTAGTTTCAAAAATAAAATACACAGTATGCCTTGAAAATATGGTATTCCTATTTTTGGAAGATACTTTCTTTGTCTGCAGGAACTCATAAATAAATGACGGAGCACAGTTCCAGAGTGCATGCTAAATGGTGTCTTCATCATTAAGATAGATTTTACTAAAGATCACATAATCTGTATGTTTCCATATGTTTTATAATGCATTTAAATATTTTTTCTTTTTCCAATTCCATGTATTAGCATATGCAAGAATAAATTTATACTGAAATAAATTGGAATATGAGACAATTTGCATGTAGAAGGAGGAAAAAGCCCTCATTATTTCAATTCTCTTTTTTTACATTCTGTACTAGCCACTTTGTTAGGAGATATGCTGCCTTCTCCAACCTCAAAATGTATTAGATCTTAACAATGAAAAAAGAGAATTTGCCTTACATTCAGAAGTTTTATTTCCTCACAGCTCTTACAGGAGTATGGCATGTAACACATTTTTACCTCTATGAGAAATACAGAAATCTTGGTCCAATTTCTCCAGTATTGCCTCTTTGCATGCAAAGTCATTTGAATATGTCTTTTTTTAATTGTCATTTGCATCTACAGATGGTGCACCTCATATCCAACTGGCACATACTGACGGCACTGCTTATGTACAGTCTGTGGCTTATCCCAGTAGAGAGGAAATGATGGGCAAACCTTCCCACCACCTCCCAATAACTGTAATGACATTAATGAAAAATGGATTGACATATCTTTAAAACTTTGGCCTTGAATGAAGCAGCTTAATTTTTCAAGTCTGGTAATTTATGAAAGCATTTGCTTCTACAAAAATGAATGCAACTGCTACATTTTTTTTGATTTTACAGTGGGATGAAAAAGAATAAACAATTTACAGTTCCATAAACTCTTTGATGCTAGACAGCTAAATCTTCTTAATCTTGATGACATAGGCTATTTTCTAGACCTAGGCTATTTTTTAGAGATCTCCTTTCCAATTAAACTCAGACAATAGCAAGGAAACATCCAAGTTATCTTTCTTTGGGGTGAGAGAACAGAAAATATCATCATTTTTATTCCCAGAATGAGCATGTAGAAACTGAAGATCAGCTCTCACCAGGAACTTGAAAGGTAAGTTGAAGTGCAACTCCTTCCCTACTGGGAATCCTTTTGCTCCACAGCAGTTGTGAAGAGCATGACATGCAAAAGCAGAGAAATATCTGCTTTTTCTCATGTGTTTTCTAATAAAGAGGTCTTTTGTGCTGGATAAATTCAGGTGGTTAATATTTAAGAAGAACCAAGAGAGTGGCTCATGTTGTTGCTCTGACTGACTCAATGATGAGAAGTGTTCTCATTCCCATTGTGCTTTGACTGTGATATTGTTGCAGTTTAAAAACACAGTAAAATTTAGGAATTCTTGAAAACTCTACAATGCTGAATTAAGCTGTACACTGTACATTAACTTATATCCCACAAAACATATCCCACTAATTTGGACACACTGTTTTATATTTCTTTTGAGAGGCAAAATTATCTGCTCTCTTAATTGTTACTTGCAACAAATAGTTGTAAGATTTCGGGGAAGGTGTTTTTTTGCACATTTGCTCTGATTTGTAGGCTCAGATAGTAAAGTAAAAAATGTGTGCTGCTCATTGGGTCTGGAAATAAAGTCTCTCTGAGTTCACAGCAACAGTATTGGAACTTTGAGTTGATATTACAGAGTGCATAGTTTATATTCCAGTATAAATTAATAATTTAAAAACCCCTCAGCATTCTGCTTCAAGTTCCTTTTCTCTCTTTCTCTGTGACCATTTTTACATCTCAGGAATTTCATTATTTTCTGGTTTAGCTTGGTTCCTATAGCCAAAATCTTAATTCAGAATTCCTCCATAAAGGAAGATATGTTTTGAAAGAACAAGAGCAATTCTAACTTATCTGTTAAAAAAAAAAAAAAAAAAAAAAAAAAAAAAAAAAAAAAAAAAAGGCACTTTCTTTTTTGGTTCTGGAGTGCTTCCATATTTGAAGCATGTTTTGGAATATTACATTTGCAATATGCAATTTGTGATCATTTGATCTGTTTTTTAGTAATAAAATTGTGTTTAAATCTGCTGATCACAGCTCAGGTTTGGTGCTGGCCTGACTCCACTATTGCCCTGATTTCAGAGGTCTCCAGTATACCTCATCTTCAGTTCCCAATCCCATGAAATAGAGACAGTGTTGTAGGTGACCTGTGATGCTCTGCACATCTGGGGACTGCTCGCTTTGCTGCTTCCTTCTGCCTCTCTCCTGGCAGGAGACAAGCTCCTCTACAGACTGCAGAGCACTAGTGGCTGCAGAAGTGATCAAAAAACAAGTGAAATGCTGCAGATGCAGAGCTGGAGACCAGGGCTAAGATGCTGGTGGACTGTGAGACTCTCAGTCATGCATGGGACTGGGAGGAGAAAGGTGCTGGGGTGGACAGCAGGATATGGGAAGAGGCTATACAGGAGAAAAAGAATCAAGTGAACAAGACTGTGATGCTGCACATGAATGAAAAAGCTGAAGAGCAAAGATGCAGCTGGGATGCTGGGGTGCATGGAGGTGCTGGATGAAAGGGAGGCAGATCACAAAAATTTGAACAAACTCCTACAGGCAGGCCCTTGATCACTACACAAGATCATTTTCTTCCAAAGTGCAGTTTGCTTCATACAAGGATAATTTCCTCACAAGTGCGATTGATCCTGTTAATGTGGTTTTCGCAGCATTTCAATTACTTCATATCAGTAAGAGTTTAGGGTTTTTTTCTGAGTGAGACATCTTTTTCAGAAAAAATGCAGCATTTATAGGTGTTTCATTCATATAAGTATGAAGTACACATATTACAAAGCTCACATCTGCCTCTTTTCAGCCTCACAGACTACACCTTTGCAGAGAGACAGGTGGTCCATAAGGACTAACAGGTGTACCCCAAGTACTTTCACCTTCATGTTATGGGCAGCCCTTGCAAACACTGTGCTCAAAGCACTTCAATAATTTCTCCATCATTTTCACCATTCACATACTTCACCAGGATCCACTTGGGGTACTGGCAGCTGCATTCATGTCATGCATCAAAGAAAATTTAGCACAGGACTAGAAGCAACAAAAAGAAAGCTAAATGGGAAACATTTTCAGTTGAAAGACTAATTCCAAGCTAGGATAAGAGTTTTAGAATAACCAGTCCATTAGGGCTAATCAACAGTTTGCTATGGGCAATGTTGGTAGAGTTTGATGGGGCACCCTGTATGCTGTGCCTTAGTGAGTGCCTCCACTCTGTCTGTGCAGGGAAAGGCCAAACCAGGCAGTGCAGTAGTACCCTCAGTACTCATGAGAGCTGCACTGAGATGCACGGCCCTGGAGATGTGCAGGCACTACAGAGAGGACCACTGTGACCCACTGAGCACCAGGCAACCAAGCGTTAGCACAGGCAGAGGAAGTATTGCACCTTTTATCAGGAGAGTGACATCTGTGTGGCTCTGGACAGCTGCTGAATCTGTCTTTGTAAACACGGTCCTCAGCTTAGAATGGCATCATCCTGCCTGCCTGGGCTGCGTGCACCTAGGCGTGGTCTGAGAACCTGAACCAAGTGTTTCCAGATCGCCAAAATCTACAGTGCCCAAGTCTGGACTTACCTCAGGAAGGCACCTTAACTCTTCCAGGATTTCTCCTTCCTGTGGACATTATCTGGCTGCATACAAAAGAGGGCAACAAGATTCACTGATGACAAGGGCAAGCAAAGACAGCAGAGGGCATGAGCTGGCAATCTAAGTTCCTGGGGTCTGGTCTTCATAATGGTGGTTTAACATTAAATACATACATTGTCCCAGGAAGAGGGAATGGTGCCCAGAAGTTGCCCACTCCTATGACTTCCCCAGCCACAAAAATACTGGCTCCTTTTGCCAGGCAGCCCCCAGCTAAGGCTTAAATTCTTTTTGGCATAGTTTTGTTGTAAGGTACCCTCACCAACCTGTAGAAAGGTTTTTACCCTGAAGGTAGAATGACAGATGTGAATTTTGCCAGCCTGAGAAGGAAGTTGTTTCTGGATTTCTCAACTCATACAGCAAAACCTGGGCTATTGTATTGAAGGAGCTGCCCTAGGTTATGCATGAAAAGAGGACTAGCAATATGTTAGCTTTCTGCCAACACTGGAAAGATCAATGAGAAGCCCCTCTATACTTCTGCAAGGGATAAGGGAAATGCCTCACTGCTTGGTCTGGTCAGCTGTGGACAACTCTGGTGCCACCAGAGCCACAAGTCTGGATGCTAGGTAGAATGAAGTGTTCTAATACCTAAAGCCATAAGCACTGCCTAGACCTTTTACTAGGTGTTGGAGGTATTTCCTCTGTCCACACAGTTGCCAAAAAGAACCAGAAAAAAAAGGTGATGTTTAACTCTGCAGTATGTAAAGTGTTTCTGCATCAGTGATTTCTCCCCCATGGAACACAGCAGGTAAGTCTTGGTGACAGTCAAGCTTATGCTTTTTTTTTCCTTTCAATTTCCTAGCATTTGCAAATATGAGATAGGTCCTTAATGTTATATTAACATAGATTTTTATGTGTCAATTAACAGATAAATTCATTATGAAAACTCATTTAGGAAAGGACTGACACCAGAAAAAGCCTTGAGGCAGCTGTAGAGTGCTGGGATGAAACATCTGCTCAATCAAATTGCACTCAGATGCTCCCATTTCTCGGCTGTTCACCCCTGCTCCACAGCATTTCAAGCAGCCACTTACCTCCTTGGGACATACAAGTTTCGACACAGACCCACACAAAGGCCAAATGCTTCCATCAATTCTTCCAGGCATAACCAGCTAAAGAAAGCTGTCAAGATATGCAACCCTCTGACATCATGAAAGAAAAAAATCTGTACAAGCTATATGCCATGTTCACTTTTCATGTAAGATTACTTTTTTTGACTTATTTACTCAGTATTGAATTTGACAACCATCTCAAATATTGAATCTACTTCTGAAACCCACCTATTTTCTATGTTATGGACCTCATTTGCTATTTTAGCTAATGCAAAAATGCCATTACTAGCTGTGTTGCTTCTCATGACATAATAGAAATTGACTCAGAAAGTAGCATATGCTGTTATCACCCATAATAGATCAGCCACATCTCAAGGATTGGAAGCCAAAATTACCATTTGGCATGTCTGTAAATTCAAATATAACGTCTGTCCCAAGTTGGAAATTAATGGAATTTTATCTATTTTATAGATATATATCAAAGCTTTCTCTACTGCCATAAGAGATTTTTCATTTAGTATTTGTGTTAAAGAAATTCTCCGTGGGTGTTTAATGTTGTTGAAGAGCTCATCAGGCTGCAATTTGTAAAACACATCTCCTTCTGCCTCCCTGCAGATTGTTTCCTCCACTTTGAGGTTCAGTGCTTCCAGAAACAGAGAGCTGGGAGAAGCTCCTGAGAAGCTGTTTCTCTGTCTCCCTGTCCCAAGGCAGGACCCACTAAACCATTTCCAACAGCTATTTCTCAACATAATAGAAGGCAATACTAAAATATTTTACACTTGTACACATCCCTTCATATATGTGTACTGTACGTCAAAAATTCTTCCCTGTTGGTTGGTACTATTTAACTTTAGTTTTTAAAGGGCCAATAATACAGAAAAAGCCAATTATTGAGGATGAACCTTATCTGAACATTTTCAGAACAGAAAGCTCCCTGACAGCAGACAGATTTCCATGCACATACATGGCAGGATCAGACCTTTCATGAGCAGCTCAATTCTTACCTGTAGCTGGGATGCAGACCAGCACACAAGACCTGATGGGGACTTTTCACCCAATTGTACAGACTTTATTTTCATTCTCTGCCACTTATGTTTTAGATCAGGATTTCTTTTCAGCAGTTATGGTTTCTAAAACGGACAAATTATGCGTCCAGTTCTGCAAACCTGCCTGCAATGAACGCCTTTGGAAATCAGTGGAGCTTTCACATGGCAGATGGTTCCCTAGGACTGAGCTCTACATAATTTTGAGATATTATAGCTGGGGATATTTTAGTGGCTTTTTCCCTATGCATGACAGCATGATTTGCTAGCTGCTAGAAAATGTCATCAGACCCTTTCTCATTCCACAATGAAACCCTTGGATTTGTTTGAACAAGCAAAAATGTTTTCCTTCCGTGCTGTACAGGACACTCCTATCCTATGAAAAATATTTCCAGATAAAAACAGTGACAGTAGAAGGGTAGAAAGGTAAATCAGCCATGTTGTGATTCAAAATAGATGTAAAGCCAAAAGAAGGGGGAAGGGGTTTTGCTAAAAGCCTTTAAACAAATGTTCTATTATTGAAAATGCTTCCATCCCCTAAAATCCTTCTGGAGGACTTCCTAATTATTTAATTTGTGGTGTCAACTGATTTCTCTAACAAAGCAATAAATGCAGTATGATAAATTCACCAAGTTCAGCTTTTTTGCATTTGTTCAAAAAGGATGAATTCAGCAATCATTGCATGTCAGTCCACATCTAGACTGCCTCCTACAAAAACACAGCAAAAGCAAAAAAGAAGTTGCTTCAAACCTCTCTCTATTTTGCCAACATTAGTCCCAGTCCCAGAATGAATTAATTCACTATCCCTGGCCAGGCCTATATCTGCACACAGACATTGCACTGGAATATTTTACACTAGTTTTGCCAATGGTCTCTGCAGGGAACATTCCCCTTCAAGCTGGTCACACAACTGGTCAGGACATGTTCTAACCAGCTACTATAGTGCTTAAAATGGACTTGGCATGTCCAACTGATGTTTGAATTCAAAAATCCTGTCAGTGACTACAGTAAAGGTTACCTGGCTCCCTGGGCAGTCCATAGAATGAAACAGGAGTCCTACTTAGTTTACATTTCCCACTGTGCCATTTCCCTGGAAGATATGTGTAGCTATGACTTATAATCTCTGACTAGTAAGACTGATTCTACTGTCCATTTTTTGCATTTTTTAAAAACAAAACATCTATGTCTCTATTCTGAAGCCAAGCAGATATTCTGAATACATCTCACTTCATCCTAGAATTCATAGTCTGTAATATCATTTACCGCACACACAAATACACAATTCCTTTTGTAGTTTTCTCCATTCTGATCTTGTGACTAATTATTCCTTTCCAATGTTTCCACTTGTTTTCAATAAGGCATTCCTTCTTCTTTGACCCTTCAGTATGATAAAATTAATGTGGCTTCCTTGTTTCCTTTATATAACAGTGCAATCAATAATATCATCTGCCTTCTGGAGACAGGAACTGTTAGTTAACCTTCCTTGCTGCTCTTGGCTGAACACTGGGCACTGCAGCATGTAAGACATTATAAATTACAGAAAAATAGTTGCTATCTTTGAAGAGGGGCTTTTTGTTCAAAATAATTCATAACCATTGTACCAATGGTATTCTGAGCCAGATACTTGATCAGAAAGGTCTGGAGCCTAGGGAGACTATTCAGACTCCCACCTGAGATCTCCATGCAAATTTCATGTGATGTTCTACCTGAGCATGGAAATACAAATGGGAAAAAACCTCACTAGTCATGGTAAGGGATCATGTTTTGGGCTTTTAAAAATGATATTTTATCAGATGGACAAGAAAAAGTTATAAGAAAGGAGAACAAATAACAAAGGATTAGCTTTGGCAGTTGAGAATCATGAATGTGTTTTGCAGCTTGTAACCAACACAGCCAGGGAGGAAGGGTGCTCATTATTGAGCCAGTGATAACAAGTCAGAACATGAAGAGATAATAAGACGCATTTAGAAAATTAGGGAAATGGGACCTTAAGGAAGCACTCTAAGGCATAACTTGCAAAGCCATTTTTGCTAATCAAAGAGGTATTGCAAACTTGGCTGACATTTGCTTTAATGAAAGACTTTCATTTTTGTCCAGGTCCTCCACAGAGTTCAAAACTGCGTAGCTGAACTCTAAACTGTCTGGTTTTTTGTGTTGAAGGTCTGAACCTCTTTGTCAACAGAGAAATCAATGGATTATGCATTCCCATTTTTCAAACTCTGTTCAGCCAGTGTAGTTGAGCTCTTGCTTACAGTCACAGACTTGTAGGCCCATGTTAGTTCATGAGGATGAAACAGGAATTAATTTGGCTATAAGATTACAAGATCCAGTTTAGCATTCTTTGTACAAACTTACTGAACCAGACCAGTAACTTCCTTTATGCATTCACTTCAAAACATTCCTATTTCCTCAATATAGAAGCACTCCTCTCTATTTTGGAGGAATATGTTTCTTGTCACCTAAGTGGAAATCCACACATACACATGTACAATATTCTGGAAACAGACAGTCTCTTGTCTCCTTTCACAGTCTGAAAGATAAATTATATATTGGATTGTAACTTTAAAACTGATATATCCATTTGAGTTTTTCTCTGCTAGGGTCCTTAAAAAGTTTAGTTAGTCTAACTTACATCAGAATTCAATCAAAAAGGAGAGAAAATAAGGAATATTTACTATGAGAGATAATGTTTTTTGAAATTGTCATAATTTTTATTACAATTTTTTGTGGAGTCACATCTGGAATAAAGGCAATAGCATTGTCTTCTCCAATCTGAGCTTTGAGGGGAAGTAGGTCTTACCACGGCAAAAAAGGCAGAGCATCCCTGAGATCAGCCTATCTGCCATCAAAAAACATGATCAAAAAAGAGCTGATTTTATGGATTGAACCCTTAAGAAGAGTTGATGTGCTGAGATATTCCCTGCCTTGCCTCATAGGTGAATTCTGATAGCACCCAACGGCACCACAAACCAGAGCTGGTTCAAGAAGGATAAGTATGGAAAACCAAACTAATTCTTATATTTTCTTATGGAAAAACTCCTTTATTTTAATTCTTTGAAATGGGATTGAGCAGGGGAAATAAAAAAGCCCCTTGTTCCACCAGTTATACTGATTTGGTATACTGACACAAGAAAGTGAAGTGCTTTTTGTCCACTGGTTTTATTTGAATTTTTGCAACATTAATTAAAAGGACAAACATTTTTAAATTATTTTAGAAAAATTTCATGTTAATTGCAAAATAATTTTGCACTGGGGAAAAGATCTTGATAGAATGTTGCCAATTTAGCCTGATGTAAATGAGAATTAAATCCTTCCATGTTGCTAGAGAATAACAATGATGCAAATGAAATTATAATCTACCAGGGAAAAGCAAGTTTAGTTTATGGGAGATAAGAGCCTCAGTGGCTGTTCAGCTGAAAACCCTTAACATCCTTCCAAAGGCTCAGTCTGAGTTGCATCCAGTGTTTCAGCTCCAAGATACAGATTTTAATGTAGAGATTTTAATTTTACAGATTTTAATTTTAATTACAAAATACAGATTTTAATTCAGAGGATGGAACTGTCTTGACCACAACTTCTGTGGTGTTGTGTTTCCAAGCTGTTATCCACTCTAGGAAATGATAAGAGAGGCAGACTGTGAATGGCTGACACCCTTTTAATACTTTGATGCTGTTCCATTAACTTACACTAAGCTGAGCTAATTTTTTTAAATTATCCATTAACAATAAACATCAACTCAGTTCATTAATCCATGTATTTTATGGACTGTCAAATATTGAAAAAAGGTGAGTTGTGGTCAGCACATAATTCTTACTAACACTTGAACAACAGATATGTAAAGTTTCTCTACTTCTTTAACAGTGATTTTGAAGAATGCACACCTATGCTTGAACTCTATTACCAGGAATGAATGCAAAATAAAAATGCTCTTAATCTAAGAACAGAAACAATGCTTTACACAAGATGCTTATAACAATAATATTGATTATGTAAACAAGGCTATCATTATTGATTCCAATATGTTGCTGGTATTTAGGGAGATTTCTGCTGAAAACACTTTGTAGTCAACTTGCATTTGAAAATCCTTTAAAAAACTGAACTAAAACTGAATAATGAACTCTATGGGTATTTCACTGCCTAGCCAGACTTGTGACTCGCTATCTGAGAGACACAGAAAACAATCTTATGAAACAGCCTCCTGATAAAATTTCAATTTTGTTATTCTCAAATCATTGATTTTGAGCAAATGTATCATGAAAAAAGCCAAAAAACCGATTTATTCTTTAATTGGTTCCATTTACTATCCTATTCAAATGCATTGAATATCATGCTATATGTAAACAAGAATTTAATATAACATAAAGTCCAGACAAAATATTTAGAATTATAACTGAAATATCAAGAATTTTTACAATTTGAAATAGAGTAATTTTTATTTTGCTAGACTGATATTATTGAGATTAGACTACAATACCACGAGATAGATTGCCAAAATAGATTGCTTCAACCATCATGTACTGAAAGATTTCTTATTTAGAAATACCAGAATTTCAGCTCTCCCCTTAATTTAATTCAAAAAAGGGGAAGTTATTACTCAAAAATTTCAATGGCACTATGTAATAATAGAAATTAAAAACTGTGAAAGTGGATGCTGGGAAATCTTGGTCTATGATTGGTCTTGCTGCATGAAAACTGATATTTCTTATTATATTAACAAATCTGTATATGTGGATATGTTAAATAAAAGCAAGGATTTAGGGTTGACAGTTAAAATATTTGGGGGTTTATTTCTGAGGGTTCAGGTTTGTATTGTCTTAACTGGTTAGGTGTATTTATCACTTTTATGAGGGCACATAATTTATACCTACTCTTCACTTGACCCAAGCCACTAAAGCAAATGGATTACCATCAGTTCAAGTCAGTTTATACAAAGACCCTTTTCACTGACAATGCACTGTTCCAGCACAATAACTTAACAAAAGCCCCACATAAAAGACTTTGTAGTGTATTTTTAGGATATTTTGTATAATTTTGATCTACTTCAATATATTTTGCATACCTTCTCTGTGTTGATATTATTTGAGTTTTAAGTACAATGGACTTTGTATAAAACTACAGAGGAATGAAATAGGGAATTAAAGAAAAAAAAAGAAGAATCCCTTCAATGCTTTCATTTGTGGTCAGTCACCACAGTACTCCCTCTCATTTCTTTTGAGATTTGTAGCCAAGCCGAGATCTACGGCCATCTGTTTTTAATCTCTATTCAGGATGATAGCCTGTGGATCAATGAACTCTAGTCACAGTCTATAGAGAAACTGCAAATCTTTTGGGGATAATTTCCAGAGGATAATAATATTCACAAGAGACTTCTTTTGCCTCCCTTATCTCCAACTACAGTTTTTCATAAAAGAATGGTATCATAGCTGCCTGTTCCACCAATTGCTTCTATCATGATGCATTATTGCCAGCAAGCTAAACAATTGAAGTCATAAATCTTTGAGCTTTTAGCTCTGCTACCACTGCCCAAAGGAGATTTTGTGAGACACAAGTGAGCTAAAGAGAGTCAAGTGACTAAATGCAGGAGGGTGAAATGGGACAGAAAAGCTCTCCTAATATATTGTCTGGATTTTCTTGCAAGAAAACATAGCATGAAATAAAGTTCCTTCACAAGTTTGAAATTAAGCACAGTGCACTTGCTTCAGTTAATGCCCACCAGACACCAACCATACTGACAGCAACGAGTAACTCCGCTAACTGTACATTACACTGAGAAACATATAGGAGGAGAAAATAATAACTACTGGTTCCTGTCTTGGTGCCCATTGACTTGGCATCTGCTGAGGATAAAATGCACAAATGCATATGCTAAGAAGGGTTAATCTCTCTGGCTCTTGGACAGGTCAATGCTGAGCACTCCCCTACACTCACACTTCTATGCATGACCTGCAGCCATCCTGCCAAAGCCAGAAAACACATGGCTTTGTAAACCCTCGAGAGGGTGTGCACTGCTGCTGCTTCTCCCCTCCTCATACTGAGAAAAAAGTGGAGAGAGCATCGGGACTGAAGGAGGAACAGGTTCCCCAGTCCCAAACTGAATTAACTACTGGACTGGTGGACAGTACAACATTCTTCTCAGAGTTGGCTGAAATCGCTGACTCTAAAGGGTCATTACCACATAAGCAGGTCCATTCCCTGCAGAGGGGCAGGAAGGCATGATAAATCAGCCTACCAAATTGCTCCAAAGAAAAAGTAAATAAGCAGCAGTCCTTAACCCTTAGCTCTCCCAAATGTGCTTTGTTATTTCTTTCAGACAGCTGTCTGAAATGAAATTGGCATAAACTCAGGACACTCTTTCTGATCTGAGATTCAGGCCTCTTATCTGAATTGCACTTAAAAATCACATCTTTGGTGATGTGAATATCCATCTTTTCAAATTATTGTTCTGGATGTCATGTATGTTGAAGCAATCTTATCTCTCTTGAGAAAAAAACTAAGCTATTTTTTTCAGCTTCTTGCTACATTTTTTTAGGATGTTGAGATTCTACATTTTAAATATGAACAGCTGAATTCTCCCCTTAGATACATAAATGCAATTCCCACTGAAATCAATTAAAGCTGTCTTGAAATCTCACAGAGTACCCTTAACTTTATATCCATTTATATCTTGAAAGTAATTGGACATATATAATATGAATTATCTAATGGAAAGATGAATCACCCCCACCTCACTATCTGGAAGGAGACTTTGGATACTTGATACAAGTAAATTTTCAGAACTACAGCTTCTCTCTACACCTCCATTTGTATAAAATATTTCAATTTCATGGTGCTAATCCTCTTTTTTTGTGAGCTTTAGTTCAAGATCTTGCCAAGAAAGGAAGAACTATGGGGAAAAAAAATTAGTTCTTAACTGAGTCTACTCTCATATAAAATATTTCTACTCTACAATATTATAGGCAGCATTTTAAACCAAAACAGACTTTATAAGAAAGCTGCAAGGCTATGGTATTAACCTGAGAAGTATTTACACAGAAAATGACTACAGTGATGGAAATTCCAGTTGTTCCAGACTAGTTCTTACCCCATCCAAGTCAACAGATTTTTTACCATTGATTTTTGTGCTGGACAGTTTCACTCTGCTCAAGGGCTGCGACTTTTCTCTTGTCATGTGGAATCTTCAAAGCATGTGATAAAAAAAATGGAATGGAATTTTCTTGAAAATGTGAGTCCATAGTAACACTGATAAGCATGTTGCTTATTCTAGAACAACTTTTTAATTCCAAACCACTTCTAGTTTCCATTAACAATAATTATAGCATTATACTAAGTATTCCATATGAATTGCAATTTTTTTTCTGAAGCAATTTCTGAGATAATAGTTTCACTGCTTAAATACAATCATTTTCTTGGTTTTAACAGCTTTAATTGTGATTTAAATTAAGTTAGGCTAGGGTGGAAAATCCACTTTTGAAAACATAGCTGGCTGGAAGATGTAGGTACAGGTCAGAAGCTACCAGAAACCTTTTTAGATACCCTATGTGAAGCACTATTTTTGGGAATGGGAGTGTGAGGACAACTGGGAGGCAGCATCTGGAGCCAAGGACCAGGAGACGCAGCTTTTCTGTCTTCATTCTGTTCCTATCACAGAGCTAGTTAGCTATAGCTTTACATATGAAATTGTAATATTTATGAAATTCCTGACAATAATTTTAATTGAAGAGCCATAAACTTTTAATCATGAGGTAATCTGAAAGAAACAGCATATTTTCATAGAGTAATAGTCTCTTGCTGGTGGCAGACAAGGCTTTTAGAGAAATGAGATTTATCTTCAAAGCAGAAGATATCGATCATTCGCTATTACATTCACAGCACTATTTCTTTTATCAGGTGATGGATGGTGAAGCAATGATCTTGACTGATGGATGTCAATACACAAGAGAAACAGTGCTGTAATGTTTCTTTTCAATAGCAGACCTCTGAACAGTTCAAGTTATAATTGCTCCTTCTGGGGACCAGAAAACTAGGACAATTTTGAAATGAGAAAATAATGGGTAATTCGTCCATAGAACAAATTTTCCATTCGAAATACCATGATTAGTCTATTTCTCAATCAATGGGCTTGTAAGTACTCAATTACAGTAATTTAAAATTATTTCAATTTTTTTTTTCTGGAAATAAAACTATTTCACTAATAAAGTATAATAGAGAATAAAGAATACTTGTTTTTTTGCATTCAGCCTGAGGGTTTCACCCAAGATCCATGAAGTGTTTCTATGAACACAGAGTACTCCTGCTGCAAACACCTGCTTGTGTATTTTTGGGTGTTGACTTCATTTCTCCACAAATTACCTACTGGGACTTCTGGTTCTCCTCTCCTGTGTCTATAAGAACCTCAATTATCTCTTAACATCAGTGATGAATTTTTTGTGTATCTTAAGAGGTGAGGGATCTCCTTTCTACACTCTTCTTGGGGTACAGCCCCGCCTAATCCTACTTGGTCATCCATTTGCTCTTTAAAAGCATGTCCTCAGTTCATTCATCCTTTCTCAACATATAAAGAAAGTATGTGAAAATACCATTTTTTAAAGAGAGGTGAGAAACCCCAGGTTTCTTTTATATTTGCCATTTTGTACTGAAAGCTGTAGGTAGGATATCTTATTCCATAAAAATGGTAAGACCTCTAGCTATGGCTTCCTTATCCCTTTTCATTTCTTTTCCATTTCATTTTATGTCTTGCTCCTGAGAACTTGTTACATCTCACAAATCATGGGATCTGCTCTAAATATTGTGGTTTATTAGCTTTCCAAAGTTCTGGACCTTTCTGCCCTGATGATGATACAATATATTGGATAAAATGATTAAGCATTTTTATCCTTATTTCTACTTTTTAATTAATTTACTGGGGATTTAGAAGTTGTGAAAAAAAATAAAATTCCTGTGGCCTGTTAGATATTATGGTGAGTTGGGAGCCCTACAGAACACATGACAAATTACTCTCATATCTATTTTCACAAGTTTCTTTGATTGGCTTCAAGTCCTCTGTATTTTCAAAGAAATACAGACACAGAAATGAATAAAGAATTCTTAAGTTTGGAAAAAAATATTCTGCAAAATAGAGTGTAGATTTGTGCTGTGGGTACCTAATCAAACAATGCTGCTAAACTCAGTGCTTATATTCCCTTAAGAAGTGATGGAAAAAGGATAAGGGGCTTTGAAGACCTCCACAGGCAGGTCTTTCTGGCAAGTTGAGGCATTTAAATGACTCCTCCTCTCCACGGGCCAGAAGGGGTATCTGGGGTTTTGATCAGTGATCATACAGGATGTGAGATAGATGATGCAGTCTACGTTCCCATCTCTGGTGACGCCCTTGCCCGAATACTGCATCCCTCTTGCTCCTGCTGAAAGGAGGGCGGGACAAGGGCAGGGACTTTTGCCTTTCACTAGGAATTTTCTTGGCTCACATCTTGCTCTCTGGTTCTACTCTGGTATCAACCCCAGCTGGGATGGGCTTCTGTTGTTGGTGGCAGACAAGGTGTGCGGTACAGGGATGGATCGAAGTTTGGGCATGAAATGAGGAGCTGGGATACAGATGAGCATGAAAATGGAACTTGCCTCCTATTTTTACACCTGTCTTTGCCGCCTTGCTCGGTAGGATGGGCCATGTCGGTATTTCGGGGCTCCGTGGAGCTGCTGGAGCGAGCTCTCCCACTGCCCGGCTCTGCGGTCTATCCCTCAGCAGCGGCATGAACGCTGCTCCGGCCCGGGGGCTCGGGCAGCTGCCCAGCCCCGGAATGCCGCGGTCCCAGGTGTGTCCGGCTGCTCCCACGGGCAGGGCGGTGAGCGAGGGTGCCCGCACGGCCCTCTCGGCTCCCTGGCTCCCCGGCTCCCCCGGGGCGACCCCGGCCCGGCCGCGGACCCTGCGGGCCCTGAGTGGGCCCGGACCCTGAGTGGGGCACGGGCCCTGAGCGGGGCGCGGACCCTGAGTGGGGCACGGGCCCTGAACGGGGCGCGGACCCTCAGTGGTGTACGGACCCTGAGCGGGGCACGGGCCCTGAGCGGGGAGCGGACCCTGAGCGGGGCGCGGACCCTGAGTGGGGCACGGGCCCTGAACGGGGCGCGGACCCTCAGTGGTGTACGGACCCTGAGCGGGGCACGGGCCCTGAGCGGGGAGCGGACCCTGAGCGAGGCGCGGACCCTGAGCGGGGCGCGGACCCTTCCTGGCGCCGCTGGGAGCCGCCCCCCGCCCCGCGCTGCGGGCCCGCTTCGCCCTTCCTTTGAAAATAAAACCGTCATCAAAATCATTCGTATGAGTCAGCAATTAAACTACTTAATTCGCAAATCAGTGCCATGGGTGATTTAGAAAGGACAATTAAAAAGCCAGGGGACGCTCTCTGTGGTTTTTTATTGTGAACTTTATCAGCCGGGAATGCTGCCTGCCATCCACTGCACTAAAAAAAACCTTGAGACACAAATTGCAATGGTTTTTTATCGGTGCCTGCTTGGTTTCCCCTCCTCTGCCCCAGACTGTCGGAAAATGTTTTCTTGGATATAAATATTTTTTTTGTTTGTTTGTGGGATTTTTTTGGTTTTTTTTATTGCAATTTTATATTTTATTTTAGTTCATTTTATTTTATTTTGCTGTGACTGTAGATTTAAGGCTGGATTGAAAATAATCAGAAAGAGAATGGCAACGGGACAATCACCTAGTGTGAGATCAGCCCTGACTTGCTGTGAGCTTAACCACGCTTCTCCTGGGCAAAGTAAAGAGCAGCAGGGATTGGGAATGAGCCAGCTCCATCACAACTCTGTTATTATGCCAGCAACCCTGGAACATAACCCTCCTCAGGACTGGGACCAAGGGTTCAGTCTCACCTTGCCTGTCAAAGCCAAAGAGGATAGGACTTGCAATTAAAGCAGACACAATTCTGCTTTAATGTCTATTAATTCTGGAGTAAAAAAACTAAGAGCAGAGTGATGAAAACAAGAGTCACAGTAGGATTAACAAATTAATTTTTTATTCTCATGTTGTCCTCCTGGCGGCTCAAAACTAAGCTAATACCATGCTAATGTTCCTTTTAATAGACACTGCATGAAACTTGCCTGTTCACACCCTGCAGTATCTGAACAAGAACCTGGCCCAGATCGTATGTTCTGCGTCTCCATCTGTGCTGATGGGTCAAACTGCTCTGTGAAAAGAGCTCTCCAATGGCTCCTGTATTCAGCTAGACTAGTGAGAATCTGAAGTGCCAGGGATTTGGATTGAATTCAGCTTTCCTTTTGATTCAAAAAAATCCAGACAAACTCACAAAACCTTCCTGTCTTTCCCAGGTTAAAAAGAAGGGTGAGCTGGAGTGGGGAGGCCTTTGCTGTCTCTGCTGGAGCAGAGCAGGGCATGGCACTAGAGCAGCAGGAGCGGGAGATGCCTCTCGTGCCTGCAGTGAAACTTAGCAGACAGAAGTTGCCCCAACAGAAGGGATCTAGTCCACAGCAGAGGTCCCTGGCTGTGCTGTGTCCAGTGTGTGAGCCTTTGTGAAAGCACTTTCTCTCTTGTTCTTCACTCCAGACAATTCATTATGATCCCTGGATAGCATTAATGGAGTTGTGTTTCCTTGCATTTTCCACAACTGCCTGTTTTTCTACTTGTCTCCCCTTTTCCGTTTCCTGTTGGCACTGCATCCTCAACTCCTAATCTCTTACACACATGCACTGGATTTTTTCACTTGCTGGAGGAGGTGCTGCACAATGAGATCCATGTAGTGAGAGTTCAATTGCTACATGTTGGAGCACGGCATATGCTAGCCAGTTTTCTCACCCACACCCCTCTCCGTGGGATTTCTCAGCACATTTGCTTCCCAGCTCCTGCACTCAACATGGGCTGCAAAGTGTAGTGGAATATCTGGGTCTGAGGCCCTGCAGTGTACAGGAGGACTCTTCCTGACTTGTATTAATATTGCTGCCAGTGAAATCTGTGGCATTTTGATTGCTTTGGAGCTCCAGTACTGAAATGTCTTGCTTTCTGCCTACCCATATGACTCTCCTTTCAGCTTTTTGTCTTCACATTAAAGAGAGGGCAAAAAAAAAATCTTTTGATGTTTTTTGAGAATACTGCAAGAGATTCTCATGAAAACACCATTTCATTTGCTCAGGCTCTTGTTCATACAGACTTTCATGACTTCCAGGATTGACTATTTTAATTTGTTCCTGGTGGTGTTCCAGATTGTTTGCTAAACTGGCTGCAGATGGTTTTGAATGTTGCTGCTGCCAGAATTGTTACTAGGACTTGATCTGCAGATCATATTTCTGTAGTCTCACGTTCCCTCTACCCTGGTGCCTGTTAAGCAGCATATGGCTTTAAAATTCTTTGCTGACTTTTAAAGCTTGCACTGGCCCTGATTCTTTTTACCTTCCTGGCCTTCTAACACTTTAGACTTTGGCTTAGGCTTATCTGATGTAATGGCCACTGACAGTTCAGAGCCAGCATCCAAAGACGAGGGTCGAGTATTGCTTTGGGTTTTGCTCCTTGTCATACTTTTCTTTCAGTGAAATGAAGGATGTGAGTAGATTTTCTGGTTCTCTTGCCTAATATTCTAATGATTATTCCAAGTTTTACACTAAGCTTTTCTAAATAGATTTACACACAGATGCAGACACACACAAAGTCAACATATAACCAGCACGGTCCTCCTTTAAAATTCAAAAGCGCAAACGAAAGAAGCTTAATTCCCAGCTGATGTACAAGAGAACTGGTCTAATTAATTCTGGAGAGCCACTTCCTGATGACACTGGTTGAAGAAGGATACGTCCTTGTATGTGCATGGCGTGGAAATATTTAGGAACATCATCTTCTCTTATTAGCCTGCCCTTCAAACACTTTGATTACTGGAAGCTAAGGAAAGTCACTCTTAGCTGTCTATCAACTTTGTGTTGCCTCAGCTGAAAAGGAGGTATGCAAGAGCATTGCCTTGCATGGGTGTATTTCATCACACAATGTTTGTTTCTCCCCCTAACTAGTGAGATCCTGCTACTGGATTGGATCCCTGCCAGATGCAGAACAAAGGACAACAGAAGGGGGCTGGGTTCCTTTCATCTGTCACTGAATGTGCTCATAGAATTTTTATTAATGGTGGTACAGCCCAAATGCACAATGGGTAAAATTTTGTATTTACTGAAATATATGGGAATTTTCTTAAATATATGGCTTTATTAGAGCCACCAGGCTTTAAGGAACAAGGTGTAGAAGCAGAGTTGTCTTGTATTGTAAGGTCAGCAAGTGCATGTAAAGAGTTCTTGTTGTCAGTAACTTAAATGAGGGTTGCTTATTTAAACAATTTAAGCACCCTCGGTGGGGGTCACCAAGGTGCAGTCAGGGGTTGCCATAGGTTTAGATCCCCTTCCAGAAAGCCACTCTGCAAGCCCAACCACTGGTATTTATTCTTCAAGGGTTAGTTCAGGAAAAGCTCCTGTCCTCTTACTATCTTTGAGCCCTTCTGGACACTGAGATGTTTGTCTCCATGTGGAAAGAATTCACAGTGCTCCCTTCTGCTCCCACCTCAGTCTGCAAGACCACACCAGGACCACTCCAGTCCTTTACCTTCACTGAGTGCAGTGAAGTTATTTCTGAGAAGATATGTACAAGTTTCTTTGTCCTGACTAGTTCTGAGTTTATAGATGTCTTTTTCTTCTTAGTTTATCTCTTGGTGAGGTCCTGTATATTTTGTATTTATTCCTTTTAATTCTTTCAACAAAGTAGAAAGTAGAACACAGATTCTGCTTTCCCTAGGAAAAACATTCCAGAATTGTTTGCTTCTTTCACTTCTTTCAGAATTGACCATAGCTGCAGATTACATAAACTTCTAGAAATGAAAATTAAAAAAAAAAAAAAAAAAAAGGGGAATTGGACTAGGAAAAAAAGTGGTAAAAAGAGGAAAAAAAAAGGGGAAAATTTAGAAGATTTTGAAATCTTACATCCATCACCATTTAGTCTGAATGTATTCTGTGTGTTCTGCTTTTGTGTATTCTGTGTGTTATCAAAAAAAAGGGAGGGAGGAAAGGGAAGAAAGTATGGACATATCAGCACTTCTTCATAAAAATCCCTTTCTCAAGAGAGTTGTATATTTTATGAAAGAAAGAGTCAAAGTTCAGATTAGTTTTTGGATCATAGAATATATTAAATATATTCCTGTGTGGTAAATTTGTCAAGGGAGAATTGTAGTACTCTATAAAAAGTTAAGAGTGCCCTAGTAAGGTTAGAAAGTATTGGAAAGCAACTGTAGCTGTAAGGCGGGGAACACAAGACAAAGGACATGGAAACTCGTTAAAGTTCATGACAATTTGCTGCCATGATATTGAGGCCAGATGACTTATGAAGTCCCCAGGTATACAACCAGGTCAGTGATAAGTAGAAATCAGGAGTTACTTTTCTCCTGTGTGTGCATTTTAAGCCTAGTGTGGGAACATGACACATGGGACTGCAGTGAGCTTTTTAAACAAGATGTTGAGCAATTAGAAAAAATTAGTTCTGGAAAATAAGGAAAAAGAGTAAACAAAATTATCTGAGAGCTAGAGAAGTTACTTTCCCTTCACTGACTGGAAGGACAGTGTGTTTTTTCATGTGAAAAGGTGGATGTTGAAGTAATCTCTAATCAAACAGATATGGCCACGGCAAGAGTTATGGCTGGAAGCTCTGGCCATATGAAGATGAAGTCAGAAGAAAACATGAAACAGGCCCTGAGCAGCAGTGGCAAGAAACTACTGCAACACAATACCAAAAAAACCCCAGTGATAGTGCCTAAACAAGTCTAAATGCTTTTTTGAGAGACTTGTGTTGACACAAGTTTTACTTTAGTCACACATATTGCTGAGTTCACTCACTGTGTGGACACTGGATAAAATGCTGTGCTCTGAAGTGTTCAGGAGAACAGACTGAAAGAGATGTTGGCTCATCCTTGCCTTAAACTTTAGCAAACTCCAAGGTGACTTTCTGGGTCAGACTAGGTTTCTGTTACATCTTGCTTCACACAGAAAGGTAGAACAACACCAAGACATTACTTGTCTTTGTATTTTAAGGGGGAGAACAATGAATATCAATATTTTTACAGAACTAGTTAAAATGCATTTCAGCAGATGCTTTCAATTCCTTTGACTGAAGTTAAATTTCTTAACAACTCCAAATAAAATTGTTTCATTTTGATTTATTTACTTGAACATTCTGAGTTCAGGACTCAGAGGGACTTGGATTCCTCACAGGAATTGTAGTTCAAATGCAGCATCCCCATTTTTCCTTGGTGGTTTGGGGTCCCCAGATCAATTGGACCGGGTCTGGTGTTTCAGCTGCAGGAATGTCTATGGTGTAACTCAGACAAGGAAACTTTTGCAGAAAAGAACAGGAACATGTATTATCTGAACTAAACTGCCATGAGACATTTCTTTGACTTTTGTGACCATGAGGTAAGGTCTAACTGATCTGGTCTGAAGTGTTTTAACCAGCCAAGTGTTTTTCTTGGAGTCAGTGTTGCCCAGTGAAGATTCAGAAACTTCAAGGAATATTATTGTTTCTTTGCAGTAAAGTTCAGTTTTGCAGAAAATGCATTTTATATGAGAAAGCATTTGTGGAAATTTCCTGACTAGTTTTATTTAAGAACTAGAGAACCACCTCTTAATTGAAAGGGGGATAGTGCCAAATATTAACACCCCCAGGGACAACAAAACTGATTAAATATGTGTCTAATGTTCTGTTTTTAATCCAAAGGAAACTGCTTCGATGGCATACATGTTATTTTAAGGTTTTTTTCATTTTCCTGAAAAAGTGTCTAAGTGAAACAGCATGTTCTTTATGCTGGGGTCCCATTCCCTCGGGTTACTCTCAACGTGCTCACAGTGCGTAAGTGCTGCTCTTTCCTCTGAGCCAGCACTGTGAGGGCTAGAAACAACAGTGAGGAAAACACTGCAGTGGTCCTTGTGTGTGCCTGACTAACTCCTGGGTCGTGACCTGCAGAGATTGAAGACCTGAGCTTTCTTAGAATTGTTCTGCATTGATGTATCCCTTCCTGAAGTTGCAGCTCCTATGAACAGCCCCACTTGATGATTAAAATGAGTGGTGGAACACTAAACATGGCAAAGTTTTCATCTCTTTTCAAAATCACAGATTCACAGATTGCTGAAGTTGGCAGGACCTCTGGAGGCCGTCTGGTTTAGTTCACCCCACTCAAGCAGGGCCACCCAGAGCTGGTTGCCCAGGACTGTGTCTAGATAACTTTTGAAAGGCTCGAAACAGGGAGACTTCACAGCCTCCCTGGGCAACCTGTGTTAGTGCTTGGTCATCTTGACAGTAAAAGAGTGTTTCCTGCCATTCAGAGGGAACCTCTTATGCTTCACTTTGTGCCTTTTCTTCTGGTCCGGTCACTGGGCACTGCTGGAAAGATCCTATAGCCATGTTCCCCTTGAGCGTTCTCTTCTGGGTGAGCAGTCCCAGCTCTCTCAGCCTTTCCTTGTAGGACAGATGCTCCAGATGCTTAAACATCTTCATGGCACTTTGTTACACTTTCTCCAGTATGTCCATGTCTCTGTCATACTGAGGAGTCCAGAACGGGGCAAAGCACTCCAGGTGTGGCTTCACCTCTCTAAGCAGAGGCTGGATCACCTCCCTCAACCTGTTGGTAATGGTTTGCTGAATGCAGCCCAGGCTACCATGTGTCATTTTAGTCAGGAGGGCACATTATTGCCTCATGTTCATCTTGGTGTCCACTGGGACCCCAGGTCCCTTTCACAGCACTCATTTCTAGCAGGGCTGCTCCCAGAATACAATAGTGGATGGAGTTATTCCTTCCCAGGTGCAGCACTTTGAACCTGTCCTTGCTGAACTTTGTGAGGACTTCCTTATAAAACTAGGTGTTACCTGATAATAATCTTTGCTATTCAGACACAAATTACATTAAAATATATATATTACATTTAAAAGAATTTAAATGAAATCATTATGTTCTTTTATCAACACTTACTGTTATGTATTCACCAGCAGCACTGTCAGAGTCATTAAAGTATCCTACCTCCTGCCATACCAGATCCACCTTCTGCCATACCAGATCCACCTTCTCCAGAAAATATCCATGTTGTTGATCTATATGCTTTAGCAATGATGAAAATTTAATGAGGTGGAGCTATTGAGGCTACCTTTAACTCTGAAATAACATTACCAAAGCTTCCAAACCTCTGCTGCCAAGAGAAGAAAGAAAACATCTTGATTTTTATCCCTTGACTTACTACCATTGCTGCACATGCTGAGAGCACAATGTTCCATCTCTGAGAAAAAAACACCTCTCTGAAGTACAGACCTTTATCTTACAGACAGTGATCAGATGGTCTATTGCAGTACAGCCAGGTGACTTAAGGAGATATGGATCACAGTCAAGGTTGCCTTGGTAGCTCTAGCTTTTCAATGATTTTGTCTCTACGATGAGTTATTGCAATGTTACTGAAATATCATCTGTTTTAGTGCTTATTAAGTTGCATCAAACTGCATTATTTTTCTTGAAAAACATTGCATATTTATAAGTATGTGCATATACAGTTTTTAAAAATTAAATTTGTAACATGAGCAGCTGATATAAATCGAGGTGCAGTGCCACATACTTTATGGTACTTACTTCCTGGAAGGCCTGATGAATAATTGTGATTCTGGCAAATACATTTGCTTAGGTGACTCTAAGGCTGAAAAATGTCTTTATAATCTGGTGCTAAATACCATTTAAGAAAAAAAGGTCTCATCCAAAAGTCATGTGCAAATGTAGGCAAAGGTTAAATCAAATCTGAATGTCTTTTACAGGACAGAAATCCAGAGCTGAGGTCACATTAAACCACAATCCAATTCTGTATAGAGCATCCTGAGAAAAAGCTGAAATTCTGAGAAAAACTCACGCATCCATAACAAGAAGGTTCTTCTCATCAGTGAACACAAAATCAGAGGAAGAGAAAAGACCAACCAAGTATTACTTACTTTGACCACTAATTGTGGATTGCTAACTGGAGATGACTGTGTAACAGCAAGCAACAAATGCTTAGTGTTTATATCAAGTAATCCAGTGAAATGGTCAAAGACAAGTCAAATCATTTACAGGAGGCTTTCAGTGTGGCAAAGTGTTTCAGAGGGGCTTTGCCAGTACACAGCTAAGCTCTGCTGGAGATGTTGCATTTAACTGATTCTTCATGACTGATCCTGGGCTCTGGATGCAGGAGTAGAACCAGGTCTTGCCTCTGTAAAAGTATTAAATTTCTGGCTGCTGCTGTCTCTCAGATGGTTTGGAATATGGAGTTGGAAACCCCTTTTGGGAATGCCAAATACAATCTCTAGAAAATAAATGCATTAAATATTTCCTTTCATATAGGCACCTTTAAAATATGATATAGAGCTATCAAAATTTGAAGTTGCAATAAATCCAAATTGGGAAAGGTGGGAAAACTTTTGAATAGCAATGTTACAAAAAGATAAACCTGAGAGTTCAGTGTGTACAGGTAGGAGTTCATCTCTTATCTGCAATGCCAAAGACATGCCTAAGGGAGGAAGCAGAAGAATTGTGGTGATTGACACTTGTTTCCAGATCTGCTCCTGGATTAGATTAGGATTGCTGTATTTGTGACAAGGGTTTCCTGGCCAGAAGTATGTGTGCATGAACCACCCAGGTGGCCTACATATGAACTGGAAGTGCATCCCAACCTCAGCATGTCTGATGTGCTCTGCATGTGCTGTGCAGCTGTGCACAGACAGTCAGTCAGATGGATCCAGTACACGCTGCATTTACAGTGTCATCTGCACAGTCTATAAACTACCAGGGGAATCAGACAAATGACAGATGTACACAGTGTATGATTTCTGGCTGCTTTTGGATTTCCTACATCCTAGGATTCATTATGGAGGTAAAAGGCGACATGCCTGGGACAACCCAGACACATGGGGAATGTTCTTTCTTATGTGTTATTTACCCAAAAGGTGATTTTTTAGAAGTTGTAAAATACCTATTGTGCATTTATGGAGTGGGACACAGTATTGTATGAGCAAAACCAATGCTTTTTTCACCCAATGAAAGAAAGCAAGTGTTTAATACATGACTCCTGGACCAAGCTGAGAATGAAATCATATCAAAGCAAAAATGCACCATTCAAGCAATGCAACATAGCTCCCAGATGCATAAACCTTTGGAGTAAAATAAAACCACATGATCCCCATTCATAAAAGCAGCCTTTGGTGGCATTTGCTCTGCCTTTGGCTTGCAAACATTCAAGTGTGAAAGCTTTTGTTCGTGAGGATATCTGCAGGGATGTGAATACTCCTACACATGCACTGCTGATATTAAAAAGTATATAGGTATACAAACCCCTGTGTAAATAGGCATCTCCTATAGTGATTCTCTTGAAAGCTTCTCTTCATTTTAGGAGTCAGGAAGCAGGTACTGTATGGTTTTGATGAGCAAAGGCAGACTTGGAAGAACAGAGCATATAAGGAGTTCATGTAAACTGCTATTGTACAGAAGTATTTGAAGAAATGCATGAAAATCAATCCTGTACTTTGGTAAAGCAGTGTCTGGGAAAGGGAATATAAAGGAGATGATGCGTTGTTTATAGTGATAGGTGTGCACAGTTTTCAGCTGTTTGTAAGGTAACATTTTATTGTTCACAAGGCTTGAAAGATTTACAGAAAGGAAATTCACAATAAAATGCAGCGAGTATTTTTGCCAATAGCAGAACCTCTTGCAGAATGTTTCTTTCCCTTGTCATTTCAATTCAAGACCTAAATGTTATTCACTGACACACAAACTAACAATGACATTTTAAAGCTTGCACAGTGCACATGCATCCAGCTCCCCTAGGAAAAGCCAGGCAAACACCTGATGCCTGCTGGGAATTTTGCTGTGGGTGCCAGACAGCTGCTGCCCATCAGTGTTTCCAGGTGTGCTTATTCGGTTGGGAGGTCGCTGCAGCTGCAGACACAATCATAGCAGGGACTCAGGCAGGCTGGAGAGACAGAGGACATGCTCAGATTTTGCTGCTTGGGCTGCCTTGGTTTTGCCCTGATTTAGAGCACCTGGCTTGTTTCAGGATGCAGATGTTTGCTCTGTTGCCCAAGAACCAGCACTTCATTCCCTTTATAATGAGCACTGTGACCTGGGGGAGTTATTAAATCTCTGGTTCAAAAGAGTCTAGTTTTTCTCTCTTTTTGTTTCTCAGCTGACAGTCTAAAGTTCACAAAAGATTAGTGGAAGGAATATATAGAAATTAAAAACTTAATTTTCAAACTCCTCTGAGTCAAATCTAATTGACAATTTGAATTATAGCCTGCGCTGTTCTTTGTTTCATTTTTCTTTGGGGAAATCCCTGCTTATAGTTTTGCTTTGTCCTTTACTATAATTTTACAAGCCTATATTTAAAAATTATTCTGAAGCAACTTCTAGAGGCTGAAGCAATTTTAGGACTACTGCAGTGCTGGTGTGAGACCATGCAATATTCAAAATTGAAAAGATTATACCTTACTCAGGAGACTAGGTACCTTTTTTAAGACCACCAATTTAATTAAAAAACACAGGCTCTATATTAGCAGCAAGCTTACGGATCACCATATGCCAGTCAAACATAATGAAATACATGCAAATGCTAGATGGTGTATTCTTTTGTCTCTAAAATTAGCTATTTCAGTGAACAGTCTTTGTGCTGTATGTGGGGATATAATTTTTTTTCTTTATATTTAAAAAAATAATGCCTGAGTACATACCTTTTGAATGATAAGAAAGGTAAGAAATAATCTATTGTCAACAATGCTTTCTTTACAGCTTAAGGCTTGGAATTCTTGTCTTCCATCATGAATGTCTGCATCATGCACAATATTGACATCACATTGAGGTGTCCTCTTTCCTATAAACACATTTCTGCCTTTGGAGGTTATTTGCATTGAAGGGGAAAAAAGTCATGAAATTGAAGCCCTGGAGAAAATCACTTATGCTCAAGAAACACATTTCAGCCTTTCTGTCTGAACAGGTTTGTTTTCAATTCGAACTTCATTCTTCATCACTGTCACCCATCCACTCGGCCATTTGTGTTTGAGGAGTCGGGACGGGAGAACGTTTGCTCTTTGTGTTGCTGCCGCAGTCAAGAGCCCTAGCAGAACCTGCAGAGCTGTAATGTAACAGCTCCACTGACTGTCTCTGAGAACCTTAATAAAAGCAAACTAGTTTCAAGTAAGGGACAACCTCACAACTGATAAATGTGCAAATACAGCAAAATATATTGGGAAGAAAATCTAGAGTGTGAACCTGTGTGAAGGTCCACACTGTGTGAAGGCAACTGCAAAAACAATCTGTCTGATTAAACATCTGATAAGAAAATAGAGTCTTAAGACTTAAGTTCTTCAGGATGTCACCAGTATATGACACTAAATTTATATCAAAGGGAAGGAGTTCTGAAGTTCTTTTCTTCTACAGAAAATTGTTATGTTACTGTTGCAAGGCCTTTGTAAAATTCTTTTAGTGTAATTTTCGGTACATTATCTGAAAATAGTATATGTCTAAAGATACTATTTCTATCAGTACAGAATTATCAGAAGTTCTATAATGACCAAAATCATGTAGTGTAGAAGGGTCTCATGAGGTAATTACTTTTTAAATTAATATATCAGATTTTTTTTCCTTTGTGAATATGACCATGCATTGCTTAGTTATTACATTTGCTGCTGCTCTCAGCTTACCCTGAAGACATGCCATCATATTCTAAATGAAGTCTGTTCTTTCAAATACATTCTGGTAACAGTGATAATTAAAGTATTTCCAAAGACCAAAAGGTGCTTATTAAAGAAAGGCTTAAATCCTAGATCTGATGAGACTTTGTTTTTCAAAAGTCCCTTTTCATACCTATTTTTAAGTATTTTTCTAAGTTATTTTCTCTAATTATTATTATAATTTTAAAAAAAACTATTTTGATTAGCATGAAGCTAGAATGTCACATTTATTAAATGTCTTCAATTTCTTCATGTCTGTAATCCCGCATATACAGAAAGATTATTTCACAAGTGCTATCCCCTTTTTTTTTTTTGGTAGCTAAAATTTAGATTCTATTCTTGCTAAGTTATATAGAAGAAGAGGAAATACATCCAAGAAAGGGTAGTGATAAAATACATGTTTTTACTATAGTTGAGCCACAGGATGTCACTGTTCCTCTTTCAGAAGAAACAAACTTCAGCTGTGAAAGTAGATCAGATTCTTCTTAAAATTACAGAAATGTACAAAAATGACATAAAAAGCACAGAAATTAAGTCAGACATTTCTTTTTGTATGTGTGAGTCAATCTAGGCAATGTGTTGCCTATGTAGAATAACAATTTAATATTCAATTCAGTCTCATCATGTACCAAGATTGATATATTTTTGGTACATCCCTCCAGACAGAACTGACACATATCAATATGTCCCATATTGCATAAAGAGTCAGGCTGAGCTGAATAGAGTTCAGGCGAAAGTTAATGTAAGACATTAAAACTTCTTGTAGCCTTCCCTAGTTAGCACTGAATTTCTAAAATTTAGCACCCTTTGCAACCAAAAAGCTGGATCTTGACAAACACATGCTGCTTCTAGAGGTTTAATATGATCCCTCCATAAGATCCTTGGTTGCCTTGTTATATAGAGTTCCCCATCCTAGATGTCCCAGGAGGAAGGTGGAAATTAGCTCAGAGAGGCTTTCAGATGTCAGTGTGCTTCAGGCAGTGCTTTTCATCTGAGGGCATTGCAGAATAAAATGTCCTTTTCACATGGTCATCCTGATGCCTTTCTTCACACACTTCCATGTGTCTGTCTAAAGATACTATTTCTATCAGTACAGAATCATCAGAAGTCCCATAATGACCAAAATAATGTAGTGTAAAAGGGTCTCATGAGGAAATTACCTTTTAAATCTATATATCAGGTCTATTTTATCCAAGTCTTTTCTCATTGCAGTACATGGGGCAGCTCCCTCATTCACTTCAAATCTCCTCCAAAAATACCTTGTTCAAAACTCCAGTAATATTGATTTGCCAGTTCACGCAAGTCCAAGTCCAGTTTTTTAAGTTACCATTGGCTATTAATTCCACTTTCAGACTTGCATTTTTTCAGGGAGTTATCTTGTTTTTTTCTGAATTATTTCTCTATACTGAGTGCATTGCATACAATACATGATGAAGGAGGTGGATTAGTGGCAGAGGTCTTAAGAAATATTGTGTGTGGAAGGTGACTGCTCCCTGTTTTTTGTGGAATGGCTTGTGTGAAATGGAGGCATTCTGGCATATTTTACTCACCTTTCTAGTTTCTATACACTTCTTCTCACAGCTTTAGTAAAATGGACCCTTCTATTTTCATTCCTTTTGTGGGATGACATGTAAAATATATGGAAAATGTGTAGGAAGACTTTTCACAATCACCAGTTCCATCCCTGCAGCCCACTGAGATCTCGAACTGAATCACACCCCATCTTCTACATGTCTGAAATAATTTCCATACTGTTCTTTAAAATGGCAGCCAGGAGTCAGTGAGAGGCGGGTGCAGAGACATGAAACAGAAGAGAGTGCAGTACCTGCAGAAATCTTTTTCTGAAATCAACGACTAGATAATCTGGCATCTCTGTCTGAAATCTAGATTTTCCTATCACTGAGGAGCTCCTAAAGATAATTATGCTTTTAGTGTTCTTCATAAACAATGAGGGTACTTTGCATGAATTTGTCTTCGTAGATACTCTTCCAAAAAAACAGAGGAGGTAGCAGTTTGGGGTGAGGGATTGTGTGGTGGTTAGCAAGACATATGGTGTGCAGCATAAGGGCCTTACTGGATACAACTCAAGGCAGTAGCAAAATTCCCACCCACACCACCAGACACAAACCTGGCCCATAAACACTTTCTTTATTTGACAAACCATAGTATAAATGACTTTCTGTTTTATAAACGGACTCTAGAATTCTCCCTAAATAAGGGTAATTATGAATGCCACTGAGCTCTCCCATGCCAATGGCATGTCATTGCCATAGGAGCTAATACACTTGAAATGTGGGTGAAAGTATGAAGATTAAGAAGGGTTTGCAGGACCTAAGCTTAATATATCATGACAAGCATTTCCCAGAAATATTTCAATATTTTGGGGGATATTTAGCTGAATAGCACAGAGGTAACCATAGGCTGAATAGCAGGGTTACAGTATTTAATCTATTGATGCAATTGGCTGGATGACACATTTGTTCCTTGAGCTTCCTGTTTCCACAAACAGGAGGAGGAAAATTGCCTCCAAACACTAAATCTGTGTTCCCTTGAGTTAGCCCATGCTACTCTTGCAGAGTAACTGGGTGTCTGACAGAAGTGTGGCTGATGCATCAGGAGGGCTAAAGTGTAAGTAGCAGCATGGAAGATATGGAAGCACAGATATCAGCACAGGCTACCAGATAAACCCTCCTCTTGTGTGACAAAGTTCGCCTCAGGGTCTCCACTGCAGTGTTCCTGGGACTCCTGAAACATGGCATCTTTGCTGCAGTCATACCCTGTGGTGCAGTAATAAATTGTTCTGTGACAGCACTTTCATTGGAGCTTTTCTCCATATACACTGCTGGCAGAATATGCAAACAAACACACCAACAGTCCTAATTCACAACAGACACAGTTATGGTAGCAATATTTTGTGCCTTTTCCAGACCGTTTTTCAAATTCTACTTTGCTTTTAATGAAAGCAGAATTTTCTCCAGAAGAAAAGATAAAGGAGATCCCATTTGGTTGAAGACGAAACACCGTAGGGAGAGTGAGGGGGTTACAAAACTCTCCAGTGTCTTTTTTTCAGCTGTATTGATTTTTTTTTCTATTTCATTTTAAATGAATAAAAATAATTTGTAGGCCTTAGGGACCCTCAGGGATACTGAAGCCTGCAGCAAATTTAAGCATACTTACTACTTCAAAGTCAACTGGGCTTTCTCTTACAGCAGATTAGTTAGCATTGCAGGGGGAAAAATTCCAGGGTATTTCTCACTGGAGATGAGCATGGAGGAAATGTGCTTGACTTCCAGCAGAAATAAGGTGGTTTGAAATGTTACCTTTTTTTATATTGGGCTGTTCCCTTTAATACTTCCTCAGTCCTCTGTTGTCCAGACAGTCACAGCTTCAGTCAATATGGCCTGCACCATTCAAAATCACCATCAAAATCCCAAATCTGAGCAAATGGGCACTCTGAGGGGTTTCAGATCCAATGACTTCTGGCTTTGGTGATCTTAGGGATTTATGGAAAGCTGTTCTGGTTTGAAGAGACAATTACTACAAATTTGTTTGATGTATGGCTGGACTAGAAGATCCCATTGGAGATGTGTGCCCAGCTGTGCAATGTGTCAGATGACTGTGTTTGAGGTCTTAGTCAGTAAGCAGGTATCCAAAGCACAAACTTAGTGCTTTCAGTGTTGTTGGGGAAGCAAATTAAGAGCTTGGATGGAAAATCCTAAATTTGATTCATAGTCTAGCCAAGAGTGATGGCTGAAAAGAAGCAGATTTCATGGGGTTTTAAGTGGCAGAAACTGGAGGGCCAGACCCTGTTTTTTGGAGCTGGAGCATTGGTACCAAGCCATGGAGTGCCAGGGGTTGGTACCAATGCTGGCCACAGGTGCCTGATTGCTGCCTCCTTGGGGAGTTCTGCCAGAACTTCAGGGACAGAAATTTGTTTGGTGCTGATGCTGATCTCAGCAACTCCCAGTGTCAGGCACTTAATATCCTCAATATCTCAGGCACCTCCAAGATAAAGCAGGAAGTGATGGGAGTAGACATAGCTGCCAAGTCCCTTCTTGACCCTTCCTATACCTGAAAATTTCATAAATAATTTTTCCCAGCTCCTTTTTCTCCAGTATCAAAAATCTGTTGGATCAGTAACTGATGGAAAAAGAGAAGAGAAGAAAAGAGAAAAGAAAAGAAAAGAAAAGAAAAGAAAAGAAAAGAAAAGAAAAGAAAAGAAAAGAAAAGAAAAGAAAAGAAAAGAAAAGAAAAGAAAAGAAAGAGAAAAGAAAAACAACCCTGCTTCCTGTTTAAATCTTTCTAATCACCTGAAAGGTGGCATTTCTGTTGTGCTGAATGAGGTCACTTCTCAACTGGGTACAAATAGCTAGAGAACAAAACCCATGATGAAGCATCATCAACAGTCTTGCATATTTCTCTCCCATCAGAAGTACACAGGCTACGTTTTTTAAGACCAGAACTTTACAGGCTTCTTGAAATGAAGATGGTGCAAAAGAGAAAGGAATCATATCATTAGCTGGATACTAATGTCCTTCTTGCTTAAGCTAGCAGGTCTCATTATGGTTTTGCATTTTCAGCTTACTCTGACCAAAGTCCAGCACTTAGTAATATTGTGCTTATTTATTTTGTGGGCTACATCTCCATAGGCTTATAAAACAAGGACTGGATAATGCTTATTCAGAAATTTACTATATTTCATTTTCCATTACAAATGTACAAGAAAAATACATCTAAGTATTTCAGATTTCTTTGTCATAAAACTAAAGTAAAATCAATCTAAACCACAACTAATTTCAACCGTCAGCAAAACATATTCTTTATTCACCCTTTCAAGGTCTTTCCTGCAACAATCTCCAAGTCTTTAAAGGCAAGCACTGTACTGGGAAGATCATTAATGCATTTTTTTTGACCAAGTGGAGGAAGAAAGTTCAAAGAAGAAGGCTTCCCACAGAGAACAAACTATCCTGTGAACGTCTGAGCTACTGGAGTCAGAGTTTCTACTAAGCTATGTCTTATGATTGAGTTTGGTATCTAAGAAGGTGCTATTTTGATTGACGTTTTGGGGAAAATTGTTTCTTACTTGTTGGGTTTTTCCCCCTCCTGCCCTGCCCCCAATAATGACAGAACCATGAAGGCTCTGTCAAAAATAGATTCTCTGGTTGTTTTCACATGTCTGTCTCATAGAGGCTCTCTCCTTAACTTCTCATATTTTTTAAAGATGTTAATTACCTTTGAATCTCTGCATCTGTGTCAAATTTGACTGAAACAATCCAGAAGGATCAAACCCTTTGTGTCTGTGTGGAAAGCTGGATTTGCAAAACACCTGGAGACTCTATTTTTAGGAAACCTGATTCTTTAATAATCTCCCTTTCTAAGTGATAAGAGATGACCATTCTTTGCAGATGGTGGCCAAGGCAGTATCCCACAGGTGTGGGATCCCTCCTCTACACAAGCATGGTATGAACATGACATAGCCTGATGAGCTATGCAGACACAAAATGAGAGAGGTGACTTGCAAGTAGCATAATTTTACACAGGAAGCCAGATTTGCTATCACTCACATTGCTCTGTGCCCAGTTGTGGCACCCAAGCTGACTTCAAAGGTAGCTCTGTCAGCGATCCCATCACCAGTGATTCCCTGGACTCAATGGTTTCCTTTCCTGTGGAGCAAACTGCTAAGTGACTCAGACTGTGCAAGATCCTTCCTTGTCACTTACTTGTTACCTTTGCTCCTCACTCATCTCAGGACCATCTTTGTAAAAAAACCTACTGAGTTTCCAAACAATCAAGCAGAATTTTTCTCTTCCCAGCCTCCCCTGCCCAAATGTCTGTTTTAGAAATCTAAGAGCAAGGTTGGCCTAGAGACATCTAGCTTCCCTCATGGTGCAGCAGCACCTCATGACTGATGGCTAGAATTTGACAATACTGTGGGAGATCCAGCAATTTATTCCTTTTTGTGGGAAAATGGAAAAAAAAGAAAAGATAAAGTGGCAAATGAGCAAATAGGAGGAGGCAAACTCCAGGAAGATCACCTCAGGGCTGAGCATTGTATTTCTCTGCTTTTTAAACCACATCCAGCCCAGAGTGACTTGTTTTGAAGCACTTAAAATGCAACTGAGTGGAAATTGCTGAACAAAACGTTATAATGAACGTGGGAGTTTCACTGAAGTGAGAGGCGTGTTGCACACTATTTTGTCTACTGACTAATGCCACAGTCTAAGGGACAGGCATCACATCAAACAGAGGAGTGCCAGAAAACAGTGGCAACCCCCACTCACCCCAGCTGTGCTCTCTTGGCTCTGTACTGAACTTGGTGATCGTAGTCTGGCAGAGCTGTTGTAGAAAATGAGATCTGGAACACTTAAAAACATTTTGGAGTGAATTCTGTTTATTAAACACCACTGAGACCTTTTATATCAATTTTCAATCCTTTCAATAACTTGTTTTCCAACAGCACTAAATCACCCACCTCTTCTTCAGATCCTAATTAGGCCATCAATTAGGTAAATCACATCTGCTTGTCCTTTTTACCACAGTTCCCTGTGTACAGCAGCTCTGGATATTTTAGAGTATACATCCATGTTGGCAAGGCAAGATTGGCACTGCTCCCAATGCTGTTGCCACCCTCCCTCTGTTTTTGCAAGGGTGCACACAGATGCAGCAGGGTTGAGGATCACTTCTGCTGCAAATGAGTTGGGTCTGAACAAGGGAGTTGCTCTTGGCTGAAAACCCATTAGTATACAGAAGTATAAACAAAATCAGCAATAAACGTGATCAGTTTGCATGACTCTGCACTCAGACTAATGATGAAATAGTTGCCTGGGCTTAAGCAGCTGCCAACTGCTGTCACTGCATATTCCATGTTGTGCACAACTTTTCCGTGGTATGGAGAAGGAGGAACCGTTTCAAAGAGGATGCAGGTGCTGACTAACACCTGGCACGTTAGGAAGACGTACTTCCTTCACTCTGCAGGCCCACCATGCTGCCGGCAGATGAAGTGCCAGGAGCTGAGCAGCTCTCTGTGGCCCCTTGGTCACACACACTGTGTGCAGGGGCCAGGGACATCCCTGCAGGGCAGGCTCTCCATCCTGCCCCCAGCCCTACTGCACCTCTCTCCTCCTGCCATTTCTGTAGGCACCAGCTCTTTATCTCCCTTGTTTGCAATGGCACTGAGCCCACCCAGGGCTCTCCATTAGTTTGTTAGTCCTGACCAGGGTCACATTGTGAGTCTTAAATTCTTCTTGGTGTAGGTGGTATCAAGAAGCCCTGAATCCTCCTATGCTGAATCTCTCACTCATCAGATGGCTTTCACTTCAGCACCTCACAAATTCAGGTTTTTGTCTTACTGGACACAACCGAAGAAGAACATTAAAGTGGATGAAGATAGCAAAATCTGTCTTTGAGATTACAGGTCCTAACTCTTCTCATCTGAGCTCCTCACAGTCATTGTTAATAAGGAATTATAAGTATGGAGTGGATGTAAAAAACTGTTGCTTAAAACTCCCCTCTCAGAAATAAATGTACTTATTACACTTCTTACACTTGAAAACTACTCACTAACATAAAAGGCAGTGTGTAATTGGTCCTTCACATTTAATTTGCATGTGGAACATAATAATAGCATGCATATTACCAAAGAAAGCAGATTTTACAAGGACTCCTTTAACAACTTAAAATTGTTGGATGAGACATGTTAAAATTATACTAGACCTTTCAAAATCCAAAAAATAAGTTTCAATTTTTAGCCTTCAAAAGATAAAAACTTCTATTTTAAGATTGCATCTAAGACTATTTTATTGCATTTTGTGTGCACTTCGAAGATGTTTCAGGTGCTCTGGTGCCATGATACTGCAGTGAAGGAGGATGCCATTACCTGAAAAACCCTTATTAAAGAATTTGGGAATCTGATTGAATGTGTTTAAGCAAAGAAATTATTTCATGCCAGTTCAATGAAATGCAAGTTTAGACAGCTGTATCTATAGCTCAGGAGTCCTCTGTGATGCTAGGCAAGCCATATAAAACCTTATTTTCCTCTGAGGATCACTGACCTCTTTGCTCCTTGCTTTCTGGTCTCCAATTGCATATTTCTTAAGGCCAAGCTAAGAGAGATGCAAAGTGCTCACAAAGGTAGAACTGATGGATTGGACCCATGAGAGAATGGGTTATAAGCTAAAAATTGCAGTATCATCTGAAGTATCAGGAGTTCATCATCTCCAGTGTTCATCCAAAGGAAGGAGCTTGCACATACCTGTGACACAGTTCCTCAGAGGTTAAATTGTAGGGGTGTCAGGAATGCCATATAACTGGCATTTTTAGTGCCTATGAAAGAATCAGAATGAAGAGCTCTGTGAGAAATGAAGATGTGATCAGTATCTAATTTGAATGATGTTTGCCAAAGTAGTTGTGGGAATGCCTGGCCGTGTGCTGAATGGGGAAGAGTGAAGAAGGTGCTGAATGAAAACAATGAATGGGATGTTTTCTAGGATGAAAACAATGTAGCTGCTTAATCAGAGTGTTAAACTTGTGCAGTGGGTGTGCAGAGGGGCACGTCACACCTTCATGGGCAAAACAGACATCTTTGGTGTTTCCCTGGGCAAGATCTATACCCCAAATTCACCTGGCCTTTGTTAAGTTAGGGAATATCTAAGGCATTACTAAATTCATCCTTTTGATGTAAAAGAATGCCACATAAATGACATAGGCCAATCACATCCCTCCACAATCTTCTGGCAAACAGCAGGTGGTACTGCAATGAGGGATTGAGCTCCACTGGAAGCTACAGTACACTAATGGTTTCAAGACTCATGGCAGCATAATTCTGGCAATTAATCAATCTCTCATTTTCTTCCATGTTTTCTGCCCTGTTGATTATCATCCTTCACTCTTCCTACTCCTCTTTTGAGATGGCATGGATTACAAGAGCAAATATCACCCAGGCATCAAAAGGGCTTTTCCTTCTTCTTCTCTCAGCAAAAGAAATGCATTCCCAGGAATCCTTACCTGTCTCTGAGAGGGCTGTGAGGGCTCTGGGAGCATCTCCCTCTGGGGATCTGGCTGCCAGTCCAGGGCTGGCTTTGAGACAGGGCAGCCTCGGCTGATCCATTCCTTTGGAGGCAGGGGAAGGTGGTCCCAGAATGCCTAAGTTCCTGTCCCAGCCTTGGCCCCCACTTGTCCCAGGGAGGTGACTGATGCCCAGGGCTGGGTCTGCCCAGGCTGCCCCCAGTCCTGCCCTGTCCCTGGCTGGGCCAGTGGGGCATGACAGGCTCTGAGGGAGCCCCCAGCCCATGCAGTGTATTTACAGGGGGAGATAAAAATGTCATCAAAATAGCTTGCTCATCATTCCTTTTGATTTTTTAAATTAATTTCCATTTTAAAATACCAGTGAGAAAATGTTCTGACAAGTTTATACCAATAAAAGCTATGTACAATTTGGAGTTAAATGTGACTGAGAAAATAAATTTTAAACCCATATACAAAACCTATGCACAAAAGTTGACCCTTTCTTCTAAAATTAATTCTTTTTTCCACTCTGACCACAGCTTTGGCCAGGTCAACTCTGGTTGGCAAGGCTGGACATCATGAGATCATTTATTCTTCTGGTGAGGACAGCATTCTCTAGCTCAGTGGATTGCCACAGAGGTTCATTGCAGCAAGAATCATTTGAGCCACAGACCCTCCAAGTTCAGCCTAGATCACCCCAGCCTTTTCCTGGAGGGGAATGCAGAGGCCTCCTTTCTCCAGATCACATCTTCCCTGGTGCTGTTTCATGCAGTATTTTTAAAGAGGCACAACTGCTTTTGAAATTTTCCACCTTCTTCCCACCAGCTTCTCATCTGCATCTGTCTGCCTGCTTGCCCTCACTTGTGCTGATTTAATGGGTTGTGAGAGAGCAATGTCAAACAATCAGGAGAAGGATTCAGGACACAGACACACAGGACTTCCTTAAAAAGTTTAGCACATTTTTTAAGCTCAAATTCTTCCTGTGGATCCCAAGATGGGAGAGCTGGCTTCAGCACAATCAGGATCACAGCCACAGAGATGTTATTGTCTGTATTGCCATGAAGTAGATTCTGCCATCCTCAAGTGTTAATTGCCTTCTGTGGTTGTGTATGTGACAAGCTACTCCAATCTAGTTTTAACACTTTATCTAGTGTTAAAAACTCTACATTAATAATGGGGAAGTGCAGGGCTATACAGAATTTTCAGAGAAGTACTACAGAGAAGTACTATTTGTCCTCTCTTTTGGAACACTCTACTAATAGTTATATGCCCAAGTCTTTTTCCTCCCTTGTCTCTGTATTTGCTGTGCTTTCCAAATGCTTGAAGTTACAAGTTGCACAAAACCAAAATGTTTCTCCAACCCAGCTGCTTGAATTCTCCAGAGGTTTTTTCCTGGTCTTTCTCAGCTGCAGGAGGGGAGATTGCCTCCTCTTTAAATTCCCAGATGAGTCATGATAAAAATAGTGTGGCATTTATATTCATACTAATGCACCTGCAGTATCATCTGTCTCCCAGCTATGAGGCTGCAAATTTCTGCACTTACCAGTGCATAAGTTGAAATGCTTATAAGTCTCTGCCAGCATAAAACAGGCCTGCAATTCTGCAAGCTCAGCAGAAACTCTGCAGAGAGACAGAAGAAAGTGTATGTCCTGAACAGTCCTGGCTGATGAGAAATTCATACAACATGATACAAGTTACTCAGATTCACATGATTAGATTTAGATTTACATCATGTGGTTTAAAACTTTTTAGGCCACTCTCCAACATATCTTTATGCTCATACAATGTTAGTTCCTCAGTAATGCATTAGTTTCAGTTATTCTTTTCTTGAGTTCACCTACTTTGTTCTAGATCACATTTGTCAATGCTAGTTCTAGTTTAATTTCCAATTAGTTTAAATTGTTTAAATTTAAATCTAGTTTAAATTCCAAAAAGTGTTAAATCATAATTTCATAACATTTTAAATTAATTGTCTATCTACTGTGCCACATTAAGACATCAAAGTTGAATATGCTTACCTCAAACTAATAAGTTTATAATTGCTGGATTTTGTATTTGATTTGATTCTGTTTACTCAATGACACCTCCTCAACACTGTTCTTGTTCTTCTCCCTCTCTCATCCCCCCAGGCTCAGCCTGATGCTCGTGGTTCTGTTTTATTCTGACAGCTCTGTGCAGGTCTGTCTGTACCTGGCCTCAGAAGCAAACTGTGTGGCTTTCAGTTCCAATACACAACCTTTGCTTCTGCTGCTTCTTCTTGCTAACTTAAAAGCTCTGCTGATTCTGGGACATATTCTGAGGACATTTTCAAAACCACTGTAAGTTACTTTTGAGCCTCAACCTAAAACTGAAAAAGAGTTGGACAGTTTTGAAAATTCATTTCCTCCTCTATCTTTTGCGTAACCTTATTGCTTGCTTCACATTCAGTCATTGAATCTTGATGCATGCAGCAGAAATGCTCGTGTAGACACGCAGCTGGTGGATTCAGTAAGTGTAGAGCCTGCTTGCATAAACAAAGACTCAAGGGGGAAAAAAACCCGACCAAAAGCACCTTTGGGGACACTTTAAATGTATGTCACGATCTCACAATCTCCTCCAAGTTAACAAATTGTATTTTAGAACTGTGTTTGGTAATTATTGCATTCATACCTCAGAAGTAAGACCCAGGCATTATGGTTGGTTGGAATTCATCTGAATAAATAGCAGTTTGCCACATTCTTAACAAAAACATTATTCATTAGAACTATTACGTATTAGCAGCCCCGAATAGCACTTGGCAATTGCTTTGGGTCTGTGTTTCTAAAAGGTCCATAGACGCATACAAATTGCTCAGTGCGCTAATATAAAACAGGAGCAGTAATGAAATAGTAGAGTGAGTATTAAGCTCCAGGACTGCAGTTTTATTCTGCAAAATGTTCCTCTTGCAATTTGTAAACATCTTAGAAACTCGGGTGTTTTTAAGCTATTTAATGATTGTTAGTTGTAAGTCTTGATTTGTATTTGCAGCCTGTCCCTCTGCAAAAGGCATTAGTGGCAAGCTGAGCTGGTCAGATGATTTTCAGGCATTGCAACAATAAGCCCTAGGTACTTCAGAGGTTTTAGAACACAGATTCCTGCAGGTGGCTATTGAAAAAACCCTCTGAAGAAAATGGTCAAATGGGTGCTATGGTTAGTAGTGCTGACTGGTAGGGTAGAAGGAAGTGCACAAGTACAATGGGAGACTTGTCATATTCTGTAAAAGAAATAATAACTCTTCAAATCATATGTGACCTCTCTGCTCCATTCATGGCTCTAGATTGTAGCAAAAGAAGGCACTTCTAATGAGCCAGTAAATGACTAGTCTTTCAAGAAGCTTACGTTATGTCCCACTCATAAGAGATGTAGCCAGGAAGAACAGAAAATTTTCCTTATTCTACACATACTCTCACAGAAAAGGAAAGGAGGCTACAACAAAAGAATTTATGAGATGTCAGTATAGTATCTGGACACTTCTGGCCCTTTAGAAAATTTAATTATGAACACTGCTGTGAGATGATTCTACTTCCCAAAGAACAGAAAAAGCTAGACACACTTCATTAAAAATATTGGAAATACTTACATTCTATATCAGACTAAACTACTTGCTCAAGGTCTTTCAGAAAGCCTCTGAATGAAGAAGAACCTGAATTTTGTTCCCTCAAGTTCTATGATTTATGACTCCAATTCACCCTCTGAAATCTGTACATAATCTATTGACAAAATAAAGGATCCTTCCTTTATTGAAATCCAAATGGTTTCCAAAGTATCTGCTTCCAGTTCTGTCAGCAATCTGGAGGATACATTGCAGATACCTTAAGGTCGAAGTAAAACTCAAGAGCCATGGATTTATGTATGTTAGCCATCACTGTGACAATGTATGGGAAATGAATCTTGAAAAGTTGGAAGGAACAATATATTTTCTATAAGGTGAGAGGACTAGAGTGCTCCTTCTTGTGCTATCCATTTAAAAAATGTTTCAAAGAAAGGCAAGACAACAACTTGCCTTAAACTGATTTCTAATATAACGGTATGAGTGAAGAGAAGGACTAAAGGAGGGAAAAGGGAAGAAAAGCATATTGACATCCAGTTGTTTCTTGTATTTCTGGGTGATAATGGTCTGAGGGTATGGACTTGTGGAAGAGTGTTTGAGAGAACAAAAATGCCAAGAAAAGAACCTGAACAGAAAGTGCTTTTCCTCCGGTGTTTGCGTCAGTCTTACTAATATCTACCTGTTAGGTTGCTTTCAGGGCAACCAGGATTCTCTTGTTCTTAAAAGCAATGTGACACTGGGGCTCTACTCCAGATCAGTTCAGAAGCACTGAAAGATTATATTAATGACAAATACTTCCTCCTTAGTATTGGAAATTTTTTTGCTCTTAACATCAGGAGGAAAGCATTGTAAATGAAATGTTTATTGCTGTAGTTGCTTTATGTGACTCTCTTGTTTGTTTATCATCAGTATTTTTGGAGATCATCTAACAGAATCCAGAAATTCACATTTCATAATCAACACTTAATTTCTGTTAGGTTTAAGAAGGTTTTTTGTAAGGTTGTGATAACAGAAAACATTTAGCCTAAGCATTAGTTCCATAGCAGTATGGTAATCATGAAAGGGATGTGAGTAGGATAGAGGATTATAATTTATTGCCTTTGAGCATCTACTCTGAACTGAAATCAGCACATTCTTATTAAGGTTTCCAGTGATGAAGTATTTAATTACTGGGTAGAGCATCACCTTTCTATATTTTAGGAATGGGTGTTGTCTGGTTATGGCTGGAATAGAGTTAATTTTCTTCACAGTAGCTGGTATAGTGCTGTATTTTGGATTTAGGAGGAGAACTTGCCTCCTGTGTTCCTGTTCCAGGTTTCCTGTTCAGTTTTCACAGAAAACCCGTGGCTTCACCAGTACTTTTCCACTAGCATAATTCAGTTCTAATTCACTCAGTATCATTCACTCTTTTATAGTCAGGCCACAGAATTAGCAAAACAAATTTTAAATACAGCCATGAACAGAATAATGTTGCTGCTTCTTGAAAAGGGGAGGAAAAGAGGAAAACTGCTATATTAGATGAGACTGCCCTTCACCTTGAGATGCTCTTTAGCACACAAAGCAAGCAGGTGACACACAGATCTCAGGTCTCATTCCCTATAGCATAGGTCAGAGCTGCCTCCAACAACAGCTGGCAAAGTCACTGCTCATCATTTCTTACAGGGGGCTAAAAGGCTGCTCTGAGCAGGAGGTCATCCCTCTGAGCCTCTGTGTCTACCCATTAAGTAACACAACACAATGGAAAATGGGACCTCTCACTACTTCTCCTGGGCGGGTGTAAAAGCATTGTTGGAAAGGAAAAACCTTGGGTTACAAAGGCAGTAAAAAACTGGCTAAAGGGGCATGTAGTTTTTCTGTCAGGTGAAGATTGATTGTGCTTTGGGATCCCTTTTTGTAGAAGAAATTAAAAAAACTAAAACAAACAACCCAAACCCCATGCAGAAATGATTTTTATGCTTATGTTTATACTTTATTATACAACATTGATTGATTTCAAAATTCTTTCAAATGAAGCATGGCCATTTAGAAAATGTTGAGAAATTTGAGGTTCCACTTAAATAGTGCTAGTTACATGCATCCATATACAGTAAAGTGTCTGTTAGGCACTATTCACAGGATATATAACAGATCACCACTGAAGGACTGACAACCATGTAGAGACTGTGAACAAACCCATCAAGAGTACTTCTCTCACTGTACGTGGAAGCTGAACAAAGAGCGTTGTGCTGCATGGACTAATGCTCAAAAGGACTGGGTTATAAAAACTGTGTTTACTGAGTTTCAGGTTAACATGGGGCACCTAAAGAAAAGAATGATCACAGGCTTGCCTGTCTTTTAGCTGCAGGTAAGAGGACAGTGAAGAGAGGGAACTATTCATGCTTTTAGCTTGAGTATCATTGAATTTAATGAGAGATGAGTGCTAAAACCTCATGTAGCACTTTGAAGATACAGGGGTCACTTTATCTTCTATTCTGTTGAAATGACTGATAAACCAGCCAGGAACTATATACAGTTTTTGAAACAAGTAAATATGTCAGCAATACAGTAACACTGTATATTTGGCCAAAGATAAAAATATGAAGGGAAATTATTTATGCAAAAATAGGGCAAGTTGTAACTGACTACATGACAGCTGAATTGAGCTACTATGGGACAATTTTGAAGATATCTTTGTCAATTTGCAAGATGACAGTAAATTTAACAAGATTCAGAGTTGGCCTTTAATTCTTTCTATTTAATGTGCTTGTTTAAAAATATGGCCTTTTCAAGAACCTATCTGAAGTACCCTTTGATATTCATTCTGGACATGAGCCTGCAGTGTGTGCTCACAGCCCAGAAAAGCCAACTTTATCCACTTCATCCTGGGCTTCATCTAAAGCAGCATGGCCAGCAGGTCAAGGGGGTTGATTCTGCCCCTCTGCTCTGCTTTCATGGCACTCCACCTGGAATGCTGCACCCAGCTCTGAGTCCTGGGTAGAGGACATGGACCTATGGAAGTGATCCAGAGGGGAGAAATGATCAAAGGGATGGAATACGTCTCCTATGAGGACAGGCTGAGAGAGGTAGGGGTTGTTCAGCCTGAGGAACAGAAGGCTCCAGGGAGACCTTACTGCAGCCTTTCAGTACAAACATAGGTCTTATAATAAAGGTGGGGACAAGACTTTTTAGTAGGGCCTGTGGAGGTGGACAAGGGGTAGTAGTTTAAAACTAAAAGACGGTAGACTCAGAGTAGAAATGAGGAAGATGAGAGTGATTCATCTTTTGTGCTGAGCGATGAAACGCTGTAACAGGTTGCCCAAAGATGTGACAGATACTCCGTCCCTGGGCACATTCAAGGTCAGGCTGGAGGCAGCTCTGAGCAACCCAACCTAGTTGAAAATATCCAGATCCCTGCCAACCCAAACTCTTCTATGATTCGACTTACAGCACACAAGTAATTACAAAGCTGCAGCAGGGGAGAACTCAGTCCTTGGCAACAACATAAACAATGGTGAGCAACAAACAATAGCAGAACAAAATGTTCTCACAAAAATTGGAGCTTCCTGGTTATCAAAGACTGCCCTTACCTTCTTACCTTCCATCTCCAATGCTTCAGACGGCTGTTTAACCAGCTTGGCTCTGCCTGGAAGCATTCCCAGAGGCCAAGAGACTCAAGATACTCAGTACTTGCCTGTGTAAACAAGGACAGCATCAGCTGCTTTATTTGGGCTGGTTTTGCCTGGAGGAAGAACCTAAGGCAGGAAAACTGAATTAATAGATTCTAAATACAGATTTGCTTCAAAAATAATCTTCAGACCACACTGGTAAAATGAATGAGGAATGGAAAGGTTGTTGAAAACTTTTAGCTGATAGAAATTTTTTGTCATTTTCTCCAATGAACATTACTGTATTTACTTTTTTTGCCTAGAACAGCCTCCCAGACTTCAACTCCTGGTTTGTTGGCACATTTTACTATTCTTAACACAAAATCAGAGATTTTTATGGCCATCACTCCCTGAGGTTTTCTTAGAACTTGCCTCTCGAGATGAGCTCTTCAGCAAAAGTGGAAATGTCACTGCAGCCATGACAGCTCAGGGGAAGATTTCTAGGGAGTAATTTTTCTTTAGACAAACCGGCAGAGCTGGAAAAATAGGGCATTTTTGGTTCACCACAGTTGTTCTGCTCTGAAGAAAACACTTTTGGCCATTTGTGTGTATTGAGCTTGACAATTTTTACACAATGCTTCTTTGAGTCTTGTCATTGAGTACTACCCTGGTTATGTAGAAGTAGCCATCAGTGTCTTAGTCCTCCATTAGTGTTCATATGAGCCTGTTCTTTACCATAAAAAAGGTGGTGAGGGATTCACATTTATTGTGCCTGAGTGACTTGAATGACATTTTCTCAGTTTAGAAGCATCTCCACTTGCAGACTCAGCTTGGGATCTGAAAGTCAAGCTGTGCATTTTCTGGCTCATACAGCTTTGCCATTAAAGCTTCATTACATCAAATTCTACTCACAATTAAATCTTTGCAGATAAATTTTCCTCTGAGTTTGCAAAGTAATAGTTGAGGAGGCAGCATTTTGGTCCTGGAAATGAAAAACATTTAACAATTCTTTGAGCTGGAATGGAAACCATTTTTTTTTCTCATACCTTTGTCAACACTAAGTGAAAGAAAAAAATGTAAAAATTCATATTAGTACTAAATGCACTGGATAAAATACAGGCGAGGAATAGATAATTGAGTGAAAGGATGCAACTTTTTGACAGTCACTTTTCAGAATAAAGGTGCATTTTAAGAAAGACAGAGGTGTGTTGGAATAAAGAATTTTCTTTTATATATGAAGGTGAGTCAAACTGTCTTGGGACTTCATTTGCTTAACTGACAGGCAGAAAATAGGATTCTGGCTAGTACTGCAGCTCCTCTAGCTTCATATGGGAGTTGAAATTGAAAATAATAATGAGCTGTAATGTTAATCACTCCTTTATTAGAGCAGAGACTGAGAATCAAGGGGCCTTAGTTCTTTCTTTGAGTCTTTCATTGAAGTCTTAGCTGATGTGAAAAATAGTAACTGAAATAGCAGTTTGATGGTACCAATCACAAAAGGGCACTACTTGGTCCTGTCCCACAGTGTTGGGGCCAGGCTAACAGCCCAGCACAGCCAGCAAAACTGGCACATACACCCATACACAAACAGGGCACCTCTGTACATAATTTCTCACATAAGCACATTGCCAAGACATAAGGCTACCTAAAGACCAAAACACCATTTCAAAGCACCTGGTGTCTGAGAAAAATGTTCAGTGCTCCATGGCAGTCCCAATATTTTTTTCTTATGGCAGCATCTTTATCCTCAATAAATATTTTCCAGATCTAATGTGATATCCAGGACAAACTGCTAAAGGGCCTAATGTGCCCACTATGCAGGACACATCTCCCACATTATGAAGAAGGTTTAACCTTGTTAGAAATGGAAGGACTTTGTTGTCCTGGAATCCCATATCACGGGGACAGTGGTGAGCACTAACAGACTGAGGGAAAATTTCGTTTTTCATCACTATTGTTCCCTGAAGCTGCAGCAGAAGATGCTGCATATTGTGACTGCTTTCAGAACAAAGCTTTCAACCAGGCTTGAGTCCTAGCATTATTCATCTCTCTCAAAACTCTTCCAGAGCACTGACAGGTAAGTTGGATGTCCTGTGCCTCTGCACAAGTAGCAGTCGGTCTGTCCGGTGTGGCTGCTATGAAGCTGAGTGTGGCGGTGTTACCCACTGCAAATGGGTATTTGTATTTTTTCAGACTTGTGCAGTGAGCAGGCTGACCCATGATTCTTTGTGCACTCAGCACTTACAAGAAATCCATTTACTCATTCAGGCCTACAGACTGGATGCTAAAATGCTTTCCAGGAATGATCTGAACTGAAGCATCAGAGGATGCTTATGTTTTGATTCTGTTTCAACTCTCGCAATCATGTCAACCACCTGCCTTCCTTGAGTCTCTATTGACTCAGCTGGACTCTTTGTTTTAGTAAATTTGAGGATTTCAATGAAAACCAGATGTGCTGTCTGATCCAAATTTTCCTGGGTAAATAAATGTTCACTCTGTTCCATCCACTTAGTTATAATACACCAAACCATCTCTAATGGAAATGCTTTCACAGGCCATTTAGTAAAAATAAAGTCCCACTTCTAGAGAGACACTGATCCTCTGTGTTAATGCAGGAAATGGTGGCAAGAATCACTCTACCCTGGTCAGTGTTCTTGTGTGCTGAAGTGAGGTCTTCTTAGAGGAGAAAAGGGCTTAGCAGAGATTGTGAAAACCAGGGAAAAGCCTTAAGTGGACTCTGCAGTGTAATGTAGGGTAAACATGAATGTATGTGGGAGAAGACTGTGCATGGAGATGTTGGGAAGAGAACATGTAGCAGAGTGGATCAATCATCCCCAGTAGGACAGTGGGGCCATACCAGCAAGCAATAGCAATAGGAATATTTGAGACAAAATGTGCTGAAGAGCAGCATTTTCCTGCTTTCTCAGTAGTCCACCTTTTCCCCCACCCTCAGGCAGGGAAGCCAGATGTCCCTGAAAAACAGTTCATTAAATTGATGTAACAAAAGACAATTAATTCTCAGTGGCAACATTTGGTACTGCCGTCGGTTGTGTTCACATCACAGACGCCCTGCCCCATGGCAGTGGGGAGATTGCTGAGATCTCATAAACAACCAGTCAGGTGAAGCAGCAAATGCAGAGTCCCCTGTACACAGCTCACAAAACCACCCTGGCATTTTACTCCTTCAGCTCTCGTAGTCACCTCTAGCAAAATGGTGACAACGTGTTACTTCTGGTTGGGATGCAGGAATCAGGAATCTAGCAAAACCGTGCTTGAGGTAACTGAGAGCTGTCTCTCTAGTCTTTGATTAATAGACAATGTTTGGGATGGTTTCATTCAGCACTTAACTAAAATTATTTGTATATGAATAAATAATGCTCATTATTTTAGAGAGAATGTGACAGTCCTTTGTTCAGGGAAGAAATAAGTATTCCCGCTCCTCTCTGCTAAAGAGACTGTGACTTTTATGGCCATCCATAAGATCAGTGCTCTTTAGCATGAGACAGAGCTGATCACAGCATTTTTTTAGCAGACCTGTGAAAATATTTTTATTCCCTTAGACTTCCAACATAAACAGATTCCATGCTTAACCATGTTTATAACGCTTCATACTAAGCAGAACTGAGAATCTTAGAAGATGACAGCAGGCTCTTCCAGGCATTAAATTAAAATTACTTTATATAAAAAAATAAAGATGTATGCCTTTCACTATATTCCAGTTGTAGATGGCTGTAGTCCTTTGCTCTTGCTGGCAGCTTTTAATTTTCAATATATAAAAAGGTATTCAGAAGTTTTGCAAGGAAATGCAGACCATTTCCAGGAGTGCCCAGAAGAGCTCCAACAGCAGGGAACTGGTTGAGCTCTGTGAGTGGTGGGCATCAGGTTCACCTTTGAAAGCAGGGCACTGCTGGCTGTGTGTGCCCTATGTCTTGGTCATGGAGAGGCAAAGACTGCCTGGGCAGTTTTGCTGTGCTCTGAGCTCACAGGAGCTGGTGATGGAGCTACCTTTTGTGAGGCATAATTTTTTATCCCACAGCTCTCATTGACCTATGACATGAGTCAGGAAGAAAAGTTGGAGCTGCAAACCACTCTCCATGGAGGCAAAATACTCCCAGTCAGCTTCAGTGGGAAGGGGCTGGTTGAACCTAAAGATACTCAGATGATTTCTTGTACTCTTTTGAGTAACTTTTCTCATCGGTCCCTTCCCAAATTTTTGTTTCAAAGCCCCAGATGAACCTGATGTATACCAGAGGCTGTGCTGGTTGGGATGTGTTTTATCCGAGGAATGAAGTTTTATCCGAGGAATGAATGATGGTGGTTACCTTGTCATAAATGACTGTGAGTGATAGGCAACCCCCAAACTCCCTGTGAGGTGTTGTAAAAGAATTTTACAGAAAAACGTTTTGGCAAGAACAAGGAGGGAGAGCAAGGGAAAAATAATCCATAATGTATGTGATCTCTCAGGGAATAAGTTTTGGAGGCCCTTAGAAGAGTTAGGAATGGAGAACAAAACAGAAGACAGCTTTATACAGTTATAGCCATCCTTGGAGGGAGTTCTTACCCTCTAACCCCTAATTTCATCTTTGTCCCTTGCCTCCAGTGAGACACAGTAAAGCTCAGGGACCAGCAGGGAGAGAGGGCACAGGCTCTGTGCACTGCAAACCCTCTCCTACAGCCTCTCCTCATGGGCAATCTGAGCATCCATTCTCCTCCTCTGTCCTCACTCAGAGCAGCTCCATTAAAACAGGCATTTGCAAAATGCTGCCTGCTGAAAGCATGAGAATTGATCTCTGCACGGTATGCCTTAAGGCCAGTAAAAATTAGTTTTGCCATTCTGCAAAGAAGGAAATGAAATGAAAATGGTTCAGTCACTTGCTCAAGATTGAAGAGGGAGCCTTTACTGGAGCTTGGAAGGAACAATGGAAATAATGCAGTTAATTTCTAAGGATGGATCCATTCTGAAAGAGCTACACACCTCATGAGACCCTCCCTTCTGCTCAGAGAAGGACAATCACAGCTTTAGTCAAAGAGGCAGAAATGTTTGGTGACATTTCTCTAAGTCATGAGGTCTCAAACCTTTTCAGGCTGTCTGAAAAATATCTGGACTTGACTTAAAAACAAGGGGAGCTCTACTTATCACACAACACAAAATCCAGCCCAGACATCCCCAGAGAGGCCATGAACTAAATGTGGTCAGGGGAAACTGTGAAAGATTTTCAATCTAAGGCTTTTTTTCTACCAGATCCCAAAATGCTGGTTTAAGGTTGATAAATTGAAGATTAGAACATATATAGAGTTTTCAACAAATCATTCAGTCATGGTACATTGAAGGATTTTTAATATGAGAATTAAATGCATTTTTAGAAAATATGTAATGTCTTAGAGCCACTCTGGAGCTGGAACAAAACATGTTTTCTTTATTTAAAATGTAATTTTTATGGATGCATGAGACTTGGAGCCAGAGAAAACATTTTTAACTGCTGAGGTTTTACAGCCACTCTAGGGTTAGGAAAGAAAGCTGAAAAAATATTCTGCCTGGCAGATTTTTTAACACTTCATTTAAAAGTAAAATAAAAAATATTGTAACTTTTCCACCTGTACCGTAGTTCATCCAAGTGAAAGAGACACCTTTCACTTCATCCCTCTCTCCTGCGATGAGCCCAAATTCAAGATAACTTGTCTTGTGTGGAAGGAAGATGCCGGCTCTGGGCAGAGAGCAAAGGCACTGGGGCCATAACAATGATGAGTCTCTGCTCAACTGCAAGCCTCAGTTTCTTGGGCATAAAGTGCAGTGAAAATGTTGTTTCTTTTATCTGATTCATTTAGGCGTGTTGGGAAGTAATTTGAGCTGTCACCACGTCTTTATGTAATGCTTTTTGCAGAGAAACCTTCAGAGATACCTGCCCTTTGACATAATTAAAGGCAGCAGATGCTAGTCTGAAAATCTACTTCTGAAGATTAAAATGTGTTCATTTGCCTAATCAAGTAAGTTAAAAGGCATAATATCATGAGCTGTTAAAAACAAACAGCTTCCCTCTCTAAATATGACTCCTGGAAGAGGACCTAAGGAAAGCAAACAGGATCTCCAGAGCTTCAGCATGTTAGGAAAGCCCTTGGCCTCCGACATGCATTGCAAAGGGACAGACACGTGCCAGACTTGTCTATAGCTTAGTGTCTGGTGAGTCAGAGCTAGAAGAAGCTTTCTCTCCACATTTCCAGGAACATTTTTTACATGTTGAAATTCTTGCACATGGAACCTGAAGATCCATTGGTGAGAGCAGATCCTACGGATGAACATAGCCTATATGAAAAGCCTGAGGAGCAGACATGATTTTTGTTTATGTGCAGAAAGAGATTAATGTCCTTGGGTGAGTAATTTTGTGCTGTTCTCTCTTGCTCATGTGAAGACTTGTGCTGAAGTACTTTAATTTCACATATGATAAATCAGAAGTTGGGCATCTTCTCCTGCACTTTGCCCAGTTACAGGTTGGCCGAGATTTTATTTGTGCATAGAGCTTTTACATACATTTCTTCTGAAATGTGCAGGTTCTTGAAGTGGGTGGGTTTGTCTGTAGCACATGGCCAAAGGCCATTCTCACAGTGTGATTGTGTAGCCCACAGAAGCAAAAAATAGCTCTGAAATGGAACAGGAAAGGTCACGTTATTCACTGCCTTTGTGGGAAGATCAATGTTATCAAATTAACACCTCATCTGACTCTCTCTGAAAACAAAAATAAAATAGCTGAGTGTAAGGATAATAATTTTTTTCTCTTTCAGCTGTGGAATTGACTTCTGAGAGGTAGTACAGTCCACCATACCTCAGGATCTGAAGTCCATAGCAAGACATCAGGTAATCCTTTTACCTCTCCGTGTTTCTGTCTCACACTTTCCACACTGTGGATAGTCTTATCCTAGGTCATACGTAGATTACTCTTACAATCAGTAATGAAGACTTTAATTTTGTCTTCAGTTTTTACTTTGGGATGTAAATGAATGTGTGCTGAATTCAGCACACATAATACAGTCTTTTGTAAAGGAGATTTCATGGTGTTATGAGGTACCAGAGAATTTTGGGGTGCTTTGTGCTTTGGGAGACAATAAAAATTGCCAGAGAGCTGCTCATTGGGAACCCTCAGAGCACCCATGATTAAGGGTCCAGGTAGACCAAGAAAAGAAATGAAGCAGCTACACATATGGTTTGGGGAAGATGGGTAATTTGAGGCAAAAGAGAGGGAGGTAAAGGTGAGGTCCAGATGGATAACAGTCTTTAAACAAAAGAATGGAACAGAGGAAGGCAGGCCACTGGAAAGTTTTACTGAGAAACTGAAGATGACCAGAGGAACCAAAGATGTATGCTTTTCTGGCAAGAATTTTCAGAGGATGGTGAGAAGAGGATGAGTTTCCTTGTGGAAACACCATGGAAAATGTAAGACCCATGGATTTCACATACAACATGACTGAAGACCTGTTGAAAAAGGTGGACCTAGAGGAATTGACAGCCTGCATCATGGAGAGGCTGTTGGACATCCTTAGGGAAAATAAAATGAAAATAAAGGGAAAAATATGGGAGAAAAGCAGTGAGACAGGAAAGCAGCAGCAGTGAAGGGACATGCCAGTTTACTTTTGAAGTTACATATGAATGCTGTCTCCTTTGCAGTAAGTGCCAGAACTGCTCAGCTTTTCTTCATGGTTCTCACACCTATTCTGCTCATGAGACAACACTTTAATATCACCAGATGTAACCCAGATGGTACATATTAATTTATATATGGATGCTGGAAAATACTTATATACTTTGCATTTGAAGTCTTTTAAGTATGATTTTTATATTCATTTGAAAATTGTTCATTTTTATTTGAGCCATAAGGCAGCTAAAATACAGCTCCCAGGTGAATGAAAATTTATCTATTCCACCCTGAATAATTCCAGGTTTGTGTAAGACTACTTTCAGATGTGTGATCATTTCAGAAATGATTCTCACTGGCTCAACAACAATGCGTTACTGTCAAATGCCCATTATTATGCTGAATGGAAATGTTAGGGAGATAAATTTAGAATATCTTTCATCTCTTTTTCAATATTAACAACTGTTCCATATACTTGCCAGCAAAGACCCAATTGTGTGACAAAGTAGAATGCCTTAATTTAAACATTCAATTATTTTTTCTGAGTCAAACTTGATTTAATAAGTAATGATAACTGGAGTCAGACATGATCTTTAGATAATCAAGCAATGGAGCTCACTTATGTGAGAGAACAGGAAGTGGTGGTGGCATTTGTCATAAAAATCTATGCAACATCAGCATGAGTAATTCCCCAGTGTTTGGAATCACTGAGAAAAGGTGATGAAAAAAGAGGAAAATACACAACTACAGGTAGAATATCAAAACATCATGAAAGAACAAACTATGCTTCTTTATTGGTAGCTCCCAGTTCCTTCCAGCCCTCCACTCCATTTCTTATTCTGTTTCTATCCCAAAGTGAACACCATTTCTACAATTGTATTTTTTAAACTCAAAACTGGACTCCTAAGTGCTGTGTTTCTGCCACAGAAGGACCTTTGGCTCCACAGAGCAACAAGGAAAAAGCAAGCACTTAAAAATATCAATAAATAAATATGTTTTTAAAGCACTAACCCACAGAGTAGTCTGCTATTATTTTTGTTGTATTAAAGTGGTCATGCAGAAATGAACATAAACCCAAAACATGAACTTTGTACTCTTAAGAAAAACTGGAAAAAGAATATTCAAGACCACTCTTTATAATCATTGCCACAAATATGCATTATTCCACTAGACTAGTGAAAACCCTTTCCTGCAAAGGAATGAGGCTGGTGCAAGGGTGGAAGGCAGACTTCAGTATGAGAATCTGAAATGCTCTTGTATTGGTTTTGCACAGTCTTGTTTTTGGTAGTGGGGGGGTACAGAAGCTTCTGTGAGAAGCTGCTGGAAGGTTCCACCATGTCCAGCAGAGCCAGTCCCTGATGGGCCAATGAGAGAGGCTGGTAATGACTCTGTGATGGCACATTTAAGAAGAAAAACAAAACAAAGTCACACAGTATTTCATCCACTCAGAGAAGAGGAGGAGGTGAGAACATATGAAGGGAACAACATGGAGACATCAAGGTCAGTGGAGAAGGAGGGGAGGAGCTGCTCCAAGCATGGGAGCCGATTCCTCTGCAGGCCATGGTGAGGACCAAAGTGAAACAGCTCTGCCCCTGCAGCCCATGGGGAACCATGAGGGATGCAGAGATCCACCCACAGCCCGTGGGGAGGTGCCCATGCTGCAGCTGGTGGATCCCTGGAGGAGGCTGTGATCCAGTGGGTGATCTGGTGGGGAGAGCAGGCCCCTGCTCCCAGGCTGGAGCAGCCTGCTCATGGAGGACTGCACCCCGTGGAAAGAGACCCACACCACAGCAGTTTTGGGAGGGCTGTGTGCCTGTGGGAGGGGCTCACGGTGCAGCAGGTGTGGTTCGGCTGCTGCTCATGGGAGTGCACCCACACTGGAGAAGTTCACAGAGAGCTGTCTCCTGTGGGAGGGACCCCACGGCCTCACAGGGGAAGGACTCCTCTCCTAGAGCAGTGGAAGAAAACCTTGAGTGATGAACTGACCAAAACCCCCATGCCCTGTCTCCCTGCACTGCCAGTGGGAAGGAGGGAAGGGCTGGGGGGAAAAAGTTGTTTCAAGGGCTTATTTTACTTCACATTATCCTCCTCTGTTTCTGGTAGTAATAAATTCACTTTGCAACCTTAAGTTGAGCCTGTTTTTCCCTTGAAGTGTGTCTCTCAGTCCTTATCTCACTCATGATGTGTTTATTAATTTTTTTTCTCTCCTCTACCAGGAGGAGAGGAGAGAAAAAAAATTTCTTCTCTCTCCCAGCTGTGGCAGGGGAGGGTGAGCAAGCCACTCTCATGGGTGTCTGGTGCTGGGCCAGTGTCAAACCACGACAGCTCCCCATGGGATGCTCATCTTGCCTGGTCCCAACTGCTTCTCAAAGTTCCTCAAACCTCAGACCTAATCCTTTCCTCCCCTTCAGCTCATTCAAAGTGTCTTCACTCCTACAGCTCCTCTCCCATAAGCATTCTGTGCTTACCAAACGCAGTTGGTTGTCCTGTCACATCTACTAGGTGCAAATTTCCACTCTTACTTGATGCAAATCCAGAAAAAATGAATATTATTAAAAAAAACATTAAGCTGTGCAAGTGGATAGCATGATTACACTAAAATAAGCAATGAAATGACAAATCATTCTTTCTACTTCAGGATGGAGAGCACCACTAGTTCTACATTTTGGGTAGAAACTTCTGCTACAGGCATACTGTTCTTTCATTAACTGATGCAAAGATAAACACCTGGAACATTTTGCTGTTCGGTGCTGTCAGAGAACAGCCACTGGATTAGATGAATTGTTGGTCTGATGAGATAGGACAATCCCTCTCATGGGCCCTATATGTAATCTCCTAATGAAAATATATTTAGATACTTCTTGTAAGTCACTGGTACTTCCAGTTGTTATTTTCTGAGTTCTTTCTGTTTTGTGGCATTTGGTATTTACAGCATTCTTTTGGTAATGCCAAACTCCAGCAGAGTATTTTAGGTATATTCATAAGGTACAGCCATATCTAGAGAAAGTACCAAGGGACCTCCCAGCAGCAGACAATTAATGACTATTAGGAGGACTGTAAGGCATCCTGCAGTAGCAATGGCACACATTTTCCAGCAATTACTGCCCAGTGCTTTGGAAACAATCTCTCTCCTGTTATGCTGCTGCCTGTTAAATATCTTGGCATTTATCTCACAGCAGAGACCATTCCCTGTGCCAGGGTTCTGTTCCATTGACAATGCCTCTTAATTGCCTTGTTGTTTAAATAAACAAGACAAGATAATTAAGCGATAATGACAAAGAAACAGGATGTTAGTGATAATGGGTGGTAGATCCCTCTTCCACCCTAACTTCACTATCTAGAGCAACCCAAACTCTCTGTCTGTATTAAATCTCACAGCAACCTTCTGAGTTTTAAAAGGGCCCTTTTATCCTTGCTGTTTAAATAACTCATAAAGAGTCAAATATAGAAGCGATAAACTGTGGAGGAAGAATTCAAGACTAGGAAAACCAGAGCATCAGGTGATGTAAAGGTTTCAGAAAAGTAGGGTGTACCTGTAGCACAAAGAAAAGCAGTTCTGCATGGGGAATAACCAGCAGAAGGAACTGCCTGTTTGCTGTTCTAGTGTTCCTGGCAGTCCAGGAGGGGCTGGCCCGAGTTGCTCTATTTCTGCTCCTGACCAAAGCTCTTCAGCCATGCAGTTTCCCTTGGGGCTGGGCAGCAGGAATGCTTCCCTGTTGATAACAGCTACCTGGGCTGCTGTTGCACACACTCTTTCTAAGTGTCTCTGCTCACACTTCACCTTGCTATTATCCCATACTGGGGATAATCAAAAAGGGTGACTTTGAGCAACCCTTTTTAGGCAAAGATTAACCAAAGCAGGATTTTCAGCTATTTGGCTCTTGGAACAAAGCAATCTTCAAGTGTATTGAAGATACACTTAGGACATTAATGAAGTAGATTGGTGGTCTTTTCCATTTATTACCTTATTTCCTCAATTTGGGATAATAGATGAAGATACAAATCCTGAAATATTTGCTCTGGAGAAGCCTGGAAGTATTTTTTGTATCTGAGATTATTTTTTCTGACAGTCTACTAAGAAGACAGGAGGACTAGAGACTGATGAAGCTCGTTGCTTTTCTGAGATTTTTGGTTTATTTTGGTACTTATTGGTGTGTACAGTTGACAGAGACCAGTTCTGCATTGGATGGTGTCATTGTACATTTCAAGGTATCAGAACAATCTGTTCAGGCAGATAGCTGAGCAAAGAGTGGTAGTGAAAGGAAAGAGAAGTTCCTTTGAACTTCTTTGAAGTTCCAGTTCTCTCTCCTGGCTTCCAGCTTGGCTGTACACTTTTCTTCAAAGACTAAAGTGGTATCATACCAGATTTGCTTCCAATTTTCCCAGTTCAAACATCTTTCCTGCTGGTTATTGACATTGATCTGACAAGCTCTGGGAGATGTTTTCAGGGCATTCTTAAAGCACTTGTGTTGGCCTCAAACTGTTCAGGCTATTTGAATGTAAAAAAACACCATGTGGACCAAGGGCCTGCTTTTGTGTTTGTCCTAGAACAGATTACACCTTACCAAGAAAGTTTTTATACTGGGGCTAAAAAGTGAATTTTTGAGACAGAGGTACAATGTTTGCTTCACAGTCATGTGTGCCTGTACCATGAGCCAGGAGCTGTGATGGACTTGAAGGACTGGCTATGTGGTCTTGTCTGTTACTCAGAAACTGAAAACAAGAACAGAAATGTAGAGCAATCTTCTTGCATGTTGGTTTCTTCAGCTATTGATTAATGCTTTAATCAGTTGAAGGAGGGGTTAATTTTGGAAATTAAGGAAATATGAGAAAGATTGCCTCTGCAGTAGATTTACCAGAACGCAAATCGACACTTTCCAGCCTGTTCCTGGCAATTGGCAGGGGGTTTGTGTCAGGCTGGCCTGGAGCAGGTTGAAGAATGAGTGCTAGCTTCAAAACAGTTTTACTAGGACTGAAGTATTTTCATGATGCCACAGAGATATTAGGAGACTCTGTAGGTATTTTGGTCCTTGACTTTGATTTTTTTGTTGGTCGTTATCCTCACGGTTACAGGTCAGATATTTGGGTTGATGAATAGGTAGCTTTCATAGGGGCTGGGCTTGTGTTGGATAGGCAAATTATATTGCAACTCAGAAAAAAAAAATGAACTGTGGAATATTTCCATATAGCAGACTAGGAAGCTGGTTTATTGACATTGAGGAATTGGACCAAATCAGTAACATAGTCTGATGGCAGAACCAAACCTAAAACCTGCATCCTTAAGATCCTAGGGACACATGCTGCATGTTTATCTTGCCCTTTAAAAGATAATGATTTAGATGCCTTTCCAGACACTTTGATCAGACAAAATGAGGATACATGGTACATGTATCACTTATATATATATATATAACACATTTGTGTTTGTGTGAGCTGGAAATAAAAGGCAAAGACTTTGTAAAAAAGGGTGTTACAGCACACTGCCATGCTGCCCACACTGGCATTTGAAGAAGGCCCTGATAGACAAATGACTGCTTCTGTGATTTTTTTAGCAATAAAAATTATATTTTTGTCATTTCATATTCATATATTTGATTCTGACTTGCATTTTGAACTTATTTACTGGCAAAGATATGGGTTCATTTATTCATGGGAATGAGAATTTTCTATGTCCTTATCCCCTAAGAAATCTTCTGAAATAATAGAGTGACTGGGTTTTAAAAGAAATGTGGAGCATTTCATGAGCTAAATATGCCACTATTAGAAAGAAACAAAGAAAAGACAAATAAAATGGAAGGCTATTTGCATCTGATTTACATTATCCTGTAAGCATTGATTTCATTTTTATTTCATTCCTCTTAATACTATTCAGATTGCAGACTACAACCTTGCTGCAAATTTACAGCTGAGTTTCATTGTTCATTTAATCATCTCAGGTGTTACTGAAATAGGGAACACTGGTGCTTGAAAGATTTCCCCTGAGGTTCATGGGAGCTGCCTGTATCCTGAGGCTGGAGGAGGGGGTCTGCAGATATATTCTGGCAGTTACTGCTCTGAATTTTGATGATTGTCTGTTGAAAAATTGCATGGGCCATCCTGTGTCAAGACAATCATTGCTGTCTCCTCCTTTTAGTCAGCAATTTGTCTTCAAGCTTACTACTTAGGTTATGCCTTTTTCTCCTCCATCCCTAACCCCTTGCTTCAGCTTAAATATTTGCAATAACTCACATTTTCCTCTCCCTCATTCCTCCTGCAGGCAGGAACTGTGTCAACACTGTACAGATGTGTTTTAACGCAGCAGAATATTTTGGTGAGTTTGATGGTGAGTTATGAAATCTTTGTGGTTAGCTCACAACACAAGAGGATTCTTTGATAAACATAAGTAACTGGAGTTTACCATGAAGGTATCTTTGTCAGGGAATGTTTTTCTTTCTGTTTCCTGCAGCTTTGCTTTCTCTGGTTCAGAGAGTCAAAAAGTTAATAGCCTTGGGCAATGGGCAGTACTATTCATGATTTGAAATTCTCTTTTAGCTAATATTTTATATTGTTTGGTTAAAATCTACTGTGTCTGCAAGCAACCCCTCCTATAAAATTATTTACCATTGAGTATCTGCTGAAAGCAAACATAAAGAGCATCATCAGGTTCTAAATAATTATGTTTAAAAATTTAAACAACTAAGAGTTAAAAATATTTTGAAATATTTGTTTAGCTGCTTGTTTCTATTGACATAGGCTTACAAGAGTCTTATCACTGGGATCTCTGATGTTGCCTTTTGAATTTTTCAAATTAAGTTTTGTTCCTGATTTTTGGAGAGGTGAAATTGTGATGGCATCATAATGAACAAATGAATGAATATATAAAAATGTAAAAATTTCCCCTTGGGCAACAAATTTGCTCGTATTAATGCTGGAAGAGAGGGTTAAGTGCTATGTGACAGAAACTGTATTAGCTGTTGCAAAAGGAGCTACTCATTTTGCTCAACAGCAGAACGTTTGCCTTCGAATCTCTAGTCCCAGTTGGAGCAGCAACCTTTCCCCTATAATTAATTTTTGTGTGCTGTAGTCCATTAGAGAAGAGAGTGACAGCCTCTGGACACAGATTACTGTCTTAGGAATGGCCCAAAGGAACATTATGGTCTTAATTAAAGGTGGCTCAATATGTCAGCCATTGCAATAGTTTGAGCATTTTTAATACTGTGTCAGTATCTAACCACCTTAAAAGAATTCTGGTAGCAAGCAAACTGAGTAATTTAAAGGCAGCTCATGTTCTCTGTAAGTTTTGCAGGACCGCTATTGGGAATACTTGATAATTTATGAAGGCTTACACCACCAAATTAATTACATTTTCCTGATGCCACATGTCTTTTTCATACAAGCTAGCTCTGAATTATAAGCACCAATATTGTCCTTGTTCATTCCTTCAGTACAGGAGACAGCTTACTAATTACACCAGTAGAATTCAGTTGCTGTATTTTAGAAGTGTCATTTATTAAACACTGCTGCAGTTAAGGTGGTATATGCTTCTCTACTATTGACCCTGATTTCTGCTGTGTGTTACTGCATCTCAGTTCCGAGCCTTTGGCAAGGGTTTCATTTGGGAGTATTTTTTGTAGCTTAGAAAAATAAGTTCTGAGGAAATGACAAATGCAGAGAATGCTCTGATGTGCAGGAGGTACAATGCCATGCATTTTACTGTTTTGTGTGGGAATAAGGTTATACTTCAAGCCACTGTTCTGACAAACAAAATAATCTTGGTGTCCTTCCAATAGGCAACTCATTATCAGTGGGTTTCTTCTGAGGTCCTACAATCTTGAGTTGTGCTGGGGTTTTGCATAGCAGATACTTCTTGGAAAGCCTGACATACTCTCCTGTTTGTCAAAAAATGAATATTTTCAATTTTTATTTAAATTAAAATAAAATCAGTTTGAATAGATAGTATATGGATATAGCTAACCCCTGAACTTGAATCAGCAAGGAGAAAAATAAATGGATCTTCTATTTTCTTTAATAAGATTTTAGAATATTGAAACTTTCTTTTGTGCCTCCTCCATTTTTTTTCCTGATTTGTATCAAGAAGATAGAAGAGCATCTAGAGCTGCTTTTGGATTAATTTCAAGTCAGTGATTTGTACAATGAAACTATTTTTTCCCATTATTTAGTATTACTTGAAATAATAATTAGATTGGAGATGAAATTCCAAAAGGAGACTTTTCCACAGGAAATCTCACTATTCTGCAGTTCCTTAAAATACTGAAGTTTGATCTGTGAAAGAAGAATGCTGTTGTGAAGTTTCATCAGACTCTAAGCAGGATTGGCGTGGAAAGACCCTCTTTCTCCTCAATTATTGGAAAATGCAACTGAGAAAAACCCAAAAGGTACTGCAAAACCAGTACGTATAGATGTGCCCTGTTTGGAACATGGAACATGCAAGAGGATCTTTCACCCTCTTTCTAGGAGGGAGTGAAAATGTTATTGGGCAATGACACTACAGCATCAGTGCAGAAGGAGTAACTTTGGAGCTCAGAATTCTCCAGCACTTAGGCTTAACATTTTTTCCAGTGAAATCTTCTGGTCTTATATTTTCCTTTCTGAGTATGGAGCATTGTGGAGCCACCCTTTACTTTTCAGCTGTATCTATTAAGCTGTATGAATATTATAATGTACATATTAAGACATATGTCTTAAAGGTCAGCTTCCAATCATTACTGATTCTGCAGAGAAGACCATACCAAACTAACAGTGAATTATGTTTTCTGCTGCATTTAGTCTTCAGCTCTGAATAATGTTTGGTCATCTTCACATTATGTTAAGTGCAATGGATGTTGAAGGCCTTCCAGGTAGCAACATCTGGTTGTGCTACTTTACAGTACAAAAACTGCCTCAAGGAATTAAGCCTCAAGTAGTTCAGCATCTGTTTCAGGTTGTTTCAAGAGATGGTATACTCCTTGTAAGCTTGCCCATGAAGAATTCTTACATGAGCTTTGATAGCAGAAACATTTTTCTGCTTTTTCTGCAGCATGCAGTCAGATGTTTACTTTTACAATAAGTTTATTTTTTTTGGCGCTCTGAAATTTAAATCTATGTGGAAGTGGCTGGTGAAAGCATGTTTTAATTGAGCATCAGAAATATTACAAATACTTGCAAGGGCAAAATTATATTAAACAGCCCTTCACACAGTCAGGACTTTTAAACTGGAATGGTACTGATCATGTTTTGTCCCCATCTCTGCTTGAAAGTAGAGGGAATCCAGGTTTTTGTCAGCCCATTTAGAAGCTTGTCACCTATTCTCACCCTCTGTCTTCTGATAGCACTAATGTCCTTTAATTTCTCTTTACTCAGAGTAAAATTCTCTGTAACAGTTGCACAGCAGGCAATAAATCAAACCTTCTTAGAAGACATTTGGATTTCTGACCAAAAATGAGATTCTCCATCTTTCACTCTGTCTTGAATCAATGCCAAACCTATGTCTTGAACCAAACTCCTGAGTTTACAGAGTTTGCATGCTCCAGATTGATTTATTTTGAACAAGACTGGAAATCTAACAAATTGGAAAGAACAGCAGTTAGATGGCATTATAATTTCTAGTGTCTCATAATAGCTCATTCTAAATATGAATTGTCAACCAAGGCTGCCTGAGTCAGGCCATATTAACTGGGAACCACAAGATGGTGCTGCCATAACTGACCTATTCAGTCTAGCTTGGCTCAGCAGACAAGAAAAGACTTGGCCTTTCTCTCCTAAAGCAGCAACAAGAAATGACTCATCATGAATCATTCACTCTGCTGTTCCCCAACACAATTGCAACGATGTGCTATTTGTTGTCAAAGTGTCAGGATAACACTTTTTCAGGATGAGCTACACCCTCTCATTGTCACTCTTTCAGTACCTCCAGTGGTTGGGCAACTTCACCTACCGGGAGATTCTTCATAAGATGCAGTTATATTCCAAGCAATTGTCTGACATAGAAAGTGCTGAGGAAGAAATAATGTGAGATCCCTGATCTGGCATATCCAGACACAACAGTGCAGCAAGGTCTGTGCAAGTCACAGAAGCTGAGACCTGACTTTAATATGTGGATCATCCCACCCTTGTAAGAATTTGAAAGTAAAGGCCAGATTGGCTGGGTATTTGCCAGCCACATCCAGATGTGAATAATTCTCTCAGCTCTATGCATAGTCATTGTAGTCTTCTTAAGAGCCACATAGTATTTGGGCTCCAGAGCTGATCCCTAAGAAAACAGTCACAGACATTGTATCAAATGTCTCCAAGGATTATCATACAGGTCTTCTGCTGAATCTTGCTGGGAACCCTAGAAGGTCATTACCTTTACATGCCTCCCTGCTGAGTTTCTGTTCCTCCAGCTGCCCCTGTCCCCTGCATCCAATGATGAATATGTGCTGGTCCACGTGAGCAGAAGGCTGCTGTGCTGATTTAAAAATTCCCCCTGTTCCCCCATGCCAGTTCTTTTCTGCCAGGGCAGCTGTGGTGCAGTGGGAGGGAGCAGGAGCCTGAGCCTCAGGGCCGTGGTTCCTGCGTTGGCACTCTGAACTGCTCAGCTGACGTGACTGAGCTGTGGCTGAGCGTGGTGCTTGGGTGTCTTCACTGGCACACGCTTCTGCCAGCTCTGCTGTGGGGTGATAACTGCTGGCAGATGACTATGAGCATCCAGAAGCTTTAAAATATCCCAGAAAGCTCCCCATGGGATTTTTGTCAGTCTTTACATTGTACAGCCCTCATTAGTTTCCATGTATTACTTGTTCAAGTCAAACTGCTGAATGAAAGGAATCTCTTCTGTAGTAAAAATAACATATATTTCTGTTGGATTATTATTTCATTTATCTATCTATTAGCAAGAAAAAAAACAACATGAAAAAGGTGTGTGCAGGATCACCTTAGACCCATAATAATTATTGCTGTTGTTACAATGAGCTGCTCAGTAAGTAGCCTGTTGGCTGCAATGAAATAGGAGCTTAGAATAAACTGTTTCAAGAAATAGCATTGATATGTCCATATCAACCATGAGGGAATCAGGAGCGATGCATAAAGAAAGTCAAATCTTTTCCTGGAGCTAATATACAGTTGCTTTGAGCACAGACACACACATGCACAGTAGTGCACAATCTTTATTTATTGCATTCTCACCAAGGAGTACTTCTAAAATGTTATGAAAGACAGATCTAGAAATATATGATTTATCTGGAAGCAGAATGAATTTGATATGTTAAGTAGTTTGGGTTTGAATGAAGATGTTCCTGTTTCCACACACCGAAGACTGGTATTGATTTGATGTATATACAGAATAAGTTTCTTCACAGCTGTTTAAACTGTGCCCTCTACAAACTTCCATGAATATTTAGATTTATGTTGCCTTTCTCATCACATCAGTGTTATTAGGAGGGCTTGTGATGCTCAGGGAAGTGCTTTGCTTTTGCTGGGACTTACATTCAATGAATGATGTTTTAGGAGAACTCTTTTGAGTGGGAACAATCTCATTTTAAAGTGTCATGTGTGATCTGAGCCTTAGAGAGATGCTGACATATTAAGCAGTTTGGTAATGCCTTTGTGATAAAACAGAAGGCAGCATTTTGGCCTACTAGATTCTGAGGTTGCTTTTTAAGTCCTATTGATGTGTCATAGTTTACTACTGGCTACACCATACATGGTATAAGTCTCACATGGTTTGCACAGAAGAATTTTAAGAAAGAGTAGAGATTTCATCAAGCCAGTTGTGTAAAAAAAATGTACTTCATTACCTTTAAACTCTATACTAGAGGTGAGTTGACCATGCACAAGTAGCTGATTTTTCCAAAGCTTTTTACAACTCCTTGCTGAAAAAACAAAAAGCTGCCACTCCATTTGTTGAATTCTTTAACTGTATTACTTCTTTCTGCTCTTTTCTCTAATAATTTTTCTTTACAGTTTTCTTTTCAGTTTATTTAGCAATGGGCAGCACAAATAATTTAAGTTCCTTTCTAGTTCTACCACATCTGTCGTCAGCTTCAGGAAGAAACTTTTGAGAAAAATGGTGAAAGTCAGTACCAGTGTTTTTTCCTCATAAGATGTCAACATGAGAAGCTCAGAGCACAGTAACTTTGCTGTGAACTGCCTGACAGACTTTTTATAAAGATTTATCCTCTGTTAATATTTCTGGTCTGTGGGCAGTTGTGAAGAGGTCAGTGATCCATCAGACAGCAAAGGGATCTCTTGGGCTCAAGATGAGCAATTGGGTTTTCCTCCTGGAAAAGACAGGTGAAGAGGAGAGAAAGTCAGATCTGGTCCTGCAGGTTAATCTGTGGAGCAGTCCCAGAGGCAAAAAGCACAGTGTCACAATCTCACAGCATTGCTCTTGGATCCATAGGAGCCCACTCTCTTCTGAGTGCACAGCCTGCTGCTGTGCCTCAGTATCCTCTCTATTGCAGCACCATCATTCAGAGCATTTGATATTGTATTTCTTCAGTGTTAGTAAAGTAATAATCTGTGCTTTCAAATGTTCAGTCATAATCAGCTGAATGCTCTGTCAGAGCCAGCATCCTTTGGCTGGGGGTAAAGAATATGACATTTGGGCATTCCCGTGGGAAATAAGTGTGACCAGGTTATCCTGTGCTTGGCACCACAGTGCAACAGGTGGCTTTTGGGATGATGAAGAAGTGGCTATGCTTGGTGACCTTTCCTACCCTTCTGCATCCTTCTCTGCCATGCTTTTTCTGCCCCTCTGCCAGGCATCATGCCTATGCTGGAATAAGCAGGTGGGAAGAAGAAGATCCCTTTCCAGCAAGGTCCTGTTTGTGTGCTGGGGAAAATCCACCTCCAGCATTAACCACTGATGAAGAGTGTGGTTATTTCAGAATTCCTCCTTATACATTGATTTATGGTGGATTCAGCACCATAGTAATCCTCCATTCTGAGTGTCTCACCTTTGCTTCTCCTCTGCCTTTGGACAGAGAAGGGTTTATTTCTCTTGCTGGCTGGAGGAGGTAAGGTCAGAAGGAGAAAGAGCTTGGGTGGCCAAGTCACAGGTGGCAAGAGAGCTGGGGAGGTACTGCAGATGGCTGATGTAAGGGTTCAAAAAGTGATGAGGACTCAACCTGCAATGTTCCTTTAAACCTAAATGTTTGTATGGGTTACCAAGCCAGCATGTAAAACTGTGTAAACATTTTCACATGTTGAACTACAGATTAACTGAGGCGCTTATGATGATAATTAAAACCACAAACACAACATATTGTGAAAAATTCCACATGCACATTCAAGTTCCAATCTTGCAGTCAGGAAAAGGCACTACTGAGTTTGTCTTGAAAGTTGTCCTTTGTATTCAGCAAATTTGAAGTGAAACTGAAGGTCTTGCAGGATTGAACGCCTCTATTTGTAGAATTTGGAGAAGGCCTTTCATTATTTCTGGAGGTATTGTTTATATCAGGATTTTTTTTTAGTATTTCTCAAAGTGAAAGAAACTGACATAGGAGTTTGGTGTGATCTGTATATGGTATTTCAGATCAAATGCTCAGACAGGAAACTTTAATTCTTGAATATTTCAAGCTATTAAGAGGAATGTAAGTCTGCAGGGGTGAGACAAAAATGAGATTTCAAAAGTACGTTTTATTTCAGGCTTGTAGCTATTTTTATTTAATGCTTGCAACACCAAGGCAAATGTTTGTGGAAGTTGCTTTAACTATCTTCCTTTCAGGATTGTTTGTCATGTTTGTTTGCTGTGCCACAAACTTATCTGTGCAACACTGAGTCTCCAGCTGGCAGTCAGAACTGAGTGAGCCAGGAGATTCACTTGGGGTGTGCTGTTCCTTGATGAAACACCAATTACTCTGAAATGTAATAGCCACATCAGCAGCTGAAGAAAATAAAACTGGACCATGAATAATTACTTTTGTATGTATATTTTTGATTTTTTAACAAGTCTCATAAATTTTTAAATTTATGAATGTTGTTGTAGTAAGTGAGACTAGAAATGAGGTGAGCAGCAGTATCCTCTTCAGAGTACTCTAGAGGCCAAGACACAGAGGTCATGACTCCTACCAGCAGAATAGAGAAACTGCCTGATGTAGCTAAAAATATAACCTGCAACTCAAAATGAGTCTTTTGATTTCTCCAACCTCACTGAAATGCTTGTGTTCCAATGTGATCCTACACTGATCTGTTTCACTGATATTTCTATTTCTAATTTTGAGCCTAATTCTCCAGTAAAGTTGTTCCTGGACAATGCAAAGTGGCACTGCAGGAGAAAGACCGAGAGCAGCTCAGGGCAAGCAGGAGTATCTCCAATGCACAGCACTGCAATGTATTGTCAAAATTGTTGACAGCATTGGGAATGCCATAATATTGGTACAGTGTGGATGGGGCTATTTCAGGGATCTTTCCCCCAGGTAGTAGACATGTACCTAAACTACAGTAGTAGCAGACCAAACAAGCTAGTAGCAAAAGTTTAATGACACAGGGAAACTAGTAAAAATACCAAGGTTGGTGGTTGTTTTTCAACAATCAGAAATTAGAATTATCAAAATTAGAAATATTGAATAAATAGAAAGAATGAATTAAAGTGTCATAGGTCATGTTTAAGATTGAAATAGAGAATATCAAGAGGCAAATGTTTTTGTTTTAAAAAATGAGCCCTTTATCTGCTATAAAACATTCTGTCAAAATTGTAGATCCTATTTTTAAATTGTTTTATGCAGTGTTTTCTTCTCTGTTGAGTCTCTGAAAATTTTCAATTTTTTTTTTTTCATTTTAGGTTCTCCATAAAAAAATCATCAAAAATGAGCAAAGCCATATTTCTTCCCATTAAAAGATTTTTTATGCAAGAAATTGACAGCAGTTTTTGTGAAATAATTACACTTCAGGGAAAAAAGGAACAACAATCCTTACATACAGAAAAAGAAGTGATACTTCCATAAAAAAAGATGTGATGTTAAATTCTGAGCAGCTGCAATCCAAAACACCTTGCAGAATGTTGAGAAATTATAGCTACAGAGTCAGCAAAACACAGGTGTAAAGGCTCCCTCTGTGGAGCACAACTAACTGTGATGTTTGTGTGTATTTGCATTTATTGGGATGTTGTCTTGGGAAGTCTTGCTGGCAATCTTCTCTGGGAACCTGAATTCAGAGTGAGAGAAAGATCACCCTGGGCTATTCAGCTTGAACCTCGCACTAAGCCTGCCCTGGCACATTCCATTATTGTTTCTATTGTTTTTAGCTCTGGGTTGTGGGGGTTTTTTGCTCTGCATTAATGCAACTAAGATCATAACAGCAGCATATGCACAACAAAGCTGCTAACCAAGGAAATATCAGGCTTACAGCATTTTTTGCACCACAGTTGCTTATCAATGAAGCGTGTATATAGCCTAATTAACATAACTGGAATGACTATAATTATGCCATCATTTTGTTTACTTTAGCACATTCTGTTGAGGTATATGGGTAGCAATATTTGTTATTGAAATATTCCCCCTTACTACATTCAGGCTGTTTAATTTTCCTGGTAGTCTATTTTATTTATGGTGTGATTTAGTTGCTTAAAAGTGAGGAAAGTGTTAAAGTCCACAAACTCTTGGCATACAGAGTTTCTCTATGGTGGATCTTGGACAAAATCTGATAAAGCTTTGAGTAGTTCTCAATCATGCAAGTAACACAGTCCTGTTATAATTAATGTCACTATTGTCATAAATAAGGCTTTGGAGGATAGAAGCCTAAAAATAAAAATAATCAAGACCATGCACAGCTAAAAGACTTTCAGGCTCCCATTTGAGAAAGTGCAATGCAAGTGAAGCTGTTAGTTTGAGATAGCATTGCCAGACAAAGACAATGGAGAAAAATTGTATAAAACATTTCTTTTTCTCTGGCTTAGACTGCCTTACTGAAATGAAGTTGTATCCACTTTTGATGAAAATAAGATTTCACTCCCAGAAATGTTTCTGAAGAAGGTTCCTAGTGCAGCAGGGAGATGCTTGCTTCAGCCTTTGTACAGTCCATGTGGACATCTGCATCTTCATGGCTTCAGTAGTGGATCTTTGCTGGGCTGTAGTGTGACTGCAGCTCAGGAGAAGAAACCACAGCACGTTATTATCCCTCATGCCCTTGTCTTGGGCAGAAGAAGGAGGGAAGGACACAAAGGACATCAGTCCTTGCTGACAGGCATATCTGGATCTCTGGGACTGTAAAAATCCTTGTGATGCTGTTGCCTTGAACTTGTCTCAAGCTCATGCACCTACAGCACAGGCACACAAAGCCCTTCACTGGCTCTCACTGGCAGAGGTCAGTGCTGGTGCACAGCCAGCTCACCCAGCAGAGACCTGGATCATCAGCTCTCTTGTATTTCACCAGGACTAATGCCTCCCACTTTCTGATGGTGTGCAGAACGTTAATAACATAAGTCATGTTTGTACAGATATATGATTTCCATAATTAGGAATGTCAAGAGTGTAATTTAAGGTAAGGATGTATAAATTAACACAGACATACTGAGTGTGTTGGCAGTTTAAGACACCTTTGGGTGTAGTCCAGGGCTTTCCTTCACATTAAAGGAATATCAAAGGTTCTCTCGGGCCTCTTGCTGAGTTTGCTGGTCAGCTGGAAATCTCCTTTCTTTGTGCTTTTGATGGAACCAAACTTCTTGGTAGTGTTTTTATTAGGAAAGTACCTCTTGTGGGCAAGCTGTCATACTTACAGTCACTTCTAATTGGAAACAACTTTACTTCTCAAGTTGACACATCCCACAGGTGAAGTGCCTTCAGCATGTGGCAGGACAGAAGTGTCCAAGTATTCCAAGGGATCTTCTGATGAAAACCGGATGGTCTGAAATCTTTCCTCCCCTTTCCCTACCTGTGCACTTACTCAAAGACAGTATAGATATCTAATTTAAATGCACCAAGTATAAAGAAATGGAGGGAATTTACTGTAATTTTTTTCCTGATAATTGCAATCACATGACAGTCAAAAGAAGAAGAATAAATTAACAAGCAGCACATTTCAAGCCCACTGTTAAAGAAGTCTCACAGTGGCTTTGCTGTTTCTTTACCACTCTTGATCAGGAACCATGTATAAATGAATAATGCCTACATGCAAGATCTGTCTTGCCTACATGAAGATCTGTGTTATATCAGCTATTCCAAATAAAAGCTCAATATGTGGAACTTAATAATCTATCAAATGTTTTTATTTACCAGTTCTCATTTTTTATTTAAAATTGCTTGTCTGATTTAAATGAGTACACAGAAGTCCATCTCTGAAAATGCATCATTAAAGCGATGCAGTTTTACGTAAGAGATGAATTTTATCCACAAATCATATGTTTTTAAGAATGAAAAAAATCTATTACTGGAACATAAGCACATACACACTTTCTCTAACCCCTGGCCATCACCATGAAATGAAGACTTGAGAACATAACCTTTGGAGACAAATATACACGTGACTCTCAATTTCATTGCCACCTCAAGGACTTTAGCACTGAAATGACAGCTGATTCTCTCTCCTTTTATGCAGGCACAAAGGCAGAGAGAGGACTGAAGCTCAGAGACAAATATCTCAATATCCAGTGCAAGCGAAGCTTGTGCCTTAAGAAGAACAGTTTTTAACTGCCATGGCAAGTTGCAAGACTAGTCATGATTTTTATCCATCTTCTGCTCTCATCCTCTGATATGCTTGTGACATTTTCTCTCTCATTGCAGCCCATTATCTGGTAATAGAGTGCACAGAAGTGTTTTGTGGGCTGTAAAGAGAAGAGACCAAATGTTGTGACACTCTTGCCAGTGGCCATGGCTGGACATGCTGATCCTTGTTTTCCACTTCTGTGCACTCCTGTTTCAAACAATACATATGCAAATATCTTCTTGCTGCTTGTTAAATTGTCCTTGATGTCTAATCTCTTCTATTCCCAGCTTGTCTTCTCTTAAGTACACTGTCAATGATGTTAGGACTCTCTAGATGTGTGATGATTTAATGGGTTTTATGCAAAATAACATTGGTTTACTTTGCTAAAAACATGAGCTTTAATTTTCCATTGTGAGCTCCTAAATTCAGAATGCAGAAGACGAATCCTTCCAGTTTAAACAGCTTCCTAGTACTTTGCAATGGTGTTCTGGGAGGACAACCTCACAGTGCCTGGACATGAGGTCCTGCTGCCTCAGAGAAGTGATGTGAGACCCTTGCTCCTTCCACAAAGAGAGCCTTTCTGGGACTCCCAGCAATACCAGGCTGTGAATCATTTTATCATTGCTGTTATCATCTGGGAAGCAAACAGGATTTTACCCTTTATTTTAATGATCTTTTACTTGCTGCTTGAACTCTTGCCCTCCCTATCCCTTTTCCTACTATACACACTGCTTCTGCTCCTCTTCTATTCTCATGCAGTCCTCTTTGCCTTTGCCCTTTCTTCTCCTCTTGTACAGCTTGTGTTTCCCTTGTACCTGGTTATCTCAGCAGTTTGTATTAAACTCCTGTATTAAGTGGCATGGCATTTGCACATCCCATTCAGCTTTTTTTAACTCCATGCCTTCTTTATTTACTCTAGGTGCAAGTGACAGCAGTGCAGGCTGGAGTCACCAGCTGGCACTGCCAGGAAGAGCAATACATGAAGTTTGCTTCACCAAGCCTAAACTTCCATGGTCACCAACACCTTGTTTCTGTGAACAGCCTTAGCTTGGTGAGACATACAGCTATATGCAACTGGGAAACAAGAAGCATCTTTCTTCAAAGAAGGGGATTTTTGAAAATTACCAGAACGAGTGAGGGATGAAAACCATGTTAAAGGAGCACACCCCATGTGCAGCTGAACATGTGTGTGTTCTCCTGAGGATCCCCAAGTCCTGTCCACTGCTGTGGTCACAGAGAAGTGCCTGCAACGGGCAAGGCAAGAAGAACCAGCAAGGAAAATAACTGCAGATAACCAAAATCATTGCAGGAACAACCCCTGCCTGACATGCCTTACAGCACAGCACTGCAACTCTTGAATAAAAAGCCTCAAGATATCTGATGACCACAAGTGGCAGAGGTATATGGTGTATTTACATGCACCCTTCCCAAACATTGCTCTTCTAGTGTTGGCTGCTGCAGTGGTGGAAGTATTCCTTCAAGAGCAATGCCTGCCTCGAGCCACTGCCTTTGCCAAGCTGCTCTGCCAAATGCTTCATTTCTTACCTTAGTCATTTCCCAGCAGACAGGAAACTGATCCTTTTCTCTGACCAAAATGTCTCTTATAATCCCAAACTGAGACACATCATGAAAATACTGTGTTTTTATTCAAACCAGCCATTGTTTAATTGTGTTATCTTTATCAGTGAATTGCTTTCTTTTAAAAATTCCCACATGTGACAAGTCACGTTGTAATGCATTACTTCAGGCTGTATCTTTCATGTTGCATTAGAGTAAGTCAAGCTTAACATGATTTGATGCTTGCAACCTGCTTCAAACGTGGCATGTGAAACATTTGAAAGAGATGTGTCTTTCAGGAAAAACAAAGAGTTTATAGATTTCTTTTTTCTTTCATTTATATTTTTCTCCCTTTTTTAGTTTCAAATGGAAGTTAAATAAGGGGAATGTTAAAGAAATAATTAATCAATGTGTCACTTTTTTCTACTTGTAAAAATTCTTTGAACTTTCAATTGTTTGATTTCTGCTTTATATTTCCCAAATTACTGAGAGAACCATCTATCTGGTGACTGCTAGGAGAAATTCTTCTAGCAAAGCAGCAATTAGGTTGGAGGAAGAATGGTTATACTTTCTCTGATGGGTGGGTGCTGATAACTGAAAAAACAATTCCACTTTTGAAAGATGAAGGTTTATCTGGCTAAATCCCAACTGATCCCACCTAATCAGCCTCTTGTATTCTAAGACAGTTTTGATTCTCTAAATCACAGGTGAACTTAGCAATTTTATTGTATAAATGAACATACTTGCCTAATAATAGTGAGGAAAAACAAAATAAAAATAACCTGAGTTGTTAGAATAGCTTCAAATAATTTAATTTATCATGTTTAGCAATACATTTACACTTAAACGTAGCAAAAAATGCATGTTTTTCTTTAAAGAGTAGCAAAGGGAATATTGTAACATTTGAGGTTTTGGGGTTTTATTCCTCCTAAAAAACTGTTTAGTCAAGAAATGTTTTCACGAAGAAATTTCTGAGCACAAGGTGGTTTCTCCTGATACAAGTAACTGTATAAACATGTCGGTGCTTGGAGTCTGCCTGAAGAGTTTTCTGCTTTCTTTGCTGCTGGTGTTTTATTTACCTTGAGACTATTCAGACACTATATAGTCTATAGACTATATATATTTTTACTATGGTCTATGTGAATAATCTATAGATACAGTCTGTATATGTACATAATATACAGAGACTATGTATTAGACTATAGACTACAAAGACTATATATTCAGATGCTATATGGTCTATGAGACTCTAGTTAAGTATGAACACAAGCAGGTTCATGATTAACAATGGACTAGACACTGGTGGTTTATTCCTTCTGAACCATCCTTTTTTTCTGTTTCAATCACGATAATTTCTGTAGGATAACTTGGAGGAAGATCTCAGTTCATTATACCCAGAGGTAACATGTTCTGTTTTATGGACTTTTTCAGTGTGAGGATCTTTATTTTCATATTTCATCTTGTATAGATGCTAATACAACTTCAACCACCTACTTGTCCATCATTTCAGGTCTTAAAATTACAATTTTAGAAGGCATGCTCTGGACTAGCCAGGAAGCAGAAACCTGATGTGGGAAACGCAATGTAACATCATATAATTCCTGTGTACAAAATCAGAATTCTTGACCAAAATGTCTTTTCTGGTGTCAAAATCTATTAAACCCTGTCTATGCCTTTGAGGGTAGAGGCTCTGCAGCAAGACCTTAACAAATTAGAGAGATGGTCAATTACCAACTTAAGAAGGGCGAGTGCAGGGTTCTGCACCTGGGATGGGGCAATCCTGGATGTACAGACAGCCTGGGGAACGAGAGGCTGGAGAGCTGCGCCACAGAAAGAACCTGGGGGTCCTGGTCAGTGGAAATTTGAATGTGAGTCAGCAGTGCCCTGGCAGCCAGGAGGGCCAACAGTGTCTGGGGGGGCATCAGGCACAGCATCACCAGCAGGGCAAGGGAGGGGATTGTCCTGCTCTGCTCTGAGCTGGGGCAGCCTCACCTTGAGTCCTGGGGGCAGTTTTGGGCACCAAAATATGAAAGAGATATTAAGCTACCAGAGAGCATCTAAAGAAGGGCTATGAAGATGGTGAAGGGTCTTGAGGGGAAGGTGTATAAGGAGAAGCTGAGGTGACTTGGTTTGTTCAGCCTGGAGGAGACTGAGGGGAGACTTCATTACAGTCCTCAACATCCTCATAGGGGGAAGTGTAGGGATAGGTACTGATCTCTTCTCACTCATGATCAAAGACAGGACTCAAAGAAACACCATGAAGCTGAGTCAGTGGAGGTTTAGGTTAAACATCAGGAAAAGTTCTATTTCTGGGACTCCTTCAATTTCTGAAGTTTCCTGGAACACAGCTGTTGGAAAAAACCGAAGAGAACAACCTCGATACAAGGACAACATCCAGTATTTCTTTGTAAACCAAAGGGTATATTTTTGTTTAGACTCCCTGAAGTTGCCCAAATGGCATGTGAAACCAAGTGATATTATGAGCAGAGGATGTGGTCTGTATCTCATGGGGTTGCTTGCAAATGATGGGGGATAATTTAGATGATACCAATAAAAGTATTTTTTTTTCCAAAATGGAAATAATTTTCACGTTCTGGTTTCACAAAAGCTAGGTACTTAGTGACTCTTTCAATTGCCTAAGAATTGGAGGGGGTAGAGGTAATGGTGTTTTCTGTATCATTACTACTGATTCATGTGCTTTTTAACAGAAAACAAATATATATGTAATATTTTTTGCATCACCATGGAGTTAGCCACTCTTGTTTCTAAATGGGGACTTCACAGGCTGACAGAATATTGAGTTTCATAGACAACTATTTGATTTAGTAATATAACTCAAGGAGTAGTGGCTAGCATAACCCTTGACATGCAAATAAAAAGTATGTCAAGAAAATACTGAAATGGATGCTCTGTTGCTACCATGTGCACTGGGTCAGACTGTTGTAACATCCAGTTCCTTGAGCAATAGTTAAAAGCTCTGTGTAGCAAGCCAACATACATCTAGAAAGTCAGCCAGGACCTCATACTGAATTTTTCCAGAGCATGTGTCAGCAGGTATTTGTTGTGCTAAGCACCTCACTGGGTACCCTGGTCTGTAGTGCTGCTAATTGCTGCCAGCTCTCTTCATACAGATAGTCACATGGGCAGCAGTGGAAATGACTTACAGCAAGGCTACAAAGCCTGGAGAGGGCCTCTGGGAGCTCCCCAATTACTTGCTGCATGCTGATGAGTCCTCCTAGTTGTTGGTGGTCACCAGAAGTTGTTTCCCTTTACAACCCCTAAAACACCAACTCTTAAACAGTCTGTACATGTCTGCCAAGGCAGAACAGAACAGGGTGGGGATACAGCTCATGTTAGTTCCCTACTCTTCTGAGTTGCCAATCTTTCAAAGAAAAATGCTTTTATGAAAGCCAGTTACCTTCAAACCACTCTTACTACAAGTCAGGTTAAGGTAAAAGCCAAATGAAAAGTACAAATTCTCAACATCCAACACTGACTGTAAGTACAAAGGTTTAGGCAAGTTATGGGCAGAAGAAGAAAGCATACAATCTGTATACAGGAAGTTGAAATTAAGGTTATTTCTTACTGCAGCCAGCTGAGGTGCTAAAAGTGCCTCAGTGCAGACCTCATCTTTGATTTTGGCCTCCACTGTGCCTACAATGTCATCTTGCAGCTATTGGGGAGGAGCATCCTGGGCGAAGCTGCCAGCTCTAAATCACCTTTCCAGGGTTCTCAGTATTGCCATTGATGTCAGGCTTCCCATACAAGTTTTTCCTTGGAAGTTCAAACAGACTGCTCCCTTCCAGTCCTCTCATGAGAGGCATGATGGAATTTGACTCTCAGTGAACCTTAACCAACTTCTCATATGATCTCGGCAAATTTTCCTTCCAAAAATCTGACTGGCAGTTTGAATCTTTTGAGAGACAATCACACAGTGTGCAAAAACCCTTGACAAAATTTCTAAATAAATACAGCATGGAAAACAAATAAATCCCGGTGATGATAAAAACGTAATCCAATAAACTAATCTGATCAAAAGATCAGTCTTGTAAAATCAATTACATTTGTCTTCAAACACAAAGATGTAGGCAAGGTTTTTAGAAGAAATACATTCTCTGTAGGGATTAAACCACAAATTGCTTTATGAATGTACTCCCCTAAGAGAAACTGGAATATAATTCCTGAAGGATCTCTATCAAAAACCAATGGGAATTTAGTCTCTTTTGTACTAGTTTAGCAACTCACTTGAAAACATGTAAACAATGTTTGGTATACAGCATGTGATTTATTGCATACACTGTTTTGTCTCGGTGCTTTCAAGGAGAACAATAGCAAGCTGTAAAACCTTCTGCTCCAGATCATTCCTTCAAAATAAATCCAGTTCAGATGCTCTGTGAGGACTGGTATTTCAAAGTGATAACTGGCAATTTATAAATCACCCACTTTCTTTTGCAATGAGACAGCACATCTGTAATCCATATTTATTTCCCATTAATAATTGTGACGCTGCTGCGGCATTGATTGTTTCATATCGTGTGCACTTCACCTTACCAACTAATCTTGAAGAAGAGTAAAGAGGAGCAATTTTCCCCCTTTTTTTTTCTGCTCAGAGAGTATTCTAAGATGAACTGTTTCAAATAAACTTAAATAATCTGCTAGTGAACTAGCAGATGCTTGACATTTTCATGAGCTTATTAATGAAATCTATATTTGCACAATTTATGTTTCATTCTCTTTCCAGACATCCATATCACATATGAAAGCTGAGCTACACAAAGAGGAAATACTTTATTTCATTTTTAAAAACCGTCAAAATGTTGAGTCACTTCAGGTTGACATTGGTAACAGTGTGACTTTGCATGCCTGCAGGATTTGTAAAATTGCCAAAACAGATTTTAGGAAGCTGGGGCTAGACCACCAGGTGGGAGACTTAACAGCAAGAAGATTGATTACAATCAAGTCTGCTAAGGGAGGTCTGTAACAGGCCAAGGTGCATTCCCTGCCTGCCCTCAGGCTATGCTGTCTGCTGGAACTGGCAAAAATTGTGTGACCTGGGCTGTTCCTGCTTGCTGCTCTCATCTCCCTACACTGGGAAATACTACACAAATTGCAGCAGCCCCACAGAAGGAAGTCAAAGAAAAGGCTCTGATCATGCCACCTATGGAAGTTTCTTCTCCTGTGTGTGGTCAAGGAGTTCATGACTATGCCTAATTCATTGAGCAGAGCACATCTTTTCCACTTTGCCCATGTTTTCTTTTCCTTTTGCACAGTTTCATGCCTGTTGCCAAGGTTTCTGTGTTAAAAGGCACCCTGCTTTGAAATCTTCTAAACTTATATGAATGTTTATATTACATCTTTGGTTATTGAAGCATAATAAACTCCATTAATAAATCCTGTATACATAAGTTGAATAATTAACCTCCCAGCGAAAAGAGATGTTGAACTGCATAGACAACACTAGATGCACACACTACCTACTTTGTGATGCACATCCTAATCCCTGCTAAAGGCTTAAAACCCTCATACTTAAAAATACCTTTACAACAGTTCTCTTTCCATTCCTGCCTAATATTGCTCTTAAATCAAATATACCAAAGATTAAATCATTAGCTTCATGTTGCACTAAACATTCAAAATCATTATCCCAAAATGCTTTTGGGAGGCAGACAAGATGCCCTCAGTTCAGCTCCCTGTAGATTGTAGGTCAGTAGCACAAAGACATAGCATATAATTGGACTCAAGTGGTAGTCTGAGCTCATAAGAGGCCAAGAACAAATTAGTCTGAATCAGCTTCCACTTTAAAAAGAGACATTTAAGTATGAGCACAGTTCAGATTTGCAGCTGCCTGACCTATGGATAAGTACAAGGCTTTAATGCTTCCAGAAACAGAACAGTAAGTAATTTAAGTACCTGAATATGACAGGAAACATCAGCTTTTTTGATCCATGATATTTCTGCGAGCATTTTGGCTTTAGAATGAACCCTGAATTCTTGAATTTATATTGAAGTACAAAACATCTTTAAATTCTACATTATAAAGGGAAATGAAGAGCAAAATAAAAGCCGCATGCAAGTACTAACTGTGAAATATTTCCAATGATTACCAAATATTGCTCTTTAATGTTATGTGACACTTTACAGATGGAGAAAACAATCAGATGTCTATTGTCAGCCAATTAGTACATTAAAATAAATGCAAGTGCAAAAATATTGACCTGATATCCATTTTGATATCATGAAAGTGCTATGTTTTTATTTTTCCAAGGAATTTTTAAAATTAATGGGTTTGTGCTGAATAATGGGAGAATAAATCAAGAAAGGATCAGTCTCTATGTTTGCCTTATATTCTCCAACTATCTGACAGCAGCTGCTGCTTACAGTGAAAAATCAGGGTTAAGATCCTTTCATCTAACTTGAAGTGGGAAATGTGTTCCTAAAATTTAGCAAACAAAGAAGTTCTCTATGTTGGAACTTGAGTTTCCATTCACATCTGACTGTTAGTTAATATACTGTAACAATGAGCATGTTTCATGCTTTGGGTAGAACAAACAAATATTTGCTTCCTGAAAACATCTGTGATGCATGGGCAGCAGCACATATAATTCAGTCAAGCTGGAAGGAGAGCGAAGTGGCTGAGGTATGAGCCCAGAACAAAGAAGATTCAGTTTTTAAGCTTCACCCCAGGCTTTTGTGGCAATGTTGGAACAGTCATGTGGCCTCCTGTGTGCCTCAATTTCCCTTCTGTACTGCAAGGCTAATAGTATCACTCTCCATCTCAAAGCAAGACAGTCCTGTGGGTCTGTGATTCAGCCTAGCCAGCCAAGCTGGAAGAAAAAACACAATGTGCTTCTCACTCTTTGGGGTTATTTTTGGACCTTTGCTTGGAGGTAAAAGAGAGATGAAAGCACCATCTGAAATGTACTTTTTGCTGCTGGAACAAAAGTAATGGTGTCTATCAGATTTAATCAAGCTGTTTGTCTGCTTTTACTTTCCTGTACTTGAAACACTGCAGCACTTTGTTTTCTTTGTAGTGCTACATTTCTTCATTGGTTCCGTTTCTGTTCAAAGAGATTTAGAATTGAACATAACTTTTAAAGTGGTACTTTTAGTTTTTGTCTAGAGGGCCTGACTCATGGAATCTGTCACATTTCCCCCACAGCGTGCTAACAATTCAGGTGAAGCATTGCAGTCACCATTGTAAAGCACTGGCCATATTTTTATATATGTTGTTTGTAATGAATAAATGGTTCCTGTTGAAAAGAAGCTGGTAGACTAGGAAGTGACAGGTTCCAGTTTTGCTTTCAGAAAGCATCACAGGTGCAGCTGGCTGGAGGCATGAGAGCAGCCAAAGCCTCCTTGGGCAGGCCTCTTTTCCCACAGCCATGTGATTTGGGAGAGGCAGCACTTACTTATCAGAGCAGCACAACGTGAGTTTAAACAGAAGGATGCATATATGGTACACTAAAATACTCAGCAAAGTCTTGTTGACTTCTGATGCAGGAGAATTTCATCCTTAAAAATACAACATTCACCTGTTAGTGGGAAGAGGAGATGCTGCAGGTGCCTGCTCTTCTGTGCTGCCACCCCGTTGCTCATATGACAACTCTAGTACTGCCTCTGGCTGTCTCCTGTATGTGCCCACACACACCAGGCTCACTCAGGTGAAAAGGAATGGAGATGCAGTGTTTGAAAATTTTCGAAACTGCTATTTCAGCTTATTTCCATCCTTTCCCATCTTTTCCATCTCCTTTTTTTTTTAAACTCTTCACATTCTTTCTTCTCTCTCTAATATTTCCAAATCAGGAATTCATTGACTGAAAACAAAAACAAACAAACAAAAAACCCTAGGAAAGAACAATTCACTTGCCAAGTGCAAATACTTTGACAGATACAGGGTACAAACCAAGCTGTGAAGTCAATCAAACTTGCAACATCTCACATTAGAAGCCCTCTGTCTCTCTCCCTCTGGGTTTCAACCCACTATTATTTTTCCTTCATTGCATCATTCTTTTGTGAAGACTGAAACTCTTGAGAGCATAACTACTCTAGTCTCTATAATAAATATATCACAGAAATGGTGTGATTTATGGATTTTGGTAGTATTTTTAACAACCCTGTTATATGTCAGCAAGGATTTATGGTATGGATCCGTTGATCTTATAAAACCAGGCACAACAACCAAAAGCCCAAGAAGCTCTAACCATTGGCAGTCTCTAGTGCTCTTTTGTCAATAGGGAGGATTAAGAAGACACACTGTATTAGTATGGGATTCACACTAAGGCTGCCCAGGACATCCCATGTCCCTCGAGGGCCGCAGTTGCACAGCTCCACACTGTGAGGACTTCTCTGTGAGCATTTAAGCCTAGATCTATATTTTAAAAATGCAAAATTGAACCTGGAAATGCTTGAACTTGCTGGTCAAGTGCCTTAGCACAGAGGTAGCAGATGTAGAGCAGTTCCTATCCGTAAGGAAGCCACTAGAGGGAGGGAGAGGTCCACAGTGCCCTTCCCCAGCCACCTTCTCCATCTCCTCCACCACCAAGCACAGGCTAGACCCTGCCTCCTAACAGCTGGTGGGGGACTTCAGGCTGGACCCTAGCCATGGGGCAGATGAAGGTGGCAGCATTTTCCCAAGGCCTTCAGTGTGTGACCCTCCAAGAGCGCCTTGTAGCTTTTCTTCAGCCCCGGCTGCTGCTGCCACATGGATGTGATTCCTCAGTGCCGGGGCTGCAGGCCAGATGGATGCATCCCGTGGGCTCCAGGCAGCCCAGGAGCCCTCAGCTACAGCACCATATGCAAGTGGTGTTTTACACACATATCAAATGTCAAGCCTTGGCTAAGTCACAGATGAAGTATAATGCTACTGCTGTAGCACAGTGCCCTTAATACCACCCCACAGTGTGGGAGAGTCCTTCCTCCAAATCATTAGCTGCAGATGAGCTCCGTGCTTATTATAGCCCCATGAGTATTTCCTAGCAAAAGCATCCCCAGAACAAAGTGTGTCTCCACTCCTCCTCAGCTGAGATTTAACACAGAATTTAATAAAGATTTATAGGTTTTCAGAGATTGTTTTGAGCTCAGCCAAAGTCTCTTTTAAATCACACTTTTCCATAGAGGATGGGGGAGGAAGTGTTTCCAAGGCTATAGAAATTGAAGCAATATCTCAGGTATCTTCAGCCTCACTCAGTGTGCCACCAGCCCTTTAACTTAGGGGAAAACAGGATTTGTTTTACAAGTCTCATCCAGAAAAGCTTTGTGTGAGTAATAAAATGTTAGGCCTCATAAACTTATGCTAATGCTCATATCCCTGGATTTATTACATTTGGAAATCAAAAATTAATACCATAAAATTTCTGGAAATAAAAAGAAAATTTACTGAGGGCAAATAAGTGAAAGCTATTCTGTGTCATTATTTGTTAATTAAATTAGTTGAAGGCCATTTTGATGACTAGAGGTGGACAAATGCCAGAAGAGAAATTTCACTCCTGCAAGGGGCTTGAAATTTGCTAGGAAAGGGGATTGTGATGAACATAATTTTGTAAAGAAAATTTAAGTCTTTCCACCTGTTAATTTAATGTTCCAAGGATTCTGAAATGCTTTCCAGATAAGATATCCAAGGTTTCCCCTTTACCCGGATAAAGGCATTAATTCAGGGAGGAATGTCTTGGAGTCAGTGTTTAAGCCTGAGTGTCCTCAGCTGTTAATTACAGAGAGTAAAATACTAAGAGTTAGGGGAAGGACTGGTTTGGTGGACCTTGGGAATGTTGACTCCTATTAAACACATCCCAGGTATGCTCATTTTTCTCACACAGGTTGTGTTCTCCCAGTTACTGGGCATTCAGGTTGGTTTCCTGAAGGATGTCTTTAGGTAGTCCATACCTTTCCTATGATGCAGCATGAAGAACACGACACAATACTGAAGATGAGTAATCAAAACTAGGAAGAATGATGAAAATTTACTTTACAGTTACTTTACACACAAAAATACCTTTTGTTGTGTTTACATTTGCTCTGGTTAGGATTTTCATTCTTCTTCTCTAGACCTGAAGTCCAGCTCACATTTTTTGTGAGCACATATCTCATTATCCCTACATGTATTTCATCCTGTTAAACTGCATCCTGTTTATTCTATTTTTTTTTTCCTTTATAAAAGCCATTTGGAGGTTGCAGGCTTTTGTATATGTACTCCTCATGTCACCATTTAATTATTTATCAAAAATATTGGTTAACTAGCATCAGACTCAGATTACTTTTGCAAAATCCAGTTTACTAGATCAGTCCAGATGCCAAATGTTAGGAATTTTGGATTCAACATGAATCCAAACCTCTTTGGAGAGAGCATCAGGAAGTGGCTATACTATCAAAAGCAGGGGTAGAATTTTCATACTCTACCAGAAAAGATAGTCAAATAGTCTGTTCCTAGCATCAGCTGGTTTCAGGGGAAGATTTAAGAAACTGCAGAATGGGCAGCTGTGCAACTAGGGAAGATTATGCTGTAACCAGAAAATTACAAGTGACTGTAGGATAGCACATACTGAACTTCTGCCAGACATTATTATCTGGGATTCTGAACAAGGGAGAGTGAATGAATAAAGAGCTCTTAGAGAAGATAAATCTCGTACCCTGTGAGAGAGGATGGTTTTGTTTTTAAGTCCCTGCTTGCTCAGCTTTGCAGGGGATCTGACAACTGTTTCTACCACAGACATTTCTTATGGGCCCTGAGCGCATCAGTTAACCTCTTTGAACATCAAATCTCTTTTTGATTCTGAGGGATACAGGATGAGTTATTTGAGGGGCTCTTTGATACTTTAAGTGCCCCTCACGCAAAACAAAAACCAAACCAAAAATCCACATAACAAAAAAGCCAACCAATGAATAAAAACAAAAAAAAAAAACCAAAAAAACAAACCAAAAAAAAAAAAAAAACCAAACCACACACAAAAAAACCCCCAACAAACAAACAAACAAACAACGAAAAAAAACCCCAGACCCACAACTCTGGAGAGGAAAGGATGAAAGCAGAAGAAATTAAAGATATGCCTTGACCAGAATTTAGCTTGTGTGTGGTAAGACATACATACAAAGTAAAAATATACATTGCACAGCTCAGATAAGAGAAGTGATGAAAGGCAAGAGTTACCTGTGATAAAAATAGACCCCTTACCTGACTTTTATATAGAGGGGTGGGGAGAAAAATTATTTTGTTGTTGTATTCAAAGTACTTGGATCCCAAATAGAAAGTCTTCACCAAATGAGTTCCTAGAAATGAAAAGTCAAGCAAGAGACTAAAACATGTGACTTCCCTTAAGACCAAAATCAAAACAGATTTCTGATTGGGACACTGGTGCAATTCAGACAGCAAACTCTGGTGCTGAGATCCTGAGAACTCATTGCACATGACACTGCGGGTGTATAAACCCCAGTAAAGCTGAAGATCTGCTCTGTGCTTAACCAGAGTGGCTCAGGAAACAGCACAGCTCAGGACTTGGCTCCTGTCTGCATGGAAGCAGACACAAACAGCTGAATCTCTTGTAATACCAAAGATATTGAGAAATCTGTTTTTTACACTGAAGGATTTAGCAGGATCCATTTTGGCTGGAAGGAAAGATCTACCTCTCCTTGCTAAGTTCTTGTTATACAGATGACCTGACCTGACACGAGTAGGCTCCATTTCCTGGAGTGCATGTGAACTCCCAAAATAAGTCCCAAAATAAGACTCTTCTGTGGTGACCCTTACAGACTCTACTATATAGAATGTCTCCCTGTGTCTCAGTACAAGTGCTGGAGGAGAAAGTGGGTGCAGGAGCAGCTGAAACATTTTTTGACCCTGACTGGTGTAAGGGGCAAGGCAGCTCCCTGGGGATGATGGCGACAAGGGTGCACACTGTGGCCAACAAGGGCAGACTGGGGCAGGCAGCCCATACAGCACAGCACAGAGTGGGCACTGGCATCACGGTTTTATGATATTACCAGAATCTAATAATTTTGAAGTGTTCTGTACTGTGAATCATGTTTCTACCATATGCTGATACCACCACTCTGCTTGAGGCTAAAAGTACCTGTTAGTAACAAATTCCTCATGATAAATCTCTCAGAAGGACTGGATCCAGTAGTATTTCTCAGTGTCACACATGTGCACATGCACACACACAAATGCACCTGTGTGCACAAGACTTACTGGATTTTTCACAAAACAAAGTCATAGCTTCTATTTTCTTTGGAGGTGGGTAAATGAGGACAGATTAATGGTCATGTCAAAGCTCAGTAAGTGGTTCCCTCACAGTAAGTGTAGAAGGTGAAATGTCATTTTCTTTCTTCAGGTTCACATTCTTTCTTTGCTTCAGAGAATCCAAGTTCAATCTCATTGTTTAATATCCAGCTTTCTGGTAGAGATTGGTTACAGGAGAACCAATGTGATGAGGTACACCTTATGGGCTTAAAAGGAAAGACTACATTTCCTTACTTCCCCAGAAGAAGGAGAGTCAACTCCCACTTTCCAAGACCTATTTGGGAAGTTGAAGTCTTTGTCTCAGCCGTTTAATACCCATGTTCCCTGCATGGCCCTGAATGTCTTTGAACAGGTCCAGGTGACTGATATTTCTCAACATGTTTTGTGCAAAAGTGCAGAACTCCTTCATCTCTATGTGCCAAACAACGGAGTTCATGAAGCCAGAAAGCAAAAGTAAGTTATAAATCTCATTTCAAATCTCAGAGGAATAATGTAAGGTAAAATAGCGAGCTTATGTATCTCCTTTTCTTGTACATTTATTGGTTATCATGTAAACTAAGGGGAACTACTTTTAATTAAAACTCAGCTTTTGAAATACTTTGTCTCTCTGTCTAAAAGACCTTTTCAAAGAATCCCTTTGCTGTTTTTCTTCCTGTTCCTTTTCTTTCCTACTCCCCCTTGAATACCACAGGTCTTATTTCTGACTTATAAGGATGGTCATCTGCTCTTCTCATTCTCATTTGGTCTCCCTGGATAGCAGAGAAATGATGAACCTTGCATTCCTTCACTGTCTTGGTCCCAGGGGAAATAACTGTAGCCACAGATATAGAGCAGAAAAAATGAGTGAGCTGGGCTCTTCCACCATCCTTTATTTACACTTTTCATGGTTTCTTTTCCCTCAATATTGGTTATGTGTTAATGTTCATCCAGCAGCCCAGCAGGGATCAGTCTTGACTCTCACTAGCGGAATATCTTATCACAGCAAGAAAAAGTTATAACAGCCCAGGTCAAAGAACTAGATAGCACCCAAATTTTTATAACTTGCAATACCATTTGGGACTGCTAAAATTATGACACAAAAGACTGCTTTTTTAATGAATATAGAGTAATCCCACCAGTCTCAGAGCAACTCTAAATGTACAGGCTTTTGTTGTCCACTAGTAGCAAAACTGCCTTTATAAAGCAGCACACCCAAGTGAAGGTGGCTGTGATACAGTACACTAGAGGCTTTGTACTTTGCAAAATAGAGCTATATTAGGGGGGTATAGCAGGGGGAAAATTGTGTGCAGCAATTTTATAGCATAAACTGTGATAAAATATTGGCAACGATTAGTAACATTTGCCTGGTTTCAGGTTTCTTTACAAAATTAAGATATTACATCAGATTTAGCAAGATTTTTCTACACAAAGGCAATGGACTTTTTTTTTTTTAACAACTCTTTGAGAGAAAACAAATATCTTCCTGACTTTATTTGTCATTCATAATTCTTTTTGGTGGTCTGAGACAACACCATGCACCCAGAAGCACTAATCTAGGAAGTCAGGGTGAAGTCAGAAAGAAAGGGTAAAAGAGAGAAGTATGTTTATGCTGACTTCATGTTTTTTTAGTGATTCACTAGCCAGCCCAGTGAGGCTATCATGAAACACACTGCTAATGTGCACCAGCTGAAAAAGGGAACAATCACAAGGTAACATTAATTAGGAATCAAGAAGGATAGAAAAATTACAATATGATTCTAGAAGCTTCCTTAGAAGACACTTCAAAATTACGAATAAAATTTTTCAAAATATGGGGATTTTTTTACCAAATATCTTAAACTGATGAGCCTAGCACTGGTTGAGGTGGAATAAAATTACACTGCACAGTTTTTCCAGGTAAGTAGCTGCAGGAGAGAAAGAGCCCATGAGCAGGGTAAGCACTATGTCTGCTCACAGAGCAGCCAGAGGACTTATCCCACTTCACACCCTGGGATTTGTGCTTTCACCTGGTGCTATGGAAAACCATTTTGAAACGATCTCTCTGATGGAAGGAGCCTGAACCCACATTATCTCCCCAATCTGTCCTTATGCTTCCACTTGCTCTCAGTTTGGATCCACTCCAGAGATCACAAAGTCTGTTCTCAGATGAGCATTTTAACCAGTATGCTCCTGGGTAAATAAATTAATCATCTCTTATTTCACTTTTGCATTCATCTGAGAGCTTTCATGGGGTGGGATTTTACAAAGTATCCGTTTGTGGGTTCTGGTATCATAGATTTTCACTCAATATTCAGTTATATGGTATCATCACTCCAGTTGGTGTATTCTGCTTGCTGCAGGAAATGCATGAAGCTTACAAAAGAAACAGTAACTCCTTCATGCACCATTCATTCACCAGTCTCAGTGAATGAAAGTTGGATGCTTTGATGAAGACTTTCATTGAGCCAAAGTATTTGAGAGGCTGTCACCTTACCTCCCTTAAAAACACAGTATACACTTTGTGACTCTACAGGAAAGAGGAGACTTCTCAGCAACCACTTGTGGGGGTACTTAGAGCAGTCTGCTGCCAGTTTCTTCAAGAGAATCTGATGGAGCTGTGGAAACAAAACTGAGCACAGGTGTGATTCTGTGTTATCTTAAGTTGATCCTGCAAGGAGATGAAAGGAAAAGTGATGAAGTAAATGCAAAGGCACTTCCTTAAATATAGTCAAGGTTTCACCTAGATTCTCTTTTTAATAAGAAACAAAAATATTAAAAGAGTTACATAGAGCCCAAAAAATCAGAACCATCATAATGGACTTCAATGACATGAGTATCAGGGGCTAACCTGACAGACTGCAGTAAAGATGTATATTGTGGGGAAATACAGCATCTAGAATTTATTATTTCCTGTAGAAATAGCATGTAGTACCATTAGACCCCGGTGTATCTCATAGGGAATTTGCAGGAGATCTCCTTTAATTAACTTGAGTCACTAGAGAATAAAAGTAAATAAATCAATGCAAGCTTGATCTTCTCAGAATTAAATGTGTAGAAGGTTCCTTCATTACCTCAGGAGTTTCTCTCATGGTTTGTTTCTTAGTTATGCAGATTGGTTTGGCTGTTCAGCATGGAGGCCCAAGTTTCCCTCCTCATGCCTGAGGTGTTGTCAGTGGGCACAAAAAAGTAGGAGACAGACTTCCCTGGAGCTAGCACGGGGTTTCAGTGGTTACCTGAACTGACACTGAAGTTACTGCAAGTTCATTACACCTCCTGTTCCTTGAAGCCTGCTCCTTTCCTCCTCTCTCCTGTTTTGGTAGAAACACCATAGGGAAGTTAGTACCAGGACCCCCATGAGCTTTGTTGTAGGGAGTCAGCAAAGTCTGCTAAGGCAGTGGAATGAGAGTCAGAACAATGCTCCTATTCCCAACACAAGTTATACTAATGCCATTATCTGACTATGCCATTTTTGTTATACTAATGGCCTTCTCTGACTATGGAAGGAGAGAGGAAAGGAGAGCAGAAAGAACTGAGTGTATTTAGGCCTCTACTCACTGTTATCAGTTTGTGACTGAGCAGGTAAATCATATTTCACACTATTGTTTGGAGTTCCCAAGTGAGCCTGCTCCAAAGCCTAGCCAAACTTTCAGGCAGAAGACTGCCTAGCTCTTTTCTGGTCCTTTTACAGCAAATGACTAAGTTGGATTTGAAGCCATTTCCATACAGGACACAGTCTAAATAAATGCAATGACTGAGAAGTAATTCTATAGCTTTTGTGCTTCAAATTCACATTCCTGGCTGAGATTCCTGACTAAAGACAAAAAAATCATCTTTTATTACACATCAAGTGTTAGCATAACTTTTAAAAGGCAAACCAATTTCAAGTATCAGAGAACAAAATAAAGTTTAAAGCATAGGAGCAGCAATTTCTTACTCTGAAAATCAATAGCATTGAACTGAGGAGAGCTGCAAAGTCTCTTCAGCTTCTATTGCCATAAGCTGAGGCTCTGATTCCCACTGTAAGCATTACTCACTTTCAACACACTTTGATCCTTACTGGGAGGAAACAAGGATCCGACCTCTGCCTGAACTTGGGTCCTGTGGAGAAAAAGATTCCCCAGTCAGAAAAAATAGAGGTTTCTGAGCTTCTTGTACATCTGCTACCTTCCCAACAGGCAGCATGTGCATGTGCCTGGGTAGTGTTCCTGAGTCATCTCCTCTAATTAACCTCTTTGAGAAGGTTGCCAGCTAATTTGCTGACCAACTCCAAGCAACCAGAAAAAAAAAAAAAAGAAAAGCCAGGCTGTGATTTTGAGCGTGATTCTTGAATTAACTTCACCAGATAGAGTAAAAAAATAGCTCTGGCTGCAGAGCAATTACTTCATTCCTGCATCTGCTTCTGACACTACTCCCTCCTCACCCCCAAGCTTTCTGACTGGGAAGTTTCCTGATATAATTAAGTCATTATTGGTTTCCTTGGGTAGAAATAATGGAGATCTCCCAAGTACCAGGAGCTGTGAATATAGACCAAAATTAAATTACTGAGCTTCTAAAAAAGCATATGTATAAAATAACAACCTGAGTTACTCAGTTGCATTCCTGATGGAAACTCTGGATATCAAAGGGATGTTCTGGCTATTGCTGAGCAAGGCTTGCATAATCAAAGGACCTTTCTGCTTCTCATGCTGCCCTATCAGTGAGGAGGCTGGGGGTGCACAAGGAGTTGGGATGGGACAGAGCTGGGACAGCTGACCCCAACTGACCATTCCACACCATTCCAATATGGTATTTTGCTCAGTGTTGAATGGGGTGTGGAAGGAAGGTTGGCCAGGGCTGCCACTGCTCAGGGATTGACTGGGCATCTGTTATTTGGTGGTGGAAAACTGGTTTGCTTCTGCATTGAAATAAAACTCAACAGGGCAGGAGTTTTATTTCTCCTTTTAACGCCTTTATTAAAGAGATCAGCTCAGGATTAGGAAGTTCGACGAGGCGGCCGTCTCCGTCTGCTTCCCAGCGTGGCTCAGAGGAGGAGGATGTGCAGCTTTGTCCACTAAGGGGCAGAGCCAGGGGTCCAATCCTCAAAGGAACGTCTAGGGCGGGACCCCGGTATTTCTCGCTTTTTCCTGCTTCCCAGCTCCAGGTCCCGGTCCCAGGCAGCTTCTTTTTAGTCAGGGCGAGGGGGCACTGAGGTCTCCTCTACATCTCTGCAGGTCCAGCACTCCACTCCCCACATCCACGAATCATTCTAATTCTTCAATTTTATATTTGGCTCGTTGGTTTTGGGGTTTTTATAAGTTCAATACGTCCCATGGTGCAGTGGGTTTCTCAAAATCTACATATTGTAATTCTTTTCTCCTCCCCAGCAACACAAAAGTAGGGCTTTCTACCTGCCCTGGCTAGGTCGTTAAGTGATACAAAGAGAACTATCAACTCTAACGACTTATAGTTAACATAACAAGTAACCCTGGCCAGCAGCTCTGCCTCAGCAACTCCAGTTTAACAAAATTCAGTTTTTTCCACTGATATTAAACTAAACAAAACTCAGTTCATAACATGCATCACTTGCTTTTAGACTTTAACCCTTCTGATTCTTTTCTCAAGAGGGAGAGTAAACCAGTGGATCTATGGTGCTTAGCTGCCTGCTGAGATTAAACAATGACAGACTAGAAACCCTTCCCACAGATCTGCCGAAACCAATACCTGAAGCTGCACAAGTTTCTTGCATTAAATGGTAAACCAGTATATACTGTCCCATCCGACAATTTTACCCCGATTCCTCCAGCATCCTAAAAGCTTCCAAATACCTCCATTTTTTTCTCACTGGACTTGGGTTTACTTCTCTTTCTCCTCATGTTTTCTCCTGATGCCTTCTCATTTCCACCAGCCACAAACCAAACTTCGGCCTCCTGTCTCCTACTCCTATCTCCATCAGCTTTCCTTCCTCTGCTTAAGTTAAGTTAAATTAGGATATAATTCAATTATATTTTATTAATTATGTTATATTAATTGTATTACGCTAAGGGGGGGGGGGGGGGTGTCTTATTAGAATGCGGTAGGAGAAGGGCCCAGGGTTTGGTGGAACACTGGTCTGGACGGGGCAAGGCAAGGTCAAAGAGAGATTGGACGAAAGATCTGACCAATCATTCGAAGCCCTGCAGAAATGATTGGTCCAGAATGAACGACGGTAAAGACCAATGAGAAGCCTGGAAATGGACCAATCGTCATGCGGATCCAAAAGGGACCAATCCTGGACTCGAAGGGGCTATAAATGGGGGCAGTTCGGTTGGGTCAGGGTTCTTCTTTTTGGATAATTGGGTTTTTTTGGGAAGAGCCTAGTGCACTTGGGGTTAGCGCACTGGTTTGTTTTTTGGCTCACTGTGTGGGTACCTGGGCTTATCCTGGGTACCCCGTTCCTTGTAGCTATTTTAATAAACGAGAACCTCTTTCTCCAGAGAAAGTTTGGCCTCGTTCATATTTCTAACAAGTATATACTGTCCCATCCGACAGTTTTACCCCCTGATTCCTCCCACATCCTAAAAGCTTCCGAATACCTCCACTTTTTTCTCACTGGACTTGGGTTTACTTCTCTTTCTCCTCATGTTTTCTCCTGATGCCTTCTCATTTCCACCAGCCACACTCCAAACTTCAGCCTCCTGTCTCCTATCTCCATCTGCTTTCCTTCCTCTGCTTGCCTTTCTTCCTCCTTGCTGCTCCTGTGGGCAAGTCTCAACACTGATTCAAGGGCTGAAAGCACATGAGTTTGTCGCTGATCTCACCCTGCTGCAGCCCCATGGCTCCCTGCATGCTGCCCCAGTCACAGCATGACCAGCTGTGGCACAGCTGTGTGGGACGCACTTGAAGGATGCCTCCTTCTCCCTAGCTCATCTGGCTGACCTCATGCTGAGGTTTGATTCTCCTTTTTCTCTATCCTATTTTTTTTCCACTCTTCCTCACTCCTTGCTTCTTGCCACTTCGGGATCATTTCTCTCTCACGCAAAAGAAAGGGGGTAAAATACCTAAAAAAAAGTAAAGCCATAAGTAGGCTGGCTGCTCTTCTGCTTGCTCTCTGTATAACGAGGCATAGAAGTGGGAGGGGACATAAGACTGGCAAAAGTGTTGAAAAATTGAGGGACACTTGAGGTTTTTCTTCATGAGCTTGAATGCTGCTCACAATTTAGCTTTGAGTGTGTTTGAGTTGATCAGTTCATGAAGACAATTACATGGCATGTCTTACTTGTGATGAGTAGAAGATTTTTTCACTGAGCAGCATCTTTTCATCTCTCTGTTGCTCTAATTTGCTCTCTTGTAGGAAAGGGTAGGGTAAAGGTATAACAGCTGGTTTAGGAAAGTAGATTTTTGCTGTTTATCATAGCCCAGCATAATTACTATCAAATTAACTGTGGTTGAAGCCAATATCTTGGACTGTAAATTGCACTATCCCACAATGCCTATGTACTCTGTTTGGGATGCCTACATCTTAATGTGGATCAAAAAGCTGGTAGGTTTGCTTAAAGTGTTTGCATCTTGACCTGAACACTGCTGCAGGAGTCAGAAACAGCTAGTGGCTTTACAACAGTTAAAGTCATGGATGGTAACAGTAGGATATGATAAGAAAGTGTCAGTGTGGGATGGAGAGCTGGACCTCATCCACAGCACTATAGAAGAGAATTCTGGCAGTGACAGTGACTCCTCATCCTCATTGTGGTTTGTTCTTGATTGAAGGAGTCAAGCTCCTGCCTTAACCAGCTCAGGACATTGTGCTTTTCTGTGTTTTGGGACATTGTGCTTTTCTGTCTTTTCGGGAGGGACACCTCAATCTTTCTACCATGCCCTATAACCTGGAATATGAAGAAAATATTTATGTAACCACTATTCCTCAGAAGTTATGAGCCTTTGAATAACTGGTGTAGTGTTCAACATCTCAGAAGAAACACAGCACCTCAGAAGCTGAGGAGTGGCCCTTTCTTGAACAGCTGGGAGTGGAGCACACACCACAGAAAGCAATTCCCTTCTTCAGAACAGCAGGGAGTGATATAGTGCTCCTGCCCCTAGAATGGCAATCTGGCAGAAATCCCTTAGCACACCAGAAGTTTTCAGTGGATGTGTTAGATCTGTGACCTAATTACTCTCAATCCAGTTGTGGGTATTGCTCCGTCTTTCCCCAGTGATGACTATTAAAATGATAATCCTGCATCATCGTAAGACAGAGTGTATTTCATAGCTTAATGACCTTCTATCTTCCTGGAAAAAGTCAGGTTAAATTACAGGAGTTTGCTATCTATTTTGGTTACTTGCTCAGTGCTTCTAGACATAATCAAATTCCTTTCTCTGCTTCTTACTTGAGGGCAGATTTTCTTTTGTGCCACCACCAAAGTACTGTTACAGTTATTTATAAATGTTCGTCAGATCATTTGCCTGTACAAATTACAGCCTGAGTATTATCTGTGAACTGTGTATTTCCATTATTCATCCCAGTCTCCACTCCTGATTGGATGCCTGAAACATTATGAATAGAGAAAAAAGTGAATGATGAATAGTGAATCATGAATAATAAACAGAAGATGAGTAGACTTTTTCAACTCGTATTTCTCCATGAATATATGTACCCCTCTATATCAGTTGCCTTCACCAACATTCATATGCAGAGAAAATAGATTGAAACAAGACTAGCAAAAAAGGGCAGGAATGCAGCTGAATCAAATCAGGAACTAGCATTTTTTGTGCATAGTTGTGAATGGACTACTCAGCAGTTATTCAACTCCAGTAAAATCCAAGTGTTCTAGGGATGAACTTAGCTGCACAAGGCAAGAGCAGGATTTTTTTCCACCCTGCCTTCTCCCAAACCTTTCCAGGAAGGTGGATATGTCACAGTGTTTCTGTTTTCTTCTTCCTCAGCTGTAAAATAGAAATAATTATGCCCTTAATTCTCCTTGTAACACCCTCAGACCTCTGAATAAATAATGCCAAGTGAGAAAGAAACATTTCTAAAGACTCGTCAGTAACTAGCATAAATCATGTCAACCTTTAGATTCTTAGCCATTTAGATAACTCGCAGATATGTACAATGCAGATGTTGCTTAGAGATTATTCTTAAATTATTTTTTTCCCACAACAGATAATTGATAGCTTCTGTGTGCCTAACTTACCAAATCATGTTTTACTTTAAAAAAATACATATAATTAAAAAAATTATTTTTCTGTACAATGCCCAAAACTTTATAATTATTGTTTTCTTAAACTGCAACTATTTGTCTTCCTAAACCTTTAAAAATTCTTTTAATATAGACCTATTGAAACATCTTGGCAGTGAATGTAGGCAATTGCAATCATTCTTCATCTAACTTATACAACTATAGAAATATATTTTTTCTTAGCCGTGGGTCCCAGCTGCCTAAAGCTCCTGACCACGATTGAAGATGTGAAGATTCTTTTTAAAAAAAAAAAAAATTTTTTTTTAAAAAAGAAGATTTTGTTTAGATTGTGAGATTTGTACTTCTCTTTTTCATGTTTTTACAGATGGATTTGAAGTAATTACATGTGCACTTCTAATTTCTTTCTATTTAGGGAATCTACGTGACTCTTGAGCTTTGTATGAAGAGGCAACAGGATTTTCATCTTTGGAAGGTAAACCCCAAATCTCTAGAATCTCACCTGTAAATGAAAAAATAAACAAGCCTTCTACATGCGATCTAACAGTTTGTTGCTAGTTACTATCAAGCTGATTTGAACATTTTGAAAATTTAGAAAATAAGTGTTCCTAGCTTGAATAAAAACAGCCAAGCCTTTCAGGAACTGCTGGAGGGTACTCAGCCAAAAGCATCCATTAGTCACCCAGAATTACCCCTCTAAATCAGACAGAAGAGGGACTCAAATCTGCTTTTCTCATAGAATGAGTCTCAACCTGCTTTCAAAGAGCCTTTTGCCAGCTGGGACCCAAGATGGTTATGCTGAAACCAGCACTCTTAAAATAGTTTTGGTTTTGACTTTGGCTTTCTTAGTGACAAAAGTCATTTGCATCCAAAAATTCACAGTGTGCTTTAACCACTCTAAACCAGTATTGCATTGAGTGAAATCCCTACAGATATGCATGAAACAGATCTGTATAGCTCTCTCCTTAACACTTACTGAAGTGAAATGACAGAAATTTCTGTATTTACGGAATATCAAGATCTGAAGATTTTTTTGGAAGAACTTTTCAAGCAAAAAATGTTTAAAAAAATATTTTATGCTATTAAAGTATGTATTTTTAAAGGTACTGTATACACTTTCCTCAATCACAGTGGTGCATCTGTTTAGATGTTAGCCTTGACTCTCTAAAAAACTGTAATCAGAAAGATCTAAGTACCAGTCTAGCCTAAAACTCAGTTAATGGAAGTTTTGTGACCATATTTTTGCCGCTTTAGAAAAATAATAACACAGTTTTGCTGATGTTTCCTTTAGTGCTCCAATGAACTGTAAATTAGGGTTACACTTTTAGTGGCCTTTTGAATTATTATATTATAAATGCATCTCATCTGTCTCAAGGTATCAATGCAAAAAATTACAAGATGACCTTTAAAAATGGCTTGTAAAGCACTGTTGCTTACTTTGTTCTAGATCTCATCTCAGACAATCTCTTGTCTTTGTCACTTTCAGAGATAAATTGCTTTTTCCACTGTGCCTACACCTGTAATAGCAGCTGTCTTTTCACCACTTGTCACTCACTTTTCTACCCCCTCTTCATTCCTGCTTTTATCTCTTTCGGCCTACACTACAGTTCTCCATTTCTCCCCAGGAAAAATTATATATTTAATATATAAATACAAAACACAACATACCTGACCTTACCTTCCTTTTTCTTTCATGATGCAGGCAGGTCCTCTTTGCCTTTTCTTCTTACTCCTCAGCTGTTCCTGCATTCCCACCTTATCCCATATCCTTCTCCTTAGCTTCTCAGTATACTCTGGCCTTTTTTCCATAACAATACATGCAAGTTAAGTCTTGTCCAGCTCACACCAACCTGCCTCACCAGCCCTTGTCTATTTTTAATCTGTTCCCCTACAAGCTCCAGCTGCAGTGTGGTCTTTCACTTCTCCCTCATGACAGTCTGGTGCCTTGGACTTGAACAAAAATGAGCTCATACTTCTGAAAAATGTGTCTTTTTTTTAGTTTAAGTATGGCTTCTCTCTCTTTTATTCTTTCTTCCGTTTTCTTTCTCTCTACCTAACTTCTGGAAGATTTTCTTGTTCTCCTCCATACTGGGGGAGAGCAGAGTGGTGCTAACTAAGACCTTATTTTTTATAATAGTTTTGATTTGATTCTTTTCACTTTCTGTTGTGTGTCATCTGTGAAACAACCAATGTGTCTGTGACAGAAAGGTATGTCTTAACTCCATGTCTATTTCCCTATGTCCAAACGAAAACCTTTTAATGTCTTTTAAAATTCAACAATCAGGCCAAGACAAACACAGCTAAAACACACCTCTTAGCCTCTCTGCCTTGTAGACTTGTTCTTCAAACTTAACAACTGCTTTTCATTGGCACAATATTGCTACGCTGCTCTTAAATGGATGCAATTTTCTGCTGAGATATATATAGTTCCCCACTCCATGTCATAACTCATTCTTGCAAAGTCTTTTCTAACTTCTCTAAGATACATTTCTTGCCTACCCCATCATCTAAGGCTCTCCTTTAGATCCCATAATCATATGTCTTAATGAGACCACTAACCTTTCTCAGAGTTCATGATATTGAATGGCTCCCCAAAACACCCACTGAGCCACTTTAAGGTAGGGATATTTTTTTTTGCAAAACCTTCTCAGTTAGCACCATGTTGAAGCCATCACCATCTTGCTGATGACTCTCTGTGTGTATGGTTTATATCTGACCAGAGGCAGGTATCACTAGGTGTAGGTATCTGTGAAACAGCTTGTTTTGCTCTATGGAAGATAGAAAGAAACAAAGCAATGCCAGGTCAGACCCAATGAGTTGATATGGAGAGTGCCTGTTTCCCTTCAATAGTTGCAAAGGAAATTGAGGCTCTCTAGCTCACCTGTCAATATCTGCTGTGGCACTATCTAGAACTATTGAGAGGAATCCCACTTTTTTGTGGACTTGAAGTATTTTATGTTAGTTTTAAAAATATATGCAGTTGGGAGCAATTTTGTATGCATGCCTGGATCTGTGCAAAGCCTTCTACAATGGTATTTGAGGCCATGAATTTGTTCCCATGGTGCCACTGTAATTATTAGACTTCATATTACCAATAGCATCCAAATGCTGTTCAAAAAGGCTGAAGAAAACCTCTTGCAAGGGCTAGAGGAACCCCAGTGATGTATGGCAAGAATATGGAGGCATTCAGGAGCAGTTAATTGATAACTTGTGTGGCTGGTATTCACAGCACTGCAGTCCCAGGGACTCTAAACATATGGCAAAATAATGCTGAAAAATAACAATGGCATTTAGTCAACTGCACTATATAGCACTTATTTTTTTACTTATTGCTAAAAGTGGTATGTAAAACTTTTTTTGCTTTCCCTTGGAAAAGGTTTTAGAATTAAGATCCGAGCTACTTGCAGAAGACATGAAGTCAGATAATCATTAAAATTTTTCAGTTGGAAAAGATTTTTTGTGATCATTGAGTCCAACCATTAAGTGAACACTGCCAATCCACCACTAAACCACATCTACACTTCTTTTAAATACCTCCAGTGATATTCAGATTTCCATAACTATGGGTAACTATTTAATAATAATTTTGTCTTTGTTTTGCTGCATGATTGTCTTTTAGCAATAAAGGGAATTCCAGCACTTGTGCTAATACTCTAGTGAGGCCACTCACATTCATCTTTGAAAAGTCATAGAGCTCAAGAGAGGTGCCTGCTGACTGGGAGGAAGCAAATGTCACCCCAGCCTTCAAAAGGACAGAGAGGAAGGCACAGGGAACTAGAGGTCAGTCAGCCTCACCTCAGTCCTGGAAAGGTGATGGAGCACCTCATGCTGGTGATGGAGCACCTCATCCTGGAGGCCCTCACTATCCACAGGGATGACAAAAAGGTGATCAGGAGTAGTCAGCATGGATTCACTAAAGGTAAATCATGCTTGACCAGCCTGATTGCTTCCTATGATGAAACAACTGCCTGGAGGGATGAGGGGAGAGCAATGAACATTGTCTACCTTGACTTCAGCAAAGCTTTTGACACTCTCACAACATCCTCAGAGGCAAACTCAGGAAGTGTGGACTGTGTGAGTGGACAGAGAGGTGGTTTGAGAACTGGTTGAACAGCAGATCCCTGAGGGCTGTAATCAGTGGCACAGGGTCTTCGGGGACACCGCCACACTGGTGGTGTCCCCCAAGGCTCAGTGTTGGGCCCAGTATTGTTTAACTTGTCACCAGTAACTTGGGTGAAGGGGCAGAGGCCTCCTCAGCAAGTTCCCCAACAGCACAAAGCTGGGAGGAGCGGCCGATACCCCAGAGGGCTGAGCAGCCCTTCAGAACAACCTCGGCAGGCTGGAGAGATGGGCAGAGAAAACCATCTGAAACTCAACAGAGGTGAATGCAGGGTCCTGCACCTGGGGAGGAGGAACCCCAGGCACCAGTACAGTCTGGGGCTGACCTGCTGGAAAACAGCTCTGCAGAGAAGGACTTGGGGGTTCTAGTGGACAAGCTGTCTATGATCCAGCAGTGTTCATGTGTGGCCAAGAAGGCCAGTGGTATCCTGGGGTGCATTAGGAAGAGCATTGCCAGTAGGCTGAGGGAGATGATCCTACCCCTCTACTCAGCTCTAGTGAGGCCTCATTTTATATAAGTATCTGAAGGGAGGATGTCAAAAGGATGGAGCCAGGCTCTTCTTGGTGGTGCAAAGTGATGGGACAAAAGGCAGTGGGCAGAAACTGATGCATAGGAATTTCCACTTGAATATGAGAAAGAACTTATTATGTGGGTAACCATGGACTAGAACAGGCTGCCCAGAGAGGCTGTGAAGTCTCCCTCACTGGGCATATTCAAGAATCATCTGGACACAATCCTGTGCCATGTGCTTTAAGAGGACCTGGCATGAACAGGGAGCTTGGACCAGATGACCCAAAGTGGTCCCTTCCAATCTTGATTGATTCTGTGCTTCTTCTCATGTCTTTGATTTTGCAAACTACAACAACCTTTTTTAGGAGAGAGATGACTTAACAGGGATATGACTTACATATATAAAATTACAAGTAATATGGTGATGCACAATGAAGAATGTTTATTTAATATTTCCCAAAATATTCTTATTCTTTTCAAAGAGCATGAAATAAAATTGCCAGGCAGCAGATTTAAAGCAAGCAAATTAAATACTTCTCCCTACATGCTGCAGAATTTGTCTGGGAAATTTGTTACCATATTGGAAGGAAAATACCAGGCATACCCACGCACAATACAGTTTTCCCATGGAAAGCTTGCTGTTTAGTTCAAATCCAAAGTTAATTAGTATTATTCTGCTTATGCAAATCAAATGAAACTTGTTTTCTCACTTAACTCTGGGTAAAATGGAAAAACAGGGAAGAAGGCTACCGCTTTACCTTTCTCCACTCTGGGTTAAATGGAATCTCCTGAGTAAAGAAGAGACTTTCCCTCACTATAGAGCAACCAAATACTGCCCAAGCAGGAAAATTTTGAAATACAGTATGGGGCAGACAAATTGAGTTCGACTGGGACTTAAACACAGTTTTAAAGGTGATTGAAAGAAAGAGATTTCACCAAAGGACTCATGAAATATTTTCCTGAATTTGTGGGAACATGGAAACTCACATTAAATTGCTGGATTAAGGGAAACTCTGAAGGAAACAAATTGGCATGCAAAGAACAAAGGACAGGACAGAGACAGTTGGTTCCAAATCCATTTGTTTGAATTCTGTTTTACCCAGCGCACATGTTTTTTGCTATTTAAAAAATATGTGCTCTTAAGAGATCTTCACTTTTCAGATACAAATTCCTTTTGGAATTTGTAGAGTTTCTTAAAGGAAAATACATAAGCAGATATCTGAGTTTTGACTTTTGAGATCATGTCACATCCCTGACGAATAAAGTATTTTGTTTCTACAGCCATTGGAGAGTGATAGCTAAAATCAGGAAATAACTCCTACCTAGCTAAAGAGACAAATGATCCTTTGGAGGCAACTTTTTTTCCAGTGAGTACCTGAGGAACCTGATGTTTAAACCAGACACTTGACTTTCAGGTGTCTACATTTATAGAATAAAAGACTCATGTATTTATTTTTTTTTTTGTTAGAAGTTTTTGCTGTTACAACCACCCAACCTGTGCCCACACGAGTGAACTGGTGGATGCAATACCTTATGACAGCTCACCAGTAACCCTTGCAAGAGCCACGCTTCTAAAGAAGCACCATGGAAGCACAAAATGCCCTGTTTACATTCAGATGCATAACAAAGCAGTCCAATCTTTTGTTTCAGTCACTCTTCCAAAAGTGGCATTGGCTTTTCTGACAGGAGAGAACGCTTTATCATGTCCAAGAACATCCTTTGACAGTAGGCTAACACGGTCAGAATGTGATCTGAAGTTGTGAAACAATTGCTTTGATGGCCTTCTTCAACTTGGTTACAAGAACTCTTGCTTGACAATTCATTTTGAACATCTGGTCTACTATTATTGAGCATCTATTTATAAAGCTGTCCTTAACAAAATCCTTATAGAAGTGTCTGTCTTCAATCAGTTTGTGTGTGTCTTGTGGCAACAGAATATTTTACAGACATTAGTTCCTAATTGTCCAGGGTTTTCTTACACAAATCAGCATTCCTTTCTGAAGCTACTTTATTTATTATATGGTTTTTATTAACAGAGCTGTTTCTGTATACAACATAAATGAAAACAAACCTATTAGAGAAGCTGTGAGTCATTGCTATGATTTTATTAAACATATTATTTCAAGATCTCAACAAGGCATGAAGAGGCTTTAACAAACAGCTAGCAATGGCTAAAAATACATACAAACCCCTTTTTTTTCTGCATTTGTATTAAGTTAATTTTAAAATCCTCTGGTTTTATCAAAGATAGTTAAGTGATTGTAAGCACATTTGGAGATGTTAAACGGTATCTGAGAGGAGGGAAGAAAGAGAAAGCATGATTCTTATTCAAGAAAAAAGATGGGCAGTTTGATTACTACTGTTATTACGTGGGGACATCATATATCAAGTGAAGATGTACTGGGGAGTGATTACAGTTCTGTGTCTGTCATGATTTCCTCATCATAGTATCTTCATAGAATGGTTTGGGTTGCAAACAATCTTAAATAGCACCTGGTTCCAACCCCTCCACAGGCAGGGCCATATCCAGCTTTGCATCCTCCAGCATCCCCAAGTCCTCCTTGGTAGTGCTGCTCTCAGTCTCTGCATCCTGAGCCTGTAATAGGGATGTGGATACTGGGGGTTGTCCTGACCCAGGTGCCCCTGGCCTTGTTCAGCCTCATGAGATTGCCATAGGACCACTTCTTGAACTTGTGCAGGTCCCTCTGGATGGCATCCTGACTCCCAGCTTAGTGTCATCTGCAAATTCGCTGAGGCTGCACTCAATCCCACTCTCTGTGTCAGTGATGAGAATGTCAAACACCACCAGTCCAAGCAGAGACCCATGAGGAACACCAGTCACTGAGCTCTGTGTGGACACAGTCCTTGACCACTTCCATCTGGATGTGACTGTCCAACCAGTTCTTCATCTGCCAAACAGTTCACACATCAAACGCATATCTCTCCAGTTTAGAAGGAGGGATGTTGTGGAGGATCATGTCAAAAGCCCTGTAAAAGTCCATGTAGAGGACATCCACATTTCTTCCTTTGCTGATGATGTAGTTAATCCATCAACAAAGGCCAGTATGTTGATCAGGCAACATAACTTCATGAAATTTCTACCTACAATAATCACAGCAGATTAAAACATAAAAAAGAAATCCTCTCTTTTACCTTTTTCCCAGTCCCATCATCAGTTACCAATAGATTACTATTATGCCCAAATAAATTCAAAACAGCTCAAACTTGTAGCCAGAACTTAGGGGAAAAAATACACAAGATTTTCCTTGGCTTCAATGGTACAAAAATCTCTAAATCTGTTTCTAAATTCTTTCCTACTAAAATACCCTTTTTTCTAGCTTGCATTCTCTAGATAGTACAGGGACAAAATGTATTGCATGGATTCAGTGAAATACAGATATCCAGCCTGGGTGATGGATATAATGAATATGATGGGAGGACATAGAGTTTTGTCACAGTAGCAAAGCAAGAAAATGTTCCTAAAGAGAGGCATCTTTCTGACTCAACAGGATCAAACTTCAGTGATCTCTGGAAATAATAATAAGAGGAACTGGCAAAAGTTGCCCGAAGAAATGGTAGATGTCACATCCCTAGAAATGTTAAGGTTGAGGTTGGATGGGGCTTTGAGCAATCTGATCTAGTTGATGTCCTTACTTATTTCAAGGGGGGTTGTACTACATTAAAAGGTCCCTTCCAGCCCAAACTATTCTATGATTCTGTGATACTATGTGACATCAAATTATATACACATCTGTAATAATTTGGGAATCTTAGTTTTGGATGATCCTGAGAAGTGTCTGAAAATTGAGCCTGCTGAGTGATCCATAGAGGTGCCTGCATCCAAGAAAATGTTTTGTGTAACCTTTTACACATGCTTTAACCCTTTTGAGCTAGGAATTATTTTTACAGTATGAATTGCTTCCATTTTCATTAGTTTCTCATCTTTTACATATACATAGATATATTTATGTATACATAAAGAAACAAAAAGAAAACTCAAAAATGCTGCTCCTATTAGAAGCAAAACACTGCTATTGGTATAATGTAGCTTTAAGATATAGTATTGACTGGAAAGTGTTTTTAGCAGAGTGTACTATTTCTGCATGAAATTCATTGTTTGCAAGTGAGCCTCTATAATTATGCTACATATTACTCTGTCCATCATTAGTCTCATAAGGAATAAGTAAGATAAAATGAGGAGAATATTTCAGTATTACACTTCCAGGTGTGTAACAGCTGGTCAAGGCTGAGGGACATCAGCACTAAAGGCTATAAATTCTGCTGGAACTCAGGCCATTTTCCATCATTCTGGCTTTCTCACATTAATAACCACTGCAATTGAAACTGCAGGAGCTCCGATGTGCACTGTCACTCTCCCTGCAATCATCCCTACACATTGACCTGTCCTGGAGTCTCACTGGGGCCCTGAGTGGTAGTGACAGGCAGAAAGCTGTGATTTATACAGTGCTGTGCTAATTAAGGCAGTGCTGCCAGAGTTTGGGCCTTGTCTGTGTACTGGGTTGACACTGGCTGGTTTCCAGACATCCACCAAAGCCTCTCTATCACTCCCTTCAGCAGCTGGACTGGGGAGGGTTCATGAACTGAGATAAGGACTGGAAGAGATCACTTGCCAAATACCAGCATAGGCAAAACAAGCTGGAATTAGAGATATTAATTTAATTTTTTACTAACAAAATCAGAGTAGGATAATGAGAAGTAAAATAAGACCTTAAAAACATCTTTTCCCCCACCCCTCCCTTCTTCCCAGCTCTGTTTCCTCCCCCTCTGGCAGTGCAGGGAGACAGGGAATGGGGCTGATGGCCAGTTGATCACATGTTTTTTCTGCCAGCGCTCAGGTCAAGGAGCCCTTCCCCTGCTCTACCGTGGGGTCTCTCCCGTGGGAGACAGTTCTCCATGAACTTCCCCAACGTGAGTCCAGGCAATGGCTCTCCACAAATGGCTGCAACATGCATCACTCTTCTACAGGGTGCAGTCCTTCAGGCACAGCCTGCTCCAATGTGGGTTCCCTGTAGGGTTACGAGTCCTACCAGGAAATCTGCTCCAGTGTGGGTTCCAGTCTCTGTGGGTCTGCAGGTGCTGCCAGGAGCCTGCTCCAGCACAGGCCTCCCACAGGGTGACAGCCTCCTCTCAGGCATCCGCCTGCTCTGGAGTGGGTCTTCTCCTTGGGCTGCAGGTGGATCTGTGCATCCCCATAGTTCTCCATGGGCTGCAGGGGCACAGCTTCACCATGGTCTACACCAGGTGCTGCAGGGGAATCCCAGCTCTGGTGCCTGGAGCATCTCCTCCCCCTCCTTCTTCACTGACCTTGGTGTCTGCAGAGTTGTTCCTGTCACATTCTCACCCTGCTCTTCTCTGGCCTCAATTACAACAGCACAATAATTTTTTTTCTTCTTCTTAAGCACGGAGGTGTTACTACCATTTCTGACTGGCCCAGCCTTAGCCAATGGCACATCAGTCCTGGAGCCAGCTGGCATTGGCTCTGCTAGACATGGAAGAGGCTTCTGGCAGCTTGTCCCAGAAGCCACCCCTGTAGCCCCCCACTACCAAAACTGGATCATGCAAACCCAATACACTTCACGTTTCCAGTAGAAATCTTTATGTTTAATAGTTTAAAAATGTGACTGTTAAATGGCACTCCAGGCTGCAAATTGTCATATGAGTCGTCAGTGCCAGGGGAAATCTTACAATGAAATACAAAATGTGTTTGGTACTTTTGAAGTAACTTGGGTACATACTTATGTTCACACACATGAGCATCTGCCCATCAGAATGAGTTTGGAACAGAAAATGTGTAATCTAATTAATACACATTGTTCAACCAAAAGTTTCATAAAGACAGTCCTCTTCTCCTGACTGAGTCTTGCTTTGAAGATGACAACAATACTCCTCTTTGCTTTGTAGCTTTCATGCCAATACCAGGAGAAATATCACTAGCTTTACTCTGCAAGAGTTGAAGTGGGAAATCCCTCCCATTTCTGATGCCCACACAGCCTTCTTTAGGCTCACTTTGAGATCTGGTAGAGACCATTCTGGTAGAGATATGTCGTGGGGTCAGGGTGAGATGTTCCTGCCCTCAGCTGACCTGGTCTCAACAGCACTGGTCTCAACTGGCTCTTCCTGGTCCACACCCCATGTTTCTCCCATTCCTGGGTTAGAGCCATGCTCAATACTATCCCCCAGTCCTTCTCCATGGTCACATCTCAAACTGTGCAGGGCCTGGGGCTGCTGGAGTATCATCTGTCTTGGAGAGGTTGGTTGGGGTGATGCCTTAAGTTTTGGCTTCCATATTTTCCAGATTCTGTACTGCATTAGTATATAACTCTGAACTTTATATAGTATTAGCAAGTTCTCCTCACAGTTTAGTTAGACAAAACAGTCCTTTTCCAACCTGAGAACCAAGAACACCATTGCAGCTTCAGACCCAAGAAGTATAAACAACAGTGATTGAGGAGAGCAAACTGGGAGGATGGGACTTCATAACCCGAAGCTGTAATTGGACAACTAACCCCAACATGTAAATGGACCAAACCCATAAAAGTGTGAAAACTCATGGATGACCAGTCCACTCAAAACTGTGTGGACTGGTCATTCATCTTGGGTCCAGTTTAGGTCCATCTTGGGTGTAGCCTTGGCTGGAGTCTTGATACACTGCCCAAGGTGTATCTTTTGAAGGCCTTTTAATAAATACTTACTTTATTCCTTTACCACTGTCTAGCCTCTGTTCTAGGTACCCTCTCAAGGTATCAGGGACTAAGGGCAATGTACCTTATTTCCCTCTTTGCTCAATGCAGGGATGAATGCATTCCTTTATCTCAGGGTTGCTGAAATCCCAGTGATGAGTGCCGCAGATATGCCTGTAAGTGACTGCATAGATCTAAGAGCATGCCCATGAATGAAAAAATTCCTTGGGTATTTCAAGAAAGCAAACTGAAATAATGAGGAAGGAATAACCAAATTTATGCTTTTGAATCATGCTAGCTTTTGGGAACATTTGCTGTGTTCCTAGTATACCATGTAACAGACCCACCTGAAAGTCACAAGCATAGGATAATAAATGAAGTGCAACTTGTGAGAATAATAACCTCCAGACTTTAAGCAGTTTGCATACTAATTACAACTGGTAAACTTGCTTCCTTCTGTAAGCTTCCCTCCCTCCCTAAGTGTGGGGAAATATCCAGTTGATATTGCTTTAAAGGAAGGAGTGCAGGAACCAATAGATCACAAAATGTGAGGTATGAAGAAGTGCTCATTTCAATCAAACTGTCAGCATGAGCATTCTTATTTATGATATGCTGTAAAAGGTTTATTGCCTGTTTCACAACTGTAGCTGCCCAAAGCTTGATTTAATCAGAAAACATGCCAGCAATGTGCATCAATGCCAGGCCTAGCTTTTCATGTCCTGGAAGTTGTCACAACTTAGCCCAGACTTTTCCCAAGCTATTTGCTAGTGGACATGAATCCATCAGATATTTTGGAGAAAGTCGCACTGTGACCTGTAAATCTCTTGGGAGCAGAAGACAAAATCTGCACTTTGAATATCTACTGGTGAATAGAAACACCACTCATGTTGTTATTAGCTGGATACGTCCCTTTTTTTTAGTGCCTGATACTAAAAACAATAATCTAAACTGCTGGGTAGTTTCTAAGTCATCACTGGTGTGTTTTGCCATTAGAAGAAGTCAAGTCTCACCTGAATCAGTGTGGGACCTCAGTTGGCCTTACTGGCAATGGGGAACATTGTCTCCATCACAGGGAGAGACTGCACTTTGCTGGAGGGGTTTCCTTTCTCGCTGCTTTACTTTGCCTCAAGCTTTGGGTAGAAATATTCCTAAAGAATGGAAGGAAGAAGAAAACAGATCTCTCCTTCTCCCAAAGTGGGGCTGAGCATGGGACTTGATTTCCTGGGCCTTTTTCACATTTTGTAATTGTCCTGGCATGGAGAGAGGTCACTGGATGTTTGCTGCAGTATCCTTCCCTGGCACAGTGGGTTTTACCAAATGTTGCCTTCAATTCACTGTGGCTCTCCTGCACCAATATGAGACATGTTGGCCCTCATTTGGGCCAGAATGGATGTGCAGGTGGGAGACTTCACTGGATGGTACTGCCCTGACCTGGATTTAGATGAGCAAAGGCCATTTTTTATATTGGGAAACTAAAGATGATTTCTTTAAAAATGTGCTCCTTGTGACTTGGGCAGTGGGCTGAAAGAAAACAGAAATAAGAAATGTAGCATTGCATCAACAGATTTAGGGATCTCTCACCTGTCTCTGTTTTGTTCCCCCAAAGGGGACAGGGAAGAAGACATGGCAGCAAGCTGTAGGCAGTCAGCTTTCTTTATTCACTGTGCTGGGTAAGGCCATATAGCTGCTTGTCAAGTTCCTTCAAATGCACAGTTGTGGGAAAGAGGAGGAAGCCTAGAGAGGCAGCTAATACTCTCAGTTAATTCAACTTAACTAACTTTCTTCTACTACTTAGAATTCCATGTAAGCTTTCAATATGCGCATGTGCCCTGATCAGCCTCCAGGTTTTGGTCACGTGGCCGCATACGCAGGAATGCAGTTCTGTCCTGCAGACACCAAAACTTCATGCTAGTCTCAGAGGAGGACACAGGTGAAATGATGCATCAGAGATGGAGCCCTCCCTGAACTTCATCTGCATTATCCTCAGTTCAAAGCTCATGCTGAGCCGGGGCAATGTGGGGGCACAGCAGCAACACAAGCACACAAACACAATCAAACAGCAGTCAGTGCAGAGGACCTGGCCAGCAACTGGTTGTCCCAAGTTCCTGGAAAACTTGCTAGGAGGTTAACTACTGCAGAAGCATCAGCACACAAAAGTGCCTTTTATATTCTAATTATTTTACAGTATACAAGGCAATATCTTGTGCTATTAGCTATTTGTTTACCGAGCATCAAGAGTTGCTGGCTGCAGAAAAGCCATGCAAGCATGTTGGGTATGGATTTTAAGCCAAGATGCCATATGGAACTGTACTGCTAAATTGTATGAGCCTTCTGCATTCAGTGGTTGCATGAGGATAAAAGACCTCAAACTTTGGTCCTGTACCTTCTAGTGGATGGATTTGTGTTCAAGGTCAAAGACAAAAAACATAATTAAAGTAATGAAAAAGTGTAATGCAGCTCATTTATTTCTGTGTTCTTTCCTTTGTTTTTCAAATTCATTGGGGGAAAAAATCAGCTGTGAAAACAGTGAGCCTAAAATTGAAAATAGAATAAGAATATGTTTAACTTCACCTGCTCAATAGATGAAGTTTTTATCACTTTGAAAATCTTCTGGACTGCTAGGAGGGAAGTGGTGAGAAAATATAAAGCCTTTTTTGGAATAAACAAGAATGTAAATCATTCTGAGTTCAGACAGTGCTCAGCTCAAGAATGCATCAGTTTCAGAAAAGATTAATAAACCAATATTTCTTTCTTGTGCTCTTCTTTGGAGAAAACAGTTGGCTTTGATTAAGTAAATGAAGATCAAAAGAAAGGAGACAGAAATGTATTGAATACCTGATCCAGGCTAGGTGCAACTGTTAAAAGAGAAAGTTGAATCCTCCATGTCTTTAGTTGTGACATAGATATTTTTATTAAGCATATAGCATTGCTTATAGTGATTCCATGTGGTAGGGATCCAAAGCATGTTTAAATTATGTTTCCCCTATTGTTACAGACTTGATAGCTGGTCTAGGAAGACCATCTGTGTTTAACAGAACTACAACCATATAAGGTGATGGATGCTGTCAATTAATCCAAAGGCAGGGTACCAATGGGCACACTCAGCTATCCTGGCTGAACTGTTGCACATTGGATCAGCTTAGGGAACTGTAAAGCCAGATAATGTCCTTTGTCTTGCCAATGTGTTCTAAACCTTGAGAGTGAAAAATGGGGTGGAGCTACTGGACAAGAAGTGTAGCTTGCCATTATGCTGTGGTCAATGAGGTTTGAAACACAAGAGGCACAGTAGGTGAGAAGTACGACCGAAAGATTGACTTTAACAAGCCATAAAAAATTTATGACAGAAGCTATCTACCTCAAAAAAACCCCAGGCTATTCCCATGTAGTATGTTTCGGAAGCTTATTTTTATTTAATACAGACATTCCTTTTAAGATGCAGTCTTACACAGTGGTGAAAGACTGCCTGTCCATCCTTACATCAACATTTTAGATTATTTTTCATGAACAGCTGATGACATTTTTTGTCTCAGTAACCCCACTCACTTGCAAGTGCTGTTGTTGGTGACTTCTCTCGTCCCCCTGATTTCAGATAATGAGCCTTCATAAGAGACATGCTGTTCTCTGGATGAGACAGAATGTTCTCACCATTTAACAGATATTTCCATTGTATGCTTGGCTCACATGATCAGGGGTGAATAAGCTGCTGAAGAATATTATGCTATCTACTTGTGACTCACCTGCCACATTTTATTTTTAAAATAATGTCAAATAAATTAGGGAAATGGACACAAGACCGAAATCTCAGGTTTTGAGCTGCAGGGGAAGAAAAGGATATGTGAAGTGCATCAGTTTTTTATCTTTGGTTTCATTTAATTCTCCATTTACTAGGTCTAAAATGTATCCTGTAAACTTTTCTGTGCCTCTGCAATTTAGCTTCAGGGATAGTTGAAGTAAATTAAAAGAAAGTAATCAACATTCATTTTAAGCCCAAGATTAAATATTATTAAGGTGGAGGCCTCTGTAAGGCCCATCAAAAAAAAAAGAATGGTATTGCTACAAAAGGCATATGAGTTCAAAAAATATTTTCTGCTAAAGACCTTCAATTTTTGAAGCAGTTTTTTATTCTCTAAAAGGAAATGTGGGAACTGTGCTGGATTACTGGCTTACTTCAGAAAATATGGAAAATGTAATCTGTAGTGATGGAAGGACTGTAATTAATAATAATCATATTATTAATTTTTACCAGATTGAGACATAGCCCCAAATCCAAAACTTTCTCAGAACTCAGGCAATCAGATCCACCAATACTTCTGAAAATCCACTTCAAAAACCTTTCAGATCACACCCACTAGAAATCAGGGAAACTGACTTCAGACCTCATGCTGTAAATCTATCCCAAAACACTTCACAATTATAAAAGTGGGTGGAGCCATGGGAGCAGGAATACCTTTGAAAGGAAGGGCTGGGCTCTCAGGGTGCATTCTCTGCCAATGTGTTCCAGACTGAACTAATGCATGGGGGTTGCACGGGAAGAAATGTTTTTTTTAATTTTTTTTTAAATTTTTTCCTAAATTTTCTAGTTCACTGGGATATTAGGCCATTCCTACTTATGGTCCAATATCCCACTGAACTAGAAAATTTAAGAAAAAAATCTCAGGCTTTGGGACAATCTTTGAAAAGCTAGTGTTCTTCTCATGCATCACAGCAATAGTTGAGCTGATTCTAACCCGACTCCTCCAGAGAATGGGGTCATCCTGCCTTTGGACCACCTGCACTCAGTCCCTGCCAGACCACAGCATCGCTGAAGCCACAGAAGGTCCCATCATGGCTTGGGTTGTGCTTTAGTCCCAGCTAAGCCCCAGCACTGAGGTAATGCTGACTATTTCATCTGACTGATGAGTAAAAAAAATTATGCTGTTGATGCTTCATTGCAGTGTATTTTGGCATAATTAATCCTAAATTTTTTATGTTGTTTTGTTTCATTGTATTTTGGGAGGGGATTTGTTTGTGTCGATTTGTGGAAGCAAATTCATTTGGATGTATTTTTTCCATCCTATAAAGTCCTCTCTGAAGACAGTGGGTGGGATGGATTAACTCTTCCTGTTCCTGAGTACTCTTTTGAAGGATTATTTAGAACTGTGTCCTGCCACCTTCAAGCACTGTGCACGTCTCCTGGAGATGTGCCAGAGAAGCTAAGAAGAGTGCTGCATCACAGAGATGTTTAAAACCAGAGAACTTGACAGCATGTAGATCCAGACATGGACACAGGGCCCAGACAGAGCAGCCTGGCAACTTTCCGGCAGTTCTCAGTGAGACACATGGGTCTATCACAAATCCAAAACACATTATGCTCAGAAGAAATCTTTGATTTCATTCAGTTGGTAAAAAATAAAACAGTGCACTGCTGCACAGGATGGCTCAGACAGCACACACGAACAGTGCTCCCTGAAGGGTCCCTGATGGCTGGGGGTCATGCAGGTTGAGACAAGATTAATAAAACAAGAGGAAAGCTAATAAAAATTATTTTCTTGAACTATTACAATCAGTCTTTGTGTGTATGAGTGCAAAGGTTCATGTGGTCTCCTGTCCAAAATTGACAGCCTATTTATTAAATCTCATGCTTCAGATTTAGAACAATGTCCTCACAGCAAGGGGATATCAAGCAGCTCCTGTTTGAAACTCTGCAGACAGCACCTCTGAAAATCTCTCCCATTCACAAAAATGCTACAGTGACAGCTCAGATTGCTTGAAAGTCCTTCCCCAATTGCAGATGCTGTATGCAGTTTTTCAAAACTGTATCTCCAATCCTGGGTCATGAAATAACCTGAACCTTCCGAATCCAGACAAATGTCTGGATTGTCTTTCTGACAAATCTCTTTAATGAAAGTGACCAATTAAAAAGACTCTATTTTAGATACTTTCTGCTTAGTCACTGAAAAGAATAAAACTGAAATTATATTTATAAACAAGGTTTTAAAAAAAATTATCCCTTTTTTTAATTCTTCCCAAGGCACAACGGCCTTCAGTAATTCTGAGATTTTTTGCATGGTGATTTGGGTAGCCACAGTATTTGGGGGAAGCTGGATTATGTGTGTGTTCACCTGAATAATAAAGGAGGCAGTAGCAAGAATCCCTGCAGAAACCTGGCATAGCAACACAGCAAAATGTATGAGAAGACAGGACTGAGAAAAAAACTGTGCTAGGTCTGCTAACATGTTCTTGGGAATTCAGCAGGGGCAACCCAGGTCAACTTTTCAAAAACCAAACAAGAAATTCACTTTCTCTCAGTGTGGATTTCTTCAGCAATATGCCAGAAACTTTTTCTGACAAAGGAGTAAGATAGAAAGTTTTATGATTTCTTTAGAAACTTTACCTCTTCTAACACCCTTAACGCCCTTCCTTACTCGTCCCAATTGCATTTTGAGCCATATCAGACAGGAAAATTTTAAGCCAACAAAAGAGTGGCAACTACTGGGGGTTTTGTCTGGGTTCTTAACTGAAAATTTGTACAGTAGCACTATAAAGATAAATGCACTATAAAAGTGAATACATGTGATATATTTAGAGCAGTGGGATAATCTTATTTTAAAATAGCTGATGAATTAGTTACGGTTGCAGGGTTTTTAATCTATGCTGAGTTATTCTAGTAATATCATTTATTAACCAAGTCCTATCATAGGCAAACATGTCATTTTTGTTTGAACTGACATCAAATTAAGAAAACATATTTGCTTCTACTTGCTTCTTTGTATTCTCTCTTTTTCTTAGAGCTGAGCAACTTTCTTCCATTGCTTGGGTCTTTCTTGTATTTCCAATATACTGAAAAACATACTAAATGATTCAGATGATTCCTAGACTAACTCATCTAAATGGTAGTATGCAAATGGATTGTGTTTGTCCCCGTTGAAAAATCTACCTTTAATAAGTGCTGTTTAGTAGTTTCTTTTTTTTCCCACATTTTTATTGGCACATGAGTCATTTTACTGTCAGCATATAATATGACTACTTCTTTTAGTAACTACAGGACAGAATTATATCAATTGTGCTTCAATAGATTTTCTCGACTTCCAACAGCTTTTGTGCATTTTTTCCAATTCTAATGGATCTAAAATGCTGCTGTATCATCTTCTCAACTGACCCTAGACAACTGCATCTATTCTTTTGTCTCCCTTATTATTTTTTTATTATTCATAAGTTCTAGTTTACATAAATCACTATGAACATCCTCCTTTTTTTCTGAACTGTTTTATATTGTTCTTCAATTCATGTTTGGGGTTTTTACATTCCCTCTAAGTCAAGTTGGCTGGTTTTGAGGGTTTTTTCCCCCTGTGTTTCTTTCCTAAAACTGAAAGATTATGATCAGACAATATTTTAAAAGCAGTTTGCAATTTGTCTTTGCAATTTTTTGTTTAAATTATTTTATTTCATCTGATCTGATTCAACTCTTTTGAGATGCCAGTAACTGGGAAGCAAGTTTTGCCATACAGACCCTTTCTCTTCCTCATTTGTCCATTTTGCCTAAATAGGTTAAAACCAATTTTTTAACATCTCTGTTATTCAAATTTTCCTATAGTAATTCCACTGAAGTGGATTTTCCTTTTCTAAATGAGGAAGTTCTGCTTTTAAAAAAGACTAGATGCTCTCCTTCATTTCAGCTAACAAAAGGTTTGGGTCTACCATTTACAGCTGCCTATTCACTGCCAAAAACCTGTTGCTGAGTCAAAACTCCCTGGAAGCACAGCCACAGCAAGCAGCTGTGGTGACCTCCAGAGCTGGCCAGGTAGAAATTCACCATCACCATATTGTTCCCCTTCCCTTTGCTACGTGGAAACACAGGCCAATTTCTTAAACCTGGAAGCCAGCTCAACTAAGTAAATACAAATTTCAACAGCAGGAGCAAAGCTAACTCCAAATTAAATCTTGTGAATCATTAGAAATATTTGAATATGCTTCTGCCAAAGTTAGAATTTCAGTTCTTATTCCTGCAAGTATAGAACCACCTTCAACACCCAGCTGTTAGCTACTGGTAGGTTTAAATTATCTTCATGAAGTCTGCATACCTACTGGAAAATATTTAAGAACCTGAAAATGAAAGGCAGTTGAAAATGATAATCATGATAATATGTGAGTGCTCCAATGTATTAGAAAATAACTGTTTCTATCTGTTCCTTTCTTGTGGGCTGTATAACATAAACAACTTGATTAGCTCTAGCTTGACTGTGTGTATTATTGAAAAAGAGTTGCATTTCAAGAAAGGAATTTTAACTTCAAATTTATATGGTCATTATAGCTGTGCTGAATTCACCTGAGACAAGTGTTTGGGACCTATCCCACTTCAGCCATGGTAGGTGTTTTGAAGGACACAAGAACAAGAGATTTTGGGTATTGATTGCTGAACAATGAGAAATTGTCATCGAAATGACAAAAATATCTACTGTTCCCCAGTAGGGCCATTTATCTGAGCTGACAATGATCTCCACAGAGCATCTCCCATCCTGGCTCCAGGGTCTGCTCTGCTGCATCCTCTGCCTCCCATTCTCTCCTCCCTTGCTATTGATGCAAGCAAACAGTTCTTTGACTTTTCTTTACTTGATCAGTATTTTTTTCTTAGCTACTGAAATTTCTAACAAGCTTTGTATCACTTGCCAGAGAAAGTTTGCTGTTTCAATTTATTTTTCTCCATCTCATAAAGGAATAATGCAGTATTGCTTTTCTTCAACTGGAAATGACATTTCTTTTGTTTAGCCTAATGTCCCCTCTGTATTTTGGACCTCTCATGAGCAGGGTCTTTTTCTATTTTTGTGGGTTTCTGAGCATTTTTTTATTATTAAAATTCTCTAAAAATTTACTTCTGCTTTTAAAACAGAACTTGTCGAGTGACATTTTGTCATGTAACTGTTCGCTGATCATCAATGTTTAATTAAAACCATCATGGAGAGGTGATGTCCTTCCTTAGGAATGAATTTACTTTAGCAGTGAAAGTCTAGAGGGGCAGTTCTTTTGCTGTCACAGATCGACTTAAAAGACCAGAGAGACGTGCAGGAAGACAACTAACAGTTCTGTGCATATTTATGGACTTGTTGTGCATGTGGTAAGTACTCTCCTGACAGCTAGTGTTAAATCCAATCAATCATCACTTAAATACATCACTGTGTATATTCACCTCACTCCTTCATTAGCATTCATTAGCAATTAATCAACACAGCAGTAGTCTCTGGAAAGATCAACAATCCATAAGGTACATTTACATTAAAGATGAGCAAGTGAACATTTGTTCCACTTCAGCTAAGTCTTGTGTATTGTCATTTCTTCAAGGAGTGAAAGACATTGATCAAGCAAATGGCTGATTGATTGATAGATAGAACATGCCATCTATTGCCTCTGAAGACCATTTTTCTTCAAACCAGAGGACAGTAATTTTGTTCAGAAAAAAACCTTTCAGTTTTCAGTTTCACAGTATGTTTTACCATACTGGTTGAAAATGTCTTCCTTCCTTAAATCAACCAGCTTTGGAGACAAGCTCTGTTGCTGAATCTCTTTCAGCTTCTAAAATAAGACCACATTCTAGGGTACAGAGGTCCAGACATATCCTTTTAACATCAGATGTGGAATTACATTTGTTTTGCTGATTTATTTCTTCAGCCAAAACAAAACAATTAATTAGCAGTATTTATGAGGCAGAGTGGAAGAAGAAAAATTATATTCAGGCATATAAAAAATACAGCCCTAATTTTTTGTTCTATTACATTAATAATAAAACTTAGTACTTTGAGAGACCTTTACCATCCTGTGGAAAATTAAGTAAACTAAGATTAATTGGAATAGTTATTCAGCTCCACTTATTGCATAAATATATACTGATAATGATATCTTTAGTGTTTATCTTAAGTACTCTTCTGACTTTATGGCAGTGAAATTATACAACCAGGTTTTAATTTGATTATTTTCTTTTGTGGTAAAAAATGAGTATTTCAAAATAAAGATTTTTCTAACCTTAGATGCCAAAATTAACTTAAAAGAGAACTTATCACCTTACATTCAATGAAATTGAAATATTTGCAATAATAAGATACTAAGTCGCTGAGACACTAAGTAAACATGTATTTCTTCTGTAATTCCTTTGCTTTCATGGAGATGCATTGAGCTTCTATCATTGTGTTGTTAATGTGATAAAATAACCAGTATCTAATAAACATTCAATTCTTTGTGAATATTGAAATTCCTTTTTAATGTGCCAATTATAGATTTGGATTGCTACTTTATCTGCTTCAATGTGTCTCATTATTTGTTTCATTATTTCTTTTTAATTACCTTTACATACAAATGCTATCCCTTTCTTATCTGTGACTTGATATACTTTTGGACAGATATAACTGGGCACATGACCTCGCTGTGTCATACCTCAGAATTACTGAGCCATTTCTCAGGACAGCTCACCTCTAACTGTCTCTGTGGCCACTCTGTTCCTTATACACATTTTTGGGGGGTTTTTTTGTTCATTTATTTAATGTGAGTCTTTGTTCTGTGTATGAATCTTCTCCCGTGTACCAATATTTCAATGCAGAAGTTTGTTAAGGTTAAGATAATCCCAAAGTGAAGTACTGCGAATGTGCTTGAATAGCAATTTCTGTCTACCAGGTGAAGTGTGGTGGTTGGAAGAAGAGTTGTTTTCCATATTGCAGAAAGGAATAAGAGGAAGTTGCATGGTCATTCCATTTAATGAAAGATTTTGACATCCTGTTTCACTAATCATAGTTCATGAGATGAACCCTTCCCTGTTTGAAAGTGTTCACCTCCTTCAAAGGACTGTTTAGACCTGTAGACCCTGAGAGATCACATTAGGGAAAAATGTGTTATGGGAAATCTGGTAGGTCAGATCTAGTATCTGGATACCTGACAACCCTGCCAGAAATAAAGGCTTCTCTGCAAAAACACGTTGATATGGGCAAAATTCTGCAGCATTTAGACACAATGAAATATTGAGTGGTTTTATTCCAAGGAATTTAAAGTACAACTAAAACTGCTCACCCCATCCTTCCTCCCTGTTTGATAGCTTCTCAGAGATGGCTTGGCAGGATTCACAGAGGTCAGGGCACCAGCACCCTTGGCTAGAGAGATAGTAAGCAAAACAATAGTGTAGGTTCCATTATGAGTTTATCTGCCCACCCCTGTGCTACCATCCTTATCAAAAAGCTCTGACCTAGTGCGAAGATAAGCTTTGCTCCTCTCTTTCCCCAAGCAGCCTATCTTCTGTGCAGGAAAGGCAGCATTTTACCTTTATATTCACCAAATGGTTCTTTAGACTTCATTTTTTTGTAAGACTTTGATTTAAAGTTTTGTCCCATTTAAGAACAATCCCTGAAATGCAGATCTTATTTTACACATAAGCACTGAAATTTGTTAAATTTAATCTTTATTTTGCAGAGGGAAACCCAACAGTGATTTTTTACTTTTTAAACTCCTTTTCTATTTCTAGGAAACTTCAATGAAGCATTTTATGGCATGATGATAGTGTGATGGGAAGAACTTGTATTCAAGATGATTAGACAACCACTAACATAAGGCACTACTGAATTTCTCAACCCTACGGGCAACAGAAATGGCAGAGCAGATTTTAGGGAAATTTTACACATTAGTACATAAACAGTCTGTCAAGAAATCACACCCTTCAGATGTCTGCCTCTGACAGTCTTCAAGACATTAAAAAAATCATAAATGTGATTTGCTATAGAGACATTTACTAGCCTTAATATACAGAGAATGTCATCACTAGACAAATCCAAGAATGTCAAGTGAAGATTATTAGAGTCTGGAATACCCATACAGCAGAATGGCACGTGTGGATGTATGTTACCCAAAAAGTCATGAGCCTCTCTGCTCAATGACCTGCTTGATCTTTAGCCCACAATCCCTTCTAGTATGGCCCTACATGCTTTGACAATGTGTAGACATAACTGTAAAAAGGAAAAGCAGGCGTCTGTGAAAAGGGTCAGTAAAACAAGAAAACTGGAGCTTTGTGGAATTTAACATGAAATATTAAAAGGAAGGAAGAATTGGCATGGAAAAGAAACCAAATTGAAAGGAGTGAGGGAAGGAGAGAAACACAACCACAATGAAAGATCTGAAGATGAATAAAGAATCTGAATCACATTTGGAAAGAAAAGACTTTATCTTCACTGCATTCTTTGATTGATATGTGATTCCACAGCTTGTTTTATTTGGGTCAGTGTGTCCAGGCAGTAGATACCAAAAAATATGCAGAGGTTTGGTGAGCTGACAGTCTCAGTTCAAATGTCTGCAGGCAGACATTTGAATTACAAGGGTTCCAGGGTAAAACAAGAAACACCCTGGAGATGGAGCCTAAATCACACTTCCAGATGTAGAGATGCTCTGTTTTTTGGCTATGCCACTGCACTGGCTGCCTTGGAATCAGCATATCTGGGGCTGACTCTAAGGTCTCAGGAGCCAGTGTTATCAAACTGGTACCTTTCAGGTCATTACAGTCAATAATTCCTTTTCAAGTATCAAAAAGAAAAGAAAACAAAGTGAGATGATTAAAAAGCCAATTAGCAGATCAAAGTATGAGAAGTTAAGTCCTGGAGGGGAAAAGAATGCATGTATGTTAATTTAAGCAGTAAGGAAGATAATTAGAGCAGGGTAGCGATAATGGGATAAACTGGGGATCAAAAACTGTTGAGTTGATTGGAAAAATCTAGAAGAAAATTAAGGGAAATTTTAATGACTCTTAAAAATTAACCATATAAATATTAGAATGAAAGCTTGTCTAGAAACTACTCTGACCCTTTTGTAAGTGGGACAGTGATTCATAATTTTCAAAAAAGTATAATTTTAATTTTTCTCCCTGAGAAGTATTTCAATGTCTCTGATGCAAATATCTTCTGGGATAGTGAGCTGGATATGGAAGACATAAGTGGAGCAGTCAATAGAAATTAGAGACATAAAGGCAGACTTCCCCATCTCATCCTTCCTCCTTATCTTTTTCATAATTTTAACTCCCTTTTTCAGCAAAGATGTCAGAGTTTTGGTGTTGAAGTCCCAATTCACTTCCTAAACTTTGTTTCACTTGACTTCCTTCCAAATTCTTTTTTTGTCTACAGTTCTCACAGTTTAGCTTTCTGATGAGGTTTGTTCTTGGCTGTCGTGGTTTGACCGGAAGTGGAACATCTGAGATGTGTTGTTTTGTGTTTTGGTGGCCAGTGGCTGTCCGGATTTTAAGATGGGCATCTGTTCTAGCCAGTGAGACATTTAGATACGCCTCTGAGACCACAAAAAAAACAAAAAAAAATCCAAGGGGTTAAAAGAGCAGGGAAGTTGCTCGCTCGGCCCTTTTTTTAGTTCCGGCGAAGGAGCAGGTCGGACCTTTCCCCCCGCCCGGTGTCTCCTGCTGGGCGGGGGAGGGGAAAACCACGCGGCCGTGAGGGTGGCCCAAGGGTGGCCCAAATGTGGAAAGAACACGGAGAAGTATTTCTTCCCCCCCCTTCCCCGGGAGACAAAGAGAGAAGGCAGCCTGTGCTTGTTACCTTGAAACCTGATATCATGTCCCGGCGGCAGGCAGCACGGCCGAAAAGGAAGAAAAGGGGGGGGAAGGAGGCAGTGAGTAGCCCGGCCTCTCAGGAGAACTTTTAACCCTTTTGTGGACAATGAAAACTTTACAAGAACATCTCCTTTTCCTAGAGAAGGATAAGAGTGGAGGATAAAGGAAGAAATAGACCAGTAAGAAGCCTGGCAAAGAGAGAGATGTTGAAGGAATGGAGGAAAGATTGGAGTGGGTTTTTTTCCTGAACGCTTTTCTCGTTGTAAAAAAAAGAACTGACTCCTGGTGATACAGAGACTGCATTTCAGGAGGGAAAGCGAAGACTCAGAGCTAAGAGAGTTCAGTTTTTGGATTTTGAAGGCCCCCCGGCCCCAGGGGGTTAATAAATATAGGGGGGACAAGAGGTCCCAAGAGATGAGAGATGAGACTGTGCTCTGCTTAGAATGAGACGAGGCATCCTTAAAAGATCCAAAGATCTACCCTGAAACATACTTCTGTCTCATGCAAGGGATGGTGAGAGCATCTCTTTGCATGGAAGGAAAGAAGGAATCACATGATAGCAGCGAAAGACTTTTTCCCGTGCGGCTGCTGATTGTGAAAAAAAGTTCCTAGTACAGGAAAAAGACTCCGTCTACTTCTTGATGAGCTGAAGATTCGATTGTCTAAAAAGTAGTGTCAGACCGAGTGTAGATAGTTGTAAGAAATGTAAATGTATTGGAAATTTGGTGGGAGGAAGAAGTGGTGGAGTGTTTCTGTATAGTTTTCATTTTCCTTGTGTTTATTTTCTTTTCTTTATAGTTTAGTTTTTGTAGTTTTAGTTAATAAAGTTTTTTTTCTTTTTTCCCTAAGTAAGAGCCTGTTTTGCTTATTCCTGAGTACCATCTCACAGCAGACACCAGGGAGAGGGAATTCTCATGGGAGCACTGGCATTGTGTCAGTGTCAAACCATGACATTGGCCAAACTTTCTGTCAGCCTTTTCTCCCTGCGTTGTGAGCACACATCCGCCCTCCTCGGCCCCGTGCCTGCCTGAACTCCTGATCCTATCCCTGCTGTTGTCCATTTGATCAAAACAGGCTACTCAGGAACTTACTGCAGATGGGGCAAAGAATGAGGGGAAAGAGAAAACCTTCCTTTTTTGTGAGGTTTCCAAGGACCACCCTTGAGCTTTGGCTCTGAATGCCTCACAGCATTGTGAGTCCACAAATTCCTGTGTTCTTCACAACAAAGTCCTGTGAGTTTTTAAACAGAAGGGCCCCTAACAGTTTGCACCCCATGGTTCTGTCAAAGCAACAACATGCTTACATAAATATTGTTTGGCTCTAACCCTTTCCATGTGGCTTATGCCACAGGAAGTTCACTTTCTTCTGAAGAGCCTGAACATGAGTGGGGGTAAGGATGACTTTCAGTTTGTGAAGTATGAATTAGACTTTTAGAGACAGCTGGGACTCAAGAGAGAATGAAGGGTTTGCAACTTAACAAGTAAGAACAGGAAGGAACAGAGCTGTGAAGAAAAAGAAATAAATCAGAGGCATAAGTAGAAAAATAAACATCTCCTTTCTATAACCTAAAGAGCTTCTGAAGTAATTTCAGCAAAGGAATATTACAGTCACAGAAGAAAGAGCATGGTCATTAATGCAAGTACTGTGTCTGTCAACAACAGGGAAAAAGAAAGGATCTTCTCTGAAGAGTAACTGGTAAGGATTAAAAAACATTCAACAGGAGATTCCCCCAAGTGAATAATGTCAAACAGTAAGTCTTTTGAATGTTCACCTGCTGCTTTGGTGATAAACAGAGATAAAAGATGAAGATGCTATATATCTGTGACCTGAGGAAGCTCTGGGTAGCAACTCCCTATTTCCTTGCAAGTAAAGAGCATGAAGAAAAGGAATTACAAAGTAATACTTGCAATTTATTCAGAGTATCTAGTTCTCTGATTAGTAACTCACTTCAGGGAATGGAAAGATGCAGTTGGACCAGTAGGTGATAAATAGCTAGCTTCAGGTCAAATTCTTCCTGCCTTCTCAAGCCACAGTAGCTGAACTTGAGAGGACTGTGTCACAGACACATATCTTTTTTTCTCTCTGGAGGCAACCCTCTTGTCAACTTTTCACCTTGTGGAGAGGAGAAGAAACATATTTCTAATAGCAAGGCAGAAAAGAAAAGAAATAAAGTATCATGTGTACTCTTCTTCACAACCTTCCCATTTAATCCAGGTTAAAACCCACTGTACTGCTCTTAAATAGTGATTAATGCTAATTCTAATGCTAATGCTATGATGAGTCTGGAAAATAACATTAAGAGAACTAGGTGAGAGCTTTGGAAGTGGGAAGTGGAAGAAGGAAGGAAGATATGTCTCAGGATTTTGTGTTGCCCTGTTAAATATTTCTGTAGGAGATATGTGGTTGCAGACCTTGGACTTCATTTGTGTTTTACATTCCAACAAATGTGAGATATTCTGCCATTACATGACACCATGTTCCCCATAACAAACTTGCTTAACATATATTAGGGTTTCTTATAAGACTTAACATTATTTTTGTTCTTTTCCAACTAGTCTGGATATATGTCAGTCTTTGCTATCTTTAACATCTAGTCTAACACACTTATCTAGCCTCATGTTGTAATGAGAGAAAAGAACAAAGCATGTCCAAGGGTGATTCATCCTGCCTATTTTATATATCTGTCCTGCCAGAAGTAGCTGTATGGAAAACCATGTACTTGATACTTGTATACTATAGCAGTGAGGTCTAGGGGAATGGAAGAAAGTATGGAAACAACATGACTTTTGTGAAGTTTTCTACTTCAAAGAAATGACTTCTTGCCAGAGTTTTTCTTGGGCAAATTTGCATGTGAAATATCACCACCTGATCTTTAGCATTTTCTTTGGTCTGTATATTTCACAAGTGACCAAATCTCAGAATTATTCTCTGTGATATTTATATTTTTAGTCTTTGCTTTTTCCTCTTTTTCTTCAGCTCTATTTTCTCTTTATCTAAAGTTTTGTTTTATATTAGCATGGATTTCTATTGTATTTCTGGAAACTCAGTTATAGTTAGTACTCTGTAAGTTTCCCACCCTTTAAAAAGATTTTCTTTCCTGAAGTAATTACCATCTTTGTTTCACCTTTACATTGATTAAGGTGCATTTCCCCTCTTCCTTCACTTGAGCATGTGGAAAACTACAATAATTTTATCCCCATGAGATCAATGTGACCAGAATTTCTCTAGCTTTCTCAATATGGTCCATGAATAAAAAATTGGGATCTTCCTCTCACAGCTGCAATTAATCAAATAGAGCTTCCTTTTGGCAATTTGCAATGCTAACTTTCTTGCTTAAAATTTTCTTTTGAAAAATCTTGAAACCCACTAATAATGCATAAAAACTACCAGATATTTTCCAGAAAGTCCTGGTAGTTTGACTCATCCCCTCCATAAGATTATATTTCCTTCATGCAGATTGTGCAGTCCTGAGTCATTCCCTCTCAAAACTCTCTGAGAGGAGGAGTTGTGGTGTCTGTTGACTCTCCCCCACTCTTGTTTGTCTAACACAGCAGTTTGCATGCATTCATTGGGAAGCAGAGAACTCCAGCACTCAGAAAACAGGAGATACAGAGTTAAGCTGAAAGCCTAACTTCAGTATTTTTTCCTACTGTGAAAGGGCTTTATTTCATTACGTTGTTTGTTTGTGCATTTATTTTTGGAGAATGATGAGCTCTCTATTGTTTTATGAAGACAGCTATTGTGAGGAGCCCTGGAGTGTGGGATGAGCTCTTATTTGGTTTCCTAAAAGAAAACAAAATTAATTAAACTATAACTTTTTCTCCTTGGTTCATGGCTTAAAAAGATAGTGCCTTTTATTGTTATGCATTCTCTAGTTTATTACCTCTTGTAGTATACTGCAGACTAGAAACCATGCCTTTAATAGAGATGTTCAGCTCGTATCCCTCAGTTATATCTTTCTATTGTAGTGAGTCTGTGATCTAAAAGTGCCTAGCATAATTGACAAACACATCACAAAGAATGCCTTAGAAGTGGAAGAGCATAATTCAGCTTTGCTTAGCAGCAGGAGGACACGCATAACCACTTTGCTTCATTTTGAAGCCTGAGATGCATTAGGCTGTATTAAAATCCACATTGTCCAGAGCAACCCAGCTCACCAATTGCCCTGGGCCAGCCTGTACATCTGATTACTGAATTGGAACCCTGTGGAAACTGTTAGGGGCTGAGAAAAAGCATTAAATTTTCCTTATTGAGCCTGATGGCATAGGAAATGATTAATTCTCCCACGACCTTTAGGGCTGGGATACTGGAAATCACAGCTGCCAGGGCTGGCCCTGGCTCTGCCCACCAGTATGGTTCAGTCAAATGCACCTTGTTTTCTGAAAGGATTAATATTAACCTGGCTCAGGCTTTCATCTAAATTTCAGCTAATACTGTTTTTCTGTGCAGTTATTCTTTCTTCTTAAGTCTTGTAGAGAAACATACTGAGAACAACTCCTTATGCAAAGTCCTTAAATTCATACTTGAAAACCTGATGGAGCAGATTTAGCATCAAAAGACAAAACCTGCCTGTAGTTAGAATTGCACAAGTTCAAATTTAATCTCAAAAGTAAGGTATTGCCAAATGGGCTTTTAACATCTTGAAGCTATGTATTTGTTCAGATCATCCTTGGACTCAGGAGAATGATGCTACAATATACAATGGGCTTCTCAAGTGTGAAGTTATACAGATTAATTCCCTTTATTCTGTCCACTGCCAGCAGGACTGAAAAAAAATTTAAAAAAGGAAAAAGGCTTTGGGGTCAAAGAACAGCTGGAAGAAAAAGATACTGCCTTTCAAAAATAAATTTGTTGTAGCTTCAGAATATAACTACATAAATAATTAGGTAAATAATTTGCAATTATAATGTTACAACTACATATGTATTTGAAGGCAATTGCAGATGAAAGTGAAATAGTGTTATTCAATGCAGCCAACCCTGAGAGAGATACAACACTTTAAAATTTATGATTCAGGCTCTGTACAAGCTATGAAATCACTAAAATTTATATGAGATCAAATTCATTGCTTCTATATCTAATATTACTCCTGTGAGCTGTAATATAGAAAGGCATGCAACTGCTTATATACTGAAACACATGCTACTTTTTTGTAAAATCACTTCTTAAGAAAGATTTCATTCATTCATTCATTAGTTAAAAAGTTAAAATATGCAAGTATGTACAATTTTACTATTATTAAAATGTCTTTGTATTGTGAATTTTTTTTAAGAATTGCTATTACATGACTAAATTTCTATTATTAAACTCCTAGTTTAATATTGTGTTTGTTATTTTTTACCAGATTATCAGTATCTGTTGTTTTTCTTTACTTTTCTTGAGTATATTGCTTTTATCTTCACAGAGTAAAAAAATATTCTAATTTCAGATATGAAATAGATGTTTAAGATGTCATGTAAGATTTGCTTATACTTTTCAAATTACTCTTCAAAGGTCTAATAATTGTGAGATAACATGAGATGCATGTTATTATTACAGGTAAGTGTGTTAAAAATTCTTATTTCAGACACATCTTTATGAAATGGATCTTTCAGGAAAAAAAATCTTAGTAGACTCATTCTAGCACATCTAACAAAGCTACATAAATGATTTAATTGTTTTCATGAAGACAGCAGAGAGTGAGTTACTGTCCACAAATGCAAATTTAAAATGCAAAAATCCATCTAAAGATGGATAGAACTTTGCTTTTCTCCAGAGAGAGAGCATAGACACCATCCACGACTAAGCAGATGGGACTTCATAATAATTTTTATTAACTTTGCTTTTTTGATGGGAGAGAATGATATTTCCTTAATTCTGGACTGTCACTGAAGAATGTCCATGTGTGTTCTAAGAAAGTCGTTCCTAATGTGTTTTGAGGGGGGCAGTCTTTAGTGGTTTGGATGTCTGAAGCTATTTCTTAATGCTTCAGTTTACAAATTCTGCTAAATTCATGGGAGCTGCACTGGATCACTCCAAGGCTCCAGCAACTTTTTTTGAGGTTTGTGCATGACATCATACTTAGAACACTATATTTTACTGAAATAATCTGTTAAAATGAAAGTGGCAAGTTTGTTTCATAGAGATGTTAAATTTGCAGAAATCTTAAGCACCCTCTTTTTTTTTTTTTTTTTTTTTTTTTTTTTTTTTTTTTTTTTTTTTTTTTTACCTTGAAAGTGGGATTCTGAAATGCCTGGTATCTATTTCCATTACTGAATGTTATGCCATACCCTTCTGTGCTGATATGGCTGTCCTCTGTATTTCTGTGAAATATCTTAGAATTGTTTTGTTTTACTCTATAGCCTTTTTACAAGCTATGGCAACTCAATTGCTAAAAAGCAGATCTAAATTATGGCTGATTTATGCCATTTAGTCTTCCAGTCTTCTGATATTTTTGCTTTATTATCAAAACTGCCTGCTTCTTCTAGTCTCATTCCAACGACCTTTGCATATTTTCTCAGGTAAGGACAAAGTTAAACCCCTTCCTTGTATTGAAATGTATCTGCATTTAAAATAGACTTTAATGGCCTTCCTGCTAATTTTATGATTTGCTTCTTTAAGAAAAGAATTGAGATGTTATTATTGATGTTTTCATTTTTTTTCTGCTGAAAAATTGATTTTAATGTGGAGTCCCTACTTAATAATCAATGACACAACCTGACTCAGGGTTTGACACTTAAAATCTATACTATTCTCAGTGGACTTGAGTTTCATAAGCCTAGAATCTGAAGACATATAATACAAAAGGCAACAATTCTCCCCTGGGATAAAATGCCAACTGAGATATCGTGCATCTTAACAAAGCATTTTAATTGCCCCTATTCCAATACAGAAGGAGCTTTGTATCCAGGTAAAAATGCCTCTGTGTGTCTGTGTGTGTCCATGTGTTTGGAAATAATATCTATCAAATCCCCCTAAAGGTAGGTTATGGGTGACTTCTATACTTGTTTACACTTTGGAATCACTTTATCTGTGACATATCACTCCCAGTCATAGTCTGTTGGTGATACTGGAAATATCTGGAGGTTCATAAAAGAAGACAGATAAGGTATGATTAATTAAAAATAGGATTTAATTAAAAATATAAAGAAGATTGAATATGTGGCCTGATATGGAAATTTCAAGGGCAGGTTTTCAGTTCCCTGAGATCCTGGATCCATCTTCAGATAGGATTAGCTGGGTTAGGGAAGAAGGAGAAAAAGGGAAACAACCTAACAAGGTTTATTATGAACTTTGATAATTTTATGAAAAATATCATGTGTTAACTCTGTAAATTCCTTTTCATTTTACATTTCCATATCTCTCCCATGAGTTCTGCACAAGACCAATGAGATTTAAAGGTATCTCAGTGATATTTAAAGGTATGAAATTCAAAAGCAATAAAAGCTAACATTTTTCTATCTTGTGCATATTTGGCTTCAAGAAAGTGTTGCCAAAGTTTTGCAAAAAGGAAGTTTTATGCTAAAAATGCCGTTGTTCTGGAACAGAAGTCTTACATCTTGGAGCAGATACTACACCTTGCTTGCCAGAGTTAATATCAGTATTGTGGTTTTTTATAGTTTCTTTGAGGTATCTTTGTTAAGGCTATCCCCAAAATAAATGATTTGGGGTCTTACTCACAGTGATCAGGCCTTCTTAGATAAGAAAACGTTGTTCACAATCATACAGTCTTGTTGGAAAGCCTCACAGTCTGTGAGTAGTACTGGTCTCTCATTACATTACCAATTAAAAGTAAAATTCAAAGTTAATACTAAGAAAATTGATTTATGAGTGTGAAGAATTGAATATACTGATGCAGACTCAGTCTAGGAGATAGAACAAATAGCTGCCATCTAGGTGGCATAGATCACCCAGAAAACAGATGCTTTTCCATCATTAGCAAATTTGAATTGGTCCCCTGTGATAAAAAACAGCTTCTGCCTTGGATCTCTGATGTTCTGTGTGGTTTTGAGAGAGCTTTCAAAGACAATAACCAGATTAGGAGGGTCCAGTACCTCCTGGCTCCCTTGGTTTATTGTGAATACATACTACTGTGCTCCTAGGGAGGCAACACCAATGAACAGAAAGAGGAACAGCAGCTGCTGCTGTTTATCTGCAGTGCAGGGAATGGGGAGCCCAGGTTTGTGGGTCCTTTCCCTGCACACAATTGCTGGCTAGGTTACTTCAGGGTGACTTTTACAATTTGCTCTTCTTAAAAAGTGGGGATAATTTATATTTTCTTCCTTCAACAAGCATTTTGAGATTGAATAAAATTGTGCTTTTGAAGTGATTTGTAATATTCAAGTGAAAGTTATAACATCACGATACATATATATTTAAGGAAGAGGTGATAAATAGACATCAAGTCAAAATAGCACTTTGCTAATGTTTTTATTATTTTCATCAGTGTTTTCAAAATGTTTTTTAAAATATTTATGGGATACAAGAAATGTCATTCTCTGGGGGGGGGGGGGGGGGAAAGCCAAGAAGACAATGAAAAGGTAGTACAAATGGCAGAACCATGATGACAAATGAGGAAAAATACAAGTAGTTACAGAAAAACATCATTTATGAGTTAACAGAAGACTGAATCACCATAGTTCATATAAATATGGTGCAACAATGATTTTGATGACTTTTTATCACAGCTCTGTGATACAAAGTATGAAATAAAATAAAAAAGGACATGGGACGAAAGATAAACCAGTCTACATTATGCTATTAATGAAGAATAAGTAACAGCATGGAAATTGATAAATCTTGCAGGATAGGAAAATGACAACTTTGGGCTCATCTATAATAACCTGAAGGATTTATCACTCTCTTTCTCTGCTGAAGCTGTAGGCAATTTTTCTGTTGTCTGTCTGGTACCTCAAGTTATTATACAAAGAAAAGGCATCATATATGCAGCAAAAATGAAACTAAGGAGGAGAATGAAGATGAAATATCCCAGAGGCAACCCCTGTGACCATGTTAGTTCTAAGATGCCAATACTAATATTTGGGGCATTCCTTTAATCAAAACCTGTTTGGACTTAACTAAAATAGACACTTGGATTTTTCAAACATACATAATAGTTATGTTCCCTCAAGAAAAACTCATTCTCAGGAGAGAGTCTAGTAACACATTTTTCTGGTGAATAATGGACAGTGCATTCCTTGTTACTGTACAAGGTAGTACCCATTTTCATGAGTTTTAGAAGTGATTTGGATGATATATGGGACTAAGGCTGGATGTGCAAATCACTGTCATGGGAGAATTTCTCCAAAGTGTGTCTATTGGAGTCTCTTCTTTTAATTTCTCTCATTATTTTTTTTAATTTCTTTGTGATGATGACTTGAAGGGGATCAGTAGTTAGCTGCCATGAAGGCCAAACTTTACAAAGTGGCAATACTCTTTTTCCTAATCTATTCTGCCATTTCAACTGATATAGGCTTGGCAGTTCTCCACTACCAGTCTCAGCACAGCTTTTCACTCTATCAGAAAAGAAAAAAAAAAAAAAAAGAATTCTCAAATTTCTGTTTCTTCAGTTTAATCTACCACCCTTCTAAATTTTTTTTTTTTTCTACCCAAGGGTTCAAAATTTTTATGGAGGCTTTGGGCAGACATCTCCAGGTCCTTAATAGACACTTGATTGCACTTTTCAGATCACCTTCCTTAACTGTGAACTTCATAGAGGTCTATGCCTGCCTATGGACACCGTGCTCACAGTTCCAAACATCTTCTCTCATGGATTGTTAGTTTGAAGTCAAATTTGATGTCTATGTGAACATATGAGTGCACATACAGTGTCCACAGATGTCCAGACACACACCAAGTGCTAAAAATTAATCTTCAGACTCCAGTCAGCAATTTTTGAGGCACATTCCCAGATAGAACATGAAGAAAAAATTAGAACATATAGAATGCTGTATTATCCTGACTCCACAGCATTCACACATAATCTTCACAGTTTACTTCAAATTTGGAAAGCCTATAAAATAAAAGAGTCCTGAACCCCTGACCCAGCCATCCAGATGTTTAGCCATCATAATGCTGAATAAGTGGAATGACTTAATCAGAGGATTATCAATAGTTTCTAGCACTTGGTATAAACATCTGTTGAAACAAAACCTTTTGAACTCCTGGATGAATTGGTGTGCATCAATCCAGGTAGGAGATCCTCATATCCACAGGATGGAATGGCTCCATTTACCATCTCTGAATTGGGAAATTCTCTCAATTAGACAGGCTTAGAGAGAGGACAGGGCTAGAGAGAAGGTGAATATGGACTGGCTGTCCAGGAAGTCTGTGAAATCCCTGTTACTGAAGAAGTTAAACTATGACTGAGCAAGGCTCTGGGCAATCAGATGCAGCCATGATGCCAGCACTACCATGAGCAGGAGGTAGGACATGGAAACCTCCAGAGGTGGCCACAGATTTTTCTGTTCTTTTGAATACTGGTAAACAGCTGCTCCCACTGCTGCCTCTGTGATCAGCTGTGACCATCCTACAAATGCTGGGGCGCTGCTATGTGCCACGTTAGCAGCAAAGCCCCACCCTGTCTTGCAGATATCAGTCACTGACCCATCCACACAACCCGAGAAGTATGAAGTTGTGCAGAAATCCAGTGCCAGAACAGAAAACAGCACTGAGTCACTGTTTTTGTCTCCCATGGGAAGCAAATCTGAGCTGTTCTAATGAATTTGCTCATGATGGGAAGTCAGACTGAGCTGGAACGATTTGGGGCCCAGCTAAACATCTGGTTTCAGTCCTTCTCTGCAGGGCTGAAGAGACCTAGATTTCCAGAACAGGTAGAGATTAAAGGTTATTAGATATCTCCTTTCTGGTATGCTCCCTCAGCAATCCATGCATGGATGAAGAGAGACTTCACCCCACCCAGGTGGGGGGTCACTACAAGAATAATTGTATTTGATAACTTTTCTCACTGAAAAAACCCCCTCATGCTATGGTGTGAAGATCTTCTTTTGCACAGCTTACCTACTGCAATTTGTGTTTCCACAGATGGCATAAAGGTGCTCATATTCAATGTATCCTTCCATTCTCATCCACCCCTTCCCTCGCTCTGAGGCTCCCTTTTCTAAAACTGCTGGTAGAATCATTTCTTTTATTCTAAGATAAAATTATTTATAATCAATTAATAAGCATTGCTGAGGCTTTTGTTTGCCTGAAGCATCATTTCCTATTCAGTTTTTGCATCTGAACTATTCAGCATTGCCTTTTGGTTCTCTCTGAAAATACTCTTGAGAAGCCAGGCTTATCAGCCAAGAAGCATCCAACAGTGAAGCATGTGCATTTATAAAAAGACTATCACTTTTGTGCTAACTTTGATTGCCAGTTTCTACACTTAAAATGAAAATGAAGCTGGTGGTAAAGCCACATATCTGAATTCTGAATTCATTACACTGAATTATATGTATTTCCTTTCTTTCCTTCAATTCCCTCAAGTGGCATAGATTAATTTATAGAGTGTATGTGTTTTTAACATCTGCAAAATTCTCATGTGGATTGATGTACTGAGAATAAAACTTAAAGCAGCCATTTTGAGGGTAATACAAACATTATGCCTCTTAAAGATTTTTGCAGACCTGTATTTTTGAATGTCATTTTGGGAAGTGGGAGTGGTATAAGGGTAATTAAAAAAGTCACTTTACTGACACAGTAGGAGACATATAATTGCACAGGCCACAAAGCATAAGAAGTCACATTGAATGCCAGGACTCATTTTCCAAAGAGATTTGTGGGGAGACATTTTGAATCCACAAAATTTGCCCTCCACAATAAATGACTCAAAACTCTTCTTCCTCTGAGCACCTGATTTACATTAGCAACTGGTTACTTAGAGGCACAAGCACTGTGATTTGTGTTCAAAAGCTGGTTTTGTTCACAGATTTTCCTCATTAAAATGGGAATTACTTGTTTTGAAATTTTTGTCCTGAAATGCCTATAACCAAAATCCAGTGGTTTTGAAAACAAATTTAATACATTCCAGTCTGGTCACTCCACCCTTCTTTTGTGTCTTTAAAAAACTGGGAGCAAGGTAATAGTTTGTTCTTTTCCTTCTTTGATCACCTGTCAAAATGACAGCAACACCAACCTGTCTAATGATTTCTGGCTATCACTGACTTAACCAGAAGCAAACACCATACTCTGTAGATCACATTGTGATTTAACTTCACATTCTTCAAATTCCCCAATCTATTTTTCAGATGGTTAAAATTAGAGAGAAAAAGCTTGTTCTCCATAGAAGATATTTCTGTAGACTTCAAAGAGAAGCATTTAAAAAATTGGTAGTGAATCACAGTTCAATTCAGATTGGAAGAGACCTCTGAAGGTCACTTTGTCCCACCTCCTCAAAGCAGGGCTGACATCAAAGTTGGGTCAGGTTGCTTGGGATACTTCCCAGTCAATTTGAAAATCTCCAAGGACATCTCCACCACCTCTCCAGACAGCCTGTTACTTTGCTTAACCACTGTTATAATGGAAAACTTTTTTTTTTTTAATGTAATTTCTTTGCCAAAAAATGCATCTGTTGCTTCCTGCCTTTCACTGTGCACCCCTGAGAAAAACTGGACTTCATCTTCTCTGTAAACACCCATTAGGTGGTGGAAGACGATAATTGGATCCATCCTTCTCCTTGTCTTCCCTAGACCAAATAAATCCTCATTGTCTCCTCATACACTGTGTGCTCCAGCCCCTGGACATCTTAGTGTCACTCTCCTTGACTCACTTCAGCTTACTGATGATTCCTGCACAAGAAGTTCAAAACTGACATGGTGCTTCTTGCAAGCGTGGAGCAGAGGAGAATGATCATTCCCCTGGCACCAGAAAGGACAAACAATGCAGCCCTGGGTGCCCCTGTCTCAAGGCCTCACTGCTGGCTTAATACTCAACCTGCTGCCCCACAAGACCAGCAGATCTTTCTCTGCAGAGCTGATTCCTAACCTTGCATCAGCCAAAGTGGAGTGCTGCATGGGGATACTCCATCCTAGGAGGATGGCTTTGCCTTTGGCTGTGTTGAACTTGGATTCCTCATCACCCACTTACTCAGTGTATCTTTAACTCTTGCCCTGTTTGAGGTCATCCACAAACTTGACTGATATCTTGAAAAGCACTGGAAAAGATGTTGAAACAATGTCAGCTCCTGCATGTCAGACTACGATTTAAAAAAATAGCAAAAAAATTATTGATAGAATTTTTCACATATCTACTCCTCAATCTTTGTCCCTTGAAGAGAGTCTGTTGGAAAAACAAGGTAAAGTCTGGCTGTGACATCTGTAGTACAGCCAGGTGCTGATCCATAGGTTCCTTTCATTCCTGCCCAAGTGTTTCCCTTTGACTGACATGACTGTTCAGGCCCTTGTTCCTGCTCCCTTCTCTTTTCTAGAGATCTGTGGTCAAAAAGAGTGCTTCCCTTGATGGTTCTGAATCCCTTAGATCCTATAATTTTGATTTCACTGAAAAATCAGACACTCGAGCTTATATCAGATTTTATCAATGACAGAAAAACACACATAATTTGCAATGTTTATCCCACTAACAACAGTATTTTTAGCACACAGAAGGTTTCTTAAGACAAACTAGTTAGTGTAATATTTGCTGTGCAGCTCAATAAGGTGCAAAATATGTATTCTTTTATTAAGGCCCAGTTATCTTTTCTGTTACTTCTGAATACTCTGTCTTTTATCCATAGTTCAATAATGTCACTAGTAACTTGAATGAGTAATTAGATAAAAGAACATTTCATTACAACTATAAAAAGAGGCAAATTTCTTTCCATCAGAAGTGGGAAAGAAATCACTGAATTGTAGGGTGGGTTCCTTTGTTTAAACCCAGAGAAGCCCTGATTGCTCTGCTGGGCTGAGCAGCACACTCAAAGACCAGCCCTGCCCTAAGAGAAGAAACGGACCTTTGCTGATACCTGCATTTCTCTTTGTTGCTGTGGGATTATTTATGGATAATGTAGATCCCTCAGGTATATTCCGCCTGTAAATTCACAAAACAGGTATTTAGTTTTGGGAAAAACACTTTGCGTATCACTAAATTTGCCAAGTGCTGCAAAATTTTCCTATAGCTCTGCTCTTTCTGAAGGAATAGAGAACAAACTCTAGCAGTGAAGTTTGCTGAGACTCATCCAGGCTGTGGTGGTTCAGGAAAGATCCTTGTCCAATGTCCCCATCCTTTCTGCAGCCCCAGATGCACCAGGGACCTGGTGCTGCGTTGGTGGTTGGATGTCCCAAGGTGTGAGTCCTTGTCCCGGGGAGGTGAAGGCTGAGGCTGGGCCGCAGGGGTGACCCCGGCTCCGCGATGCCGCCTGCTGTGCCGTGCTGTGGGAGGGGGCTCGGTGTCTCTGCCCTTCTTCCTGCTCAGGGATTTTCACAGGGAAAATTGCTTTTCCTGAAATGTAATGGAGATTCTTGTGGGGAAATGTTATATTTTTAATCAGACTTACCAACTCATTAGAGGGACCATCAGCTACCTACACCTGTACCAACAGATTAAAAGAACACAATTATAATCTAATAGCACTTTTTCAATTACTTTCTGTAGCTGTAAATGACAGTGAGACTACAGCATGTTCCTCTCAGGGGCTCTGACTTAAATTACATTCATATATCATATATCATCTCTTCAGTTTAGCTAGAGATTCAGAAAATACATCAGTAATCATGTCATTTAACCAAATCAAATTATCTTCCCTTGATTTGGAGCAAGGCAGACTTTTAAACTAAGGCAAAATGAAAAACAAAGCAAGAAAATATTTGGCTTCAAATTTGGCTTTGTGGGGTTAAAATAAATTTCCTATACAATTTCAATAAGTATGTAACTAAGCTTGTATACTCTGAATGAGTATATATATGTAGATGTAGATGTAGATGTAGATGTAGATGTAGATGTAGATGTATACTCAGGTGCTCAATTTATGTCATCATTCCAAATCTAGGCCTTCTTAATAAGTTTTCAGAGACTGTTCTCTTACAAATATTTTTTGCTCTTTCAAAGTCATCTGGCCTTCCCTTTTTTCTGTTTTATCTTGATTTAATATACCAGAATAATTCCACTCTCAGTCTTTCATGTATCAATATGTATCAAATAACTTTCTGAGAGCCTTCATGCTGCCTTTAAAAATACTCATCCTTTCCATCTGTTACTGAGTGCTTTAATCACACTTTCCCTGTTGTGGCTATTGCAATCCTTGCCAGTGTGTTTCACGGTACAGGGATATGGTTGGGATGGGATAATTCTGATGATGAGCTGGGATTGATATAATCACTCCTGTTACTTTTACAAATACAATCAATGAAACAATAGAAAACTTGTATATACACATATAACTCCTGTGTGAGGAGATATCTAGGCTGAGGTAGGTTGCTGTGGTACCATAAGGGGTCTTGCCACAAGACAGTGAACATGGAAGAAGTGGAACTCAACAGGATGAATTTTTTGTGGAGTCATATTGTACTGCTCTGAAATAAAATATATCTTATTTAAGTCTATTTAGGGCCTTTTTTGTGTTGTACTGGGATGCAAGTGCCCTTGAACCATGCAAAAATTGGAGTGACAAAAGCTTAGCATTGTTGCTTTTTCTTGGCCCTCATGGAGATTCTACTTCCAAAAGCCCTCTACTTAAAAAGCTCTAGTAAAATTGAAAAAATATGTATATATGGCATTTGGATCCTGTTACAAGGGGTGGGTCCCCAAGGTTGGTCTATACCCTCAGAGAGCAGAATGAAGACAGCTCACCAGTGCAGTCCATCACATTATCTAACCACTACCTCCTGCTTCAGCCGAAACTGGTGTAGGACAGACAGAAGAGTTTCAAACAGGCTGTGCTCCCTTAGGGGAAGCCAGGTGTCATTACTGAGTGTAGAAAAATAATACAGAGGACAAAGGACAAAAAAGCTGAAACACTAGTTTTTGGCACAGTGAGTGAAACCCTGATTTCTCTGCCCTTTTCCTTTCATGGGAGTGCCTATCTAGCAGACCCAAAAATATCCCACCTCTTTTGCTTTTTTGCCAGGCCACTGAACTTTTCTGTACTTCCTGAAAACTAGGAGAGTTGGTGTGTGTTGCCATCCACCACTGAACATCATCAGTGGTGCTCAGGTTGAGGCTGAAGTCTCTCTGTGATCTCAGCTGAAGCCTTGAACAAATGGGAAGAAAAGGGATAATCTTTCCACCAAGGCGGTTGAGAGTCATATCTGCTGAGCACCCCTTGAGGTTGACCCATTTCTACTTCCAGTGGAAGTAGAACAGGGAGGAAGGTGTATGAGGTGTGTGGGTATTCAGTACTACTGAGGGTCAAGAGCTCCAACTTCTCTTGGGACAAGTTCACACAAATTCAATGACAAACCACAGACTTCATGGAGGCTTTAGTGTTCCCAGGAATGAGAAGAAGCTGGACAAAGAATTTGAGGACCACATTTTTACACTATTTAGGGGTTTAAATATGATGTGGTACTGTGACCTTTGTGGATCTAACTCCAGGTCCTTCTAGACAGGGTCTAAACCAACAGTAAACCCATGCAGTAAAAGAAATTAATTTTTGGAAAGGAAAACTATCCTGTGTATTCCTACAGTTAAAAGGACTCTCAACACTCTGTTTTGGCTTTTCTGTCATAATAAAAAGCTCTCATTATGCCATAATAATGTGGAACAGTTCCACTGTGAGGAATTGAGAGCTCATGTATCAGGGGATGGTGCTGAACGAATCTAGACCAGTGGTCTTAGATAGCTGCACTTAAGCAGAAGCTCTTGAACCTGTTTTATTTAGAGACAACTGCAATGAAGAACAGATAGTAAAAAGCAGTGATTCATTCAAGCTAGACCAGGGATGTACATCTTTAGTGTTTCCTCAGCTACACTGCTTTATGGGCTATACATTTTCTGCCTTTCTCTTTCCACATTTTGCCTCCCGCCATTTACATGCCACTGTAGGCAGTGTGCCAGATTGCCACTTAAAACATGAAAAATCAGAAAAGAGGAAAGAGAGGCACAAATAAAAGGTAGGCCTGCAGCACTTACATCTCTGTGTCCTTTCCTGACAAGCAGCACTTCCATTTGTGTTGGGGTGCCAGTTTTATCAAACTTCTGACTTGTATCAATTTTTAGCAGCATGGATAATTTATTGCATCTAGGATGATAGAAAACCAGCTTTATACATCATTCAGCTTGCAAAAGATGTGTAGCTTCAGTTCCTTAATGGTGTCATTTTGGCTGAATGCTATTAACAGATTACCCCTGCCTAGGGCAGTGGAGCATGTGCAGCAGAAAGATAACCTTGTGTTCGTAATTTAATATTAACTGTTTTCTCCATAGTACCTCTTTCCAGTACATTAACAACAAACCAATATGGCCTTGTCCCCTGCGGTCGTATTCTTCAGCAAAAAAATGGATTACATGATAGCAAGTTCCTGAAGATTTCCAATGAAGTATTACAAATCACTCAACGTCTGTTCTGCAGAAATAAAAAATAAACAGGCTTAGATTCAATCAAATTTAATTCCTCCAATTTAGCTTTACCACACTTCAAAGGGTGCTCTTATTAATGTCTTGGTGAAAAAATGTAACAGTAATTTTTCCCTCTTCTTATACTGAAAGCCTCCAGTTGTGTTCAACATACAGTAAGATCAAGAAAATGTGTGGGGTTTTTTTCTTTTTTTTGTGAATACTCTGACACAGTTTGATATAAAAGTGTAAGCCATTTACAGAAAACTCTTTATGGAATTTTTATCCTATTCCATTCCCGGGAGCTAAATTTATATCCTGCATTAGCTATCATAGCACTAGAGTATTAGTCTTCTTGCAAGCAGTTCAGGGCAGTCTGAGGGCCCTATCACTCTCTACCACTCACATACACAGGCATTATGGGTTTATCTCATCTTCTGCAGCAAGTACTAGGCCCAATTCATTCCTTTAGGCTACTTTACTAATAACTTATTCCTTATCAGGGCCTCTCCACCTCAGCTTGTGATCAAAGACCCAATTAATGGAATGGAGAAAGGTGAAGCATTCAAATAATGGAGACAGCTGTTTTTCTCTGTTAGAGAAAATCCATTTGTATTGTTATCACAAGCTCCAAGTTCTGCAGCTTCTGTTTAATTCAGTCTCCCTCTATTTCTGCTGATGATAAAAAGTCACAATGAACTCAGAAGAGAATGGCAGAAATATCACTGTGTTTCAACTCAGCCTGGGTGTTATCAACTTGAAAGTGAAAATACAAGCAGATAAGGAGAGGAAATGTCCAACAAAGACCATATCAAATTTTCAAAAATTGTACTTGCATGCAGCATTCTTCAGTCACCTTTCTGAATGTTTTTGAGATCCCGATATATGCTCCCTGTGTTGGCTGCTTGAATCAGAGGAGCAGAGAGTGATAATATCATGGGTCCAACCTCAATTGAAAAGTAATTAAAGAGGAAGAGGAATCATAATTGGTTGGCATGAACATTGCCAGTGACCTGCAGTTTGTTCTGAGCCTTGGTGTCCAGGACCCCACGGGTGAGCTGGGTGTTTACATCACCATCGCTGGTGAATGAGGTTAGATTTTTTATCTGATAGTAAAGGACTGTGCCGTGGCATGCTCAGGCGTGGTGCCAAAGTTTCTCCTTAACAGTCTCCTAGGTGCAAATCTGCCCTGACTATCACAAATGGACCTACACACACTGTGTTATAGCAGTTCATTTCATAGTGGTGTAAAGGCCACATTACCGTTCTCTTCCTCACCCCTTTGTAATCATGCTGTCACACTGTCACAAAAGGGGACACATGGGCAGAACACTGTGATTACACTTAATTGAATGACAGAAAACTTGCAAGTTTAAAGTACAATGGTGAATACCAATTATGCATCCTTAAAAATGACACTATGAAAAAGGAAGCTGAAGGATGCACCTACTCAATATGCTCTTGCTCCATTTCATAGTAGCTGTTACTGCTTTTCTTATAGGCAAACCAAATGTTATTTAGAGATTGCTAGGCTATTCACATGCTGGGGGGGATGGTCTGAAGTTTTTTTGATTACCAAAGGGAAACCTTTGGATTTGGTGCATCAGAAATGAGGACTAGAAAATGCTAGGTTTCAGGTCTCCTCTGGGTGTGGACAGTGAGCACAGCAAACAGCACAGAGCTGCAGTGCATGCCATGAGTTCAGGCAGCAAAGCCTCTCCCAGGCTGGTTGTTCACAGGGGATCACAGAATCTGTGTTCAGCTGAATAAGGAAAAATGCATTATGCATTTGCATGTATGATGAACATTTTTAAAAGGACTATGTGGAAACAAAGAATGATTCATAATAAACATGGAATGATGACCGTTTCATACCCAGCTGTAGTTTTTGAATCTACATAGACACCAAACATTACCATTTTAACATGGAAGTTTCACTTTTAATAACCAGTAGGCCAGCTGAATAACATTTTTTTTTGCACATCAGGAGTTTCCTTATGCTCCCACCCTGTTATTAAACCCATATCTAACAAACAAAGAAAATAGAAAGGTGTACTTAAAACAATATCATGAATAAAATCAACTATCAATAATTTCCAATTGGAATAGTGAAATGTATGGAAACAAATATAATTTCATGCATGTCTGTGAAATGGAAAACACAAAGAATGATGAAAACTGACATTAGGGTCTTTCATCAGGAATAAATTTGTAATTTTGCTCCATCTGTAGATGTCGCTGCTATAATATACTAAAAGGGAGTGCAGCTATGAAGTCTCTTTTTTTCCCCTCCATACTTCAGCAGCCTCTTTACAATGAAACCAATCTTGAGGAATTATTCTAGGGTCTGAGAAAAATCGTAATGAAAGTATATTTCTCATAAAGGCAAACCAGAATCACATGTATTGGGCAGCCTTAGGGTGGTCTTGTAAGATGTGAAGTGACTTAAGGGTGGTCTCCTGCATTGGTCTCCCTAGATACTAAAACACTAATGACAACCCATGGCACTGAATGGAACAATTGTAAAGGAAAATTATGCAATCTCCTTCTAGGTCCTACCGCAGCTCCTGAAACTAGGCAAGCAATAAGCCTGCTAAAGGAGCAGTCTTAGCAAGAAAGGTACGGGGAACCAAAAAACCTGAAAAATTTTGCAATAGCTCACTATGCCAGATTCTGAGGAAGGTGAGAGGGATGATCTTATTCTAATCAAAGTTTAGAAGAAAAGCAAGTAAACACTCCTCCACTCTTAGATATAGCACTGCACCTGTTGGCTTCTGAAAGAATTTTTCTCATGATTAATAGAGTAGATGAGCTTCCAGGGTGACATTTTCTCTCTGCGTTGAATATCTACAAATATTTGTGTATTCTTAATAGTTTTCTGGTTCAGTCAAAAGATTATACTATCTAGCCAATTTCTTTAGAGACATTTTAAGAGATTAGAATAATTACATTTTTTGCTAATGAATCTTCTTGTACCCATTTTTGTGTTCTTTTTTTTTTGTCTGCACTGCTTCAGCATAGCTTGGCAGTGAACTGTGGCTCAGACAGAGGGATGGTTTGCCCTGCTTAGGGGGAGATCCAGTCTCCTCCTCCAGCATTGCTCAGTCAGGCTGAGCTGAAGGATTGCTACTCTCAGATACACCAGATAAACAAAGATTTCTCTCTCCTCCAAGGGCATCTGGAAACAGTGCAGTCAAGTTAATGGAGTTACACTAATATACAGCTAATAGCAAGAAAAGACATAAGCCTGGGGTTATACACTCAGATTGGGCAACCTATCAGCCAAAGTAAAGCCTTCACAAAAACTTCTGATGGGAATTTATTTTCCAAATGCCCATTTGCAATTTTATAGCCACAACTTTGGCTGCCTTCTGCACTCATTTCTATTCCTGCGGCTGCAGCAGCCTCTGTGTATTTACAGCAGAGAGCACAATGTGACCTTTGTCTTTTCAAGAATTTGGCAAAGAAGGTTGTGCAGCTGCACACGGATCCAGGTGCTGAGGTCCACAGCCAAGAGTGGCTCGGACATCAGTGGAAGTGGCAGCCTTCACACCTGCTCACCTGAGCTCTCAGGCAGAGCAAACAAACATTGCCCCACCCTGCACTCTCCTGCCACCTCTGTGCTCAGCACTCTCAAGGTGTGTTTTCTTCTAGAATTGCCCTTCTCTTTCATTTTACATATTACCTTCAGTGATTTCTATGTGGAGAGTTAAAACATGGAGAGCTAGATTAGAGCACTTGTTGAAGAATATTCTCCAGTAGCTTTGATGTTATAAGCTCCTGTTGTTCTCAAATCCAACTTTACTGTACTATTAGGAGAATCCTAGTCTGTAAATTGTGAAGCACAGTAGCTGCCACAATAAAATCTAAACATTTGATAAGCAATGTAATTTATCATTGGCTAACTGGTACCACTATATTTGTTCTTCTGCAAGCAGCAAATTATTCAAGTGTACTTGGATAATTATTCAAGATACTTGGATAATACTCTGAAGTTTTGAACCCCCTTGTAATTCAACAAATGAAATTAAATCCCAAAATCTTTCTCTGAAAAAATAGCATATCCATAATATATGAACTTCCCTGTGAACTTATGAACCATGCTGAGCTTTTTCTTTGGAGTTCAAGAAGATGTAATCGAAAAGTCAAGACTGAGCAAAAAGGTTATTGGAAAGTTATAGGTGTATTGAGACTTTTTAATAGGAACGTTGGGACTACCATAAGAATTATAGGCATGGGCCTGATAAATGAAGACTGTTCAGGGGTTTACAATTGGACTTTTTCCTCTTTCTTTGCACTGCTGCTTACACCTAGTCCCTGAGGAATAAAAGTAAGGTAGATAAAGAAATAAATATCAAGTCTTGAAATAATATTTAGTTCTGCTCTAGCTCTTCACAGACTAATTTCTTACTTCAAAAATGCTAAAAGTCTTTTTGGTTGGATGTACAATTGTAAAAATTCAGGTATTTGGATGTTTGTTTGCTAAGTTTTATAGTAAAATAACATCTGTTTTTCTTAACTTCATGTAAAGACTCACTCCTGAAAGACAGAAATCATCCTAGGGGAAGCAAGTGGCCTTTGCTCAAATTTAAGCAGCTACAGTGCAGGGCTGGATAGTCTCGCACACTTCTCCACCAAGGCCTTTGCCAAAGTCTCTAGAAACCCCATACTTTTTCCAATGCCACTGTCTTCCTGTAATCATAGTCCAAGAGCTGGCTTGTCCCTTAAGAACCCAGTTTTATGGGTTTTCAAAGCACCAGAAGCCTTAAGAGATTTTTACTTCCCATCCACAAATTGCAGACAAATGTGGTTAAAAAGGAGCAAGACTCTGCCAGTCCAAGAGCTACTTTCATATTCTTCCTACCCCACAAGGGATTGAAAAGATGGAGTCCAAGGATGGGAATGGACGGTACCTGAGACAAGGGTTATACAGTGGGAATTCTGTAGCCTTTATAAAACACCTGGCATGCAAAATTGATAATGTTTCAGTCTGGCGCTTAAATCCATCCCTATGCCTGTCTTCATTCATCAGCACCTCCTCATCAAGAAGTTTTATGAAATATTCCATTTTTTCCTTCTTTGGGTAATCTTTTTGACTTGTGCTTTTAATATTTAATAATTACCCACACATGATTTAACCCTGCTACAAATGAGATTTCAAGTCAGCATCTGCTCCAACTTCATGTTACTCAGAGACTTCTGATGACATACATATGTGACTTGTTTTGCCAAGTCTGCATACTCCAGCAACACAGCTTCAGAAGTAACTTCCACTCCCTCCCTCCACTCTCCTTCTCACATGTGTTTGTTCACAACACATTCAGTCCTTTCCCTAATCCTTTTCTTGTTCAGGCACCAAAAATAGCTTTTATAGCTTGATAACAAATTTTATATCCAGGCCAGCAGTTTTGAGATAAATTATGCTTTTCATTTATTATTATTACTGTTATGTTAAGACCTGAAGATAAGATGGATGTTACATTCACAGAAAATACTGGATAAAATTCTGCTCCCATTGAAATCACTGGAGTTTTCAGCACTGACTTCAGTTAGGACAGGCTTGCCTCACCGTCTTTGTCACGGGCTGGGCAATATTGAATCCTGGTTTTCTGAAACTAACTTTTTTTATTTCCTTGTTTTCTCTTAATCAAAGCAGAGTATTAAAACAATTCACCAGGGAGCCTCCAGTCACAGGGACGGTGAAAGGTAAATCTATCTTAAGTGGTAAGAGGAATTTCCCTGATGTTGCCCATTAACTACAAACAAAGGACAAGCCTTAGGTGAATCAGCCCTTCCTGTACTTTGACCAGTGATACAGGCCATAAAATCAATGAACTGAGATAATTTGAGAAGAAAATCCTCTTTTCTATCTTCTTCCACAGAAAGGAAAAGCAGACTTGAGACTAAAAATTGGTATTTCTCTCCAGTTTTCCAAAAATATCTCACAAAACACAAGACATGTCAAGTGGTTAATACCTTTTGAACTTTCCTTTGAGCTTTCCTCTGTGGTTAGGGCGCTCTGAGCCTGCAATGTAGCAGCTGACAGTGATTAAGTTTCTGTATGCACACACAGTTCAAACTGCACTTAGAAAAGCCACATTTGGTCATTGTTTACTTAAGTTTGCAGCAACAAATACAGATGCGTGGATTTGAATGTACACCTGGCATTAATCAGCTGCTGCTATTTCACAGCTGCCTCCAAGCAAGGCAAAATGCTGGAGTGGAAATACAGTTTCAGAATAACCAGAAATCTTTAAGGGACTCACATGGAGGAGGGAGAGCCTCCCTTACAACATTGCTTCCAGCTTGTTTCAGTCTTCACAGTTGGGGTTTTGTTCTGAGTTAAATCCCTCCTTATATGAAGAGATCTACAGTTTTTCAGCTGAAGAGTGTGTGTATATATGTATGTATGTGCATACACATGCTTCAAGAATCTGCACAGACTCTGTCTAAAACTGGAAAGGGCCCATACTTGCTATAATCAGGGGCCAAGGAGACCTGAAAAGGTTAAGAGCAGTAATACTGAAGTGGTGCCCACCTTTTCTAACACATTTTGGGAGATTTCCAGTGCTGGAGGTGTAATACTACCTTTATCACTCAACACTAGACATAAGAGATCAGAGAGGGTTAAAACAATTGTTCTAGTTCCTATCACAATTGAATTTAATTCAATCTCATTTCTTGCTGTTGTTGATGAGGAAGGGCAGCTGATTCCGAGGACAGGAGGACAGGGTTGCCTGGACAGCCAGTGCCAGATGCTGCAGGGAGTCACGCAGGTGCCCCAGCAGCCTAGGTGAGGCCATCCATCCATCCATCCATCCATCCATCCATCCATCCATCCATCCATCCATCCATCCATCCATCCATCCACCTATCCATCCATCCACCTATCCATCCATCCATCCATTCATCCCTCCACCATCCTGCAGCACCATGGCAGCACCAGCACAGAGGGCTGCAGATTAAGTGGGTCACTTGTTGCAGGCACGTGCTACCTGGGCTCACAGCATCTTTCCAGCCTGCCAGACCCTGCCAGATGGAGGTTAGGATGTTTGGCTCTCAGATGCAAGCCCCAGTGGGGACTTCCCACCTTTGCAATGTCTTTCTCTCTCAGCCATGAAATATTCCTGCGCTGAGTTCAGCAGAAGCACTCAGGCTGAGAAGGTCCTTCCTCCAGCACAGACCCTTCCTTCTAGAAAATAATTTTCTTTGGGTATAAAGCAGCCAGTTTGTTTGGGTTTTAAGTTTTCAAAGTTGTTGCAACAGCAGGCATATCTGAGGGGGCAGTGCTGAATATTTCAGGCTCATTAGGCAGCAGCAGTTGTTGATCATCAGCTGCATAAGGTATTGGTAGCATGTAAGGGAGGGAAAACAGGCATTTGTCAGTGACAGCTCACTAACCAGGTCTGACAAATATATTTATCTGTTCTCTGGCTAGATGGTGAACAATGTATGAGTTTTGACAAATTTACAATATTTCTGACAAATAGCTAGAAAATGAAAACTGAATTTACAAAGACAGTATAATCAAGAAACAGAGTTCAGTTCCTAAAGACCTTCAATCTGAGGTTGAAGAGGATAAATGCAAGTCAAGCCAGTTATATATATATCAATTACTGGCCGTATTTATCTCAGATAAATATTATTTATCTCAGAGTACAGAAAATTTACCCAGTTCTCTCCATTTAGATTATAATCTGGATAGATTATATCTTCTAGATACATAAAGATAGATGCTGCTTCTTTGTCTTTCATTTAATGATTATTTTATACTTTAATTCTTTACTTTTTTTGTGCTAGAAGAACCTATAACTTTCAGAAAAAAAGAGCAATATGTAATTACTGCATAGATAATTTAACACAAGGGGAAATCCTCCATTCCTCTTTACCTCTCAGAGAGTGCCTATACTGCAAGCACCAAATGGACTGCAACATGGGTAGATAAATGCAAATTCACAGAATCGTGGAATCACAAAATGGGTCAGGTTGGAAGGGATCACAGTGGGTCACCTTGGTCTGACCCCTCTGCTCAGCCTCACAGGGCACATGGCACAGAATTGCATGCACACTGTTCTTGAATACCTCCAGAGATAGAGACTATACAACCTCTCTGGGCAGCCTATTCCTGTGCTCCATCACTTGCACAGTAAGGAAGTTCTTCTTCATGTTCAGGTGGAACTTCCTGTGCATCAGTGTCTCCCCTTTCCTCTTGTCCTCCTGTTGGCACCACTGAGAGAGGCCTGGGTCCATCCTCTTGATGGACCTCTCTTCAGATATTGATAGACATTGATGGGATCCCCTCTCAGTCATCTCTTCTCGAGGCTAAACAGGCCCAGATCCCTCAGCCTGTCTCTGTACGAGAGAAGCTCCAATCCCTTAGACATCTTTGTTACTGTCCTCTGAACCCATTCCACGAGCTCCACACATTTAATACAGAATACCTCGTATGTTTTTAGATAACAGATGCCTGAACCATTTCTCTGCCATTTTCCAGTTACCAACATGAAGAGAAATATATGTGTCTGTGCACATATTTTATCTCTTTATGCTGGACTTAGATAATGAGCATAGACTATGAGAGAACTATTGGTATGAGCAGAACCCAGCTCTGTATGATGCTGTGGGACACTGGTTGTCTTATGACCTAGATTTTGGAAAAAAAAAATATATAACAGATATGTGGCTATTTATCTTCACAAATACCTCTTTTCTGCAAGGTCTTTTCTGTATCAGTGGATGTGGGATTTTGCATTGCCTAAGGAAACCCCTTTTTTCTATCTAAACCTATGACATTTAAATTCTATTGGTAATGTTTTAGGTTTTTTCAATTACCCTTTTCCTACCAAAAGACATCTCCTTTGCTATTTCATGAAGATAAAGGGTGTCCCTCACAAAGAGACTAAATTTCTGTCTGAGGGTCAGTGAAATTTGCTTTACAGCTGAGATAAGCCCTTCTTCTGCATATCTTTATAAAACATTATCTATGTTCATCCATATGTTGAAAAGCTAGTTGGGATTTAAAGCTTGTTCAACATATTAGGGGCCAATTGCAGTTTATCAGTATGAAAATCTATTAATTAGTATTTGTGACATTGGAGTTTACAGACAAAAACAGATAAATAACTCCACAATCCTTTGCAAGCACAAAGGGAAACTCAGTATTCATCTTAGTGAATACTTATTGATCTAGGCATCCCTATTTTATTCAGATGGGATATTTTCTCAATATTCAGAAGTTTTACAATAAGGGAAAGAGAGTTGCAGAAAATAGATAACTTTAAGCATGAACTTAAGAGTTTACCAGTTATCATAAATCATGGAACAAGTTATAGTCTCATGTGGGAAAAAAAAATTAATCATATCTCTTAACTTCTGGATGTCTGGAACGCAGGTACCTCCATCTGACACAGTCACACCAAGAGCACTTTATAGCTAATAGGGGGAAGGTTGGCCTTTTGAATTTAACAATTGCTCCGATTTTCTTTAGGTATTTATTAATGTGTCTTAGAAATGTATCTTTCTCTCTGCAGGCCATAAAAGTCTAGACAATCAGCTCATATGTTGCCATTTCCACTGCAAATGTCTCCTTTTGGCCAGAGAACTACTGCCCTTGGAGTTTACACTAGTAGTTAGTGATCTAAAATGGTTCAGAGTGTAATGGATAAGAAAGCATCTCTCTGGTCCCTGACCATTTAGCTCTCTGTGCAGAAGCAAACTAATAACAACAGCTTTATTGCTGTTGATGTTTTTGTAAGTCACCTTTCCTGGTATAACTGTTAACATGCATTCGGAGTACATTATACCTTTGCCATCACTTTGAACTTTTTCCTCAATGCTTGATGTTTATGCCTCATCTAAAGAATTCCAGGCTGGTGAGAGGGTCAGGTTCTCAGCGAGGGTCAGCGAATGCAGCGCGTTTTTAAACGCACAGACTCCGATCAGTGTACTTAAGAGCTCCAGTACATGGCTCTGCAATCACATATCTCAGAAATAATTTATACAATCAATTAAAGAGCATTATCAAGGGATGATTTGACAACTGTTGCCATGCCAACCAATGAAGCAGAAAGCTCCTCAGCGTTTAAAGGCTGCACCTGGTGATAGATATAGCAGATTTTGAGGACTCAGACAGAATCGCAGATGTCCAAAGGTGTGGAGGGAACATGATTTAAAGCTTGATGTTTTTCCATTTTTACTGGCGAAAGGGTGTTGATGGCATGTTGTTCACTTTCTCATTAAAATTCTGTCATTTTTCACAAAGTGTTCTGCATTCAGGGCTGAAAATTGAAGTGAGAATGCACTTTACAGACTGATAAAATATGATAGCAAAATGGATGATGTTCATTTGCAGGCTGAATTAATTAAAAAAAAAAAGAGTTTGTGTCAGTGCATTTATGAAAAGCCCGTTAATCAAACACAACTTTACCAGCCTTAATGGACACATCTTAAACACTCCTGCATTAATATTTAAAATTCCAGTTAGTAAATGGCTCCTAGTGCATTGAGCTAAAAACTAATTAGAATAGGTCATTACAGGAATAAAACAGTACAAGCTGAAAGTACATCTTCCTTGGCAACAACAGGTTAATCATTGGCTGCTCAGTGCCAACATTTGTGCTTATATCTTTACCTATGCAGTAGCTCCACTCTTAATCAGAAAATGAATTCTGCAAAAGGAAAATTTCCTCATGTCCTCCTATGCCATTTACATATTCTCACAGCTGCAGGAATTATGGTTAAAACTTCTGGTCCATGTAAGTTTGGAGTCTGGAGCAGCCCCTTTTTCATACATTGTTATGGTTATATCTCAGAATAGCAGTTTTGGGTTTGCAGTAGGATACTGCAGATCAGGTTACTGTAAATTCTCTGAGACAATGACTTATGATGAACCCGTTGTGGTCTTGAAACACTGGGGCACTTACCTTGGTTGAGGTCCTTTGAAATGCAAAGTAAATAATGTGTGTGCAGAGACATCAAGGAATAGTTTCTCATGAGAATGGAAAACTTGCATAACACCAAATTCTCATTATAATTTTTTTTACATAGAGAGTCCAGAGTTATCTCTGTAAACTATTTCTGGGATGCTCCTCTTGACCCTAATCTAATGAAAACTGTTAGAGAATGGTTTTTTGTCATAGGTAAACCTATTTCTTTGAATAGTTTTGTTATATAAACTGCTAAATATTGCTTTAAAATCTGTTACACTCAACTGACTTGATAAAAGAAATATTTGGCTCTGTAAATTATTGGTCTTTTTCTAGTTTTCTCTCACTGACAAAGTCCGGTATTGTCTCTATTTCTCACTCTGTAAAGACATCAGTTTTGCAAAGTTAGGATCCTGCTTGCAAATCCAAATGTGTAAAAAAGTGAAGTTAATTTAAAAAAAAATTGTATATTTAGATGAATGTCTAAATATACAAATTCAAACACGTGAAATAGAGCTCCCAGGTCCCAGGTTGTCCACTGCTACCATAGGTATGTGCATCACCTCCCCCGTTTCACAGAGCTGTGGCAGCCAAGCTTTCAGGCTATTTGAGAACCAAACTCCCTTTTTTACTTTAAACAACTCTTAATTTCCCATCTTTATTCACAGATATGTTGTGAGATAGGCTATTAAATGCATTTTCATGGTCCACCTCCTGCCATCATTGAACCATGCCCCTCCAATTCTTTGGTCCTAAAAACTGACCATGTAAACAAATTGTTTGGGGAATACACCTGCAGGATATTCACTTGGAAACAACATCAGGGACTCCAACCCTTACAACACTAAAAAAGTATCCCTTTCTTCTGGGTCTTCTGGTTTTGTTTGCATTTTTATTTGCTTGTTTTGATTTGTTTGGGTTTTTTGTTTATTTTCCTTCTAATAGGTACAAGTCAGTGCCTATTTTGTGTGTGAAGATAATGCAAAGCAAGTTCACATACAAAAATAGATTATCAAGAAGCAAACTAAGTGTTTCTTTATCTCAGAGTAGAAGAAATTGTGAGGCTGTGACTCTTATGCAAGACTGTGTACTGACAATATCTCAGTTCTTCTAACAGCCAAATGACCCAAAGACTTAGATAGGTGAGTAAGGACATTTAGGTTGATTTGAGAATATTTTAAACTGAAGTTATCAATCTAATTCTGCTTCCTGTTTCTGTGAATTGCACAAATGCCTGCTTGCCTAAGCCATTCCATTTGCTTCTGTTGTGTCCCTTTTCATGCTCTACCAGAACAAATCCTGGCATTTCAGAAACAAAACAAAAAAAGTCTTTGTTCATGTTTCAATGCATTTGCTGAGGTCTCAGATTCTTACCTGCCTTCAACAAGGATGGATGGCCCACAGTGCTATTAACAGATGTGGTATCTTGCTGCAGGTTGAAGATGCAAGTTCAAGAGATGCTTCAAAGGTCTGGCCCAGCTGTAAGCAGGTACACAGTAATTTGGGATGTGGATTCAGGATATGTGCTTCCTCTCAGTAGGATTAACTACAGTTGCTTGATTGTCTTACTCATGCATAAACAGAGGGGTGGAGGTCTAAAGACAAATTTGAGGGAGGTTTTGCCCGGGAATAATCTTACAGTTCTCTCCCATCTGCAAGGTCTCAAATCTGCCCCTTAGGTTTAGGCTTAAGTCTCCGGCTTTCCTTAGAGTTGCTCTAGCAGCAGTGGAAACCGCAAAGAGAAAACTTCCACATGGTCTTTGGGCAGCAGATCCTCATTTCCCCTTTCTCTTTTTTTTTTTTTTGGAGGAAAAAAACCCCTAGCATCTCACCAAGAACTCAGCTGCTGTGAGATCCTGTTGGATATTCATGATTTCTGACTTCATATGAGGATTTGAACCTTAAAAGCAGGTTCCCAGTTCCCCCAGGCCATGCAGGTCTGCACAGAGAGGCTGACTGCCCTCCTCCCAGTGCAAGTGTCAGGGTCCCCGTCCCCCATGCCCTTTGCAGCCTGCAGAGCCCCTAGAAGTTCAGAGACAACCTTACCAGCACCAGACTGTGGCTTATCTGACTGCCTGTTGTGCACAAGAAGTAAAGCAGCTTGAGTGTTTTAGCATGATTAACTCTGCTAGAAATGATTTCCAGTCTTCAGAGTTTGGTCTTTGGAGATGTTAAGGCTCTGCATAAGCCTTTTTCCTGTGTTAGGCAGAGGAGTTGACTCAGACAGCTCCCTGGGGTGTAGTGAGTGGCTCTCTGAAGGTTGGAAGTGTATGTAGGCATCCACACATTCACTTTTCATCTACATCATCTGTTTAAATGGTGTTTACTGGCTTTGTTTCACAGCTTATACGGTTTTTATATATACTTTATTTGTTCTTATTTTAAATTCTGTTTCTGAACTCAAATTAACATTCATCTAAAAATGTCACACCACTTCTGCCTCAGGAGAGGAGTCTGAACAGTGGGCTGCAATCTCACCTTTTGTATTTTCCTAATCCAGAGAAAGATAGTTTATCTGTTGCATGGTGACATGAAAATCAGTTGAAAAAAATTCCTCTTCAGCACCCTATGGCCTAAAGTTTGTGTTCTCCTCTCCAAGAGACAATGTTAAGTTTGTTCTCATAGAGGCACAAGCGAAAAATTAAAGTCTGCACTGTCACAAATGACTGCTCTACCTTCTTGGCTGCTCTAGAAAGACAGAGGGCTGGAAAGCCAGTGCACCCTGGTCTTTAAAGTATAGTCACAATGTCTCCTGTGATTTTTATGGCATGAATTTGTGACTGAATATGAGGCATACTATAAGAACTTAGTTTTCTACTTGTCTTTTCCTTGGTGCCTTGCTCCTGAGGGCTTTGATGGGTCAAGGAAACAGCTGACAGCTCTGACCTAAAATTTAGGGAATTACCTGTATGCAGATGCCAAGCCCTTATGGAGCTTCTGTGCCTAAAGGCTCAGCTAGCAGGCCAGCACAACTTCTGGGTCCTAACTTTAAATTTTGGGCTTTCAAGTCCTTTGTCCTGCATCACCAACTTACATCCCTAGTGGCCTAAACCATGAGTGCCACTTGCTGGCAGAAACGAGCCTGGAGTCATCTTCAAACATTTTCTCTTGTTTGATTTCAAGAGAACTGGGCAAACTAAACATAACATTCATATTGTAAATCAGCACTTGAGTTTAAAAGATGCATTGACTTCCAGTTTTCTGAAGATCTTTCAGCTCATCTGTCTTGTTTTTGCATTATGGTATAGGAAGTGCATCCACATGCTCACATCTCAAATCAGAGATGCTAACAGCTCACACCACTCCAAGTCTGTCACCATATCTAGCCATATACCAGCATATTCCTTATTTTTTTTATAAGCTGCACTCCCACAAACAAAATTTTTGTGTAGTTCTCAGTTTTAAAAGGGTAGCAGTGTTTCCCCAGAATAATTGTTCAAGACACACAAAAATCTTTGGAGAAAATAATCTAAAAAACAATGTTTTCTTGAGACAAATGTATAGAGTCTACTGTTATTTATATTATGTGACAAATTAAGCAAAGTAAAATAATATTAATTAACCAAACACCTTCATTTGTGCAACCTAGCACAATTATGCTCAACAGCATATCTTAAGAAAGCTCCCATCTTGGGCTGGGTTTGTATTTAAAAGCAGCATATGTGAAAGGATTCAATTAATGTTCTTATATCTCATCAGTTTCTGATAATTAATATGAGCTGTAAGGGCTTTATGGATTGCTGGTTTGATAATTCAGTAGCAGCTAAAGTAATAGAGGATATGATGGAAAGACAGGCTCATAGCTGCCTTGTGGAGTGAACTAAATGATTGAACTCAAAGAATAATAGGGATGGAAATTGCTGTGCTCATTCACGGATAATATATGACAGGAGTAAGGCAAGCAGTAAGTTAGCAGATGACTCAGCCAAGCATCTATGACTGAACAAAGTGTGATTCTAACCTTCTGTCATTGAAAATATGTTTAATGGAAACATTATCATTCTGATATATTGCTTGCTAAGATAAGACATGTTTATAGTACAGTTGCCCTGTGATGTTACTATAGGACTCGATTTTGGCACACTTGATCTTGCTGAAATGTACTTCGTCCCAAAATAAATCTACTCCTCGTGGAGCAAGAGACTATTCAAAAAGAACAAGAGAGCCAAAAGCTGGTCCAAAGTTGGCTGGAGCTAAACATCACCAGGCAAATATAAAGAATCCTATTCATTTTTAATATGCAGAGAGGAAGGTCTCTGTACACACTGAGAGCCACATGTAAGGTTCTTCTTTTGTAATAACTCTTTCAACCTATAAGTAGAAAACTGGACAACATAATTTATTTTTTTAATTAACAAATATGAATAGCCACATGCCTCAGATGCAGATCAAAGAAACAGGATGCTGAAGGGATGGATTAAAGTTAGCTGCCTTTTCCCTGTGCCTGGGAGAGCTCAGTTTGTAACATTTTTTGATAAGTACTCAGGTGGTTCAGCAGCAGAATAGAGCACAAAGTCTAGAGTGTTGCATTAAAGTAAAACTTGCTGAAGGTAAGGGGAGGAGGATAAAACTGAAGCATGATAATCTCTAGAGCACATTATACATGTATGCTGGTCAGGGATCGCTTGCAGCAACTCTGCAGTACTGTGCAGCAGTGCCCTGCCAACAGAATTCATGCTGAAAACATATGTTCTTCTGCTCAAACCAGCTTTCACTACATCTGGAAACCAAGAGTTAGAGGGGGAGGGAAAAATAAAGCAGCAGCATATGTAATTCTCTTCTAAGAAAAACCATTCATTTGTTCATGAAAGAAATCTTTCTGCTTTTATCACCAGCAGAAATTCTCACAAAGTTCTTGAATGGATGTTTTAAAGCTTGGTGGGAAAACAAACAAACAAACCAAAAAAAAGGTAGTGTGAGGGAATGTAGGTAATGGCAGACATTTATGACCTTTTTCCTGAAGTAAAGTCATGTCTTGATATCAAGAGCAATCTTATTAACAAAAAGTGGAAAACTTGGCAAAAGCATTGTTTAAAATGACTGCAAGACTTGCAAAACCCCCAGAATAACTCTGTTTTGCTGTCAGAAGCCTGGGAAACACAAAACAGATGTTCTGCCCAGCCTCTGTTACTCAGCCAGATCGCTCTTTGCTATGCAGGCAGCTGTACCACATGTCTTTTCTGAGAAAGAAACAGTGCTTTCCTTTGGCACTTGTGCATCTTTCTCACTGACCAGGCAGACACTGTCGTCAGACGAAGACAGCTTCTGTCATCCTTCCTGCTACCTAAGTCTGCAGAATCTCCTTGAGACTAAGCAGCTCTGTGCTTTGAAAAATAGAAGCATTAGGTACAAATTTTGGCAAGCCTTGGCTCCTCAGGCAGTTGCTGGGGAGTCAGAAGGCACTACTCACTCTAATGTGTGGTGGCAGCAGAGCTCTCTGTTTGCGCCCTGAACAATGCACACATTATTAGAGCTAATGGCAGCTACATGTACACGTAATAATATAGCCTTGAGACTGCAGCCTGGGAATTCCACAAGAGCAGATTTGGGGATTTTTGTTCATGGGAGAAAGTATGGTGAGTAAGAGGAAAATCACTTGAGTAGAGACTGAACTCTCCCTGCTGGCTTGCTTAAGAAGGGAGGGGTGAGGTCAGGGATTTCCATCTCCAAATTACATTTGGGTGAATTTTAAGATATTATGTTGAACCCTGGATCCTTCATTTCAGAAAATCATAGAATCATAGACTTTTTGGGGTTGGACGGGGGCTTTTAAGATCATCCCATTTCACCCCCCTGCTGTGAGCAGGGACATCTTCAGCTAGATGGAGTTGCTCAGAGTCCCATCCAATCTGCCCTTGAGCACCTCCAGGAATGTGGCGATCACAACTTCCCTGAGCAACCTGTTCTAGTGCCTCACCACTCACAGTAAAGAATTATCTCCTAATATCTAATCTAAACCTAGTCTCTTTCAATTTGAATCCTTTCTCCCTCGTCCAGTCACTAAATGCTCTTGTAAGTAGTCTCTCTTCACCTTTCCTGTAAAGCACTGCAAGGCCAAAATTGGGTTACCCTGGAGCCTTATCTTTCCAGGCTGGACAATCCCAATTCTCTCAGCCTTTCCTCATAGGAGGGATGCTCCTTCTTTCTTGGTGGCCTCCTCTATACCTGCGCTAAGAGGTCCCTGTCCTTCCTGTGCTGGGTACCCCAGAGCTGATGCAGCCCTGCAGGTGGGGTCTCACCAGAGCGGAGCAGAAGGGCAGAATCCCCTCCCTGGCTCTGCTGCTCGCACTGCTTTGGGTGCAGCCCAGGACACAATTGCCTCTCTGGGCTGCCAGTGCCCATGGCTGGGTCATGCCCAGCCTCTCACACACCAGCACCCGCAGTCCTCCTCAGCAGGGCTGCTCCCAATCTGTTCATCCCCAGCCTGTTGTCCCAGCCCAGGTGCAGCACTGTGCACTTGGTCTTGTTTTAACAAGAACTGCATGAGGTGTTCAGCTGCTGCCTCTCCCTGAAGGCAGTGACACCCCTTGCTCAATATTTCAGGATGATCAGCTTTCTCAGGCTGGGTGATGGGGTCACAAATCTGCATAGGCAGAAATGAATTTTTCACCCAGGATTCACCACCTCCTCTCTTCAGTTCCCTAACAAATGGCTGGTGGTGGATGGACCCCTCATCCCTACCTTCCATGTGAAAGCGCTTCCTTAAGCATCTTGCTCTCAGCAAGTTGCGTCTGTGAATCCCCAGTGCTCTTCAGCATCTGGGATTTAGCATCCACTCTCTCTGGGGACAATTCCTTGGAAAAACACATGGTTATTTCATGTAGGCAGATTGCTGCCTTGCATCTGGATATCTGTGAGTACCCTTCCCAGCCATAAACCTTGGTCAGAGGAAAGTCTCAGAATCAGACCTAAAGTCTACAAGGAATAGTCTGGTTTTCTAAAATTATCTGAATATTAATATCATTTATAAATCATTCTGAAAAGACAGGGATGGGAAGAGAGAAGCTGCTGCTTTACATAGCCTCAGCTCCTAAATTCACTAGGAGGTGGAGGAATTTAGACCTCTGGCAATCTCTTAAAATTATTAAGGAAGAAAAGGAGGCTCACTTTGTAGTGGAAGGGGAGCCATCTAGAGCAGATCACATTAACAAAACACTCTTACAAGGTCTTATTAGCAGAATCATATTAAAATAGAATTGGAAGTAGTGGGTATTCTGACTCTATGAAAAGGAAATAATATAGCAAAAGGGAGATATTCTGTCACTCCTTGAAAGACAATTTTCCATAAGAAAGAGAAAACAGTAAAATCTTTTTCTGTTTAAATCCTTGTGGAAAGATGGCTGGGGGTAAAATCAGAGGAAACAGAGAAGTTACATTCATATCCCAACAGGAGTTATAACAGTACAGAAATCATAGGGTAAAATACGGCTGCTGCAGCCTGGAATGCGGTTGGCATGCTCCACGATGATTCCCCACACAATCTGCAACCAGAAGCACCTGCTGAGGGGTAGGAATGGAGGGTGAGGCAACTGGAGACACCACAGCCAGGCTCTGCAGAAATCTTTGCAGGGAGGAGAACTCAGTGGTAGTTTGCAGCTGAGAAACTGCAGAGCACCTGTCAGCCAAGGGAAATAGGAGAAGATGCCTTAGTGGTGAGCTAACTGTGCTGAAATCCCTCTCCTTGGATTGACTTGGTTCATTACACCTAACTGTAATATTAACTCACACCTCCATCCCAAAGTTACCTATGTCCCAGGTACGGTACAACAACCCCTCATTGGACCTGTGCTCTATATTTTACTGACTAGATCTTTAAGGGTGAAGTGAGAAACTTCAATCAGTAACAAAGGTATTTACACCTAAAGTCACTCAAGCTCCACCTAAACATAAAGAAATAGTATCAAAGATAGTAAATCAAGAATGGGAAAAAAATTAGGGAAAGGCTCCATCATAGCTGCTGGGAAATCAACAGACTGGACCTTTCTTCTCCCCATAGGGATGCCTATTGGGTAAGAACCCTGCTCTGTGCATGCTGAATGCTTTTACTGGGCTTTGCCTGTGTATTGCTTTGAATACATTTTTGAACTCAGATACTGTCACCAGAAATCCTCAAACCTTAACCTGTCACAATTTTATATTAATAAATAATGTTATTCCATGAACTGTTGGCGTGAGTCCTTCACAGATGCTGGCAGCTGCTGGCAGCAGGGAACACACTCAAACAAAGTGGAAAATCCACTGATGGGTTGTAAAGTGGGAAACCTGCTGAGGGGTGTCCCTTGTGCTGTTGGTGTATTTTTCTGAATAAGTCAGTGGAACTGTCCTATCCAGCAGGACTGTTCAGTGAAGGGTCCCCATAAGAGACTGCTCAGGCATGAGAGTTTCAGCTTTCCTGGGGTGCTGACAGACAAATCAAACACTAAGAGTTGAGGAAATCTCCTCACATTAAGGGTCAGGGAAATCTCCCCTATTCTTGTGAATAGAGAAGGAGGAGTTGAGAATATAAAGATAAAACACAATTTCTATGACAGTGAACACAAAATGACAAAGTTTAAGATCTTCATAAAGAAAATTTTAAAAATGAAATGCAAGATAGTAAAGTTTGGTAACTGCAAAGGATTGATAGGCAAAGTCTTGTGGTAGGAAAAGATGAAATGAGCTGGCAACTTCTCAAAGAATCAGAAGAAGAAATCAGCTATAGAAAGATGTAAATTCAGCAAAATCATAAGCTCTTTACTGATCTCACTAAAGATCAGGTATAAAAAAAGAAGAGTGTTAAGAACAGAGGCATCAAGGACAAGAGGAAATCACTATACTTTTCTAGGAAGGAAAAGACCAGTGGAGTGGGAAACATAGAGATGAAGGTCATAGTGTTTAATGACTTTTTTTTTCATCTATCATCCCTATAGCAGTGATCAGGTGGTTAATGTCATTAATTCCAAGGACAAAAGGAAAGAGCAAACCAGAGAGAAATTAGGTAGGCTCACCTTTACAACTGGCTGAGTTTCCTTGTCTGACACAAAAATATCTCTGACTTGTCAGCAGTTATCACTGAGGCCTTGCAAGAAGCAACTGGGTTACCAAGAGTCTGGAAAACATCAGGGTAAAGGAAGGGACAATGAAAAGACAGAGAAAGCAGAGTCAGAGGATGACAGAGATGTCAGCTTAAATGCAGTCTGAAAAATATTTCACAAATAAGCAGACAAACTTCTTGGGAGGAACTGAAAGGTGAAAAGGTTAATATCCAGCTTGGATCTACCAAGCACAAATCATTTGAAACAAGGGGAGAAGCAGTGGATAGCAGCTATCTTTGCTTTAATTAGATTTTGACCTAATTAATTTTTGGGTTTTGCATCTCAATATTCACAAGAAAGCAGTCTAGCCTATATGCTGTTTGCAGGCTGTTCTGGCACCCATACCTGCAGGTCAGTTGGAAAGGTTTGCTCTCTAAGTGAATGGATGCCTTGGACAGGATGGTGTGGGATGCTAGTGTCAGTTTTGCCCGGTGCTGTCACTATCTGGATGACAGGAAAGAAGCCTTGCTAGATAATTCAGAAGATGATGCTGCTGGGAGGAGCTGCAAGTACATTGCATGAGTGTTTTAGAATTCAAAGTGCCCTTGGGAAACCAGTGAAATGGCCTGGAAAACACACAAGATGAATTTCCACAGTGAAAATGCAAGGTGCTGCACTTTGACAGGATTAATCACAAATCTGAGGTTGGTGAGAACAAAATTAAACAAAGCTGTGTCATGAAAAAAGGCAAACATTGCATGGGGTGTATAAAAACTAGAGCTGAAGAAAGATACTTAGAGAAATACTGTGTATTTTTATCTTGGCAATGGCTGTAATTTGAGATGTATGTGGACAAATTTGAGAATGTCCAAAGAAAAGCAACAAGAGGTCTAAAAAAGCATGACCTTGGAGGAAATAGTGAAGGAATTAGCTTGGTGTGGTCTCAAGAAAAACAGACGGGGGAGGGGATGGTAACAGCTTTTTAGTACATAGAGGCTGCTGTGAGGAGGAAAGGCGTAACCTGCCCTCTGCATCTGCAGGGGATAGGTCAAGAAGCACTGGAGTTCAGCTGCTGCAAAGGAAGTGTATAAAAATTTTCTGAGTCATTAGGGAAAACTTTCTAATGGCACAATTAGGGAAGTACTAGAATAGATTGCCTGGGGAAGAAGTGGAGTCTCCAACACTGGCCGTCTCAACAATTTAGGCTAACATCTGTCAGGAGCAACACACATATAACCAACCTGGCTGGGGGCCAGGGAAGTGACTACATGACCTCCTGAAGTCCCTTCCAGACCTGTTTTTCTCTGGTTCTAATCATTCAGGAGCCTCCCTCCCTGGCAATGCTCTGTACTTTTGGAGTAAACCATTTGACATGCTGCTTGATTACTACCCTAGTTTCTTTGCATTCCTCTATATTATACTGTGGGCTTGTAGATAATTCCTAGCTTTTCTGAAAGAGAAGTAGTGTTTCACTTCAAGTTCCTCCAGCAGATGTTAGGGATGCCTCTTCAATCACATTATGCATCCATGTTTTCAGAAGTTTAACTTCAGGCACTCCTCAGGACAGCCCCAGGTACTAAAACCAGCAGGATGAGAGAGGAGAGCTGCAGCCTAAAGCACTGAAGGAGTAAAGAGCAGAGCTACAGCCTGGTGAGCTGCTGTGCACCACCCAGGGAGTGAGGCAGGATGAGCTCTTACAGCCTTCCTTCCCCTCCCCTGACCCACAGAAATCTGTGATTTCTCACTGTCAAGAGGGAACTGAAGGATCAAGACACAGACCTGCCTTGTCTTCTTAGCCCACCCAGAGATGCCAGGTGCTCAGAAATGCCACTCAGAGCAAGCAGTGGTTACCTGGCAGTACCTGAGCACAGCCTGTGTCACTGAGACCTTCATGGCTGGATCTGCACCCTGCTTGGTTTCCCAGACCTAGAGAAACACTACCAGGAGAATCTGCTGAACAAAGCCAAAGTGTAAGAGTAGAGAAAGGGTAAAGAATTTTTATATTGACCCTGTGTTTTGCATCATCCCAAATCTGGTTTACCAGACTTTCCAGTATCCTCATAAGATATACCAAACAGAAACAGCATTCTCAGAAATAATAATCTTTTAAAATGCTTAGAAAGTACCTGACCTAAGAGAAAAGAGCACTGCTAAGCGGACCATTTACTTTAATGTGATATTTTTAGCTGAGATGGAAATACTCTGTGGAGGTGGACAGGGTCAGAAGCTAGTCTCCATCATCACTCCTCTCCTGTGACACAGAAGGAGCATGGCCATTCTGATCTCTTCCCCAGAAACCTCAGCCCTGGGTTTGTCTTGTGCTTCATCTCATGTTCCAGGCTGTAGCACAGAAACACCTGCAGACTGAGGCAGCAGAGAGAAGGACTTCAGTGCTCAAAGCTTGCATCTCAAGGAAGGAAGGAGTGATGTTCACATATATATGAAGGAAGCACAACTCAGACATCTTCAGAGAGCCTCAGTGAAGCCCATAAACCCAGGGGGAAATAGAATGGGTGGCTGACAAAGAGCTCTCCCAAATGTTGTCAAGTTGATCACCTCTCCTAGGATTTTGCTTTTCCACTCTGTGAATGTCTTCCTTTCATGTCAGCTGACACAGTTTGCCCTCAGTCTGTTCTTGTGGGAGCTCCAAGATCCTTATTCTTTATTCCTTATTCGTTTTACCCCTCATAGCCTCTGTTTGCAGGAAGTATTCACAGTTGCCAGATCACTGGAGGAAAAACTTGAGCTTTCTGAATTTCTTAGTGGCCTCAGAACACAAAACTCCAAAATAATGTCATCTGACTCCTCAGGCAAACACTTCAGTTGAGAGAAACTGTGATAAATCACATTTAAATGCAAGAAGAAATCACCATTCATGGCTGGCTCTGAACTGGTTTGGAGGTCAGTGGCATATGGCTCCTGCTCCAGTAGAACTTTAATTTGTTAAAGAGATGAGCAAATGAGTCAGAACACAGTCCTGGGCAACCAGCTGTAGGTAGCTCTTCTTGAGCAGGGGGGTTGGAGCCAGTGACCTCCAGATCAGCCTCAACCATAATGTGATTCTGTGATTCTATAATCCTTTAATCTCCGAGCCTGCATCTCCTGGAACAGTTTCTTTCTTAACCGGTCTTTGAAGTGTTGCTCTCCAACCCTGTGCATTAGACAGGTCAAATAACAATTGCCTCCAAACCCCAGTGAAATCTTGTGTCCTATGATAAACAGCTGAGGGAACTGAGGTTGTTTAGCCTGGGTAAAAAAGGAGGCTCCGGGGAGACCCTATTGCTCTGTACAACCTGAACAGAGGTTGTGGCAAGGTGGGGATCAGTCTCTTCTCCCAGATAACTGCTGGCAGGACAAGGGAATGTGGCCTCAGCCTGCACCAAGGGAGGTTCAGGTTGGACGTCAGGAAGAATTTCTTCATGGAAAGGGCTCTTAAGCATTGGAATGAGCTGCCCAGGTAGGTGGTGGAGTCACCACCCCTGGAGGTGCTCAAGGAACACCTGGATCTGCCACTTAGTGCTACAGTTTAGTTGACAACGTGGTGCTTGGTCAAAGGTTGGTCATTTAAAACCCAATGATTAAAACCTAATGATACCATGATTCTGTGAAAATTGTGCAGGCCCTATAACAGGTGTGCTTCTGAGGTTGCTACATGCAACTGCTTACTAAAATCTCCCAAAGTGCTGAACACTAGCCCTGCCCCACACCCATGTAAGGCACATCAATTTCTCAATAAGAAAATGCATTTTAGGAAATGTAGAGCATTCAGAAGAGTAGATCTTTCAACTGCAGAGTGTTTTCAGACTTGGTGACAGCAAAGCTGCTAGTCTTGCTGCCATCCCACACATGCAGCTATGCATTACAAAGATGAGAAGCAGTCACACAGAAAATGGTATCTGTGCCTTACTCAAAACCTGCTGTTCTCCTGGTGGCATCGAGGCTTTATTTAGGTCACTTTATAAAAAGGACAAATTAAGCCTCAGGGCAGAATTATGTCCTTTCACTCTGTAGGCAGAATCTGTTCTCATGCTGGAGCAAATGCTGATAGCTTTAGTTTGTTGAAGATAACAGAGATCTTGTTATAATACACTTGAGTGTACTCCAGTGGAAAGCAGGACCTGATCTTTTAATAGAAACAAATAATCAAAAATCTTCACACTGTTTCCTCAAGTTTCACTAGCTGAAAAAAAAATCTAACAAAACAAAACATGAGCAGGAATAATAATTTGTTTTTTCTCATTTCACTGATCTGCCCTCAAGGATCGCTACTAGGCTACATTGATTCCTCAATAAAGAAAGACTTTCATTTGCACCAAGGCCTTTTTTAGAAGGAATCTGCTGCAGAATTATGCCTAATAGCACAAAATGCTTTCAGTAGCAAAAATTCCTTAGAGTGAAGAAGTTTGTTAGAAACTTGACCAGTCAATATATAGCTGAAGTTATGCCTAATTCTACCTATACAATACCAGTTAATTGAAGTATACAAGTACAGCTATCCCCTTTTCCCCCCTTATTTTGTTATTTTGTTCATCTTTGCAGTTTAATAACAGTTCTAGGGAATTTTATGTCCTCTTTTTTCTTCACACATTCAAATATATAGCTCTGCTTGCCAGAATAAATGATGTATCACACCCTATGCAGCTGAAATACTTGTCCTGCTCCTGTTACAGAAAGTCTGTGCAACTTTTTGTTCTTCAAAATACTGTGTCACTGACATCTTTTGTGAAAAATCCTTTCTTAGGATTTTTCCTGCTGGAGCTAAGAAGCTCAGTAAGAAATGTAAACAATTTTTATCTGCTGCTGTGGAATGCAACAGGTCCACCTGTGATTGGTCTTCTGTAGATGTTTGGATTTACTGACCACTCACGGTGGAGCTGCTATCGCTCTCTGCCGAGAGACAGGCCTTTGTTATTCATTCTTTCTGTTCTATTCTTAGCATAGCCAGCTTCTGAAGAAGCTCCTTTCCTTTCTATTCCTATGTAGTATAGTTATAATATTATATATATATATCATAAGATAATAAATCAAGCCTTCTGATAATGGAATCAAGATTCCTCATCTCTTCCATCCTCTAAAAACCCCTGTGACCACCGTCACAATACTGTCAGGAAATTTTGTAAAAAACATCATCCACATTAAGAGGTTTTCAAACTATATATTTTGAAGGTGAATTTCTTAAAAGCACCTGCGTTAGTTTAAGGCAAATCCTAATGATGCTGCCAAAAAACACACTACCAAACAAGCCTGAAACCCTTGTGACTTGGTGGACTACTTGGACACATTTTTAGCATGAGAACTTGCTGTGAGAGCAGCCCATTTCCATGGATTGACCATATCCTCCATCTCCTTGCACAATGCCTACCTGATGCCTCTTCCCTTTCTCCTCTCATGCCATCAGTGGCACCAGCTGCCTTCTCACCTGCAAATGTGAGCAGCAGGAATAACCTCTTTTGTAGCTTAAAGCTTCAAAATTGCTTAAAGCATGCCTTGTTTTGCCAGAAAGCAAGAAAATGCCTTTTACCTTAGGTGTTGCTGTAAAATCTCTGGAAAAGAAAGCTTCCAGACCAGATTTTGTGTCTATTCTCCCTTGCCCGAGAGCAGAAGGGGATTTTGGAACTATCTGTCTTCTTCTCGGATGATATTTGCCAGCATGTTCTTGCATCCACAGGGCAGTAAAGATATTTCTTACAATATATAAGTTAATGGCCCTACCTAAGATAGAGCTACAGTGAATTGTCTAGCAAATATTTGTGTAAATGTAAAGTTACTTCTGTGATTTTTTAATAGTGAATAGTAGATCACTAAACCTTAAATCTACCTGTAGGGTGAAGTTGGTTTTCTTCTGAGTCTTATTTGAACAATGGCTTTAAGCTACAGGAACAGTAAGAGACTGCATCACATCTTTCCAAAACAACATGGGTTGTCATTTTCAGATGACTGCAATTTCAAAAGTGCAACTGATTTATAATCTTAAAAGAGTTTAAAAATATAAATCTAAAACAGAACCAAAGCATTCTGAAATTATTAATTATATATTTTTTTAATGAGGATGGACAGAAATTTGGTTTGGCCAATTGTTTTGCAGTAAATGTTTGATATTTTAAAATATCTTTGGCTTCAGTTCAAATGAAATTAAAAAACTTATGGATGACATATGAAGATGAAAGAGAAAATTAACATGGAGACGTTGGTATGTGCATACAGTCATGTCTGCTTGTTTCAGTATTTGCTGCTCTCCCAGTGTGAATTGAGAAGAAAGAGATAACTTATCCTTAGAGGCATGTATTAGAGAAAGATGAAAACCCTATTGATTTTTATTGTGCATTGTGTCTGTCATTCATAAAACCTTCCCTTTTTTAGAAGGACATTTTTAATGGTAGAGCTTCCTTTAGTGAACTCCAGTTAGATATTTCCTCTTAACCACTCAAAGTTATTTACAGGGGAATTTTTTCTCAATCTTGAAATGAAAGAATTCACTTGCCTTTGAGAAACATATCCTGGATTTTTCACAGTAACACCCTTTTTCTTCACTCAGTCTGGAACTGTGTCCTATGAGTGGGCTCTAGCAAGCCTGAGAGCAGATAACTGCTTTTCTGACATGTCAGCAGCATATGTACATGTCAATCCATGTTACACAGGAAGTAAGATAACATCATCATTTTAGTGAGGAGTTTCTGTAATTTTCAGTTTCCATATTAACAAGAAAAATAAGATTCCTTGGGAAGTTTATGGCCTGAAGAGTGACAAATACTTGCAGGGCACAAAGACATGGTTCCCAGATAGTATTTACTGCAGAACAGCTCTCCAGCCCACATGGCTTGCATCAGGAAAAACAGGCTGGGGGCTAGCACTTGGTACAAGGAGGGAAAAATGACTGGAAAAAAAAGGGATGAAAGCCTTCCCAAGCAGTCTGCTGAGTGAAAACCTCTGCCTTCTACTGAGGAAGAATTTCCAAGTGGATGTCATCCAAGAATGATTTGATTCCCCAGAGAGGGCTGTACCCTGGTTTCAAGGCACGAGCAGCATCCCTGCCTGCTCACAGCTGTCCCTTCGCCTGCCTCCATCTGTGAGCTCTCTGCAGCCCACTCCTGTGCTCCTGCCACACTTGGCAGCTCCTCCTTTGCTTCAACGTGGCACACTGGACAGCAGCATCTCATCCCACCAACTCCCAGGCTCCTCTAAAAATCTGCATGGCATCATCTTGAGACCAGTTTGCCTTGCAGGAGCTTGTTCAGTGCCTTAAGTGTGAAGAAGTTTCTTTAGCCTCAAGAAGAGATGACTGAGAGGGATCCTCACCAATGTCCATCAGTCTCTGAAGGGACGGTGTCAAGAGGATGGAGCCAGGCTCTTCTCAGTGGTGCCAAGAATAGGACAAGAGGCAGTGGGCAGAAATTGATGTACAGGAAGTTCCACCTGAACATGAGGAAAACCTTTTTTACTGTGCAGGTGCACTGAAACAGACAAGCAAGGACCCATTCCTCTGAACACTTTTGTGCCATTACTTTCAAAACAGAAGTCTCTTCCAAAACTAACTAGCCAATGACATTTTGTCTAGAATGTCTGAAAATTGGAAGTCAGCTGCTGCAAAGAAACCCTGTTGCCTTCCACAATACCCACGGCCAAAATGAAGACAGGTCAGTGTAACCAGATGTTGCAGTGTGTTGCAATCTCCAGTCTTAGACTTCCCTGTCCCCCAGGTGTGCCAACCTCCCCTCCCCCTTGTCCCCTCGCTAAAACGCTGTCAGTCAATCTTAACATTGCAGCAAGGCTGTCGTGTGGTTGGCAGAAGTTCAAAAGATGCCCCTCACCCTGGGCGTCATTGGGTTAGCCCGGTGTCATTGTCCCCTGAGATCCCACCTGCTCCCACCGGGTGGGTGGCTCACCTGTCCTTCCTTCCCCCTCTCCCTGAGCTTAAAAGGAACCTGAGAGCACGTGGTGGGGATTCTGTTGGAGCTGTTACTACAATTCAGATGGCTGTGCCCTTGGAATAAAGCTCTGGATTTTAACCTTCCATCAGAATCCGTCTCCTTTCCTCTTCACCTCGCCTAAGGACCTTCACCAAAGGTAAAACTGAGCTTCCCACAAGCCTGGACTTGGTTTCTAGTGCCTAGCTGCCATTTCCAGCCAACCAGAAGTGTCTCTGTGTAAAATACCACAGCTGTCACCTCCAGCCAAGAAGCTAAGGCCCACAACAGCCCAGGCACGTTCTACCTGGAAATATTGGGATCTTATTCCAATAACCAGAGGTAGCCATCTGACAGCTCCTCTTACCTGAGGCTGTCCAGGATATGATACAAGGCTGAAATATACTTTGAGGGATATATCTGGAGTTTCAGCTCATATATGGGGTTTCAGTACCATTGGTTTAGCTATTCACAGAGAGGGGAGAGCTGCAAGGGGCTGCATTTGTGTCAAACTATACTTGATGTTTTCACATCTCTGTTTTCTGGGCAGCTCTGAGGCATCTCAAGAGGACTTTGACAGAGGTTTAATATCATATGAAATTATCACAAGTCTAGTTCATGTAGAAGAGGATTCTCCTGAAAGAGTCTGTGATTCTTTTCCTTGATGTTCCCTGGGACTCACTGGCTGCTCACAGAATGAAGGTGAGAACTGAGAGACTGAGAATATCCTAGATATTCTCTGTCTTATATTAAAGCACATATGTGTTGTCAGTTTATATTTATGTATTTCATAACATGAGTGCATGCATTTCATTACAGTGCGGAGTGTAATTTGAAGATATTAAGGGAAGTACACCCAGCACAAGTCACAACCCTGCAGACATGCCACAACAGTGTAGAACTTCATCTCCTGAGCCTGGAAGACCTGAGCAGGAGTTAGGGGACAGGTGTTCCACCAGGAGAGAGGCACCATGCCTCTCTGGACCGTCAGGAGAAACACTGTCGAGGTCTCAAGAGTCATGCAAAAGTCTTCACTTTGTGTCCATTTCCTGCATTTCAAAGAGTAATTACATTTACAAAACAACAGCTTTTTCTTTCTCTCAGTTTTTCTTCAATTCTCCTTAGCTGTGCTCTCTTTCTGACTCATATTTTAAATGTGCCTTGGCAGCAAGATTCTCAGCTTCTTTAATTTATTACCTCTGTTTATGGAATATGGATATTGGGCCAACTTTATTTCTTACATTAAGTGAATCAGTGCAAATGCAATCACTTTTGGATATTCACTGTATAAAATAAGCATATTTAGATGATCAAATAAGTGTTCCCATATGCATGTTGGCTGGTATTTCGTGCTGGTATAGCATTTTTATTTTTCTTATGTGGTGTCCTTTGTCTTCTTTCCTTCCCTTTTTGACTGCATTTGGTCAGTTATTCAGGAAAAAAAAAATTACTTGTACCTTAAAAGAAATACTGTCTATTCAGCATATGGCATTTATAGATCTTCGGAAATTCTTTAGGGAGGCGTGCTTCAGATTAGTGGTCTCTCTCCTTCAGGGATGGTTTTAATTTGTTAGCACTTCAGATCTGTAGTCTTGAGGTAGCTCCATTTTCAGTCAATAAAATGGTTAGTGAAATGAGGGTAAAATATTATAATTGTGTTCTTCAAATCAGATTTTTATGTGGTTTTTTTCCCTCCTGGTATGTAAATCTGTCATTCGGAGAGGAATTTTTCCTGTTTTCTTTTAATCTTTGGTGCATGTGCCAAGAATGATGATTTCAAACATGAATTACTGCAGTGACTCAAAGTCAAACTGCTGGTAGGTTCTTACCCTGGTTTGGGAGGGGAGCCAAGAGCAGCCTGGCTTTGACTCCAGCATTTCCGACTGGAGCCTGCCCCCTGTCTAGGGCCCTCAGCTCTGCTCACAGCACATCTCCTCTTTGGGACCCCAGGTGCAAAGAGCCAAACCACTCCTGAGGAAAGCCAGCCACGCTGGTAAAGGCAAAGATGTACCTGGACCACAGGGGCTGCCGGCTTCCTGCGAGCAGCAGCTGTGTCAGAGCCAAGCTGGGCCGTCCATTGAGCCACCTTCACCCACCAGTGGTGTCCAGCCAAAGCCCTCAGCTGTGAGGCTTTGTGAGAGGAATGAAGGGATGTACAAATGCCACACAAACCCAGGCCAACAGCAGCCAGCTGTGACAACAGCAACATGGAAGCAGCTGAAAGGAGTCAGCAAAAGGTCTCTCATCTGCCATGGTTACAAACTGAAGTCTATCCAGCAGACACTTTTGAAAATGGCATTGCCTGTGTGGAGCAAATGAGAAGGGCAATGCTGGATAATGCTGACAGTTTGCTGCAGTAATCAGGGAAAAAGATGCCCCTGAGGACTTTGGGACTCATCCAGTCCATCCTAGTCCCAAGGCAGATTCCATATCTAGTCAGGCAGGCAGACTTTTGTATAGCCTGACCATAATAACACTCTTGTCACTGGGATTTCAAACCCTCTCAGTAGTCCTTACTGGGGCTCCAACATCCTTTCCAGGAAAAAGTTTTTCCAAGTGTGCAACTTGAAGCATTTCTACAACTTCAGCTCTTTGTTTTCTTTGCCTTTGCCCATGGACACATTCTCTTTGTTCTGCAGCACTACAACCTTGTTTTCCCATTAGTTTTTCCCTGCTTTACACTGAAATACTGGACATTGCCAGTGGTTGCCTTCCTTAACTCCTTACTATGCACTTAGCCTCCGTGTGAAGAGCAGCCTGCACGACAGAGACATTACACAGCTTGTGGGATGAACCATGGTGCAAAGACATGGATGACCAAAGAGGGCACAGAAAGGCAGCCTAAGAAGCTGTGGGTGTGCAACATGCCAGAACTGTTTCTGTCACAGTCTTCGTGTGTGTGCCTGGATGGCGTGGGCCGGGGGTTTTTTTGTTATACAAGTGGTGAATTCATTTCTGTCACACTTTTAGATTTTCAAATGGATATGCACTTGTGTCATAACTGTAAAATATTGATGTAAACAAAACAGAATCATATTTTGCATCAGGCAGTAGATTCAGTGGTGAATTACTTTGCAACTTGGCTGTTGTGATTTAGAAATGAACAAACCTTCTCCAAGTGCCCAGGCCCCACTGGGAAAGGTTGACAGACAGCCAGTCTCAGAGGACACTTAGAAGAAGATGCTTGTCTCTGTTGGCACCTCCCCACAGATAGTCAGGGATGCACCCCAGAGCTGGAGCTTGTGATTCTGTTCTGAGCCTACTGCAGGAGGATGCATTGCAAAATATCTGATGTTTCACGCGAGCAAAGTCAAAAGCATCATGCTGAGTAAATCATAAACATGCTTAAAAACACAACAGTGAGCAAAAGCAAAAACACAAACTCAAACAGTTCCCTCTCTTGAAAACCTAGAGTGATCATGAGCTCCTTATGAAAGTGAAGCTATGATTTTGTCTGAGAAAAAAGGCTTCTGTTTGAAGTTAAAACAATTAGCTTTATTATTTAGGGAAAAAAATCAAAACCAAATCCAAAACTGGAGAGACATGAAGCTGAATAGCATTTCATAACATATAGGAAATTTCCCCATTACAATTGACAGGAACAGAATACGCTGGAATCAAAGGGGTATGTTAACAACTCAGCATATCTACCCCTTTGGAACTAGTATTAGTCTGTCATATCACCAAAAAATAATAAATCTTTGTAAAAGGCAGCAGTTGGCTTTCATACTCTGGCAGCAAAACCCATCTGGCACCATTGGAAAAGTAAAAAAGGCAACATATCTAAATTACATTGTTAAAACACCTACAGCCTAGTTCATCTTCATATGCTATCCATATGTAAGCCCTGAGCAATAGACAGCCACTTAAAAACTCCCTTGTTCTGTGTGTGCATGTGTGTGTGTGTGTGTGTGTGTGTGTGTGTGTGTGTGTGTGAGATGAGGCGGGGGAGAGAGAAGAGAGACAGACAGACAAGGTGAACATGGAGACCTCTGTTTTTATTCTGATGTTTTGAAGCGGAAAATATTGCAAACCCTAATTGACACAAAAATAATTACACTGGATAAATAAATGAATAAATATAATAGCAGGTTTTCACATATAAAAATTCCTGAAAAGTTTTTTAGCTTTATCAACCCCCTTCCACACCCACCAGAGCATATGGCCCACTGTTTGTGCAAATCAGCCGTCTTTGCTTAAAGTGGATGTTTCTATTAACACTGTGACTAATTACTGAAAACAAACATGTGTAAGTATGATCTCTGCTAACTGCCTCTGTCAACCCATCTTTTTCTTCTTGCTATTCAGTCAAAGGGATTAAGATTGCTTGCAAAAGTACAGTAGACCTCCACTTAGCCTGTTAACTGGCATGAATAAACAAAGCCCATCAACCACAACTGACTTCAGGCTTCAAGAAATGTTTTTTACATTAGTTTAAAAAAAACCCCCAAAAACATTTAAAGTGAAAAAATTTCAGAGAACATTTAAACACCGTTTAAACATTTAAAGAGCTTGGCCATGGGACCTAGGGGGCTGCTTTGAGAGGGGTATTGAGAGCACAGCAATGCAAACCACAGCGCACAAGCTCACATGGGTGGCAGACGTTTTGTGCTGAGGGCAACGCGCGCTGCCTCAGAGCACAAGGCTGGACATACGTGCACACAAAAGGAACCTCCAGAGAAGCTTTAATGTCAGTCTTTCTTGTGGTTTTCTCCCCTTCAGAAATAAAACCAACAAAAACAACAACAACAACAACAAAATTACTTAAAGCATCCATTTGGTGCTTGTAAGATACAAAGAAGAAAAGATTCAACCAGAGTTTTCTTCCAAGTGCTCTACAAAAACTGCTACAACAGCATCACAGAGTGGGGGACAGGAAGCTGCAAGGCTTCTTCTCTTGTTGCCTACTTGGGAGTGGAAGAGAGTGGAGAGACCCAGGCTGCTTCAGAGCATGTCTTCCTTATTACAGTGGAAATATAGGGGAAAAGAACATCTTTATGGTGCAGCCTGAATATGTGTGCTCTTCCCAGCCCCGGTGTCTGGGCTGGCTGAGGCCCTGTAGAAGCTGTTGGGCCCTGAGCAGCCATGGCCTGTGGTGAAACCAGCTCTCAGCACACTTTGTTCTCAGACACGCTGACTGCCCCTGAGAGGAGCCAGCTCTAGAGGATGCAGAGAACTAGAAACCATCTTTACACAGCCATGCTGCCTGTCTAATATGAGCTGTGGGACAGGCTCTCAGTGTATTTTACCTCAAGTTGTACATAATGTAAAAACAAATTACATGCTAGAAAATTGCACAAGTCTACATCTGCTGCTTTTTCCGAGCTCATAGTATGGTTAGGAGCCAATTCCCTGTCATTTCTCATCTCTAGCACTTTACACAGGGTGTTTCCTTTATAAAACAACTTGCCTTTGGGTTTAATGATTTCTAAGGAAACATAACTGTCAGTGTGCTCCGGTGCTTAATTCCTCCTTTGCTGTTAGTGTCTGCCTGGTGCAGCCCAGGGACAGCAGTGTGCTCACTGAACTGTGCATGCACTTCGTGTGCTCTTGGGCTCATGCCCATGCCTAGAAGCTGGCGTTTGATCTAGACTGAACAAGATGGTCCTAGCCTTCAAAGCCAGCATGTTTACATTCCTCTGCTCTATCCTGCCTCTTTTTTTCAAGTACCCTCAAGATAGGTGTCCTGCTGTTAGAATAAATACTTACCTTGCACACTGCCCTTTTCTCTGGTGGCCTCAACATGCTTTTGCAGACGTGGAAGCATTGTGAACTCCTTTATATCATGAAAAAATGGCAGCACAGTGCTCAGACCTGCAGGACAAAGCAAGGGCAGAGACAGCAAGGAAAAAAACCACAGATGTCCTCTCATGCAGCCCAGCGTGGCCAAGCCTGGTTCAGAATCACCTAGTGAGCCTTAGCACCTTGGCTTTCCTTCCAGCCACCCTCGCCTCATCAGCTCCTTCTCTACCTCCCAAACAAAGCCTCCTGGTGCAGTGGGCTGGGGGAGGCAGAAAATAGGGACAGCAGAGCAAGGGATGTGCAGAAATGAAGTCCTTAACTATTCAACCCTTAACTGTTCACTGCAGTGCTACGTGGGTTGCAGCAACCAGAGCAGATGTGCTGATCTGGAGGTGACTGGGTCAGACAGCAAGGTCCTGTGAACCAGACTGGTGAACAGAAGACATGGGAAGGAGTGGGGGGAAACCCTTTTGAGAGCAGGAAGTGAACAGGATCAGTGCTCAGCTGGCTCTGTCTTCCATCACAGGGCATTTCTTTGGCTGGAGGAGGGGAACAGCAAAATTCACTGCAATTGGTGACCCATTCAGAAAGGGCCTCTCTCTGCCTGAGACGGTGGCTGCCCATCAGGGACAAGGGCTCTGGCTTGGGGCAATGAGGAGGCTGTCTCTGTTTCTCTCGAGCTCAGTACTGGTACTGACCTTGCATGCTAAGACTAAAGACTTGTAAGGGAAAACCCAGGGATTCAGGGGTTGCTGCTTGTTCCTACTGCTGTGCCCAATACACATGAGGAAATTCAGCTCCAAACATGGCACATACACCACATGAATCAACAGTCTGAGAGCTGGAATAACTGATGGAGAAAAAAGGGAACTACAGGAAAGCAGCTGCAGCAAGGGGCACAAACTCAAACCCTGAATTTACTGCTCAGCTCTTCAGTCAGCTTGTCAGTGTGACCTAATCCTCCTCAGTACACCTCAGAGAGGGCAGTGGAAGTAGAAACACGTTATTTCCTGGCTTGAATCTTATCATGTTTCCTTTCCTTCTGACAGATATTTTAAATTTGCCACCACTTCTTTGAAGATCCCAAAGTATGAAGCAAATCACCCTGGTTTTGGCTGATGTCTCACACTAAGGCAGAGGAAAGCAGATTTATCAGAGTTGACACCACTTCCTGAGTGTGCTCTGTTAACACAGGATCTGGTACTTACAGCCTATGGATTGGGGGGGTAATGAGTCAAAATGGTAAATTAGTCTACATTTTACCTGTACCTCAGCTTACAAAGTTAGTCACTGCAATTTAGCACACAGAAAAAAATCAGAGGGCAGAATCTCTCATTCTTCATAGTTAGCATTCCCCAATGCATGCTGTAGGCTGACAATTATTTTCTGCTCTCTGAAGCCTGTGGTTTGAACACTGACAAGTCTCTGTTCAAATTTCCTTTCCACTCTAAATGCCATTTAATGGCAGTGTAACTGGAAGGGTCAAAAATCAGCTCTCACTTGGCAGTGGCCCCATCCAGAGCCAAAGCCACATTCCCTGCTGAGGCACAGGAGAGCTTCTGACTTCCAGGCAGTCATTCACAAACACTGGGCCTGCTCAAGAACAGCCTTAACAGAAACTCTAAACACCAAAATGCTTTCAAGAATACAGATTGTACTGATGATAGAAATTAATCAAATTACTAGAAGCCTAGCAAGAACCTTAAAAGAGGGTTTAGTTCAGTGCTAGTGTTCTGACATGAAAAAAATAAAAAATGCATTTCACATATCTTTACAATGCATTTATTTATGCTGCTGCATGTCCTCTTTACCTTACACCAACTTGCAAAATTAACAAAAAATTCCTCCTCTTTGCTTAACAAGGTGAAGAGCTGATGCTCCATATCAAGAGTCTTAGGAATATTTGGATATATCTATGATACTACTGAAAACACAAACTGAAAAAAGATCTTTCTAAAAAGTATTGATCCATCAAATAGCTTTGCAATGCTCACACTTTCTCTTCCCTTCTGGGAGGGAGGTGGGGAATAATGCTATCGAATCCCAATTTAAATATCTTTGTGGTCAAGGTAATTACTTCATGTCTTAAAAAATGCTATGTGTCTGCAACAAGAAGCATGAGAATTACAGGGTCCATGGAGGATGGTTTACACTGGCAATGCATCAGTGTTTGAACACAACCAGCAACGTCTGTGGGCTCACAGAAAGTACCTGGGAGCAGACCATGGTACAGAGCTAGAACCAAACACTGGATAAAAATGGAAATCACATTGGGGATGTTCTCCTCCTGCTAGGGCAGTCTTAATTTCTGTAACAATCACACTAGAGATGGATTTACTTCTGGAGACAGCATGGTTAATTAAGCCCTACATGTACCAGAGTACCCTTGGGAACTGCATCGGACAAGGGCTGTAAAAGTTACTGCTCAGTCTACACCTCTGGGAAGGTGCTTCCCTTTCTTAATGAGTATTCCATTAAGTTTAAAATAGAAGTAGAGGTCTGTGCAAAAGCTCAAGTGCAGTGGAACCATTAAAAATAGATATGTTTTATGACAGCAATTAATCTAGGCATTAGTTTGACTTTGAAGACAAGGCACATCTCTGATGAAAGTGATTAGGCATTTTGGAGGTTTTCTTATAAGGTCTCTCCTTGCCACAAACACGGAGCAGATCTGAGTTAGCTGGACACAGCCATAACCTGAAAGTCAGAGGAGATCCCCTCAAGAGCCAGACATCAAGGCTGTCCTGTCTCATGCAGTAACTGGAAAAAAAAAGGACATTACATGACCCTGTGACCCATGGCAGCACTTCAAGTGACATTTTCGTGCTCTGGGGCAAGTGGTTCATAAAGCACCATTCACAGGGGGAACACCAGGAATGAAGCTCCTTGGAGAAGGTAGGAATACAGATTTTTTAACATTTTTATTACACAGTAAAGAATACAACAATACCTGAATCATACTTTAAAAGATTCACAGGTTGACAGACCATACATTACAGTCCAACTAAAGAAAAAAAGGATAAACAAGAAACCACAGTTCAGACATAGTAGACTTAAAAGCTCAAGAGTATGCTGACAAAAGCACAATGCCTAGACCCCACCCCCCCTCAGTGTTAGTCTACCATTAACTTGTGGTACATGTCTGAAATTCAGTATTGCACAACAACTTTTCTTTTTTTTTTTTTTCTTCTTCACAATAATGTCGCGGAACCCAAAAAATAAAATAAGAAAGTACTTCAAATCTGCATTTCAACAGTCTCCAATTTTAATTTTTTTTATTTATTATTTTTTATTTTTTTTTACTTTCTGTTCCTTGAGGAATTCGGACAACATGGAGTCACTTTCTTCCCCTAAACGTATTCCAGACATAGGCATGCTTTGCATAAGTAAACCAGCCTTGTAATTTTTAAATCCCCAAGACATGCACCTACACAAAATAAAAAAAAATAAAAAATAAAAATTAAAAATTAAAAAGAGAGACAGGCGGCCCCTGTCACACACAGTCTCATGACAGAGAAAGAGATAAAGAGGAGAGTAAAAGAGACAGAGAGAGGAGAGATAGAGGACGCCCTATTCCTATTAATGACCGCCATTCAGTTATAGTCCAATGAAGTTAACTTTTTTTAATGTTATACCTACAAATTATACTCTC